>OU830600.1:85838970-87038970 GCA_917563855.2 Limnephilus lunatus
GTCCAAAATCATTTTCTGTCGGTTCATCTTTCCTGAGGATCATGATACCTGCTCCCATTTCCATGGTGGACTCTTCGCAGTCCTGCGCTGCGTGGAGAGCTGCGGACACCGACGTACTGGACGACATTGATACTTGGTCATCCAGCGCATTGGTGACCTTCCTCTACTTCTTCTGCCTTCCTCTTTGCTTGTGCTATGAGTTTTCCAATTTGGAGTCCTCATCTTAAGATACGTACTTGAAGGCAGATAGTTGATAGCTTATTGTGGATGCTTAGCTCTTCTATAATGGACACATTCTGTTATAGGCAGGGGCCAAAGATAATTTTTATCATATTTGGTAGGAACAAATGGCATCATCTTAATCTTCAAATAACCACTTTCAATTTCGAAAATGATGCTTAAATTCAAAGCTAAAGTTCATTTTACCGGAGTTACATATTATTACGTGAAATTAGTATTTTTAATAATTTTTATTTTTTTATTACTTATTTTTAATAAAATCCTATTTTTAATAATAACAATTGTATTTTTAATAATAAAATCCTATTTTTAATAAGACAATTGTAGAGTGCAGGCAGGAAGAAGCGGTACAAGAAGATAGAGACGGTGAGAGTTGACGCGACGATAAAGGTTCGAATGTGACTGATTTGAACAGAGCTTGACGCTCTATATATACGCTGCCGCGGGGCCGTGCCCAATATTGGTTCGCATTTAACAAGATTATTCCTTGAACGTTGCTGCATTTTTTTTGCAGCTTGTGCATCCTTATACAAGAATGGAATGATAAAATTGAATTATATTAGCAAAACTACTCTCTTTGCCGCTCTATCTCATGTAAACCACTTCATTCTAGCAGTTTTATTAAATTCAGTAAAAATTGTACAATGTTAACAAGTGGGGTTTTAGCCCGTTATCAGTATGAAAAATCCCTTATATCTATTTAATGGAAACATTAACATATTTAATTTTATCTTAACAGTATGGACGCAAGCCCAGCCTTTTAATCTATATAATTTTATTTGAAATAACTTTAGCAAAACTTGCGTAAATTCAATATTAATCTTCCACAAAAATATGTCCTTTTACGGCTGTTACGCAACTGATGGCGTCCATTTCGAAACAAGCTTCGTCATTGGCTGGCCGTTGTACAGCGAAGTACTGGGAGGGGGTGGGGTCAACATACGTCCTTGCGGTTGGCCTAGGATGGTCAGAGTGGGGGTTATGGCGTATATACCCGTGGTATCTTGAAGACGCCATCATTGTCCACGCGCCAATCATCACATAACGGTGTTTATAGAGTGGGAGGACCGTAAATAGGTATGGCGTCTTGAAGATGTTACCATTCCTTCTAGGGCGGCCCTTGAAATGACATATAAAGCTGTTTATTGGTAGATTCCACGTTCGATATATGTACGCTTCAAACTTCTGATAGAGATAATGAAGCGGTATTATGTGATAATGCGTTTATTTATTTTCACTCTTTAAAGGCAGAGTTTAAAGAAAAATGCTACTAAATTTTAGAAAGCAGTATGATGAATAATTAACAAACAATGAAAATAATACTATAATAACAATTAATATAACAAAGAAATTAATTATATTAATAACTACATTATATCCACCATATCTCGTTAAGGGATTATCAGAAAAAAAACGTATTTAAAAAAAAAACATCATCACAGAAGGCACTGAAATTTCCTGAAAAGTAGCTGAAAACCGTATGCCCTATTGATAGGAGCTCCTAGTGAGGACTTAAAAATATTCTGTATTAGTTTTTATTTTTTTTTCGTGCGTATTTTCTTAAAAGGTAAAAATTATTGTAATAAAAAATGTACAATGTAATCAGTGGTCCGAACAAATTTGACTAGTGCGGAGTGGGCAGATTGGGCAGCTTGTTAGGTTCGGCTCTGATTGCGCCGAGATAGACATGATGCTGAGTGTGTAACACGTGGCTTTGTGAATATCTTATTAGGATTACCATTTGTCATATCCCTGCCTTGTCAGCAACTACCCTCTGGCCTCTGGCCCCGGCCCTCGCCCCCGGCCCTCCGCGCCCTCTGTTGTTCCCTCCGTTGTTCTGCCTCTGTTCTGCCTCTGTGTGGACTTAACTAAATATGCTTAGCCAACACGCGGACATATATTATTCCCCTTGTTTGATTAGCGAACAATCCCGTGTCCTTCCCGTGAAGGTGTGATGATAATGAATTGTTTGAGTTCATATCTAAACAGGTTGGCTACCTAATTAACTAGTGTTCTAAATATTATTACAGTTTAAAGATTTATTAGTTAAATCGTGTTTATCACAAACAACAATATACAATACACCGCTGATAATTCAACGCTAAAAATACACCGCGGCAAATTCACCGCGGGGATTGTTAACCGAAAAATTATTTTCCATTATTTGGATGTATGCATTTTTTAATTTAAATAAAAATTTAATAGCCAATGTTCGACATTAAATAGGGGTTCTGTAAGGTTAGGTTAAGTTGGATTAGATTAGACTAGGTTTGATGGGTTTTGGCTTTTGAGTTTAGGTTAGGTTAGATTTTTTTCTTTAATATCATTCAAACCTGCTAAACTACTTTGTAGTTTGTCATCGGGTACATGTTATTATTATTATTTTTAATGTGAATTCCAATTAGCAATACTAGGGCTTCAGTGGGGCATCAATATAAATCATCTATATCTGATAGCCGTTATCTTAGATTTTATTTGACTTTAACAGTATAAATGGCATTATTTTTAATTGACATTGGTAGTTTATTAAACATTTGGGTACAACGTGGTTAAGGGTTCTTTCACCGTATTTATAAGTACATTTTAGAAATACCAATCCTTCATTTTGAGTGAATCTTGTATTATGTTTATGGTAAACTCTTTCCTTTTACAAGAAATCAGACAATATAGCATGCTATGAGTTCAATATTATACTTTAAAGTTCTTCTAACAGAAAAACATTCCGAGACTTTTATATTAATTTAACGCTGCTTCTTTGTGTATTGGTAAATTTATGAATTAACAATTTTGTAATTGTGTTTTGTAATGTTTGGATATAACTTATACTATTAGATTAACTTTTGTTTTAAGTACGTAATATCAAAAGGAAAGCACCATCCGTTTGTTTTATTGTGAATTTTCCAGGGTGAATTATGGCGGTCAGCGTTCCTAGAACCTATTTGAATATAGAAAAATGTAACTTACATTATCTTTGTTTTGGAAGGCGCTTATGAAATCAATACGATTTTAGAGTATCTTGGAAGTATCGTGAATTTTTTTATAGGAACTAAAAGAAAAGAATATAATATTTCTTATAAACTAAACATAAAATTAATAATCACAAAAAATATTTACAATCAAGAGTTGATTAAAATTACAAGGTTGTTTTATTTTTGTTATCATTAGAGCCATATTAAAGCATAATAGATGGGTTTTTTTTAACTAATCACAGAAATACTATTTTCTTAAACTTATTATCAGTTTCAATTAAAGTATCAATATTCAGATCCTTCTAAGACTATCATGGCCGGAACTACAAAAGAACAACCATCTTAGTAATACTATTGCGTATAATTAATAAAAATTAGCAATTTTTACACTGTGAAAAGATAGGCTATTGTATTTAAAAAAAAAACTTTTATACCCATGGTAGAATAATATAACCTTTTTCAATATCCTTACAAACATACTTTTTCTTTGTGAATGGGGTTTTTCCACGTTTTGTTATTGCTTACAAATATTAAGCAAAAATTACGATGATTAAAGCATTTTTATTTTATTTTTATGTTGACGAATAAATTTTCTACAGCGAGTCAAAATTTCCCATTTTTTGAATTACCGCTTAAACGATATTTTGGGGCGGGGCTATCGTATGATGTCGAGAGCATGGACGCTCACTGACAGCGTTTATTTATATGCTGGCCCAGCGGAGTGACACTTATGACGTCACAATCCCATTTGCCAACCACGGGCTGTTTTGATTTTGTCAGTTTTAGATCGTTTTTAAAATCAATAATGTTGAATGAAAACATAAAAAACAAACATTTTTAGTAGGATGATTAAAATCAGAAAAATGATCTTTAAATATTCCGTACATTTTCAACAGAATCCCTCGTTTGTGGAAATACCCCATTCTAGAATCAAACGGAATTGTTCATTCACTTAATTCATTGAACACACCCAGTCCACACACGATGCCAATATAATGATCAAAAAGCAAATCAATTCGCAGGCTTCTATGATTGCATTATCATTCACCTCGTATAATTGTATGGTTTCCAATAGCGGAGGAAGACCCCACGCGTTCTGGCACTATCAAACATGGATTAACATAGATTTGGAGCGGGGATCGAGATGGCCAACTGTATACATTGTTATATAATATGCCTTTTGACAAATTGGCGCAATATGGCAGAAGCACTGACCTCAAATCATTACCAGGAATAATTAGTTGAGAATTGTACGCAAACATTGTAACCCTGGATGTTGGGAATTTAAACTGACAAAACCAATGATAAGGCCCAATTCGTGGAGATGATTATTTTATTACTAATTCACTGTTTATTTGTATTTCGCCGTGATGTCAAAAATAACAACGCGAAAATGCATATTATATTTTATTTTGTGAGGTTCGGGCGTAAATTTGATTTTTTTTTTGCGATTATCATAAAAGAAACTAAATTTTCCACATTAAACATTAAAAAAATATCCGAAAAGAGGTTTATGAATAGGAGAGTTTGGACTTCAAGGTCTTTTTTATAGACTTTATAAACTTTTTTTCTAGGCTTATTAAAAGACTTATGAAAAAATGACCCACATTTTAAGGGCCAATATATGTTCTGCATGCAGTATTTAATTGAAGCATCAATAATACTTCTAAGCAATCAAATTTTTTAAAAACAAAAACGTATGATTTTGTATGATTTTGCATTATTTAGTATGGCTTCATCTTAATATATAAAAATGTATGTTTCTTGATTTGTCCCTCACGCGTTCCTAAAGCATTCATCCGATTGCGATGAAACTTTGTGAGCTCTGACGTTATGATTTTTTTTTTCATTCGATTCGAATGTGTGTTGCCTATTTGCGAGCTGTAATGTGAGTGAAAGATCAAACTACTTTTTTTTTTACAGTGAATACCCCACAAGAATCTCAACCACTCCCGTCTGGAGCCAGTGAGACTATGACATCCCCAATTGGGGTATGTTGTGAGGCTGAAGGTAGTTGGGAGGGGGAGGAGGTGGGGAAGAGGAAGGTTGGGAAGTACCTGGCTATTCAGATCTGGTCACCAACCACGGCAAAAGCCATTTTCAAGCAACGTTTCAATTCTGAATGGTGGTCTTACACCAGGGCGATACTGATAGTATCTTCCACTCTGTGGGCTTTTACACTATTACAATATATCAGTCCCGCTTTGTACTAACGAAGTCAGATTTTTAAATTTCTAGTCCCACATTTAAAATGATATCATTAAGGCCCAGTAGTAAGCGTTCAAAAAGAAGAACACGAGGAGATACGTAAATACGAATATTAGAGGAAGCAAGCTAATATTAAAAACGATAATAATTAAGTGAAAATTGTGAAAATGTTTAATGAAACACGATTCGTTTAAAGTTGAGCAAAAATCTCGTGGGAAATGTGTTAAGCGGCATTTAAAGAAACACTGTTATTTTTTTATCCATATATCACTGTTATTGTAAAATAACTGGAAAAAAATTATAATTTTCGGAGCATACTTAGCGATTTTTTTCTTCGAGATTTTTAGAGATAAGCTTTTTTTAATAGATCAAAAACAAGTTGTTAAAGGAAGTTTGTAACTAATATTTTCATGTAGGGAGCTATTGTGACTTATCTTTTAGCATATGAAAATAATTAGCGTAGTATTGAATGCGAAATGAAACAAGTAATTTCTTAACAAACAAATTTATTACAAACTGGAGGTAAACAGTTTCATCTTTATCTTAGACTCTATTAAAGGAATTTCATATAATTATTAATCTCAGGGAGTGGTTCAAGGTCCCATTAAGGATCTCTTGAAAAGTGAAATTGGCAATATCGTCTACCTACATTAACCTAGACATGTGACAAGATTGTGGGATCATGGGCGCTAACCTGTAATATTAGTAAATGTCGGGCGCCAGACAAGTCTGTTGAACATGGCCAATTAAATTATTTAAAGTAGACTAAAACCAGTAATTCGTACTGAGAGAACTAACGCCACACACGTAATCAGGCTGGAGATTTTCAGGTCCCAGAAAGTCCAACTCGTCCTTCCACGAAATATCCGTTGAGTGCCCTCTTGTCAAAACTCAACTCCAGGTGTCGCAAGCGTCGCCGGTTTGCAATGAGTAACTAGAAGCTAGCTAGAAGTCGGACGCTCTCGCGTACTAGGGCGTTAACATATAATATGCGTAGTCAACATGCAAATGTAACCAGTAAGAAACTGTTACAAGTTATGCTATAAATTTGTAGAAATTCGGAATACCGAGTCTTAACGCTCATCAAGAACAGCAAATTTGTTGGAATTTAACTAGAAAAATCATTTTATCTTACACTGGTAGGTATTTCCCACATACATAATATTATTATTGTATTTAATAAACTTCTCTTTCTAAATTTTGGAAATTAAAATTTTACATCCAACAATCCAATTACTAATATAATAATGTTTTCTGATTAACCTGCCACTCATATCAACCCTTACAGTAAAATGGTTCATTTGCATTCTCTTTCAAGTGGAGAACATGTTTATAGTTAAACCCTTTTGCATTGTTCGATGTTTTCGGTTCTAGCGGAACGAGTATATTCAGGCATGCATTCGATTCGAGCACTTTTGTCCGAGCAACAAAGAAAGCGAGAGGACTATGTAGGAACTGTGTGTATAAGGAAAATGTAAAGGGACCCTTTTGTATTTTTCATCAGTACTCCGAAGTTCGTAAAATCTGGCTGACTTCAAACGGAATGTATGGGTATTCGGTCGGGGTACTATGGCAGAAAATTGAATCCGGTTTATGCTTTATACAGGATGGAAAATTAACTGCTTCATGAAAATTCCCCGCTTTGAAAGGAACTGCTTGCATTTTATATTAATTTATTTTAACATCAATCATTTTTGAAAAATTAAATCCTTTTTTTCTTTACTAAAAAAATAAAATGCTTCTTAAGAAGTTGTTCGGATGATGAAAAATATGAATAAATTCAGACGATTCATATAAACTGTATTCAATTGAAATAAACATTTTTGTGTAACAAAATGAAGATAGGTGTATATAATATATTACATGGTTACAAACTGCTACTATCAGTGAATATAAATGTGTCTTTATTTCGAACCTTTTTTTCTTAGGTAAACAGATCTGTACTTACGACTTCACATAATTATGTAGGTAGGTACCATAATAAATATTTGATAAACTATTATTTCTTAATTTCCACTGAATTTTTGACGGGCTCCGTGTTCGAGAAGTACGGCTCTCGACTAGCAATCCGAATATCGCGGGTTAAAATCCATGCATCCGCAAACAAAATTTATTAGATTAATTTGTATTATATTACATTTAATTCATTAAAAAATACGTAACATAATTTTGCGTAACGTTCCAGAGTGAGAGGTACTCCCAGTATCGCCCTGGTGTAATACCACCATTCAGGTACTTCCCTACCTTCCTTTGCCTCATCTCCTTCTTTTCCCCTCCCCACTACTTTCAACATCACAACATACCTCAATTGGGGATGCCATCGTCTCACTGGATCTAGACGGGAACAGCTGGGACTCTTGTGCGGTATTCAAATGTAAATATAAACTCCTCTTCCATCCACAAGAAAAATTTCTAATGGAAGAGTAGTGTAAATCTTAGATGCAAAATAACTTATTATTGTAAAACCTAATTTAGTTCCACTTTAAAGTTTCAATAATAGACAAAAAAATTATATCTTATCGTTAGTCGAACGCAATCAATGTGTTATATTTTTAACTTACCTTTTAAGTCTCACTAATAGCATTGTGAAATTATTAGTTAGGTACCTAAAGAGATTTACTAAGCAAGCTGAGAGGATGATGCTGTTTTGCGCAGAGAAATTGATAACTTTACAATATCCATTCGTTAGACATAACTTCCAACAATTTTATATTAATATACCGAACACGGTTTTACTGTTAACAGCTGAACCGATATTCACAGGGAATAAATAATAAATGGTGGATCACAATCGATTCCGATTTCGAAATGTCAATTGCCAATCAATTACGTAAGTTTATTAATAAACTGGCAATGTTGAATTGAAATACTAACCTAAATGTTCATTGCCAGTCGGAATTTACTTACGGTAATGAAGTATTTCAACTATTTCCATTTTTCAAAGATCGAACGGATTTCCCTCAGAGCCTATGTTATTTGATATGCTGTGTGGAGGGTCTTTTTGAGGAGAGGAAGGAATGAAAACTGGTTTAAAAGAGACGTATGTTGCAGGAAGGAGGAAACACGGACGAGTCGAAGAAGCGACCCGTTCTCATGTGATAAATGTCAACCGTCTACATACGTTTCCCGACTATGTGCCGACTATCTTCCATTGAAGATCCGGTAGAACAAGGTAGCACCCGACGTCTGTACTCTTAAGATTGCAGATTGGTTAGGAGAATCTATCAAATGGACCACCTGTTTCTGACGGAGTCGAGGTTTTTTTCATTATTATTTAATGCATTATTAAGTTAGATCACATATACTTTCATTAAATAAGCCATTGATTTTGCATAACCATTAACGGGTTAACCGAACAATCGTTGACCGTGCTCGGAAATATTGATAGCTAATCATGGATGATGAATTTGGTCAAAATAGGGTTTTATCGATAGTCCATGCCAGGTCTCCAGAGCGTAGAATAGATGGCCTTTGTTTCCACGGCAGAAGATGGGCAGCAGAAATCAAATAAAACCACAAAAATCTGCTGACATCGTAGAAAACGAGGGTTGTAACTCCACTTCCAAGGCTCCCTGTATATTCAACGTACAGACCCCCGAATGGAATCTTTTGTCACGCTGAATGATGAGATCGGAGAAATAAGTTACATTTTGATTCACGACAAAGGCTATTAATGGAATGAAAATGGACTTTGACCTATTGAATCCATTCCATCGAATTAATTTCGATTCCCAAAAGCTCGGAGACATCCTGTAACAACTTTTCTGTGAAACTAAATCATTAGATCGGCATTGTTTCAGCACTTATTTGTTTTTTTTTCACTCTGTTGTTAAGCATTCTCGTATCAAACAGAAAAGAATAAAAATAACATTTGATTTTTCGCAGGCAAATCGTTGCATGATTTTTATTCGGGAAAATAATAAAGCTTCCTCTCTTTTATTCTGGCTGTATTTCTGAAATTGGATGCTGCAATCAATTAAAATTGGAATATACTCTTTTTCCTTTCTTCTGTTTTTTTCTAAATACTATCGATATTACCATCGACACTTCGGGGAAAATGGTTTTTAATTCTTAAAGTTTTAGCGAATATCAATAGAAAATCTGGTAAAAGAAAAATTAGTAAAAGATATTTGTACCCAAGAGCTACAAATATCTTTTTTCTGTTTCCGGATTTTCTATTGAGTTCATTTAATTAAATATTACAATAAAGTTAAAAAAAATAAAAAATCTTCTAATTTATTTTTCGGTCTGGCAATCACCGTAAAAATCCCGATGCATGAGGTTCACTTTCCCGGGTTCTTATTTTGTGGATAGTTTAAGAAACTTATAAAACGGTAACTCCGAAACTTTTTAGAGTATTTTTTTAAAGATTTATTTCATCACATTATTAGTTTCGACGTATTGACGTATACGACGGCCGGCTTACCGAAGGTCGCGGGATCGAATCCCGGCGTGCAAATAAATTTTATTTGATTAATTTGTGTTATTCCACAATTTTTTAATTAAAAATAACATATCGCCCTGGTGTAAGACCACCATTCAGAATTGAAAGGTTGCTTGAAATGATATTAGCCGTGTTTGGTGACCAGATCTGAATAACCAGATACTTCGCCACCTTCCTCTTCCCTATCTCCTTCCCGTCCCCACTACCTTCAGCCTCATAACATACCCCAATTGGGGATGCCATAGTCTCACTGGCTTCAGACGGGAGCAATTGGGACTCTTGTGCGGTATTCATATAAAAAAAAATTATAAAAAAAATTATTAGTCCATTTTTTCCCCTATATTTATTTTTAACTCTATATCAACTCTATTTTCGTAGAAAAACTTCGTCCAGTCATCAATATTCCATGTCTGTTTATATCAGTGACTAAATAATAAGATTATTCATGGAGAAATATTTTATTTTATTACTGTATGTATGCTAAATATGAAATTGAAATTGATAAATAATCGGTTAAATAAGCAAAGCAATTTAATAAAACGCTATTTAAACGTTTAAACTGGATTTTGGGGAAATCAGAAAGTCACGCATGGGTTAATAAATTATTAAAGTTCATTCCACAAAGTGCATCTCATTTGAAGGAAACACTTACAACATGTCTTGTAATCTTCAGTGTCTTTTCGATTTAACATTTTTTTTAAATCAAGCCTACTTTTTGATGATATGATGCTACTTTAAAATTAACGAAAATTTTCATTATTTTTATTATGTTTTAATGTAAATTCCACACAAGAGAGACAACTGCTGCTGCTTAACAACAACCAACTACTCCCAATGATCTGGAGCCAGTGAGACTACGGCATTCCCAGTTGGGGTATGTTATAATGAGAGGTAGTGCGGAGAGTAAGGATATGGGAAACGGGATAGTGGAAAAATACCTGGCTACATCTAAGCGTGACTAAAGACATTTCAAACAACGTTGCTTTTCATAATGGTGTTTTTTCACCAGGACGATACTGAAGTAAATAAACCTACTATAAATTGAAATCAAAATAGATCGACAACTAACCAGTCTAACTATATAATCGCCTCCAAAATAAAGATAAATATTGTCGAAATAATTTTTTTTGTTTTAATATACTTAAGCAATTAAAAATTCCAACCAATTTATTGACTTCACAATGTCTGACAATCTCGGGAGATTGAATATTTATTTATTCACAATGTTTCATTGAAGTCTGGGAATTTAATCAAGGGTTCAGTAATTCCACACAAGTAACATTCTGGACACCTTTGTGTGAAGGTTTGCGAGCGGAGTCATCTTGTCACGGGCCGGGAGCAGGATCGGGACACGCGACTATATTGCTCGGAGTAATGAAAGGGTTTACGGTTAACTCACCGCTCACAGGGGGTTAACCGAAATATTCACATGGGGGATGAATCAAATTGCTTATTTTCTCTCTGGGTGAAGAGATCTTTGAAATCAAAGGTTTTTAGTATCTATCATCACATCTTTGGAATTCTTTTTAAAAAGCTCTAAAAACTTAAAAAATATGTGCGTTATTCAAGGCAACTGGTAACTTTCAATTCATTTGTTCCAAAATTAGGTCATTTCTTAAAAAAATCTTTTGATGGATATGAATATGGAATTTACTCTCAGTATCGCTCTGATGTGAGACTACCATTCAGAAATAAAACTTAACTTGAAATGGCTTAAGCCGTGTTTGACGACCAGTTCTAAATTGCGACGTACTTTACCACCTTCCTCTCCCCCATCTATGTTTCCTTCTCACTGCCGTCAGTATCATAACATACCCCAATTGCAGATTCCATAGTCTCACTGGCTCCAGATGTTTGGGAGTAGTCTTATGCGATTTTCACATAAAAAAATAAAAATTTAATAATTTGGAAAAATTGTAATTAGCTATCCTTTCACGTGAACCGACATTCATAAGATTATTTATGTGTAAGTATTTTATTTTGTATTATTTCGACAGCTATTTCGTCGTTCAAGGTTATTATTAAGAACCCCGCATTCCGAATTGCTGAAATGTAACATACTTTCCTTGAAAACTTGTTAAATATTTTAATATTTAATTAGAGAAGACAATATTAGCGAAACTCAAACGAAAATCTGAAACATAAAAATCATAAAAAGATACGGTCATATCCGAGACTTGAACCCAGGACCATCGGCTTTATGGGCCGCAACTCTACTAACTAAACTAATGTGTCCCTTTCCGATTCATTATTTATATTGGCTGCTATCTTTATGCTCCAAGCGAAGAGAGAGATCGAGCGAAAGAAGTGTATAAGGTATGCAAGAAAAGAGTAAGTGTTGGAGTGAAAGAGGAAGAGGGGATAAAAATGACAAACCACTTCCAAGAAAACATTAAACTGTTTTGGAAGGAGGTCAAAAGGTCCCGGAGTGGTCCAGAGAACGGAAGCATGAAAGTGATAAAATCGAAAGATGGGCAAATGTTGACGAATGAGAAAGAAACTAAAGAGAGATGGATGAAATATTTCGAAAAAGTCTTCGAAAGTAACCCGGGTGACTGTGATCCCAGCGGTGAATCGGGTGTGAACGGTGATGTAGTGAATGTTACCAAAATCAGCATGGTTGAAATAAAAAGATCTATTAAATGTATGAAAAATGGTAAGGCTGTGGGTTTCGACAATATTGCTGCCGAATACTTTAAGGGAGATGGCCGTATTATTCTCACATGGTTGTGCAAACTTTTTAACCAATGTTTAGAGGGTTACACGCCACTAGATTGGAGAAGGGCTGTAATCATGCCATTGTACAAAGGTAAAGGGTCACGTATGGAATGTGGGAATCATAGGGCTATTAGCCTTTTTAGTTCAGTCGGCAAGCTATATGGTAGAATTTTGATTGAAAGGGTAAGAATGGAAACGAAAGATAAAATATGGGATGTGCAAGGTGCTTTTATGAGTGGAAGAGGGTGCATGGACCAGATTTTCTCATTGCGTATGCTCACTGAGAAGTTTCTCGCAAAAACCAGAAACTCTTCTGTGCCTTTGTAGATCTACAAAAAGCATACGACCGAATTGACAGGAAAAAGCTATGGAAGGTATTGTCCAAGTATGGAGTGAATACGAATCTCATACAGGCAATTGCGTCTCTATATGAGGGAAGCGTTGCATGTGTTAGGGTGAACGGCGATTTTTCGGGGTGGTTTGACATCACAAAAGGTGTTAAACAAGGCTGCGTAATGTCGCCGTGGTTATTCAATCTATACATGGATAATTGTATGCAAGAATTGAAAGAGATGGGATTGGGCGCAAAATTGAGTAATCTGAAAGTATGTTGCCTTTTGTATGCTGATGATGCGGTGCTGATATCTAACAGTATGGAAGATCTACAGTATCTCGTGTCAAGGACGAACGAAGTATGTATGAAGAATGAGTTAATGATGAATGTAAGTAAGTCTAAAGTCATGGTGTTTGAAAGAGAGAGTACGAAAACAGTATGCAATATAGTTGTGAACGATGAATACTTGGAGCAGGTGGATGAGTTTGTTTATTTGGGAAGTATGTTTACGAGAGATGGGAAGGCTGAAAGATATATTGAAAGAAGGGTGAATGCAGGTAACTCTATTAATGGAGGACTGAACGCCGTTGGCACCAACAAAAAACTGTCCAAAGACGCGAAACTAGCCGTCCATAATGGAGTACTGGTACCTACCCTGATGTATGGCAGTGAGGCATGGAACTGGCAGAGGAAGGATGAAAGTAGACTGAATGCTGTGGAAATGAGATCCCTGAGGCGTGTGTGTGGTAAAACCATGTATGATCGTGTAAGAAACGCGGAGATCCGCAAAGAATGCAAGGCTGATGTAAGCGTAATGAGTAAGATCAAGAAAGGAACGCTCCGATGGTTCGGGCATGTAGAGAGAATGAACGAGGAAAAGAAGGTAAGGAAAATGTATGACGCAAATGTGAATGGTAGAAGAAGTCGGGGACGCCCGAGAAAGACATGGCACGACCAAGTGAATCAAATACTTGAGTCGGGCCATGTCAGGAGTCAGAATAATAGAAGAGCATGTATGAGACGGTGTATGAATGTGAACGAGGCAAGGAGTGTGTGCCAAGACCGAGTTGTTTGGCGGTCCGTCCTCTCTGCCTACCCCTGCGGGGAAACGGCGTGATGGTTAGTTAGTTAGTTAGCTATCTTTATGTATGATTGCAAAATTCAAATAGAACTAACTAAACGCTATCTATCTAGATAGTGTCTTGGATAAATTAATCAATTTTTTTATTTAATATGCTACATCTATTGACTAGGATGAATATTTTCGAATGAGTTTCGCTAATATTGTCTTCATTCATTTAATATTATATTTAGAGTTTTAGAGTTTTTTAGTAATAAGTCAAAAATAAATAAAAAAAGCTTTTAGAAATACGTTTAAAAAATGGAGGGATTGATAGATCGATACTATCCAATTTGACCGAACATTGGAAGATGTCAGTATGGACATAATTACAAATGTTTGCCACCCGTTCTAATGAAACCAAATATACATATTCTGAAATACAAGCAATCAAAATAATGAACTCGCATATCAGTCCAAAAAAAACAAGCAAATCGTTTTATTTGATAAAACGGATTGTAATGAAAAAATATGCAAAACTGGTATTATCATTTTACAGGATTAAACTTTTTGAAACTCCATCTTCTGTATGCACTTGTGACAGTTCGACCATCTGTCTAGGTCTAGAATATAGAAGTGGCAGCATTAAGGTTGCATTTGTTGAGCGATGCGCAGCAGACTGCGATAACAAGGCGACGCGTCACGACGCCCCCGCCCGGCGGCGCCCGAGCCCACTCCACTCACTACACTCTGCTTGTAGGCACTTGTCTCCGCAGGTGAAGTTTGAGGGAAGCGTACGTCAACTTTACGTTAAGATGAACAGTTTTACTTTTAAAATAAACCGTCTAAAATAAATCGTGATAAATTAAAATATCTTTCGCCGTGTACAGAAATCTTAGAGTATATAAAGAAGTATTATTTATTTGACACCAAGAACATATTCGGGCGTAATCTTAATTTGGAATAATAAACAAGAATTTTAATAAAATAAAATAATGTTTTGTTTAAAACCACGAAACTCGTGGTTTTAAAGAAAACATTATTTTATTTTATTTAATATGTCAAACCACAAAGTGATTGCTTTCTACAATAAACAAGAATTTTGCTATTACGTATCAATAACGAAATACTTTTATTTTTACCATAAAATAAAGAAGAAAACTAGAAGTAAGGCACTTCTAGTTTACACTTCCATACAAATTTGAATGGAAACAAATTTTCCATTCAGCCAAACTGCCCAGCGCTCCGCCTTACTTAAACTCGCCTGACATCATAGATCCCCATCCAATTTGATTTTCGTAAAAACAGTTATGTATAAGAAATATAAGCCTCGATTAGACAAATATTTAGGTCATGAAACATGCCTTTAAGGCACTTCTTGTGTTATTCTTTGTATTTTACGAGATTATGAAACGATATAAAAAAATATGAATTTCATCTAACGTATCTGCAAACTTTCAATTCGTCGAAGAAAATAATATAGAAATAAAATAAATGAATTTACCTATTAAAAAATATACATATAATCAGCTCTCGTTAATATTCTGAATGGATTTTAAGGGGGGGTTTTTTCTCCTCATAGCAATGAGTAGTTTATTAGTGAGTATTATGTACTTACTAAGTGAAAGTAACCTTTTTAACAATAGCTCTAAAAATGTGTGATCACAATTCAATCGACAACTTCCAAGAGTAAACAAATTTCACCATTAAATTAAAATTATATATTCAAACTTAGCAAATTCACTTTGTGGTGTCATTTTTAATTAAATTACTTTGTATAACACCACTGTATAATATAGTAGTTCCCCTGGCTTTACACTGGGCAGATGGAGGCGCTTTTAAGGATGTAGCAAAAAAAACCATATACTTGTTTCATACTACCTTCTTTTAGAATATTAATAGACTGGTTTGGGAATGTCAATCTAACAACTTGTTGTTACTTTATGTTTTTAAGCTCTTAAAAAATGTACATTATTTTTAAAGAAAATCTCTATTTAGCCGCCGAGTTTGAAAAATAGTTATATGATATTCCTTCAATGGAAGAATATCGCAAAGTACGCTCCGAAAATTACAAAAACACATCTGGTTCTGTAATGTGATATGTTATCGCGTTATCGGTATAAAAAAAATTACGGTGTGTCATGTCGAGATATATTTTCTATATTTAAAATGAACCGTGTTTTATTCAATATTTTCACTCACAGTCTCGTATTAATTTTTTTATTAGCGTGCTCACTCTAACGTTCTTATTTACATATCTCCCGTTCACACTATTGCCAGTAAACTTTTTCGTCTTTTGAACGCTTATAACGAACGGAGCCTTGCGGATATGTGAGTAATTAAAAAAATTATTCCTCATTTTCTCGCGAGTCACATTTTTTTAACTCCACATGGGAGGCCCTGAGGAAATTAATTTCCATCAGAACCTATATCATGTTTGGGGATGATGCTCTGTGGAGGGTCTTTTTGTGGATAGAAAGGAGTGAGCTTGGGTCTTGAAGAGACCCATTTTGTAGGAGGAAGGATACTCAGAAGCCGGCAAATCGTTCCACAGCCGAGCTGTTGAACTCAAAAATGATGAAACGATTGTTTTTATGTGACAAATGTGAACTGTATATAATGCTAGTCATGCACCGTTGCCGAAGGAATCACTGACGCTAGTTCCTCATAGCATCTTCCATTGAAATACCGGTAAAACAAGGACTGATTCCCACTCGACGCGACGCCTGAGCTCTAAAGATTGCAATTCATTTATTGAGATACCCTCACTGTACCCTAGCTCTATTGTAACTCTGCAATTAATCGTGATTTTGTGTGTTAAAAGTGAAAAGATTTAAGGTTCCGTTCCCGGCCCCTAAAAGAAGAAGACGGAGAGATATGAAATTACGAATGTTAGAAGAGCGCGCTAACATTTACAACGATAAAATCGATGCAAAAATCATGAAAATCTTTAGTAAAACACTCGTTTAAAATAGAGCAAAAATCTTGCGATAATTGTCTTTAACAGCATTTAAAGAAACGCTGTGAATTTTTTCATACATATAACTTGTAAAATAACTGAATCAAACGTGTTTATAATAATTTTTTTAGCATTCTTTGCGATTTTTTCTATCGAGGGAATTTTATATAATTTGCCTTTGGGCGGGACTAATGTCTAGATATTATCTTTAAGAACAACACATATCTTTTTAAGGGCTTAAAAACTTCAAATGTTTAAGGGAGGTTTGCAAGACATCGGTAGAAATTCGAATACCGGCCTTTTAAGCTTACTCGTTTAAAACCATTTAAAAATAGCAAAAAATATATTAATTATTATTTTTAATTGGTAAACTAACGTTAATACTTATAATAATTGTTACCCTTTGAAAAATATATTATTTTGATGGATAATTTTTTGAAATGCTTCGAATAAATTGAAATTTTTACTCGTGCTCATATTTTACCGTCACATTTGAAAGGCTTCAGTTTGCGCAGATCCGGCTTGAAACACTCGAGCACCCTTGTGCCGAGGCCGGGGCGGGGGTAAAATTAACTCCTGACACGTTTAACGACACCCGAGGTGACAATCTTAAGCAGGCGGGAGGTGATAAATAAAGTTGCAGGTAAATAAAATTATTCATTACGGTCTTTATCCTGCCGGGCTCTGCCCTCCTGGTCGGCTCCACGCCACTCCAACCGGGTAATCCAACCAACCCACTCTCTGCAAGGGATGATAAGCCTCTCCATCGTGATTTATTCAAACAGCGGAGGCCTAGGAACATTCATCAGGGGCAGCTCTGCCCGAAACCTTTTTACGTGCTGAAAGCTAGCCAGAACTTTGAAGTTGTATTATATGTATACATTTTTTTTACTGTGCCACATCAACCCTTTTTGTAATTGTTTAGTTATATGAAATCTATGATGAAGACTCAAGATTTTATTAATTGCTGTAGATAGACCAGAATTTGTGGATTTGTAGACGTACATAAATTTCTGTACATATTATTTTGAATATTCGATTTTCCTTTGAGGTGCTGTGGCATCCCTAATTGGAGTATTTTGTAATTGCGAATGAAGTTAAGAGACGAAGACATAAGGAAGAGGAATAGTAAGGTAAGAAAGTACGTAATTTATTCGGTGCTGCTCACTAAACATGGTTGAACATGTATGTTGTATGTGTCAGAATGAAATAAAGCAAGCGGGAATTTCACTACTAGATTTACACAAGGACGTAATTTTACTTACTTGGATATATAATCAGAGGTAAAGTCACAAGGAGGAAATCCATAATTGGTTTTATTTTTGCTATTATCCACATGAAACTGAAAAAATGTGAACACTCGATTTCCCGTAATTAATAAATAAAAAAATAATTACATTTTTCTAAAACAGCAAACTTATTTTGTAGCACCATTTTAATTCAAATTACTTTGCTTTTACCACTATAATTGATTACAAAAAACCGACACGTTTTGTAAGCCAAGCTTACTTCATCAGGGTTTTAATAATAGTAATTTTTAAAAATAGACATAGAATATGGTGTCAATAGAAAAATAATATAATAAATAACTCTTTCTTTCAATGGTATTCAGTTGGATAAACTTGAAATGTTGAAGATCACAAAGAGTGTGAATGCGAATTTGAATATTATTAATAATCAAAAATTGTTTTTAAATGATACAATATTAAATTTATTTCCTTTGTAAATTGTTCCATATTGTCCCTTCCCATTCTCACTTTTTACATTATTACTATTGTCTCTGTTTGTTATTTTTCTATTGACACCATGTTCTATGTTTATTTTAAAAAAATATTATTATTAAAACCCTGATGAAGTAAGCTTGGCTTACGAAACATTTTTTACGGTTTTTTATAATCAATTATAGTGGTAAAAACAAAGTCATTTATAAATTCGAAATAATTACACACGCCGAAAAAAATCTGTGTTTCACCATGTTTATCTTTCATCAAAATACCTTCTATACAGCATCTCCAAAGATGAGATAGGCCCCGATGGAAATTATTTTCGTACAAAGTAGTCAAATAAATAAGAGGTGACTGTATTTTATGTTCGTTCATATCCCAAGATTTTGTACTTATATTGAAAAATATCTTTTTTTTTTCTCGGAAAACATGCAAATATTTCTAAATCATAGATCCTAGATTACGTTTATTTACATTTATTGGAACCTCGTCTTTCCGTTCCCAAGATTGATTAATTATTCAACATCCTTTTAACATAAAAAAAAAACATTGTAAAGAGAACAGTAAACACCCTTCCAACAAATCACTTTTCTCATCAAATCCGCCCACCGCACGAGATTGGATATAATTGATATTAAAAAGCGAAAAAGCGCAATTTGTTCAAGTGAAAATTCCTTTTTTCATTGAAACGCGCTCGATTGATAAAAAAAATTAAGCCTGGGGAATCTTTTTTGTCGAACAAAGGGTAGGAAAAACCTCAGTCATTATTCATTTTCAGTTTTAATGTCACTTTCGTCGCTTCAACGATGATGCATTCCTGTTCGGTTTTGGAAACTTTTTACAGTGAGCAAGAAAATAACGACTGTTTTTTCGCTTCGAATCCATTTTCTAGCTCGAGGCTGATTTCAGTTAGCTGTGTATTCTGAATGCAGATATTCCATACTTTTCATGATTCCGTATAATAGTTCCAACTACCAGGAGTTATTGAAACAATGGAATCCGCGTTTAGGCAATATGTGAGGCTGTGGAAAATGAGGGAAAAAAGAGAAGAAACTACTCAATTCCAGGTCACCGAGCAAAACTTTCGTCATTTTTTTAACATAAGCTCAACACGAGAGGTCCAATTATCTTTAAAGATTCTGTATGGAGGTTTTTTTAGGAGATCAAGGGTGAATAAAGGAGTGTCTTAAAGCGACCCATGCTGCATGAGGGGGGAAATACACGGTTGCTGATATTATATCTGAAATGGTTTTTTTTAAATGTCGTATTATAGGGCTTTTACAATTTACAAGTAAATACTTATATACGGGAGACCCTGACGATAATCATTACCCTCAGGGTCGATTGTGTGTAGAGGATCTTTTTTATGGAAAGGAAGGAGAGGAAGTTTTGGAAAGGAAAAGATATTAGGAGTGGGTTGGAATTTAAGAGTCAGTGTTTCCAGGAGTGAAAGACATACAAATCTACCCCTAAATACGTTCTACCCCACGTTCTAAAGTGGAAGATACTCTCAGTATGGCCCTAGTGTAAGATCACCATTCAGAATTGAAATGTTGCTTGAAACGGCTTTAACCGTGTTTGGCGATCAGATCTAAATGCCATATTCTTCCCCACCTTCCTCTTTCCCTTCTCCTTCCCCTCCTCTCTATCTTCTGCCTCACAAAATACCCCAATTGGGATTGCCACAGTCTCACTGGCTCCAGGCGGGAGCATTTGGGACTCTTGTACCTATTCGGTACTCATATAAAAAGATACATTTCACATAATATTTCGTTTAACATTTCACATAAATTTTCTTTACTTATTTATTTTGTGTTTTTTCTTCCAAACTCCTTGTTATGTTTACCTACAAAAAAAAACATCAATCTAAATTCAGTTTTTAATTTCCGTATTTTTAATTTCAGATATGACCTACAAACCACGGCAGCCCCTTCCTGAAGGTAAATATGCTCCATTTTCCCTAAATTAAATTTCCATTTGGCTACATCTCTCTTTTTCATGCGTAAGTGTTTTAAATATACAGTCGTGTATATCTTCAATTCAGCCGAGCGAAGCGGAGAGGCGAGGCAGCTTTTGACGCTTTTACGCGCCGTATCTCGGGGTAAAATGTTGTTGTACCACGTCTTGTTTACACTACTGATGCTTAGGAATTGGTACGATAACTTGCCTCGTTTTACTTTTGAGTAAACTTACTATTTTCTTGAGACGTCTACCACTTCACTCAAACACTTTGATAAGATTTAAAAATGATGTTTAATTAGCATTCAACCGTCAAATTAGGGATGTGAAAATCAGTACAATAATCGATATTTTGTTCAAATTTTAATAATACTTGAATCAAACTGTTATATTTTGTCTTTGTTAGAAGTCAACTTGACATTAATTCTGTCGTCTGGCTGGAACCCACATAATAATATTCATGTACAAGCTTTTGAAAGCATTTAAAAAGAAATTCCATGGTTTTCTAATAAAATGGGTTTTCCAGCAATTATGTGAAGCTACAATTCTCTTTCAAATTGTCAGACAAAAGTATTTTCATTGATTTGGTATTTTTATATAAAATCTTAAATTATGTGTTGGAGAGTTCAGAATTGCTTACATTTAAAGCATTTGGATTTCTATAATCGGTAATACTAGAAGTCGGCATTTATATCAGTGCAAAAATTCTCTTAGACCAACTACCACGTGAATTCCTCTTTGCCCAGAATACTAATGGAGGGAAATAATTATACCAGGTCAGTTAACGTCTTCAATTTATCGCTGAACAAACACAATGGTGTTTCTGAAGCAGTTCAATTATATATAATAAACTCTGTGTAATTTTTACAATTCATATATGAATGCCCCTAAAATTATATTAATAAGTAAATAAATAAAAGTAATTGCTATCAGATTATCTGTGATACCAACAGTGTCGCCTGATTTATGAAACTACCATCAATTCCAGAAAATTAAAATGACGTTTTCTGACATTCCGACTACCAATATGGAGAAAATGTACTACTTTTTTTTCTCTTAATTTAAGGGTCACGACTCTCATTCAAGATTGTTGGGAGATAGGAACGATCTTATGACTCCATTTGTGATGGACATGGGTGACAATTGATCTTTCCAAGATATTCAGAACATTTTGGTCTCAGAACCATATTTTAAAGGGGCTATTTTTTTTCATTTCTGTGTGCAAAAAGATAGGATAAAACAATCCCTAATAAAAGCTGATATATGTGGTTTTCGCTATCAATCCGTACTCCGAAAGTTTGATAAGGCGACTACAGACACTTTTTGATGTACCAATCTACATCTTATCTTAATCACAAACTCTCTTTCGACACTGAGATTAAAGCCTATATAAAAATATTCATGCATAATATTTGCTAGGTATAGCTTCTATAAGTGTGAAATTAATACATTTGCTTTATTGATTAGCAATCAGCATACATTTTAGAATTTACTTACCAATGCGTTATCCACTAGGCTTAAAATTTAATGATTTGTCTGTGACAATCATTAGCAACCAATATAAATCCCTTAACCATGATAATTCTCATCAAACAGAGATATAATCATATCCCGTCACCTAATATAATTTGGTATGTTTCAGTGACTGCTTCTCATTTCAATACAATCCAATTTAATGAAATAACGCTGAAACTATAAATTACCTAACAGAATCTACAGAGCTTAAGTTAAGCCCCGCAGTATTGTTCAGAGATGGCGGTTAAATATTTCACCCGTCAAATAAACAGGCAGTGTTCTAAAGTTAAGCGTGATTTACGCATAAGCACTTGTATCTTCAGTATTAACTTTACTTCGCGTAGCTTTCAATGGATGTTCGCGCTCACGCGTTTTGGCAACGTTCTTTATATCTCTGATGCTGGGGAAATCATTAATACTAGATTATTTATGATTAGATTATTTAGCATAGACGTTGAAACGATATTACTACAAGGCACCAGAAGATGTTATCCATAAGCCAAAAGGGAATTTATGTAATTATAATTATGTTTTTTTTTCTTCATTTTATATTATTATAATGCACTATTAAATTACCCGAAAAGCTTTTTTTTTATTAAAACAGATATACGTCGACCGGTTTCGTATCAAGCTTCATCAGGAAATAATAGTAACTAAATACTAAGAAAGAGCTTTTTTTACATTAGCTCAAGGGAAAAATGGAAGGAAAATAATTCCCCTCAGGGCCTATGCCATCTTTGGGGATGTTGTGTGGAGGGTATTTTTGGGAATAGGAAGGATAGTTAGTTCTGGGAAGAAAAAATAATGAGGGGTGGGTAGGAATCTGGGAGTCTATGTGCCCAGGAGTGACGGAAGTATGAATCCATCCCTCTCGTTGGGTCGAGGTAGTCCGGCTAGAGAGATAAAACATCTCTATCAACCAGTCTCTCCCGATCCGGCCCACTATACGGTAGTTAGGCAAACGTATTTTTCACCGAGACCTAGACAAATCTCACTTCACGCAATCACTGGGCACTCCTGCTAAGTCATCAAACGTAGTGAACCACTTGGGGTGACCAATGGCAGGGAAATTGGTTGTCCAATAATCGGTACCTATACCCGCCTCCCAAATTGAAGAGCTATCGATGTTTTATAGGTAAAAAAGACAGGAACAGAAAGAATATTATATTCTACGAAAGAATAGACAATATAAGTGAAACTCAATCGAATATCTGGAAAAAGAAAAATCATAAAAAAATACTTACGCGTCTGGGACTCGAACCCAGGACCTTTCGCTTTACAATTTGAGATTTTATTCATAAATTTAAAAAAACTTAAAAAAACCAAATTTAACAATTATAATATTCTTCTACTGCTGCTTCTTGTAAAAAAAACAACTTCACAAATGGGTAACCTACTAACCTTTTAACATACAGCTACCGAATGTCAGCATTTTTGTACTACTATTCCAACTACTGTAATCATTCATAAAACTTATTTCCAAGAATAGATTTAAATAAATAAAAAGGGTTGAAAAAAGAGACTTGCTGACACAATGTCATTCAATAAATCGTTTGTTGAGATTTCGCTGAAATTTAATTTTATTCAACTAAAAACTGAGCACTGTTAATCTATATTCTTTAGGAAATTCGAATACGTATAAACAATTAATAACCTCAAACTATAATTATAATATTATCAGGCAGTCTATCACTACAAAACAATTTTGTTAATACCACATAAAATTGACATAAAATTCTTACTACTGTTATTTACAAAATTAACATTAAAAATATAATGCTTTCAGCAGAAAATTATGTTGTTTACTTGTATTTTAAATATGTCTCCAGTAACCAGCGAGAAAACAAAACTATTCTCTGTTTTCGCGAGCAATTTAAGAGTTTCGTGTTTACGACTTTGATTAGCTTACTTGCTGGAAATTTCGCCAATTTTACCCGTGTTCGTAAGAACCCTCGCTACCCTCGCAACAATAGAGTCGTAGAGAGTTTTTTTACAATGGTTACGTAGCGTGTTAGTTAAAGTCTGTAACGCGTGCGTAATGGGCTAATTTCTGGAAAGTTTTAGCTTTTGGAAAAACATACTGTTTCGTGTGTACCTACCGTAACATTTAAAAAGTACCTCGATGAATACGGTAGAAACGATGGATTTATTGGATATGGTGCATTAGATGGATTTGATAGATTCGATGAAGCCGATGGATTGTATGGATATAGTACATTAGATGGATTTGATGTATATGATGGCTTTGATATATTCGATTGAATCGATTATTTCGATGGATTTGACAAAATCTGTTGAATTTAACCCGATGGTATATATTATGAATTTCTCAGGAAACATATTTTTAATTAATTTAAAACTTAAAATAGATTCAATTCATGTGGTCTAATATCACCGTACATTTTAATTTTCACCGATGAAGCCGGTTTCGGAAGACCTTTTGACATCTCTAGCTCTCTAGCTCTTGGCCCATCGTTTTTCACCGCAGGCGCAGTGGGAAGGGATGGATCCACATGTTCGTCACTTCTGGAAACGCTGACCCCTATATTCTTACCCACCCTTATACCTTTTGTTTCCCAGACCTTCGTATCCTTCCTTTCCTTAAAAAGACCTTCCACACAGCATCTCCAAAGATGACATAGGCCCTGAGGAAAATTATTTTCCTAAGGGGTGTATTTCTCCCTTGGAAATAAGCTATACATTTGGACATATTTATACAGTAAACAATTCATTGTTTGAAATGTTCATTTTTTTAGTATTTTTTTTATTTATTTCTGTCTTGTATGGTGTATGTGGAAGTCTTTATTGTAATGTAGTTTGGCCCTAAAGTAAATTGGTAGTAAATTGTTAAAAACTTTATACTTAAAAAATTAAACGTTATAGAAAATTCTGTGTTTAAAGTCGTCATATCTAATTCCTTCCGTGCTTATTCAGATAATTTCAAATAATGTCCGGAATCACTGATTAAAGTAAGTCAAGTACGTCCCTTAACACCCTGTATAGCAAGAATGTTCACGTTTCCTATGTTCAAACCCATGCATTGCACGACTTTCCATCTAAAAAGCTTGAGGTATAGCTGCTGTAGGAAAATAAAAAGTAGGAATGATAAGCCACGATGGGAGACTGCAGATTAGCGAAGGGGGAAGTGGGCAGGGCTGCCTTCTGTACCTCGAGCTTTAGCAGTGACGTGGGTGGCTAGAGGGGGGAGTGCTCTCCCTAAGAGGGGCCCTGAAGTAAGTGAAGTTAAACAGATAGAGTTTTCTGTGGTACAAATTTCTTACCAGGTCACTGATGGTATTTTCCACTTTTAATAAAATCTGACCAATAAATGTTGTATTACCTTCATTTTTTGGAAAATGTTAACATCAATCTTTGGTGAATAAATGCTTAAAAAGAACAAACCGTGATAAATCATAGAATTTGCGCGCACGGGCTTAAGTGTTAAAATTTTAACAAACCTCAAATTTTTAACAAAGGGGTAGAGCTGGTCTCTGATACCACTGGTATACGAAAATCACTATTAGTCTATAGTTTCACCGAAACAAGCATCCTCCTGATGTAAAGTCAGTTGTGCTGACTTCAGCTCTACGAATTTCGAACCATAAACGTCCCGAATCTAAGTCAAATGAGGTCGTCCAACGACCGCATTATAACCAGATTTATATGTTTTAGTGACTGCAATCCGTTCTTGTATAGGGTCAGCAGTTGTGAAGTATTATAGTATCAAGGGGTTCTGTACTATTCGCCCAGATTCTGTAAGCTTAATTTAATTCTGACTCCGATGAATCCCCCGTACCTGAGCTGGTCACTAGAAGGCGTATAAGAAAGATTCCTTTTGTTGACGGATACCTACTATATTATCATGTTTTTGTAATAATCAGACATGATTGGGTTTTTAAAACATTTAACTAGTTGAGGCAATTTTCACTCCAAGAGTTCACTCTCTCGAGGTAACCGTTTATTCTCTGCTCAAAAGTCTCTGTACCCTTCAGAGACTTGTCAAAAAAGAAGCTAAAATAAAAATAAAATTGGACGCAGAACTGATTCCTGCGGGACACCTGCCTTCATTTAATATGTAGAAGAAGAAAAACCATCTAGTTGGTAATCGTACTAACAACCTCCTGGTCCAAATTCAAATCTTAACCATTCCTCTACGGAGGTCGTCATTAGTGCAATGTTCGCGATCCGCAGGTTTAGTCATTATGTGGTTTGAGACACCTTTACACGGGTCGGTAGTGTGGTGGTATGGCAGTTACCCCACAAGACGTACTGCCCCCGGGGGAATCCGCCCCGGGGCCTTGCGACACATTAACATTTAAGTTAATGCGACTTTGAGCATAGTTGGGTGTACTGGCAACTGGCAGTGTGTTCGCCATGAAGCGAATCTGAGTCGTGTTCTTGACTCGCACTGCGGCCCGCTCTTTTAGTGCCATCTTGCGGGGAAATGCGATCCGGTTCATTATATCTCCAACAAACGCTGAAGATTAACGTTTAAACGGCTCCGCATTGAAGACTTCGGTATTAGTTCAGACAATCGTGTTTGTTTGTTTGTTAGAGTTAATCGAGATTAAATAGTTTGCTAGCAGGTTATACTCTAAATGATATTAGGGGTGGCTTGTTACCTAACTGAAAGATGGTTTACTACATAGTTAAGAAAAAAATTCACCATTCATAACACTCTTGTACATATTCTTCAAATTAGTTTTTACACTATACTTGAAAACCTTATTGGTAGAAAATTTAATCCCACGTGATTGGATTAATCACAAGCTGAACTCAAAATCTCTAATTAATTAGGTCAGAAATAATTATTCAGCATCCGAATAATTTTGACTTGTCACTGTTTTATGGTTAATACTAGTATTATAACTTTCCAAAACCAAATAAACGGCCTATTTTTAACAAATTAGAATATTTTAAAAGCGTAAAATATTGAAATATTTGCACATCATTGATGGTTAATTATTAACATAGTTCATTATTTGCTTTTTTTAAAGAAAAATTACTTAGTTTTCAACCACATTTTTATGACACAAAACAGTTTAATTTAATTTTTTTTATAGAAAGACAAACATTCCCGGGTTACGAATAATTCGACAATATTTGAAATTCTTCTGCTACCAACACAGTAAGCGGAAAATGTTGCTTGAGTCATGATGGAGGACTAAGCCAGCCGAGGAATCGAACACGGGACCTCTGGGTGGAACCCAAAAGCGATGCTAACTTTCTAATAGTTTCGGTTATAATTAAACTTCTTCAGGACTATAAAAAGAAGACCCTCCACACAGCATCTCAGATGACACGAGGCCTGAGAGAAATTATTTTCCTCAGGGCTTCCTGTGTGGAGTTGTAATGTAAAAAAGGTTAGTTATAGCCGAAAGTAGTTGACTGTTTTGTGTTATAAAAAAGGTAGTTTATGACTAAGTAATTTTTCATTTTAACTATAATATCAAGCCGTAAAGATATTGCTTTTTTGATAATTTAATTATTAATTCAGCAAGTTATCATTAACTATCAATGCTGTGTAAATATGAGAATGTATTCGAATGTGTTTTGCTTTCAAAAACATCTTCCTCTCTAATGGTTTTAAAGTGCAAACTTAAACCCGGCGCAACGGGGCAGCTTTCAAAATGTATGCTAAAGAAAATTTTGAAAAAGTTTTGCTACCTACTCGTACCTACATTCTTACCTGTTTCAAAGAACTCGTAAATTGTAGAAGAGAATAACTCAGAGTGGAAAGTTTGTTTTTGTACCAACTACTGTCCAAACTCGTCATTTTTTGACGACGGTTTTTGCCAGAAAAAACTTTGTTTGGGTTTTTTATTATAATAATGCCTACGAAGAAAGAAGGAGTCGACCGAAGATTTTTTAGGATTTAAATTCAGGCTGCTCGAATTTCTTTCTTCTTTTAAACTGATTCAACCAAAACTGTCTTATACATCTTATTTAAACTACAGAACCTTCAAATTCAAAATGAAATCTAGCCTTGAATTTTAGAAGCTTAGCCTTGATCATGAGAAGAGAGTATTAAATTAAATGATTTTACATAAAACTAGCGAGTTCCCGGCATGCGTTGCAATGCAACTTCTAAATTAAGATATCTGACCTACATATTTTATAGACTTAAAGAAGTTCTAAACATTGAGAAATTGAAAATGATCTACTTTTCCCTGGTGCAATCTTCAATCACTTATGGCATTAGAGGATGGGATGGTGCACTTGATACATTTATTAAGCCTCTACAAATAATTCAAAAACACATAATTAAAGTCATATATAACAAAAATAAAACATTCTCGACCAACTTATTATACAAAGAAACTAAAATATTTAATATACGTAAATTATTTATATTACAAACTTTGAAATATGTATTTAAAAACCAAAATATTTTCGAAATAAATGTAAACAGACTGAGCAAAAGAATAAATAATATATTTTACACCCCACAAACCAATACTAAATTATTGCAGACACATAGCAGTTTCATTGGTCCTCGTACATTTAACCTTCTACCACTACAAACTCAAATGATAAATAAATTGATAAAATATGTAAAAGAGGTAAAATTATGACTGAATAATGTAGATATCGAAACGCTTTTTCTATAAATTTATCCATCCTTCTACAACTCACTTTCTGTAATTTTCTAAACTGTAGTACAATATGTTTTCTGTTTATTTTATTTTTTTTATAATAACTAAAAAAAAAAAAAATTTAAAATCAGTATGTTTTTCTCCACATTTTTAATTTTATTTTTATAATAGCTGAAAAAACCTGTTTCACTTATTCTACCTATGTAATACTAACTTTTTAACTTTTTATACTAACTTTATATTTTATATGTTTTTTTAAAGTCTATTTTATACTTTGGGTACTTGGAAATATAGTATTTTGTTTTAATATTACCCACACTCAGGCAATGCCTTAGTGGGTTTTCATTTCTTTTTCATACTAATTTTTATTATATATTATGTTATTATATAATATTTGCTTTTATCCATTATATGTACAAAAAAATGTGAATAAATAAAGTTAAAAAAATAAAAAAAATAAAATTATTTTAAAAAAATTCTTTCCTACTCATCCCGTTCCCCTTACGCCCTTCTTCCCCTCCTATGTCCCTTTCCCCTCATGCGTTCCCCCTCCACCTTCCCGCCTTTCCGCTCCACTCTCTCCCTCTCCCGTTCCACGAATTCTCCTCCCGCGTTCCCCTCTTCTCTTCCTATTTAGTCCCGGTACATTCAGTTTTGAAACAGCTCGGTTACCACCTATTACAATTTTTCATAAAATTATTCATATATTACAAACATTCATTTTTGTATATTATAAGAATAATCAATCAAATTTGACAACTAACATGAATACCTATTTAAAATGCCTATAATTCTTGATTAGATTCAAAGTATTCGATTTTGGTTAGTATCAAGGGTAAGTACTTCAAATAAATTGGTTAATTTAAAGAGTTTACTCGAAAAATTAATTTTGATTGAACAATCGATGTTTAGCAAGATGTCATTCTCAAATTTTTACATTTTTTTCAGTTTCGTAAGAGTTTTGATTTCGTAAGACGATGATTAAAAAGAATATCAGATGTATTCTCATGTGGTTGTAATAATCCTGAAATCTTTGTGAATCCTGAAATCTACGGGTGTAAGATGTAGAACAATTTTTTCGGTTTACCCATATAACGTAGTCCTTAAAAGGACTTTTTAACTCCTGAAATTTCGGACAGATCTCACTGACCATTTTCAGAGGCCCTTTATCTTGAGTATTTGTCTCAAACTGATCGATTTCGCGTGTCTGTTCGGTCCTTTTGAAGACCACGTTACGCAAGTAAACCGAGAAAATTGTTCCACATCTTACACCCGTTAAAACCTTAACCATAACATATATATCTACTTCCACTACACTAGATAAAGAGGTAAGATTTGTTTGTTTGTTTGTTTGCATTGAATAGGCTCCGAAACTACTGAACCGATTTGAAAAATTCGTTCGCTGTTGGGAAACTACACTATCCCTGGGTAATATAGTCTATATTATATTTTCAAAAAAAATAGGCATCCTTACTAAAACTTCAATAATGTAACCCAAGGTGTAAAAAAATTACCTAAAATATTCTTTACATCGCGTGCGCTGCGAAAACTATTGATGATAGAATGAAATAATGTACTACGACTTTGTAGAACACATCATTATTTACAAAAAAAGGTCGCGACAGCAAATGTCTAACTATTATGGTTATGCCACAATAAGTATGCTTTTATTTTAAAAATTTAATTAAAATGTCGCCGCTTGAAAAGGCTTTTTATTTGTATCTTGGTTTTAATCCTTATCAAAATAAATTACTTAATATTGAAGACAACTTCAATATCTTTATTTAAGTTTTTGAATTTTTCAATTCGGATATTTAATTAGAAAGATATCACGAGTTTAAAAATGTTAATATTAGAAAAAAGTTTCGGCTACGGGCCGGGCTGGAGAGGAGTCAAGAAATGAAGTGCCAGGGGGGTTGGCGGGACGGGGGAGCGGGAGAGCAGTGGCGGGGATGGTGAAAGTGGAACGCTGGAGGGGATCGCACGGGAAAGGACATGCAAGGAGTAACATTTTATTTATTTGAATATGGCATTGCAACGCATGCCGGGAAACAGCTATATATTACAAAAGAAAGTACAAAAAAAGTGTTAAAGCAAGAACTCGCAAAAACTCAAGTCCTGGTACGATCAAGGGAGTTATATGGCGGGGTAGATCTCTATCCCCCCTAGGGAATAAGGGTATCCGTTTTTACCTAAAGGGCGTGCTTTTGAAGAAATAAGGGCTGGAATTTTCGCCCTCTTGAAATCTTCCGGAATTTTCTAGAAGACACCATAGGGCTCTAGAAAGTTCTGGAAGGAGTGGCGGAGTATGTCATGGAATGTTCGGGAATAGGGAATCGGGAACATCATAGTGGAACATTCCAGGACATTCTCGAATTGTCCTGAGCGAAGCCGGGTAACCCAGCTAGAATGTAATAAATGTTAAGAATTCGGACCGGTGCGTCTAATTACACGTAATTCAAGTGAGTCAAGTGCTAGGCATGAGGTTTCAGGCAAATGATGGCTCAATTCTTGTAAAAACGTTTTCCCGATGTAATTTAAGCTGGTCGCATATCAGGTTTAGGTACACGGAACTATCCGACGCATATTTCACTGTCTGTTACCCCGGCTGCCCTATAACTCACCCGGCGGCGCGGGGTGATCCGCCGGAGGACGACCCTGCCTTGCCCCACCTCACGGGAAAACCCGAGATTGGGACAAACAAACAAACAAACCTCCAGCAGATACGATTTTAGATTTTAACGGCCAAAAGCATTTTCATTGTATGTTTTTGGGGTGTTATGCCGTGTTGTGCTACCTCCTTTAGCCGACGTTTCGGACAGCGTTGCAGTGTCCATCATCAGGGTAGATCCGGCAGATCCGACAACGGCTAAAGAAGGAGGTAGCGCAACACGGCGTAACAACCCAAAACAAACAATGAAAACCTCCAGCAGATCACTTAGCCAATCAAACTATCCAATCCTTAAATTAACTCGCTCGGATCTTTCTCAGACCAAACTAATAAGCTAATCGTTTACATATTATGTAGGAATATTTATTATCTGAAAAAGTTTCATTCACGTATTTTTTTATGTGAGTACTTTACAAGAGTTCCAACTACCCACAGTATAAAAATACAAAAAAATCCATACTTAGTATTTTAAAATATTCGCTGTAAGTACGTACGTAAGATTAAAATTTTAATTTTAATGCAATAAATTTTAAATGTGACGAAACAATTAGTAAATAAATAATTTTTAGAAACAATTTGGTTACCAAACATTGCAGCAGTAATTTGAAGCAATATTTAAATTTTGAATGTTAGACTTTCATCAGGGCGATACTCAGAGTATCTACGACTCTGGAATATACTGTAGATTATACATAGCACATAATACATTATTGTTATTGATTAATTTTAAATAACAACTACAATAATTTACTGTACACACTTCTTCCATGAGCTAAAGCTTCCATGAATGTCTTGATAAATTATAAGATACAGTTCTATATTAGATCATTTTTTATTTTAAATTATTTTTAGACGACAAAAGAAATCTTTTATTCTGGTTGATTAAATGTAGGTACTATCTTAAGAAAAAAATATTTTTGATTCCAAGAAGCATTTATCAAAAAAAGAAACTGACATGATTCCATTTTGAAAATGGCATATTCTCATCTAACAGTAGCTAAATAAGACAAAAGGTTGTATCATCCTCTCGTGTTCTGACTCCTTGCGCCATACGAAACCTTGAAATCTGTGAACTGTCAGATTCCAAGGAGTATCTTCCCAGGTACGTGGCGGCTCGCAGCTAATTTCTTACTTCAACAAGAGAGGGCGTAAAATTTCAAACTTTTCACGGGACCCAAGTATTTCATTGTGTAAGGATTCCCAGAAATAAAGGGATGGAACGTGATCTGCCTTAAGACAGCTGCTTTAATCCCTAAAAGAGGGATGTTTGTCTTGTACTACAAGTACATCATTTAAAGCAATGATTCATTTTTCTTTTCATGTTTTTTTGCTGGAATATTTTACCATAATTTGCATGGAAATATAATTCTCTCTTAGATTTATTTTTGAAAGAGTTTCCAATTTCTATTACTCAGAATAAATACAAGCAGGTTTAAGGGAAAGCTTTATTATGATTAATTCGTTTCAACCTTTGTAGAAAAGTCAATAATCTCAGCTCCATCACTTTATTTAATATTTAAATGCAAGTTTTTTACATTTACTTTTTACAAGGCTGTTAACCTTCCTATACACGCGCATTGGTCTCTCAGACTGATATATCAATAAATCGTTGTTTGCTCAACAATAAACAACAATGGGAGGTTTTAAGTATTTGTTGTTAGGCATTGCTTAGTGCGGCGCACGCATTAGTGTTGAGTGGACATGTGACACTTATTTACTGTTATCGGTCACTTAAGTAACGTTTACTACCCAAAAATCCTAATAATAATTATTTTTTAATTTTTTTTTATTCTTGATACTTTCATTTAAGGCTCCGCATCCGAGCTCAAAAAGAAGAAGATGGAGAGATATGAAATTACGAATATTAGAGGAGAAATTAATGTTCGAGGAAATTACTAATATTTGGAGCGATAAAATCGTTGCGAAAGTTGCGAAAATGTTTTATAAAACACGAATCGTTTAGAATAGAGCAAAAATCTCGTGAAAAGTATCTTAAGTATCATTTAAAGAAACATTGTGAATTTTTTCACAACTATAACTTGTAAAATAACTGAAACAAAAGTGTTTACAATAATTTTCGGAGCATACTTTGCGATTTTTTTCTATCGAGGGAATTTATATAATTTGCGTTTCGGCGTAGAACGCGTCTAGATATTATCTTAAAAAATATTACATATTTTTTTACGAGTTTAAAAACGGGATATATGTAAGAAATCGGTAGAAATTCGGGTAGCGGAGGCTTAATAATTTTTTTTATTAACACATGAAAAAGTTTATTTTTAAATTATATGTATATATTAACTTATTAGTACAAAAAATGATGGTGTTTTTTAGAAGCCGAGTTAAAAGTCTGTTTCTAAGAAATAAAATTATTAAATTTTTTTGTTCAATTATACCCCCTTCTATAAAATAAGTATATAATTAAAATAATACAGACGAGATGAAATCTCGGTCTGAGACACCGTGCGCGAGTATAGGTGTTATGCCGTTGGGCACGAGTACACGAAGGATAATGAGTAAAAGTTGTAAGAATTTCAAAAATGTTAAATTATTTGGTGATTCTTCTATTGAAATATATTTATTGGTTCTACAGCAAAAAATAGTACCTCTTAGTTGCAAGTACATTAAATGCTTCGCTATTCTTACATAAAAGATTTTTACGATGAAATAAGATCATACAATTGTTAAGGAACTGTCAGCAGCAGACAATATGTGTTTGAGGGGGGTTGAAAATATTTATTGTCATTATTAGGGACTAGGCGGGCCCTTTGTGTGAAAGTGACAGGAAAATACTCCTAAAGGAAATTCGTACTTTTGTGTTTACTATCTCGTTTGTAAATATTTTGGTCGCTTACTACCAGGAGTTTTCCATTGTTATGTATATAGATTCATAAAAAAAAGTTCATTTTGAGTTTTTAAATACATTTATGTATTGATGATACTATGTTTGGTCTCCTCTTAAAATATAATTTAAAAAATGTGCCATTTTTATTCATTCAACAACAGCAGAAGTACGAGAATCTACTCCAAACATGCGATGCAGAAATGATGGAAACCGATTGATTCGTAAATTGAATGCCTCCTATAGAACCATGGAGAATAAACCGCGTACTTTGGCAATATGTGAAAAAGAAGAAAAATCATAGTTTTCGGAAAACACAATTCTGGTGGTCTGATTAGCATAATGTAGAAAAATATCACGACCCACCCCTACCTCTGCGGCACATATGAGTTTTTGTCATCATTCCGTGCTTCCCCCATAGCAGCCAACAGTTGTGGATTCCCCCCCTCCCCCAACCTTCAGCCATTATGCTGGCAACCCCATCCACAAATGTCTACCCCTAAATTCACCCCAGCAGTCGCGTTTCTTTGCCACACAAAGCGTGGACAGGTTTCCTTGCGTACAGTGGGAAAGCAATTTTCTCTGTTGCAAAACGAAATCAAATGAAACGTACATTTTAGGAAGATTAGACCGGTCCCCGTCACCTTGGCCTTATTTCGCAAAATTACATATTAAAATTCTTCATCGAAAAATAATACAAAATTCTGTTATTTTAGAAGCGGTATATTAAAATCGTATTGATATTAGCCTTTTAAAAGCTCTATAGATAAATGGTTGCAAATAAAATAAAAATAACATTTATTACATACAGAGAATTAATTTCATTTATCCAACTCAAGTGTACCTTGCTACCGAGATCGTTTCAACGAAATAAAATATCTGGTTTTATAAAAGAAGCAACACAGACGTTAAGAAAGATCCCCGTTTAATGTTGGCAAGCAATTAGGAAGTCTTTACTCAGCCGTACTCTCAAGGATGGGTATTCTATCAATAGGGCGGCTTACCTCGTGTGTCTGAATAAACGGATTATCCCATCAAAACGGTACTTAAGCCCTTATAGAGACGCCTATTCATGAAAAGGGAAAAACCATGGCTCTCCGTCTCGCGCGAATGCCTACGTGATTATTGTGATTTTTCTACCAACACGCGCCTGCTGGGTGCTCGGTGCTGGTTGCTCGCCGAAAGGTTGTGGGAATTTGTTCTTGTTAAAACACCGGTCTGAGCTCGAGCTAAGCCACGCTATATTACGCGTGGATTACGACATTATACCGGAAACTAGACAGGTCCTTTTGCCTATTTTTCAATGTAAAACCAAAGATAAATGCTTTTTTATGCGTGTGTTTTCTTTCCGCTGAATAAACGGTTTACCGTTGCCGCCAGAGTAGGGCGAGTTGGGGGAAAGGAGCAAGAGGAAGGGCAGAGACTTCCTTTGTAGCGACGTGACTACGGCTGTGAAAATCTTAAGCGCCGCGTGTTTTATCTTTTCGGTCGTTTAAGTATGCTCTTCACCATTTTATTCAACGTATTATTACGTTACCTTACACGCAATCCATTCTCGGTTTTACATGCCAACATATTAATATTTTAACTTGAACGCAGCTACTAACTTATATTACTTAATTTACTTAACAACTTGTTTTCATGGACCAACAAAAACACAACCGAATAAAAAAGCCTTATGAAATTAGATCATCTTAGTTTTATTTGAAAAAGGCAGTAACTTTGTGGGGAAAAAAATTATTAATAAAAATGAGACCTATGAGTAACTTTTATGCCTACACAAAACACAATTTCGCTTAAATTTTTTATAACTGTGTGTTCTCCATATATTCACATAAATTTGAGTATGAAAGCTATTCACTCTAGACATCCCCTTAGAGTATATAAATTACCTGTCGTTAATAATATTTTAAATTTTCCAAGTGTTGTAAATAGACAAAAAATAAACGATCTAACAATTTTAATAAAATTATTAAATTCTTGATTTGGTTGTGCTCCTGCATTTAATAAATCTTCATGATTCTATACGAACAACTAGACAAACATTTTAAATATATACATATCATTCCAAATATAGTATGCATTCCCTAGTACAACATTTACACAGTCTTGATAAAACATGTTTATAAGATATGTACTTATATTTGACATGGCAAACTTCAAACACCTTCCGTAAGTGCGAACTATTTCTACTAGTTTAGTTCATAAATTGTTTTTAACCACAATTTTGTATATTATACTTATTAAGTCAAATAAATTTAATATAATGTCTTCTCGTAACGATGTTTAAAAATCGATTGGCCATGCTCACAGATTTCAAGTCTAAGAAACAGATTTTTTTCTACATTTTAGTAAATTTCTAGAAGATATTTTAAAACTGAAATACCTATGATTGATTACAGCAAACGGATAAGAATTCTAATTTACACCGTGTTTTATGCTTTGAGTATTTTTTATTCAAATTAATACGTAATTACCGCTTATGTTTTCTTTACTAAAATGGGGCATATCAAAATCTTAATCCATCAAGCAAACTCAAGAAAAACGTGTATGGATATTATATTCCACAGTCATAAATAACGGGTCTTTGTTGTGGTTTAAAAATACTCATTTAAAATATACTTTATGTTTATGTAGCATTTCATGGCCGAAGTGATTTTTTTATTATACTTATTTTAAACCTTTCCTTGAATGGCTTAATTTTTTAATTATCTTTTCAGTGGTTCCAATTTCGTTTGATAGAAAATAAAAGAAAAGAAAAGAAAGAAAACTTTTACTTTACTTTTTTTGTAAAGACTAAGTTATGTTTTTTTTTATTTTGTTTATTGTTAGTTTATTTTATCATTCAATTTTTAATTTCTTTTATATAACTCTATTTCAATTTTTAATTTCTTTTATATAACGAATAATATTATTACTTAATTCATAAAAACGGTTTATTATAAAAAAAATTCTGCTATGTAATTATTATTACGCGTTACAGCTGTTTCGTCTTCTGAAGGCATTGACAGTTTGATAATGCCTTCAGAAGCCGAAACAGCTGTCACGCATAACAATAGTTACATGGCAGAACTAGTTTATAATACTTCTTCAAATTTTGCAAATTCACTTTGTGGCACCATTTTTTTAATTATTTAATTAGTTTATATTAAACTGTTTTTTTTTATAAATTGAGTAATAATATTATTGAATATATAAAAGAAGAAATAAAAAATAAAAATAAGAAAATTAAAAAAGTAAATAATGTGTTGAGATGCCGTAAAAGAACCAAACTGCCCGAAGCCAAAATGAAAGTTAAAATATTTTTGGCTCTTCAGATCTGATCAGTAATATAACGCAACTAAAGTTTATCTGCAAAATTTGTTTGTAAACAGTGGTCTTTGATCAAGACGTAAATGAAAGAACTTACTAACAACATAATTTATATTTATATACTCTTTTTTTATGTGAGACTTCTTATCATTTTTACGAATCTGTTTTTTTTGTATTATTTTTTCTTTATTGTTCTAGTTTTTAAGTATTTAAAATAACTGTTATATACTTAACTTATAATTAACTTATAAACAAATAATTTAAAAGCCCATTAGGGCGTGTAATAAATAAATAAAATAAATAATGGAAAAATAATCTGTTTTAATACGAAAAAGTTGAAGTAATGTTACCAAGGTGAAGGTACCAGTACAAATATCGATTATTATATTCTATCCATGTTCCTATGCATTAAAGGTAATAAAGCTTTTAATGAAATCATTTTTTATGTAAAAATATTAACCTTTTATTACAAAAAGGCAGTATGCGATAACCCACTCTAAAATATTTTAAGAATATCTAAAACTGCTCTAAATATAACCATGACATTTAAAATGTGTATTTTTAGTAAAGTTATTAAGAATTAACCGTCTCAAAAATCTGATCGTCGTGGGTTATGCCCTTTCACTTTTCCTTAGGCAATAAAAACATATCACCTGAGAGAGGGAAAACTCAATGACCTTTTGAAAATTTATGTGAAAAAACTCACATTAGTTCATGTGATCTGTTTACCTCTTGACCGCTTGGCTCAAAGCAAAATCATCTTACCACATTACAATGAAGATCGTCAAATCTTCAGTAAAACTTTGAAAAGCGTCTGTTTGATAACAGTGTTTTCGAAAACAAGCCGAAACATTCAAGAAACGGTGTCAGTCTTTCCTTCAAAACATTTCGGTTCGAATTAACTTTCATAACAACTCTGGCATCACTTTTTCATATTTCTTGACAAGAGATATGAAAATTTTCGTTTTATGTCGACTTAAGAATGTTTTCCCTTAAAGATGTTATCTCTCCCTTGGTGCGAGCGGTTGTTACATTTCCATATTTCGTGGGGAGAGTAGCCCTTCAGCAAATCGCAAATACTAAATGTCCAAAACATATTTAGAATTCATGAGGGAAATAAAATATTCCGTTGTTGCCGAAAAAATTAACAATCCCTCGTGTAAATTTAAACAGTTAATGTAATCAAAAGTAAAAGATAATAATTTAAAAATTCTATAGCACCCTTTTTGTAAAATTGGATGAGCCTTATAGAAATGGTGGAAAGGTAAATGATAGAATCAGATAATATTATATTAGTGTATAAAGTACACCTGTCTAAAACAAGTCGATCATAAATTATATGGGGTGTTTTGAGACGTACCTCTATTAAATTTCTGAGGATGTTTACAGTCAAAAATGAAGGTAAAATTTCGGGTTTTGGTGACTTTGTTTGTACAAACATTTAAAAAAAACTAATAGGTATTAGATAGTTAGGATCGGGGTGGGGTTCGGGCAATTACTCGGCCCGAAGACATGAAAATTTGTTTTTTTGTAGATGTCACTAATCACCTAATTTTTAAATTTTTTTGAATCCACATAATGTCAGGAATTACTGGTTAAAGTTAATCACCTTATAAACTAATGTAACTGTAATCTAATCGAAATGGTTTAATTGATTATCTTTTTTACCTGATACTAAAACTGAATTTTTATTAATGAAGTTTGGCCAGAAGAGGTAAATATAAAAAAGTCTTGCCTTCAGAAATAATATACCCGATTATTGTATTTTATCGTCAGCAGAAAAGTGGAAAAGAGCATCCAATATTTCAGTTTAGTTTAGTTAATGCCAGCGGGTGGAGAAAGCTAGGCTTATTTCAGATGGTCTTTTCAAGTCCACATTCTTCAACAAAGCGCCTTTTCTTTTCTCCTCTCTGTGTGTTTGCTCTGAATTTCATCTTACTAGCTTCATGTACATAAGAAAGCCTTTCTAATTCTCTACTATATTCACTTCAATGTTCTACGTCGAAATTCCTTATTGCGGGATCTATTTTTACTGACAACACGACATTTTGACACTCAACAGAAGGGGTAACTGAAAACATAAATAATGTAGAAACGTGTTTATTTATTTAAGTTTTTATTCTTGATGGGCTGAGTACGTGCTTAAATTAATTTACAAAGAGTCAGCTGTTAGCACTTATTCTAAGACAAGTGAAAAGCATAATAAATATTTTTGGCATTGTCATAAAAAATCAATGAACTTTATCATTCTGCCGGTGCTGGTATACTAGTTTTCATCTAAAGAATTATTTATGAGGACTCGCAAGAGTAATTATCGTGCTTTGACTATTAAACTTTTTAAAGTGTACGTGTAATTTGTTAATTAAATATTCTCATCTTGATAAAAATGTTTTGCTATCAAAATGAAGCACAAAATACTTGCATTTAACGTTTCGAAAGACCCCAGCTTTCTCAAAAGAGAGCTAATTTCAAGCAGATAGACGCTTTGTGAAAACTTTTACTTTGCTCAGTTTTTCTACACAGCTTTTTGCAATAAGCTGACAATCCAAATTTCCTTCCCAGGAAACATGCTCGGCGGTATCGTTTGTTACCGCACAGCGCTGTTTATTCTTTATTGTTTTCTACTTTACATTTTCGACGCCCTTAAACATGATTACTTTTATAATTGTAATAAGTAAGATCGCTTATATTTAAATCTCAGACAATGGTAGTTCCATGGAACGATTTATTGTAATTAATTTAACATTACATGGCACTTCTGTTATCAGCCAGCCGCCTCTTGAAAACAAATGTTTTAGTTCCTTTAAATAAAACTTTGAAATATTGTCACGAAATGTCCTTGGAATTAGGGGATTGGAACAAGGGTGGCGGAGACATCAAGGGCGATTATTTAAAAGATTTCCCGTTGTGTTCTTAAGTTTTATCTCTCGGTGGTGGGGAGGGGGAGGGGGAGGGGGGGGGGAAGGGGATTGGGAAGGGGAGAGGGCGGAAGGCTGTGCGTGTTAAAGATTCCCTAGCCTTGGTATGAATGGCCCAGGAGAGATAAGCAATATAAAGGCACGACAGACGTACGGTGATCTGCTTGTAAGGCCTGCGGTTCAAATGTACGGCAAGATTAAGCGGGTCGCATATAGCCTACTACGCTGCTACCACATACCAAACAAACTTTTGAGATACGTAGAGCGAGAATGGAAATCAGATTATTGTTTTTGAGGGAATTAATACTTGTTTTTAATCATTTTTTTTTATTTTTTATTTTGTAAGAAACAAACAGCTTTTACATAATACGTGTAGAGTGATAAATATATAATTGAACTGGAGTCAAGCCAAAGAGGTTTCTTATGCTAAAGTACATCGGAAATGAAGTTGTAATATATTTTAATTAATTTTGGGTCATAGGAAGGGGAGAGGAAGAGGAATATAGGAAAACGATAGGAGATGCTCACGATATATTCTCATATTAATAATCATTCGTACGCGTTACTTCACATCGATATTTCTTTAAGTTTTTACTAAAAATGTCAATGCTGTGAAATTTTGTATTATATTGTGCGCATACACGAGGAATTGGGGAGTTTTTTCTAATGTTTGTTCTACAAGAGGGTAAATAAAGATTGCCGGGTTAATCTTGACGGAATGTGAAAATTTATTGAATTGGTAAGTTCTGGTGAATCTAGGCCATTGTTTAGAATTTTAAACAATAGGATTTGATCAAAAATTAGACGTCGTGTTTGGAGGGATTTGAAATAGTGAAATTTAATGGATTCGGTATAATTTGAGAAGTGTAATTTGAATTTATAATTTAAGAGTTTAAAATTTTTTTTTTGAACTCTTTCTATTCTTTCAATATGAGCTTGGTATAAAGGAGTCCAGATCGGTGTACAGTGTTCCAAGTGCGGGCGAATATATGTGGTGTAAAGGGAATATAGAGTGTTTATGTTGAGGAAGGGTTTTGCTATACGAATTATAAACCCCAGCATTTTATTGGCCTTGTTAATTACTTCATCAGTGTGTTGGATAAAGTTTAATTTGACATCTATTGTTACCCCAAGGTCCCTGATATATTTCACTTCATTGAAATGTGCCGTTCAGTGTGTATACAAAAGAAATTATATTTTTATTACTTGTAAATGTTAATTTATTGCACTTTGAGATGTTAATACCAAGTTTGTTTAATTCGCAATAGACAAAAAATCATATCAAGTAACAGATTTGCCAGACATGGATCGTTAAAATACAATTGAGAAATGTTTTGCCTTTATTTCATTAGACAATTACGTTCTTCTTCTCTTTTTTTAAAAACAAAAAATTCCCGGGTTACGAATAACATAAACATATTATAAATCTTCTACTACCTTCATTAAAAACTCAAGATCTTGCTTGTTCAATGTTGGAGTAGGTACCTACTTAGCTACCCGAGAAATTGAACCTATGACACCTACGTGGAAATCCAATGCATTTGTCTACACAGCTATCGACTGGTCAAAAATAATACTAATAATGAAGTTTGTGAACAAACGACATTCAATCCAATAAATGGGTCTATATTGTTTGTTTCCATTAAAATGTATCTTTTCATTTGTACTTCTTTGCTTTAACTTCAGCTGTATGTTTGACAAAACGTTTGCAGATGCTGGTTATTGTTTCATTATCCAAAAATGTATGACATTGAATTCCATTTCATATTTTTTTTGTCAGTCAAATGCTAAGATTTAAGTTTGAGGCATGTTAGAATTGCTTGAAAGCTGTCGGAAGAAAGAATTGTCAATAAAATGTCTGCTTTCACACATCTCCTTTTCATTTTTTCTTTACTAAGGGTAAAACACATTCAATTTCTTGTCAAAGTTCTTCTCCAATCAATGGCGGTCGGGAGCCATCTGTGTCCACTTCGCTTTATTCCGCCATGAACCATTGAATTGACTCGCCCTCGTTACTTTCTACTCCTTACTCCCGTCGCGTCGCCTATCTTGATGTTTCAAAGTCATGAATTTTTTTCTTCCTTTTTCTTCCTCTGGCGCCAATTTTTCCCAACAAAATCTTTCATGGTAGCTGATATCTTTCATAGCGCGTAATGTATCCTTGATACTCTTATTTCCGTCGTGTAATGGTGTTGATGAGAATATTTCTTTTCTAATTAAGAACTTCAGTCTCGGCAATTTTATTCTAATACCAAAAGCTTGAAAAGTTGAAGATTTTATCTATGTAAGCACCGCACAAGTCCCAACTGCCCCAAACGTCAGGAGCCAGTGATACTATGGCTGCCCCGATTGGGGTATATTATGAGGCTGAAGGTAGTGGGGCAGTGGGTAGGTAGGAAAGGTAGAGGGAAAGGAAGGTGAAACCACTCCGGAACGAACCGCAAGTATACATGTTATTAACACAAATTAATCGAATAAAAATTACTTACGCGCACCCGGATTTGAATTCATGATCTCCAGATTCGAAGCAAACAATTGTAACTTTTCAACTACCGAGGCCATCAGTGTTTTTATCTCAGATACCCTTTTTTCATTTCTTGGTTAATAAATTTCATTTCAGTGATTAACAAATTTTGCTGTACGCTGAAAAGTTGTCTAAAATTCCTTATAATACGCATGGTTTAATTGTCTGCGATCGATTTTATCGACAACCCTTTTAAAACATCTGGTGAAACACAACATCACACCAGTCCGTCCTTAATTAGATATTAAAATTCTGGTTGCCAAAACAGGGCATAACTTCCACGAAAAGAGTTTCATCATAAACGATTCTGTGATAAATGTTTAACCCTCACGATAAAATTTCGCCAGTAAAATACTTTCAGAATGTTTTTAACTGATTCTTTTTATACTAAACTATCAGCTTTCAATACCATTTCCCGTCTAAATTTATTGTGATGAACGTATGTCTAAAGGTATGAAAGAAACATTCGTGTTTTTTTTCTTTTTACATGAGCTCCACACAGGAGGCTCTGAGGAAAATAATTTCCCTCGGGGCTTATTTCATCTTTGGGGATGCCGTGTGTAGGGTTTTTTTGGAAGGAAAGTTCTGGGAAGGAAAAGGGTTTAGGGGGTGGGTAGGAATCTGGGGTTCAGTGTGTCCTGGTCATCCGCCTCCAATACCTAGACAAACCTCACCCCATGAACCCGGGCACCCCTGCTAAATCACCAAACGTAGCGAACAACTTGGAGTGACCTATGGCAGAGGTGTTGGTTATCCAATTAAGGTTCCTGGGGCGGCGGTACCCAATCCCGCTTCCCAAATTGTGAACGAGATTATTATTGCCGAATTATGAAAGATCGTATCTGCCATCTGCCTAGTATCTCGTCTTCCTATCATTCATTATCTTCCTGAGAGTAACTTGTATCACAGTTTGACAATAAACAGTGCATTACATAAATTTACTGGGTGATCCAGTTCATCATCAAATGAACAATCATCACAATTATAATTAGTTGAAGTTTCGTTAAATACGTTATTTTAAAAGTGTGTTTATTTTCAGAAAACTCATTATTTAAAACTCACTTAAAATGTGTTCCTAAAATGTACTTGACAAATAAAGACACTTTTAAAAAATATAATCCAGATATATGACAGTCTAACATCGCAAGAATAGTTACTCGATGTAACAGGAATATTGATTATCTCGTGAATAAATAATTTATTGGATCTCATAATGTGTAAAGCATCCAAAACACTTGTATATAAGTGCCGGCAGATGAAAATAATTCTTCAGTAATAAACTATGGTCAAGTGAAAAAGGTTTCAATATAATTGGTAATAAACCATGGCAAGCTGAGAACTAGTTATAAAGCTAGTTGGTACTTAAATAAATATTACTTCGGCGTTTATAATCCTTATTTCCCCCGAGAAAACATTTCTCCTTGAAGATTATTTCTGTTTGTTCTATCTGGATCAACGAAAGGCTGGAGATATAAGAATATTATTATTATTGGTTCCTGCACTTGAAGTTTCCTCGATACGGACAAATTATCCGTTATCCGTTTGAAAAGTCAAGGAATATAATATATCGAACGCTAGTTGCAGATTGTCGGGAGCTTTTGCTACTGGTACATTATTCATCCGCTGAAATAATAGCCTGAACAAGAGATTTGTTGAACAGCTAAACGAAATAATTGATATTGTACTACCTACACCAGAAATGGGTTGTGTCTAAAAATTTGAACGATTCATCAAATATTTGAAGTACTTGAAGTTGGTTGAAATGGTGAAGTTTGAGGTTCTGTGAAAGTTCTATTCAAGTTCTGTGATTATTTATTTATTTGAGTCATTTACACTCTTTGAATATAATCTATGAACGTTTTGGTGGGAAACATTATTAACAGTAAAATTATTACCAACCACGCAAAAAACGGACATTGGTTTATGTCAAAGACATGTTTTTACTGAAGGGATTTTATTGAAATTCGAGATTGTTTTTGGAATGATAATTTCATATTAAGAAGAAAAGTATTGTGATAAGTACCTATATAAAATCCAACTGATTGTGATTTTAAAAATGTTGGTATTATATCTGTCTATGAGGTACATAGAGATACACTAAAGAGGCACTATCCCGTACATAATTCTCCGAGATTCGTGTTCAAATCATGCACGAACAAGTGAATTCTAACTGAAGCCACCGCGTCGAAAGGCTCGGTCGTCAGACTGTCCTTTCCTTTTACTCAAGCCCATGGTTTCATCCTACTTTCATACGTCACACAGAAATGGAGGTACTAACCTATGATTTCGTTGAACCAATTTATTCGCTAAATGTCTCATCTATGTATATATATTAATGATGAGATATTAAACCTAAGTACTTTTTTAAATATTTAAATTCTGTTTGAAGTGCTCGTGAAATTCATATTACAAAAGTTCAGCGCTTACATAAAATATTTTAAGAACGAGAAGCGACATTTCTATTTTTTTTTCAAATATATTGTGTATTTTTTCGCAATACTTAAATACCACGTTCTCAAGTTATTCGGTCTGGAAAATCTGAATTTCGAAAAAATTCTTGCTTGAATGATTTGGCGATATTAAATTTCACATTCTACGGCATAAATTATATTAAACCTAAAAAGATTTCAAACATTTTTTTTTAAATAACTTAGTAAAATCGTGTTGATGATATTACCTGCCTCAAAGGTGTTCTGCGCTTCTAAATCAAAAATACCTTAGTTTCCTGCCACTACAGTATAGATCGGGGAACTATATCGCGACCGACTGGGCAGCATTGTGAGGCTGGTTAAGCTAGGGGTTGTAGAAAAGGATTTATTTATGCAGGTATTGAAGAGACCTGTATTTTATGAAGAATAAAAAATAGGTTCCGGTAGCTCGTTACCGTTGAAAATGTCTTGAAAAAACTCTCACCGGTGAAGGCCAAATTCGTAATGCTAACAGTATATATATAGTACCATGGGATGATAACAGTATTGTTCTCACCTACCTACAGTAGTTTTATTTTCGATAGAAAGGTTTTTTCACTCATTGTGGTGTACTATTGCTTCTTTAATTAAAATATTACAATTCGAGGTTTTACTCATTAAGCTAAATATGAAAATAAATAATATTTAAAACACGTCATACATCAAACAGCCTCACTCAATCAGCCAAAGAGTCGCACGTAGCTCGCGAGCCGCAGTTTTCGACCACTTGTATAGATGATGAATACAAATTTTTATTTGATATATCCAAAAAATCCTTACAATTTAAGTCGAAGACGTCCCAGAGAGACATTAAGTCGACTGAGTTTATCAGTTACTTTAGTCGAAGTAATATTAAAAGCAAATTTGGCGGAGGAGCCATCTTCTGCGCCTACCCTTTTGAAGATCTTTTAGTATGTTCGAATATTAATAAATCATATTATTATCAAGTAGGTACTGAGGTATTGCGTATTGTCTATAATAAATTTGGGTTAAAAAGTAAAACATTTTGTAACGCGATTAAAACGACGTATTCATGTTTGTTCTGCAATATTAATAAAAAATTTATCCGTTCATATCAAAATAACTTCTAGACTAGTAATAATAATTTCCTTTAATTAATTATAATTAGCGATAATTTTAATTCACTCAGTACCTACTGAAATGAATATTGATTTTAAAATTCTACGTAATTTTATCTTAATTAGACAACAAGGGATAAATCGAGACACTTGAATTATACATTTCTCTCTCTCAATTTGTATTCATAAGGCGAAATGTTCGCCCTCGCAGCTTGTTTGCGAGAAGTCCCCGTTGACGCCCATTTTCTCTACTTGTTTTTCGTGGTAAATATTAAATAAGCCACTTGCGGTGTTTCACTTGAATCAAGAATAATTAACAGGTTTTAAATGATCATTTCATACTCCTGCAAAATTTTTTTTTTAATTTCTTTACAAAAAATACTTGTTAATATTTTGGTGTGGCTAGTACATACGTACTCTGGGGAGATTATGACACAATGATTGCCCGATAACATAAGAAATAAATAAAACACCCTTGAGGTGATTTTTCACAATAAGAGCGCTATAAAAATCGTCCATATATAATTATTATTTATTAAATAAAAATAAAAAAAACCCACTTTTTTATACACCCCTTATAATTTGAATTAATAATTAATAGCCAGCCAGATTTTGCTTAGCTCAAGCTACGTCAAGGCTTATTATATTAACTAAAGATAATTACACACAAACGCATAATATATAAGAAAATAAAACAAAGAGTGAGAAAGATACAAAAGAAGTCACTTTATCTCTGCTAGAAAGAGATAGAAATAGAAAAAAGGGAGACAAACTATTGTAGGAGGGATAGGTAGGGATAGGTAGAAAAAAAAAATTTAACTGTTATATGATATATATATATATTATTCGGATAATTATTATATTTAATTTATTCCGTTAACCTCCGCTAAAATTCCCCCCCCCCCCCCCTCACCATCCCTTCCTATAATAATTTGTCTCCCTCTTTTCTATTTGTATCTCTTTCTACCACCAATGAGATGTCTTCTTTTGTTTCTCTCTCACTCATTGTTTTATTTTCTTATATATATATGGTTCTGTGTGCAATCATCTTCAGTTAATATAAAAAGCCCTGATGAAGCTTGAACCAAGCGAAACCTGGTTGGCTAATAATAATTAATTCAAATAAAAAGTGGTGTATTACAAAGTGTGTTTTTTTTTCATTTAATCACACCCCAAAAGTATTTGCTTCTCTATCTATATATTTGGTTTATGCGAATGGGAATGCTGAATTTGATACATTTACGTCGCAAAAGTAAGAAATCGTTGTTAGTTCAGCAAATAAGCGATGTCAGATTTTGATATTTTACATTCGTTGGTTAATCTATATATTATGTAAAACAAGTAACAATTCAACGTACACGATAATATTCAAAATACACTGCTTCTGGAAAAAATCTCTTCTTTAGTTATGGAAAAGCTTTGAAAATGCAAATGGAATTGATTAATATTTAAATTCGGTAGCAGAATCTCAATCCTGAATTGCGCAAAGTTTCATTATTTATTTTCGTTTCCTAATCACACCCACGATGAATATTTGAATAGTATCCCGCACGAAAGCCTTAAAGGAGAGAAATGGTTCGCAAGACCTACGTGTAATCTACTTCCAGTACCGGGCCCAAAGCGCTCCTACAGGCAGTCCCGGCAAGTCTTTAAAAAATATACAAGGACGGCGCGTGTTTACTGTACGGTATACAGTACTGGCTGTACGGTGCTGTATAGGTATGCTGTACGGGGTACGGTATACGTAATATCGACGCCGGAGCAAAAGCTTCACAAAAGCGTTTTTAACAATCAACGGCACACACGTACAATTTGTCGTGAGCTCTCCCGTGAAACCTGTGAATATAATTAAAATTTCTGCTTTACACTTATCGTGCACGGCTTTAACTGTCGTATTTTTTATCTTTCGAGTGCCTTAACGGGCAGCAAAAAATTCATTATAATTGCGGCTAAAAGCCCTACCACCGTGTAATGAATTTACAAATTTTGTTATTATTTTTCATTTATAAGATTATGAAGATTTTATCCCTTCACATACCATCGTTTTGATTGCTTATTAAAGAATTTTACGGTTATCCGGTCAAAAGTAGATAACATTATTATTTAATAAAAGAGCTCCTATTTTTTCATATCTCCATAAACCATAGCCAACTTCTTACAAATTCGCTTCTTAGCGAATAATGTGCGCTTATTAACTTATGCTAAATACACTAACAGTTTTCTTCCTCGGAAGAGATTGCAGACGGAAGTTATGAGAGTGTTTAAAGAGAACAATTTTCTTATATCCTCTCCAGAGATAAGCCAAATGCTGACAGGGAATAGAAGAAACTCAGTTAAAACGTTTATCTTTATAAGTCTTATTTAATTAACAAAATTAATTAATCTTTGTTGACAGAACTTTTCATTATAAGTTCACTTCCTTCGAAGAGACCCGCTGATTTGACGTTTGTTCAATTGAAGCGCTATTTATCAGAGTCCGTGAAACTTTTCTGTGTTGACATATTACTGTCTTTGTCTCATCTAATGCTGATGCTGATGCACGTTTTCTTTAATTAATTATTACTTTCAATATCGACCATTTTACTAGGTCAACCAAAGTTTATTCGGGATTAAGTTGGTACCCGCTGTGGACTTTAAACTTAACCGCTCAGCTTAATTTGTTCGCTTTTCTGAACAACTCGTAGAAATCGTGTCGTCTCCCTTACTATCACGATTAGAAATATGTTCTAAATATTTTTAAAAAGAGAAAACATCACGCCTTATTTCAAATCTAAAAGTTAACCACCAAATAATAATTGAAATGTACATGTTTATGAAACCAAACTTTTCGACCGCAATTTGAAAAAAATTATGAAATTTTGGGAATTTCTAATTAATTATTTTTACATGAAACGGCAAGAAAGTGAGGTCACAAAAACGTTTATAATACATTTGCCTAATAAATGTGTATGTGTTTTAATTTTTTTTCGTTATCAGTAATTTTAGTTGAAAAAAGCGTAAGGTGAGCCATTTTTAAAACTATTTTATGCTTGCATTCAAAATTTTTATAAAAAAAAAAAATAAATGAGGCTTATTTTATCACCTTTCAGAAACATTTCTTAATTTTCCGATGCTTTCAGAAGTACTGCATTTGTTTGGATTTTATCGCAAAGCGGAAATATTCTAACCTTCTGACATAAAATTTGTGAGGTTTGAGGGGTTAATTCTTTCAACTGCCTGTTTCAGCATCCTACCACATCGCCATTGACATAGATAGCGGTATAATGTATAAAAAGGTTCTCACGAAATAGATTTTTTTTTTGTTAAAAAAATACCTCTGACCGAAAATTTTTATCTCGAGAAATCTCTGGTAATTTTATTCGGAGGACGTTTCTGCCGCGAAGGGAATGTCACTCAAAGATACTGTCAAGTAAATGAAAGCGCAATTATTATGAGACGTTCTTTGAGCGAAGAAAACTTCTTACGAGAAATACAAGCACTGAAGGGACTTATATAATGTTAAATTTCAGCGTACCGAAATAATTTATTAAATTGGGTAAATAATAATTAAATGTTTGGGGACTTTAGGAAACATGATATCTCCGTTTGTAGTGACGTTGCTCTTCAAACCTTAATTACAAACAACACCAAGAAGTTTTTATTTTTTTTAATCGAAGGAAGCAAATACTTTGTGGTGTGACATTATATATTAAATGAAAAAACACACTTTGTAAAACACCACTTTATTTGAATTAATAATTATTTAACAGCCAACCAGGTTTCGCTTAGCTCAAGCTTCATCAGGGCTATTATATTAACTATTATATTAAGTTAATATAATAGCCCTCTACCCGAAGTGTGGGCTGCCTATCGCAACATGTAGGGCTTTAATACTATATTTTTTGTATTATTGTTTATTTTTTTTTTTATTACTGTAGGTATTATTTATTTGTTTGTTTTTTTTTTTGATTGAATGAAGAATTTTTTTTTTTTTTTTGTAATACTAATTTTTTTGTATTTTTGGTTGCATTTTGTATTTTTTTATTTGAGTCCACACTTCAAGGGGGGAAGGTAATGGAGATGGGATAGGGGAAGGTCGGATTTTCGTCGGGTCTTAGGCGCCCGAGACAAGCTATACTGGGGTTTGGGTGTATAGGAAGTTTTGCATAGAATGTTTTGGCTAATTCTACCATGTGTTTTTTCAGGGGTGGGATATTTGTGTCGGAGTTGATAATTGAGTTTCGGACAAACCAGGGGCTTTTTGTGTAATTTCTAAGAGTGGCATTTTGGAAAGATTCGAGACGTTTTGTGTTACCTATGGCCCAAATGGGTGAGGCATAGGTGATGGTAGGACGGATTTGTGTTTTGTATACTAGAAGTTTGTTTTGAATTGATGTCTTTGAGTTTGAGTTGAGTAATAGTAATTTGAAAAAAATTATGAAATTTTGGGAATTTCTAATTAATTATTTTTACATGAAACGGCAAGAAAGTGAGGTCACAAAAACGTTTATAATACATTTGCCTAATAAATGTGTATGTGTTTTAATTTTTTTTCGTTATCAGTAATTTTAGTTGAAAAAAGCGTAAGGTGAGCCATTTTTAAAACTATTTTATGTTTGCATTCAAAATTTTTATATTAAAAAAAAAATAAATGAGGCTTATTTTATCACCTTTCAGAAACGTTTCTTAATTTTCCGATGCTTTCAGAAGTACTGCATTTGTTTGGATTTTATCGCAAAGCGGAAATATTCTAACCTTCTGACATAAAATTTGTGAGGTTTGAGGGGTTAATTCTTTCAACTGCCTGTTTCAGCATCCTACCACATCGCCATTGACATAGATAGCGGTATAATGTATAAAAAGGTTCTCACGAAATAGATTTTTTTTTTGTTAAAAAAATACCTCTGACCGAAAATTTTTATCTCGAGAAATCTCTGGTAATTTTATTCGGAGGACGTTTCTGCCGCGAAGGGAATGTCACTCAAAGATACTGTCAAGTAAATGAAAGCGCAATTATTATGAGACGTTCTTTGAGCGAAGAAAACTTCTTACGAGAAATACAAGCACTGAAGGGACTTATATAATGTTAAATTTCAGCGTACCGAAATAATTTATTAAATTGGGTAAATAATAATTAAATGTTTGGGGACTTTAGGAAACATGATATCTCCGTTTGTAGTGACGTTGCTCTTCAAACCTTAATTACAAACAACACCAAGAAGTTTTTATTTTTTTTAATCGAAGGAAGCAAATACTTTGTGGTGTGACATTATATATTAAATGAAAAAACACACTTTGTAAAACACCACTTTATTTGAATTAATAATTATTTAACAGCCAACCAGGTTTCGCTTAGCTCAAGCTTCATCAGGGCTATTATATTAACTATTATATTAAGTTAATATAATAGCCCTCTACCCGAAGTGTGGGCTGCCTATCGCAACATGTAGGGCTTTAATACTATATTTTTTGTATTATTGTTTATTTTTTTTTTTATTACTGTAGGTATTATTTATTTGTTTGTTTTTTTTTTTGATTGAATGAAGAATTTTTTTTTTTTTTTTGTAATACTAATTTTTTTGTATTTTTGGTTGCATTTTGTATTTTTTTATTTGAGTCCACACTTCAAGGGGGGAAGGTAATGGAGATGGGATAGGGGAAGGTCGGATTTTCGTCGGGTCTTAGGCGCCCGAGACAAGCTATACTGGGGTTTGGGTGTATAGGAAGTTTTGCATAGAATGTTTTGGCTAATTCTACCATGTGTTTTTTCAGGGGTGGGATATTTGTGTCGGAGTTGATAATTGAGTTTCGGACAAACCAGGGGCTTTTTGTGTAATTTCTAAGAGTGGCATTTTGGAAAGATTCGAGACGTTTTGTGTTACCTATGGCCCAAATGGGTGAGGCATAGGTGATGGTAGGACGGATTTGTGTTTTGTATACTAGAAGTTTGTTTTGAATTGATGTCTTTGAGTTTGAGTTGAGTAATAGTAATTTGAAAAAAATTATGAAATTTTGGGAATTTCTAATTAATTATTTTTACATGAAACGGCAAGAAAGTGAGGTCACAAAAACGTTTATAATACATTTGCCTAATAAATGTGTATGTGTTTTAATTTTTTTTCGTTATCAGTAATTTTAGTTGAAAAAAGCGTAAGGTGAGCCATTTTTAAAACTATTTTATGTTTGCATTCAAAATTTTTATATTAAAAAAAAAATAAATGAGGCTTATTTTATCACCTTTCAGAAACGTTTCTTAATTTTCCGATGCTTTCAGAAGTACTGCATTTGTTTGGATTTTATCGCAAAGCGGAAATATTCTAACCTTCTGACATAAAATTTGTGAGGTTTGAGGGGTTAATTCTTTCAACTGCCTGTTTCAGCATCCTACCACATCGCCATTGACATAGATAGCGGTATAATGTATAAAAAGGTTCTCACGAAATAGATTTTTTTTTTGTTAAAAAAATACCTCTGACCGAAAATTTTTATCTCGAGAAATCTCTGGTAATTTTATTCGGAGGACGTTTCTGCCGCGAAGGGAATGTCACTCAAAGATACTGTCAAGTAAATGAAAGCGCAATTATTATGAGACGTTCTTTGAGCGAAGAAAATTTCTTACGAGAAATACAAGCACTGAAGGGACTTATATAATGTTAAATTTCAGCGTACCGAAATAATTTATTAAATTGGGTAAATAATAATTAAATGTTTGGGGACTTTAGGAAACATGATATCTCCGTTTGTAGTGACGTTGCTCTTCAAACCTTAATTACAAACAACACCAAGAAGTTTTTATTTTTTTTAATCGAAGGAAGCAAATACTTTGTGGTGTGACATTATATATTAAATGAAAAAACACACTTTGTAAAACACCACTTTATTTGAATTAATAATTATTTAACAGCCAACCAGGTTTCGCTTAGCTCAAGCTTCATCAGGGCTATTATATTAACTATTATATTAAGTTAATATAATAGCCCTGATGAAGCTTGAGCTAAGCGAAACCTGGTTGGCTGTTAAATAATTATTAATTCAAATAAAGTGGTGTTTTACAAAGTAAGTTTTTTTTGGTTTGCGAGCCGTAGTTGGTATCAGTTTTTATTGAAAAATCAGTTCTTCAGTTTTCAATTATCATGCAGGTTCTTCGCGGTGAAGATGTTGGAGAAAAGTTTGAAAACTCAGGAACGAAAATCAATATCTACAGCATCACAATATCTCTCCGCGGCCCAAAGTTTTCACGAGTTGCAGCCCTTTATAAACTTAATCAAATAAAACCGCATTAATATTAATAGAGAAGTTGCGCGGGCTAAGCTTTTATTTTTTCTTAATATCTGGTATTTAATGGTTACACCAAAACTAAACGCCGAAAACCACATTGATATCGTAGACAATTTTGGAGGCGATTATGGGTGCCGCCGCACCGTGAACCACATATTGGATAACCAATACCACGTTATTAGTCACCCCAAATAGTCAGCTATGTTTGGTGACCTAGCAGTGATGCCCGGGTTCATGGGGTGAGGTTTGTCAAGATTTTGCGGATTTGGCGGATGCGTTTGCCCGCCTACTACGTGACAGGCCGGATTTGGGGAGACTGGTTGAGGGAATCTTTGTTCTCTACAGCCGGCCTCTCTCGACTCATCGCCTTTCACCGCAGTGGGAAGGATGGATTTATACGTCCGTTACTCCTCAACACATTTATCCCCAGATTCCGGTTCTGTGACAGTAGATCCCCTACAATTCGCGTCGGGTGATCCTCCGGGCAATTTACCCCCCCCCCCCCCCCCCCTCCCTGAACAATTGATCACCGTATATCTGTATATTTGATCCCTAGACAGTTGATTCCCATACAGTTGATGCCCGACAGTTGATCCCTGTACAGTTGATCCCCATACAGTTTATCCCCAGAAATTTGATCCCCGTACAGTTGATCCCAGACAGCTGACCCCCAGGCACTTGATCCCCGTACAGTTGATCCCCAGAAATTTGATCCCCGTATAGTTGATCTCCAGAAATTTGATCCCCGTACAGTTGATCCCCAGATAGTTGATCCCCGCACAGTTGATCCTCGTACAATTGATCCCCGTACAGTTGATACCCGTACAGTTGATCCCCGTACAGTTGATCCCTTAAAGAATTATTTCTACTGTACGTTTTCGATGGTAAATTAAGTATGCATAGAGGGTATACGGCCGTACAACTAAAGTCGATGTACTTATATTTGCAGGCGTCGACGTTGATACACAAATGTGTTTGATGACAATAACGCCATGTCCCGAAGGAGGATACAGTGCGGAAACACGATGGAATAAAAAAAATACGTCTTGTAACATTGTACGAGTATATGCAGTCTGTTTATGGAAATACAGGAAATTTATCAATCACCGAAATTTGAAATGCTGACAAGGGCAAAATGTTAATTATTCAGGAGAGCGAAAAGATAGATATTCATTTTTTCATTAAATGCATCTCCTATTTTTCTGACCTATCATTATGATTTTATTTTAAAATAACATTTAATAGATCTTTCAGAATATTTTTTTTTTAACTAAGCAATTCACCCTAAAAAGAGTGCTTTGTGATACGTATTTAATAACAGAATTTAATTTTTTTTTTTTTTAATATTTCAGATTTTTTTTTTCTTAAAATGCACATCGTAGAAGACGCATATATTTTCCTAGAAATATTTAGACGAAACAGATCGAAAGATAAATAAAAAAAAATGCTATATTTAACTCATAAGAGAAAAAATTACATTTTTGACTAATTTTTGGATTTATTGTCCTTTATAGCATTTAAAATTTCCATTTAATTATTGTTCCATGATAAAATCTCTTTTTCTCAAACACTAAGGATTCAGATTATAATGTGCTGTTTGGTCATTTTATGACAAAACCATGGTCTAACTTTGATGTCGGCTTAATTCGTGAATTTACATCGAAAATCATATTGAATTGAACAAATTGTAGTGATAAATATGATCTATTAAAAAATTTTAAATAGTTTTTGACAGAGAGAATTTCGACGTTTTCATCCAAAATAAAACATGAGTACCCTTTGAGTGTATTTAAACGTGACTCTGTAAAGGCAAGCGGGTTTATTTTTCGATAGAATTGAATCAAGGTTTGTCAAACACGGTTCTTCCTCTCCGCTTTCTTTACACCAAGATTGGTATTTAATGAACCTCGGTCGCCTTGCCGTATAGAAGAAGAGTAAGACGTTTTAGAATAACGGATATCAGTGGCTTATGTGCAGCGAAGGGAACGAAATACATTTACGGTAAGAAAATGAAGGGTGGAAGGTTCGCGAGGAAGAAGTGCTTCAAATATAAGATTAAATCTAACCAGACGACCTCAAAATTCAATCGAATGTTTTATCAAATGTGCCTGTTTAAAAAGTATACATAATCTGTTACATTGTGTCAGATTATAAAACCTCAATGACCAGGTCCTTCCGTTGTGGGTTAAAAGATATTCCTACCTATTCGGTGGCATTATAAGAAATAAGCTGTAGTTCGCTAATGGTGTACGGTACTATGCACTCCGCGCCTCACTTAATGCATAAATATGTTGAAACAAATCCAGAAAAAAATCCTCAGATATATATAAGTAGGTAAATTCGAACAGGTGGACTTAATTGAGGCAACGAATATATTTAGCCTATTTAATTGCCTATCACTTTAATAACCCATTCTTCTTGGTACGCTATGTCCCAATGACATGTTCAAGATACTACATGGCATAACAAGGGAATGTTGATAATGAGTAAAATTTACAAAGAGCAGATATTATATTTAATTACTCTGTACATTGTACATACTTTTCAAACTTGTTCGTAAAATCCCCAAATTTTCTTCTTCTTACGTCCTCATTACTGGGGATGCTGACCCCGACTTCGATTCCCATGGTGGATAAGGCCCCTCCACTCCTAGCGGTTTTGCACCATGTGAAGAGCTGCGAACACCGACGCCAGTAACACTTGGTCACTACAGCGCAATTGTGACCTTCCTCTGCTTCTTCTGCCTTTCACTTTGAGAGAGACCGCGAGTTTCTCCAAGTTGTCCATTTTTTTTTTGCTGGCTCTAAGTGTCCATGTTTCCATTCCATATGAAAAAATGGCGAAAAACAACGCCCGGACGAGTCTCATCCAGTTAAGAAAGTTAAAAAAAGAAATCTTGTACTCTAAATGGATAATTTATGTTTCATACAATAATTTAAATAAAACAATTAACGACTCACCTTGCAAAATGTTAACTCTAACGGAAACATATGCTACCATGATTCTCCAGCTTAACGAATACTCACATCTGAAAACCAAGGGGAATTATCCCTTTCTGATAAGCCCGCCCGCGTGGGAGGATGGCGTGACTCTGTCATACCATGTACCGTGGTGTACTGCGCTGGTTTAGACTGGTCCCTGCTAAAAAATAAGTATAAGGAAAGCCCTTCACGGCTCATAATCTCCTTTGATGGGGCAATTCCTGGGGTTAATAATGGCGGGGGGAGGGTTTAGTAGTTCTACCGTCGCGTCGCCCTCATCTCCCACTCCCACTGCCGTCGGAAGATTATGTAGGCTCCAAAATATATAAAGCCAAGATAATTAAATAACTTTCATTCCCCATCATGGCTCGTTTCCTCCAGAGGTTGAAATGGAAATAAATTGTTTCGATTTTATCACAATCGTTCGTTCCTCTCTGTGCGCTTCCATTACGTGGACACTCCAGTGGTCCAATTAAAAGTTTTCAAAAGTAACAATCATACTGCAGCTTGTTTCATGTGTTAACCTTGTCCTAACCGTTACCTAAAAACTAAAAGTTCAGAGAACAGTAGACCTTGCATCCAAAAAGGAATGTATCTATTTTTGTTCTTATTTTAACAAATAATAAATAAAATTTCCCCTTTGGTCATTTGATTTGTAAGTAGGTACTTACTAAACCTTTATTTTATTAACTTTAAAAAAAAAAATCATTTACGAATTTTTCCAAAGAAATGTCACGTTTTATCTCAACCACAATTATTTTTTCAAACGTTCGTCACGCAGGTGCAGGTAGGTACCATAATATATATTTTTTAAATGAATAAGAAAGTCCAAACTGACACGACGATTTCGCAATTCAAAATGGAATCTTATTTAAATTTATACTGCCACCATATGGAAAAAGAACACAAACAAATTTACAAACAGATGAAATCGAATGAAAACAAGGCCTCGCTATGCTCAGTCAAGTAATATAGGTTCCTACCTATGTGAGGCGGTGAGTGTGATTCTCAATATTATAATATGAATATATATTATAATAAACCATTTATACAATTCTATTTTCGCATACCATTGTGACATTTATAATATTAAAGAACCGTCTGTTTCAACGGTTGTTAGAGTAAAATTAATAACTTTTGCTTTTACTTTCCGAAAACCGATAGTTATTCTAGAGTTACTCCGCCATTTTGAAATATTTAACAGTTCAGTTGGAGGTAAGGTAATTATGGAAGATGATGGTAGTGACGATGAATTCCTCGTCCAATATCTCTTGCAGCGTAAACCAAAAACATTTCAACCCCGTGTTAATAGTACGGTTATTTGGGACGGTTGCGAATTTTTGGCGCGATGTCGCATGTCAAAGGATCTCGTAAAATTTGTGATACATTAAATTCAAGGAGGTATTAGAACTACTGAAAAGTAAAAAAAAAAAATTCCGTGTAAAATCGTACATATTACAAATGTTGTCATTTGTTTTTAAATATTCTTACAAATATTTTTTATAGAGACAAAGCTGTCAAATCCTACGACGCGAAACAAAATGCAGCCGGAAATTTGTTATTCTGGTTTTTGAAATTTAATTTATTTCTGACAACCACTAATTTAAAATTACGAGTAAAATAAATGTTCAATTTTTATAAGAAAAACTTTCTTATTCTACTTTTTTTAAGAATGTTCCCATCAGTGAAATATATAATGATAGAATAAGTTAACAATAATAATCTAAACGAAAATATGAAAGAGAACAAGACACAGAAAAACAGAAAAAGGCAATGGTCGCAATTGGGACTCGAACCCAGACCTCTCCGTCTAACCATTATCTTTATCTGTTTTTCTGTGTCTTGTTCTCTTTCATATTTTCGTTTAGATTATTATTGTTAACTTATTCTAATATGATATATTTCACTGATGGGAATAACCTTCAAAAAAAGTATAATAAGAAAGTTTTTCTTATAAAATTTAAATTTTCATTTAGACTTTCGTAAAAGTCAATTGTTCCATATAAATAAATTCGGATACATCTAACCGAGACGCTATCCAGGTTACAAACCAATTCTTAGAATGATTGTTTCCAATTGAAAAGGGTAGTTGCCCGTAATATGGAGAAAAATAATTAGAAATGTAATTCTAAAATTTGAAAATATGAGATTGACAAATATGACGGCTTTGACAGAAGGTGGCAATAGCGAAATTGGTTAACGCGCTCGTCCCGGTTAGACGGAGAGGTCTGGGTTCGAGTCCCAGTTGCGACCATTGTCTTTTTCTGTTTTTCTGTGTCTTGTTCTCTTTCATATTTTCGTTTAGATTATTATTGTTTACTTATTCTAATATAAAATAAATGTTTTCAAATTTAATTCACGTATTTTAGGTGTGACCGCACCAAAAGATTATGTGGTGCGTTTTTTTGCGTAATTTTGAGGAATATTCTAGATTTTAGACTGGCCACACTAACAATTATTACTTTTGCAAAAGTACAATTGAAACACTACAATTGTTTAACATCCTTGTTATTTTATCTGACGTTTAAAATTTAAATTTAGTTCACGATTTATCTTTCTGTTGAAACAGACGGCCCTAAGTAGGTGTATTACAGAACTACACGATGTATCTTTACGCGAGATTGGAAAAGGCTCTACTTAAGCTCTCATTTTAATAATGGAATCAATCAAAGTGATGGCATTTGTTTGTTCCAACACACTCCCATCTAATGAATGTCGTTTATTTATTTAATGTGTTCATTGAAATGAGAATGTTCAAAGTGCTAATACGTGTTAATGTCTGATCGTATGAATCGATCGAAGTCTCTCATTAAACCAATTTACCATCCTCCCCCAGTTCGTTATCAATTGTTGCGTTCCGCGACGAATTCCGATTAGATTATTCGAGAAATGCGAGATGAAGGCTTAATTCAGTATTGATTATCTTTGCTAGAAACTGTTGAATTGTTTATTTTCATTTGAATAAACATCAATAAGATTATTCTTTTGTTTGTATATCCTTAGATAATTAATATATAAACACACAGAAGCTTCTTACGGGCGTATCTACGTTTTATTTATTATTACTATTATTGTACAACAGAATATATTCCAATTATAATAATATTTGGCTGATGTTTACGGCGCCGTTTTGTAAAAAAATATCTCAAAGGTGATTACAGTACACTTTAGTCGCCATATCAGCATTTAGGCAGTTGACTCTTCAATGATAGTTTTAAGGTGTTTAAAAAACAGTCACTTGCATCCGAATGGTTTGCAAGTTCATTTAATAGCTCCCATCGTCATGCTTTGATTTGCCAGGACATCGGTTCTGCCGTTCGGTACTCTGAACAGGTCATGGTATCGACTCCGGTAGTAGTGGTTTGGTACATATAAATCATAGCACCCCAAGAGGAATGAGCTATCATTGAAATTGATTCAAATTCTGAAAGACATAATACTCGTAGCTAAACTTGCTTTCCGCCTAGTTTCCAGACTTACAGAATCAGTTTCCTCAAGTAATTCAATATAGTGCATGAATCTTGGATAGTGTCCGTGAGACATAACTGAAAAATTTCTTTCATAGAGCTTCTAGGTTATTAAACTGCTTGCATCTCCTGATGATGAACCCAAGAAATTTGTAGCAAGATTGAGTGAACTGCGATATGTGGTTAGAAAATGTCAGTTCGGGATCAAAGAAAACGTCGAGATCCTTCACGGATTTTACAAGTGATAAAATCGCTCTTTTGCTTATAATTGTGAACAACGGTGTTTTGAAAACGAGTGAAGACATGTATTGTATTGAAATCTATGTCGTCTAATTTTCTATATGGTTTCATGACAGTTGATTCCCCGACAGTTGTTCCCCAGGCAAAATTATATACATTATGGTCACCTGCCTTTCGGTAAGTTTTCAAAATTTCATCCTCCACAGACAATTTTGTATATTATTTAATTATAATACCTAATAATAGTTTATTTTACATAAAATTATGCAATAAAACATATGCGGAAACTTTGACTAGCCAACTAAGAATGGATCCTGTTTTAGGTCAGTAAGTAGTAGTAAAAGTATTGTAGATAATTATATTGTCATATAGCCTATATACGACTGCCATGATACGGACATGAGCCTAGTGTGGTGGTCGAGATAATGCAAATGATTTGTAATGGGAAATGTGTATGGGAAGAAAATAGTTATAATAAATATCGAACAGGTAAATCGTAGATACACTTTGTATCCTGATGAAGAAACCTTTTGTTTTGAAACACGTTTTCATTTTTATAAAATAATAATGGTGTAAAAAGGTGGTTATTTTCATTTAAAATAAGTACTTATTCATTTTGAAAAATAGGGGGTTAAAAAAAAATTAAAATGTTATGGTTTTCAATTTAAATCAACGTGAGATTCATTACACTAATATAATACATTCGGGCGACTTTCTTGAATTGTACACCAAGCATTTTCCATACTTCAGTTGCTTAAACGTTGACCTTTTCCTATGTTACAAAACGAAACGAATTGGAGGGAGTCGGAATAAAAATGGTAGCCATTACCCCTAAAGCCTGAAGCAGACGGACATTAGGTCCATCCCTTACCGAACCTTAGGGACTAATTTCCAAACATCCCCCTACGAATGTGTAAGGATATATTGGCCGATGTTCTTAATGCTTGGGTTCAATCGCTAATTCAGATCATTACATTCCTCCTTACCGAGCACAATCAATATACACTATCCAGCATCCGGAGATAAGGACTCGGACACCTCTCAAGGCTCAAGTATCTACTTACCAGTACTAAATGGCATACAGCTATTTACTTTTAGATCCAAGGTTCTTAAAATATTTATAAAGTACCGTTTGATTCCGTCTTTAATACCAATGCAAGCACAAATTTTTTACTTTTATGTGACTACCTTACCTTACCATCATTTAATTGATTTGATGCAATTTATCGTACTTTCGTTTGCATGAAGGCCTATTAGAGTTCGGGCCTGGACGCGCGATCGCCAAATTACGAAGTCAGTATTGTCGCTAAGTAAACCTCACTCTTTAATAGTCGAATCACTCTGTTTATTTAATATGTTTGCGATTAAATAACACAAATCAGCTATAACATCTAGTGTTACTCGATGGCACTGACTTGGTGAAGTGACACAAAATCCAACGCACGCCTAGGTCTGTAGTGTAGGCGCAAATGGTTTGCTTGCCATTTCTTTTATTTAATAATTTATTTATAATGTCAAATCGAGAAATTGGCTCACACATTCCGCCTGACCCATCATCTACGCACCCACTAAAGACAAAAATAAATTAAGTTTATTCAAATTACCTAAAAATGAAATTGAGCCTTTGTTTGATACGTTTTTCATTCACACGCATGACTTTTTGCGAAAAAAACATTCGAATTAAAATCAGCCAATTAATTATACACGAGCAGAATTAAGAAACCTGGGTGATTTTGAACACAACTTGTTCAAATAATAATTGTAACGCCTTAATAAATTCACAATTTAAAATAAAATGAAGCATTTATCCAGAACTCCTCCTCAAAGAGTTTTTCCGTAATTAGCTATAACGAGTAATATTAGAGACGGACGGAAGCTTTTCAGAATAAAGACCGGAGAACGCCGCAAAATATTAACTATATTCTAGTTCATTAGTCTCGACCTAAGTATAGTAATAAGGGAGTCCTCCGGGAGATGTGAACGAACTTGTGTGCGGAAAATTGAGCCCTATTGTTCACGTATATTGGGGTGTAATTTGGGTCCTGTTATTCAATCAGAAGCTGTATTACTATTTTAACGGAGATTTGATGCTTCTCGGATTCCTGGCTCAGATTTCTGATATATTGGGGGTCGATTATCTGGTTCGTGTAACACGTAGGTATACTGCGAAAAGTGTTCATTTAAGATGATTGGAGATTTTTATTAGACGTCGGAAATCACGTGTTCTGAAGGTGACTTTTTTCTAAACACACTACTCTCATTTCATTTATCAGTCTAGAGATATTACAATATGGAGGAATTTTGATCAAAAATCAATTGTGTTTTCTATTTAATTTTATTGTCAGGTCGATTTATTTTTTACATCGTTCTCATGTTTGGTCTAATGTGAAAAATTTCATCAATCTTGGATTAAAACTGTGGATTTGATTTTAATAAAAAACGACGCCACGCCGCTGTCACTGATATTCGTATTTTCATACATACCTAGATAGGTATTGTTGATGTTATTCTTCATATTTTACTAAGAAAATTAGTGGTAACAACAAAGCACTTATCTTGTAAATGGAGTCAAACTTTTGTAGAACATTTTTCCAGTTAATGAAATATAAAATTTTCATTTAACGAAATATTAGAGTTTTTATATTCGAGTTAACTAGCAATTTGCCCTGACCTTCTCTGTTTACGCAAATTATCACTATTTACATCCCTGGACAAAATAAAGGGCGCAAACAACTTCGTGTTGTAATCCAAAACGTTGAGCACAATATCCCAACCTTCTCTTCAGATCTGCCAGTTGTTTAGAGAGCCCATGTCCGCGGGCCCTGTAAAGGAGAGCATAGCCACAAACAAGCCAGGAATTGGAGCAATTATCATTAAAAACCGTGTTGTTCTTGAAATGATATTAATGAACAATTGAAGCACTTATCATTTTGTTCCTGTGAAATGTTAATTCTCTCGTTCCTTGTAATGCTATGAGCCTAGCGTGGTGGTCGTGGTAATGCAAACGAATATTGTAAAGTGAAATTTATATGAAATTATAAAAAAATGCTAATAATTAAATGACTGAATAAGTCATAAAATCGCTATTTAGTTTGTTGGAAAAATAGGTTTTACCTTAAGAGTTCTGCACTTTTTTGAAGAAGCTACGGTTGTAGCGAAATCCGTTCGGTATAAAGTACAAGTATATCAAAAGTTAAACAAAGCGCATACTAGATAGGTACTAAGTTCGGTGAATATGCTTTCAGAGTTTCTGAACCTAAAGTCTGAAATGGATTGCCACATGATTTGAAAATGATCACAAACTCGGCAGATTTAGAGCTAAATTTAAAGCTCACCTTTTCAGACATTCGTATCCATAAATCAAAACATTTCACCTTCACCTTCATAGCCCGTGAAATTGTAAATAATCAAGTGGGTAAAAATATAACGAGAACATATAAGCTTTTTAAGGACATTTCATAAAAATTCTATAGTCCTGAAGAGTCTTAAAATCTCCAGTCTTTCAAAATAAATATCTACTTTTGCCCCTTATCTTCTCATAAATGTAATGTCAACAGTAATGGAGGGTACCAAATTTAAAATCACGCAATGTCCAGTGTTTTAAATATAATGTCCTCCGCGAGCTACGTCGTAGCTCCTCCAAGCATAAACTTTCTAATTAGAAAGTGTTTATCGGAAGCGACCTGCCAGGTTTCTGTATCCGTTTGTAAGTAAGAAAATTAGATTCTTCCGAAGAAATCGTTATTAATTGTACAGCTTGGGGTGATTTTTCTCAAAAACGGCGCTCTACAAATTGTCCAATTATTATTATTATTGTAAAAGTGGCATTTATTAAGTAATTGTTTTATTTTAATATTCAAAACTAATTTTATTTGTAAGTAAGAAAATTAGATTCTTCCAAGAAATCGTAATTATTTGTACAGCGCCCTTGGGGTGATTTTTCTCAAAAACGGCGCTCTACAAATTGTCCCATTATTATTATTATTGTAAAAGTGGCATTTATTACGTAATTGATTTATTTTAATATTAAAAACTAATTTTACCAATATAAAGGATTACATTTTGTTAAAACGTGAATCGCCATACGTACTGATTCTTTTCACATTCATCGTGTTTTTTATTTATTTATTTTATTCTTCATTTTAAGCACCCGCTGAACTGTCAAAGCAGTTTGTCAGCAGGTGAATTTAACATTATTAATATAACACTAAAGCACAATTATAACAAGAAATCACAGTGTGTTTGGTAATATATTTTAGAACAAATTATGTGTAGAAGAGAATTTTTATCTTTAAAAGTTTATTTTTCTTCCTTTTGTCGTGACTAGTGGAAATTCTCGAAGCAGTTGAGACAATTTCATATGAACGATAATGCTTTTAATAATAATGCTTTGCTATTTATACCGAAAACATAAAACAACCTGTTACACCAAAATATCTTTGAAGCGACATTGGAAGTTTGATTTCATTTCACGTGCTTGTGTATGTCTGTAAATATTCTTGTTGTGTGTAGTTTTGTTAAACCAATTGTGAAATAATTTATAAAAAACTAAGATTATTGGAAGTGTCTATATCGGCCGCACCGATGAAGAGACATTTTTAATAATATTAGTATTTTACAATTTATTTCACAATATTATTCCCATGAAATAGACACTCCCAACAAAATTATTTACAACAAGGATATTCACAGACATAACAAAAGGACGCGAATGAAATCAGACAACTATAAAAGGACAAAGCCAATATAGAAAACAGTTAACTCTAATAGGGGTTTACGTATTATTATATTACAAAACACGGGTATGTGCCTAGCATGGTTGTCGAAAAATGCTCACCTTTTGTAATTAACAATGAAATCAATAAAGATTATTTTTTAAATGTACAAATTTTTTTTAAGTATGCTTCTACAAAAGAAGTACGCGCGCGCCAGAGTTTAGCATTAAGCCTCCTCTTTCAAATGTAGTACCTCTCGCTTCTGTAAACAAATCCGTATAGCCTTAGCCTTCGTTCGCATTAGAGTAGTTTTTTGTTTCGCCGGAAAAATGTTAAATGTAACAATACAGCAACGATTTGTTGTGAAATTACACATTAAACTTGGAAAAACCGTTACTGAAACATATTATTTATTGAAAGAATAGTACAGCAATGAATGTTATCGCATGCACATATTTTTAGTAGTTTAAGCGTTGAAGATGATTCACGCCTAAAATGGTTGATAATACCGAAAAAATCGCTAATTTGGTTCCATCTGACCTTCACGCGTTGGTTAAAAATATTCGTGCGATTGCTGAAACTATAGGAATTGACAAAAAATGCTTACGGCAAATTATATATACTAATCATCAATATGGTGCCTAAAATTCTCACGTTTGAGCAACGAATACCTCGCAAAAATATTTATACTGACACTTTAGACTGCCTTATTCAGCGGATCTTGCGCCGTGTGACCTCTGTCTGTTACCTAAGGTGAAATCTGCATTAAAAGGAACAAGATTTGAATCCGTTGAAGTTGTCAAAGAGAAAGCGGCACGCGTCTTGAAAGAGCTGTTAGAAGACGACCCCAACGCTGTTTCGAACAATGGAAAATTCGCTAGGAGCATTGTAGGGACAGATGAGGGATATATATATTTAAGGTGATAATTATTTAAAGAGTAGGAAAATGTGACATTTTAATTTTAAATAAAACAATAACTTTGTAAACACCACTTTTATTTTTTATACTTTATCGGCCTTACTAAAAAACCCTGTGAAAAATTTAATCAATTGACAAACGGCCGCGGATGTGAAAACATTACTAATTAAAAAATTGTTCTTGGAAAAAAATACACGCCGTTTACACAGCCTGGGGGGGTAGTTTATCTCTGTTTTAGGGATGATGTCTGAACGAAATTTGGAATTTTCCTAAGTATTTTGAATGTTCTATATATTTCTTATTTTTGAAAGTGCCGTATAAACAAATACCATTTTTAAAAACCAGATAAAATTACCGTTTAGATTTGTGTATTTGAAATACACTTTGGTTTTAAAAAACTGCCATATTTTAAGATTTAAACACGGAAAAAAATGTAAAATAATTTCTTACCAAAACATTTTTGATGAAAGTATACAGAAATATTTAAAAAATTTAAATTTAAAAAATACAGACCTTTTATATAATGAATTTGAAATGAAACTGTCACCTCACTTTTTCCTCGTGCATACAATAAAAAAATTATAAAAAATTTCAAAGTTTTTTTTAATGCCAAAAAAATAACCTTAAAAATATCTCTGACATTTCAACACATTTCTTGCACCACTAAAGATGTTAATTTCTTTGATAAGTTTACCAACACGTGAATTTGATATTAATATTTAAAAAAAACGCCACTTTTAAGAAATTCTCATAAAATAAAGATTTAAAAACGTAAATTTGAACTTTTATGTAACCCAAAACAATATTTTGACAGTTCAACTTTTAAAGTACTGTTTGTTGTGCAATAACTTGATAAAACTGATGTCAAACCACATAAATAACACGGCAAATATATTAATTACATGAATAGAAGAGTGAATTGGTCGCTATAATAGAAATCATTCAGTAAAATCTCAATATTTACTAGAAATATTCCCGCCACATAAAAACTAAACCGCTATTTTTTGCGCGGGCAAGATAGTGCAAATGTGCAGGCGCGACGCTATCACCATCTAGCGGCTATGAATGAAAACAAAAATTTTGTATAGAAAATTTGAAAAATTGCAGTGTTGCCAAATTTAAAACGTGTTTTAGAGTGAAATTCTTTTTATTAATATTTCGTGTTTTAGTGTAAATTTGTTGTATCCATGATATTAAAAAAACACAGGTAATCGGTCGCGCTGTGGTTTTTTTTTAGTAAGGCCGTATGTATTTAGAATTTAGATTATAAGTTTTACAGCCTTACTAAAAAAAACTACAGCACGACCGATGACCTGTGTTTTTGTAGCAACATCCGTACAACAAATTTACACTAAAACACGAAATTCTACCAATAAAGAATTTCACGCTAAAACAGATTTCAAAGTTTGGCAACAGTGCAATTTTTAGTAATATTCATACAAAATTGTTGTTTTCAATGTTTTCATTCATGGCCGCTAGATGGGGGCGCCGGCGCATTAGCTGTTCGCAGTGAAAACATATTTTAAGCCGCGAAAGATTATTTGCGTACGGCGATGTGCTTCGTAATATTACCAAAGTGATCGTAATTTTTATTAATATGACTAATTCACTCTTATATTCATATAATTGATATATTTACCATGTTTTTTGTGGTTTTTCATAAGTTTTAGTGAAGTTATAATAACAATAATTGTACTTTCAAAGTTGAAATGTCAAAAAGTTTTTTATATGATACATAAAAATTCATATTTACATTTAATGATATTTATTTTATGAGAATTTCATAAAAGTGGTGGTTTTTCTAAATATTAATATCAAATTCACGTGTTGGTAAGCTTATCAAAGAAATTAACATATTTAGTGGTGCAAGAAATGTGTTGAAATGTCAGAGATATTTTTAAGGTTATTTTTTGGCATTAAAAAAAACTTTGAAATTTTTTATAATTTTTTTATTGTATGCACGAGGAAAAAGTGAGGTAACAGTTTCATTTCAAATTTATTATATAAAAGGTCTGTATTTTTTAAATTTTAATTTTTTAAATATTTCTGTACACTTTCATCAAAAATGTTTTGGTAAGAAATTATTTTACACATTTTTCCGTGTTTAAATCTTAAAATATGACAGTTTTTTTAAACTATACTGTATTTCAAATACACAAATCTAATAGGTAATTTTATCTTGTTTTTAAAAATGGTATTTGTTTTTACGGCACCTTCAAAAATAAGAAATATATAGAACATTCAAAATACTTTGGAAAATTCCAAATTTCGTTCAGACATCATCCCTAAAACAGAGATAAACTAGCCCCCCAGGCTGTGTAAACGGTGTGTATTTTTTTCCAAGAACATTTTTTTAATTAGTAATGTTTTCACATCAATTGTGTTTGTCAATTGAATAAATTTTTCACGGGGTTTTTTAGTAAGGCCGTTAGAGTATTATACTGTCCTGAATAAGCTGCGATTGTAGCAAAACCCGAACGGCATAAAATATAAAAAATAGAAGTGGTGTTAATACAGTCGTTTTATTTTAAATCAAAATAAAATTTTTTACAATCAGTCTCATTATTTATTACCCACGTCTCGTATGTATGCGCTACCGGAATCTAAAGTCTGCACCTAAAGACTGATAGATTCAAGATAGATGTAGAAGAAACTTTAAGCAAAAGAATATATATAGTATTTAGGTCATAATAAATTAGTTATTTGTAAACTTAGTACAACTTAAATAAAATTAAGAAATTCAATAGTTGGATACTACTACATAAAAAACGGAATTTATATTATATCATATTTTACAAACTAACGTTCCTATTTTTAGTGGCCGAAACACTGCCAGAGAAAGGGTTTTCTTTTAACAATATTTTATCATAATATACTAATGGCGGTTAGTCCTAGTGAACAATAAAACCCTCTCGGCTATGATGAAAATACCAAGAAACTGAAGGTAATCCAAGAAGAAGAAAACAACCTATGTGTTTTATTCTTTCCATTATCTAAGAATCTTCTATTCTCGTGTGTACAAGGAATTCATAATTTTGTTTAAGAATTTTGTATATTATACAATAAACGATCACTCTATCTCTATACAATAAGCATCCATCGTTGTCTTTAAAGAGTTATTTATTCGTCCCAGCTAGTTACAGTTGAGTGTATTGTGTAACCCATCTGTACCACGCTGCGACACTGCACCGGCACCGCCAGGAATAAGCGCTATTCCTAAACTGTTCCGCGTCTGCCAATCTGCCGGCACTTAGAGATATCAGCGCTTCCTCAACACAATTTCAATTTAAAGAAAACTCGTTCACGATAATGTGGAAGTGGAAATTCGCGTTCCGCGTTACGTCGGGCGGATTGTGCAGTGTCTTCAACCACGCGATACCACCGCGTCGCGTCACCACCTTCAGTTCACCGCCCTTACCATCGCCACCCCCGCCACACCCGCGCTCACAGGGCTGACAAAACCATACGAAAAAATTTTAATGTGTAAATGTTGGAAAGAATACACATGAAATAATTTACCCAGAAGTTAACATCAATGATTTTTTTTGAAGAATAATCAAAATATTTTATTTATTAATAAAAGCACTAAAACCTTTTTATTTGAACTACATAATTGAAGCATTTTCGCTGTAGAGAGATGTTTGAATCATTGGATTCTTAGTAAAGTGTCATTTAATATTAATAAAATCGATCTGATTTAGTACTTCGAAATTCTTAGACAATACATAATTAAATACAATCTTAATTTTTTCCACAACGATTAAAAGCCTTTTATCCATTTTAAGTCATTTCATCTTTGCAAATGTGCATACGAGAATGTTTCACTGGCACTTGAACAAATCGGTGCGGGTTTACATAGTAGGGTATTGGAAATATAACGATATAATACTCATTTACGGTAATTCATTAGCCAAATCTACATTTATTGTGTAAATAAAATGTCGTTCAAATGTCTACCGTATGTCTATAATACGTGGTATCTACATTTCTGCAGCGATTTTTCTGTCAACTTTCTAGGACCTGGACAAATAAATTACTTCTATTAATGTGAATTATAAGATCAGATCAAAAAAACTAAATTAATCTCTATTCAATCATTTATTTGAATGGAAATTTGAATAATATTGAAAATGTAATTTTTTAATATATATATTTTTGAAACTGACAATTCATGGAATTCGTGGTGGAATTCCATTATAATAATATAATAAAACAAATATAAAACTTATTTCCATTTTCACTTATTTGACCTTAACCGGTTTCAGCTTCTTAAATCCATCTTTAGATAGGTAAAAAATATTCTTAACCTACGGTTTATATACATAACATATGGGGGAGTGGAAGAGGATGTCTGCAAGGATTTTATTCAGTTATGTGTGTTTTCTTACAGTTGTTACTAAGTCATCTTTGACTGTCATTAAGACCCTTGTATACCACCCCTCTCCCCAGTCTTCCCCCTCCCCCCATGTAATATGCATATAAACTGTAGGTTAAGAATAATTTGTAAAAGTCTAAAGATGGCTTTAACAAGCTGAAACCGGTTAAGGTCAATCAAATTAAAGTGGAAAAAATTTCATATTTGTTTTATTATATTATTATGCACAATGTACACCTATTTAAGCCATTTTGTTCTTCAAAATATGGTGTGTTCAAATTTGCCATAGTTTGTATTTTTGACAATATTATCGTTTCCGAGGAAATGGATCATTTTTAGAACCAGTTCCTTTCATAAATTAAAAAAAAAAGATTTTTAGTATAAATGACCGTTTTTGAACTTCGTATTTTATCAGTTTTTTATTTGTTTTATTATAATTTATTATAATCTATCCAAAGAACTGATTTCCAAATGACAAATTCCGGTCTTTGTTGATTAATTATGCATGTATTTTAGCATTGTTAGTGCATAGTTGGGCGTTGTTAGTGTTCATTTTGTTTCGTTAGTGCATATTTGCATTCATATTTTGATAATGCATAATAATCCGATTTTTCTTCGTGACAATGTACATTTCGTGGGTCCTTGGTCCGTTATCCCTTAAGTGCATTTTCACATGTACGGTATGAGTCCGCGCGGACTAGGTATCACGCGCGCATCAGGAGTTGCAGGAGGTGGTCCCTTCGGATGGCTCGAGCGCTATAATAGTACCTACTGCTCGCTGAGATACCACCTCGGCTAGAGAAGATGTCTGGAAATCGTATCGTGTATCCCCTGGCGTGCTTATTGCGTACTGTTCACTGCTGGCTGCTCGTTGCTCGCTCTGCGCTGCTAACTCATCAAGCTCATCACCGCCCGTGCGCATACAAGATTGATAAGATATCCTGTCTTCTTTCCTCGCGTAGACTACTTAAATGAAATGTGAAGTGGAAAATGTGCTTACTTAGATGTGCTAAGTAAGCACATTTTCCTTAAATAAAAATAAAAAAAAAATAAAATAAAATTAGCCTTGCTGTTAAACTTATAAAAATTTATCTAATCTAATTATTTTTATTAAATATATTATTGAAAATTCTCAGCGTTCGGGTCATTATTTTTAGGAAAAGCTTGTCTTTCGACATAGGCCTCCTCTTAAGTTTTCCATTTTTCTCTAAAATAATAATAATAACGTAATATTTGTATAGTGCAGTTTTGTGTAATTTCTCTTCAAGTGTCACTTATATCCTTTGCAACTCTGATCCATTCTGGACCAACCACTGTTTTAGATCATCTTCCCATCTTTTTGTTTGTCCACCTTTGTTTCTTTTACCGTCTCTTGGATACCACTCGCAAATTACGGTAGAACTTTCGTCTACAGAATCAAATAAAAGACGATATAGTAAAGATAGAAAAACATTTTCATTACTTCTTCTCGAATTATTGATCAAATTTTTGGAAGGCGGGTATGGGTTCCGCTGCCCAGGGAATCATTTATCGGATAACCAACAACTCTGCCATAGGTCACCCTAAGTGGTTGGCTACGTTTGATGACCTAGCAGGGGTGCTCGCGGGTTCATGAGTAGTTGAGGTTTGTCAAGGTGATGGCAGCCGATGTGTTTGCCCATCTGCTGCGTGGCGAACCGGATCGAGTGAGACTGGTTGAGGAGGTGTTTTGACCTCTCCGGGACTCAATTTAATTATTTTAGATTAAAAATAAAATATCAATCAAAATAAATAAAACCAACTCTATTTTACCTTTTGTGCGCTCGGAAACCTTGTTAATAACAACGATTTTATTTTATTTTTTATTTTTATTAATTTTATTCTGTAGAACTCCATTTTAATTTTTTATAGAATACATAGCAGAACTTGCTTATAATAAACTGTTTTAATTCTTTTAATGATAATATTATTGAATATATAAAATAAATAACAACGATCACTTTAAAAATAATGTACAACTACCAAGGAACATAATAATTACCACGCCCTGACACCAACAGTAAGGAAATAATCCCTTTTTACGCGGATACACACATTTTGTTTATTTACATACGATATTAAAATTCTTTGAATGCCTTCGCAAGTTTTAAAGCCTTCTAATAATAATGTCATACCCTCTGGCGGTAGGTGCCAGTTAGGGTATATACGAGTCGACTAGAGATGTGGTATATATTAAATGGTCTCGCGAAGGCAGTATTTTTTAGTTAACGCGGCCACGCTCGCCTTTTATTAGGGAAACTTTTTTGAATGTAACGTTAAAAGTTTTTATTATCTCGTCCTTATATACGGCCTGCCTTCAACTCAACAGTTTTCGCTGATATATAGGATCAAGAACGAGAAGGGAAGATATAATAAAGATTCTTTAGTTCACGCTCGTATAAGGAATATTTCCCGACTAATAGCATTTTTAAGAACACTTTATGGAATGAAGATGGCTCGTTTAGAGTGATGTATATATTTTTTAATGAAAGCTCTTTAATCATATCGTAAACCATAGTGTTTGGTTTTTGTGTGATATTCGAAGTAATAATTGAATTATATATACCTAAGTCTTATAATACCATCTGCGTCTGATCATCGCTTAGATACCATTTCAATTAAAGTATTATTATAAGGTAATATTGATAAACGAGCATGCAATATTATTCTGATGCGCTCATAACTGATTTAGTTAGGCTGTTTTAAATTTTTAAAAAAGTTCATTGTTTCTTTACTCCCAATAAGAATCGAGTCGAACTTAAAACTGGTTTATGTTGGTAGAATCGATACATGTTGAGGAAGTTTGTTCCATGCTTCCACTACTCTATTTGCAAGAAATTATTTCATGGGATTTGATGCAAAAGATGATTCGTGATTTTTTTAGTGTCCGCTTAGTTTTACATTTTTATTCATTATGTTTGTGTTTAATTCGTAGAAATCCATTTAAAACTTAATAATAGTGGCATTTACGCATTAAAATGTGACTACGCCGACTGTAACGCTACTTATATCGGACAGTCTCAAATAGATTCAAAGAGTAAAATATTATGATCACAAAAACACTTCTTCAAAATTCGCAGAACATCTCTTAGTGAATAATCACTTCTCTTTCACAACAACAGACCTAAATCCTTACATATAGAAAGAAAGGGTATTAGATTAAATTTACTAAAACAATTAGAAATCAATATAATCAATAAACGAACAAAGGACTAACGTAACACTAATTAATAAAGTAAGGAAAGTTATTTACTCCCCCCTTATTAGTATGTTTATAAGACCTAAATAAAATAAAACATTCAAATAAATCAATAGTAGTCACGTCATTATTAAACAATTAAGAACACGTAAATATTTAATGTAGGGAAAATAGATTTTAAAGTACCCAACAAAATAGAGTTAAAATAATATTCAAAATTATTTTCTCAGTAAATCGATGAAACATTTTGGTTTGTTGTGAAGATTTCTTGGTTGCCAGGCCAAATATAATGTCAAGAATTAATTTAAAAAGTCATCCCTTTCCCTTGTTTCTATAAACTTTGGTAATCATGGGTCTATTTTCATATTTCCGGTCTTTCGTAGCCGTTGGTATTTTTATAAATCGCCTCTGTACTCTTCCTATTAGATTTATATACTTCGCAAAATGAGGACTCCATATTTGGAAAGCATATTCCATGAGAGGTCACATAAATGTTTAAATGTTTTAAACACCTTGTCCAGGCCAAAGAATACATGGCTAAATAAATATATGTAGAAATTTTCAGAAGCATCTACGTATAGAGGCGAACTGATATATTCCGGGTGTTATTTGACCATTGACAAAAAAATCTATCCGTTAATAGGACAAATTCAGTACAATTTGAGGTTTTCCTTAAGAAATTCAAATAATCTGCTCCAAGCACCTACCCGCAATATGGAAATGATTTATATCAAAGAAATGTAATATTTTCTTGTAATACATATCGAGGGCTTAGAGCCAGAATGATGTAACAATATAATTTAAATATTTCAGGAGAGGCAAATTTCTACAGAAATCTTGTCTATTTTGTTTTTCCAAAGAACTCTTTGAGAACTGTAACATTTATTCTAATCATTCATGTAGTTTTATTTTTTGATCATTTCCTACAGTAACTATGTCTAGATTTCTATCGAAATTTGCCTCTCCTGTAAAATTTGAATTTTATTGTTTTTTAAGTAATTCTGGCTCTAAGCCCTCGATACAATATCCTCTTTGATAAAAATATAAATCCTCAAAGGGTTATGTAATATTTGTTTTCTATATTTACAACTTTTTGCTTCTGTATTGTTGTTTCTTTGTACACTTCGTCTAAAACGTCATATAACAATGTCGACAATTTCCAAGAGAGACCACCTGGTCTTTATCAAATTAAACCATTACGTTTTCTGTCGAAATAAAAAAAATAAACACATTTGGAACCATTAAGGCTTTCAAAACTTCAAAACCTACGTTCTTCTTAAGGGTAATGATTTTTTTAATAAAGAATTTTTTGTGCAAACGGCACTCTTCAAATTTTCCAAAGTTTGTATTAATTTTTAGAATAACTTCAGCTAAATAATTAATCAAGCCAAATCAACTTGGTTTTTACGGTTTATTTTTAACTCATGTGGCTTCGTGTTGTTTCAAAATAATGTATTCCTCATTAACTCTGCGCAAATAATATAACCCGCCTATTTGTAGCATTCGATAGTCGTGCGCATTGTGCACTTTAGTTTTTATGTCTCTTGTGTTAGCGTCTTGTGTCGTATTTCCACGAGAACGACCAGGACGCCAGTTAATGTCACTGTCGCTAGCCGATTTTAGTAATTGTGCTTATCTACTTACTTTCAATTGCACAAGGGTCTTTAGCTCAATGTTTTGTCTCGAGTAACGGGTGATGAAGACAAGATACAGACCACACTATTTTATATCCCTTTCTTCTCACTCTATTTCATAGTAAATATGGTTCTTATAATATCTTTCTACCTCTTCAAGCCGACCAGTGTACGGTCTATGAAATGCCGTCTTGTTGTGTCTAAAGTCTAAAGCCTACTACCAGTAGTTTTCACCGTACATCGTATTAATAACTCTGTCCTCCCCCGCTTGACATGCATGAAAATATTTGTACTAGTGGACTGACTCTCACGCTACTAGTTGTGAGGGTCATGTAGTATATTTCTTACTAGCTTCTATCTCCAACATCCCACTGTAATGCCTAATAGTGCAAACCCACAAAGGTAATTTATTCTGTGAAACTTTCGAAATATCCACAGTATATTTTATCAATATCTGCGATCCAATACCAAATATGTTAATACATATTTATTGCGAACAAAAACAGTAAGCCATGTATTTTATAATTGATGAAAACCAAAAACAAATTGGTAATCCAAAAATATTTTTTAATTCTTTTATAAAAATTATTTTGTATCACATTTTTGTTGTTATCTCCACAACAATATTGATTCGGCGTGTTATGGCTATTTTTTTAAATAGAGATTTCAAATCAAAATGCTTAAGAAAGGTAAATTTTCATAAATAAAATTTTACAATACATCAAGTGTCAACAACGTTAGAATACCTTTTGTACTTTTTCAAAGTTTCTTATTACCGCGCGCAATTAATATAAGTTATCTAACCCTCGCATGTTCGAGGACGATCAATCAATCGCAAAACATTCCCGATTTCATATTCTTTATACAATGGGGTAGTTATGATTCACAATTCCCGTAGAACATATGTTGCTTTCCTCCACCTTTTCATAATGTTCTATTGAAAGGAGTCGCAGCTGTTTGACGCAGTTAATTACACGTCCAAATGGGAAATATGAAGGGCGGCCCGCCCTCCGTACGTCAAGAGGTCTTTAGCCAAGACAAATTTTCAGATCAACTCACGCCAACAACGTATTAGCGGGACCGCAGGAACCCCACAATCTAGAAAAATGTTCAAGTGTTTTGAATATGTATTTAGAGATTGTAATAAATTCAACTACAATACATCACGACGTTTTCTAATCTCAAAACCGTCATAAATGTTGAAAAAACAATGAAATACCCTATTTTAAGAACACGCTAATACAAACTTTTTCTTTCAATTATGGAGTGTGTTTCGGAACGTGCAGGTCTCAGAGAGAGGATTCTTGCGTATAATGAACCCATTTTTCTTTTTTAAAATGTTTTTGTTTTGTAGATATTTGCAATTTTGTGTTCAGTAATGAAAATAAAAGAATTTTCGCGGTATTCTGTTTTCGTAAACTAACTAACTACTTTCCCCGAGGAGGTAAGCAGAGAGGACGGACCGCCAAACAACTCGGTCCTGGCACACACTCCTTGCCCCGTTTACATTCATACACCGTCTTATACGTGCTCTTCTATTCTTCTGACTCTTTCTTGAGCGTCCTCGACTTCTACCATTATGATTTCATATTATATTCATATATGGTTTTTATCTATGGTTACCTACATTTTAGTTCGAATTCATTCAATTTAAGACCTGGCTTACCAATATTCTACTTTTCCTTGAAATCTTACAGTTTTTAAGTTTAAAACTTATTCTTTTTAGATGAACTCATTTCGTTAGCCGAGTTGCAAAAAAAATAATCTCCACGAAAAAAATCCTAAAACATTCTTCGAAAATCATAAAAATCATAGCTGGTTATGTAACACAGTTTTTCTCTAAATGCCATTTAACCTTTAGTCCAGAGATTTTTACTCTATTTAAATAAGAAATGTTTGATTATTTAATATTTATTTCCAAAACCACGCCCACGCACTTTATAATGTTTTTTTTATACATTAGCGTGCATCCATTCTAATTTTCGTAATATTTGCGTTTTAACCACCTTCAGTAGTCTTCTTCTTCGTTTTTAACGCTTATTACGAAGCCCAACTATTTTTATTTGAGCGCAAGTTTTTTTTAAACCGTAGAAATTTATTTATTTCATGAGTAGGTAGGTACTTATGTTGCAAAAACACATTTTATATTTTGTGAGATCAATATGTTATATGGATAAAAAAAACCTTCTTTGTTCCAGCAATTTAATTAAATACACCTGTTACGAAGTAAACCTGAATAATTAGAAGTAAAAAAACATTTCCGCACAAAAGAAAGGCGACCGCTGACTAAACGCTACATGGCCGCGGCGTAGCGCGAGAGTGTAATTTGCATCTTGCAAAACACACGAGCACATCGCCTGCACCATGCAAACTGCAACCGGCAGTATGCAGCCGAAGCAGGTGATTCTCAGTCACACACAGGCAACCGGCAACCGGAGAATACAAACCGACGAATGTCAACCGGTGCGCGGTGGAATACAACCGGCAACAACAAACATGCCGCCACCGTCCCTCCCAGTCATTTAATTACGAAATGGTCATGAAATAATTGTTAAATTTTATTTTGTAGTATTGTACGCGTGGCGCAATATTTTTTGATTAATTACTATTAGAGTGGTCAGTGATTCATTATCGAGTTCAATTTAACGTGTGTTCGTCTTGACGTTGCGTGGAACGGCACTTTTTGGATTTTAAAAGCTTAAGATCACAGTTCGGTTAATAAGTTCTTAGTCATTGAAATTACCTTTTTGTTTTATGTCCCATTTCATTAGTAAGTAGTGAAAATTAATGTAGAATCATGGAAAGAAATAGTTAAAACATAAATAATTATTATAATAGCTCCTTAATTTATATTTCGGAGTCTTTCATATCTACGGATGATGTATGGAGGGTCTTCTAAACAAATAGAATGAGAGGAAGTTCTGGGAAGGAAAAATGCATGTGGATTGGGTAGGAATCTGGGGGTCAGTTGGTCCATGAGTGACGGATATGTCAATCCAAACCTTGCACTGTGGTGTGAGGCGATGTTTCGAGAGTCCGGCTGGAGAGTTCAAATGGTCTCCCTCCACCAGTCTCTCCCGATCCAGCCCGCCACACATTAAGTGTGCAGAATCATACGCTGCAAGATGTAAACAAATCTCACCCCATGAACCCAAACTAGCGATTTAGCGAACTATTATCGTTGAACTATTAGCGAACCATTATGGTTGACCTATGGCAGAAGCCTGATCTAATTTTGCTAAATTTTAAGGATTGCTATAAAAATCTTATAATTCTTATAATTAAAATACAAAATTTATTCAGTCCTTCAAAAGTTCTTCATGCTTTTATCTGTCTGCTTTTCGTGAAAACGAAAAATCTATGTATAATTTAAAATAATCATTTATAGAAACTGTAACGCAACTTTAATAATAAAACAATTTATTTACTGGATAAAAGAGTCCTGGAATTCTTAGCGGATTACGAAACCAAAGGACTGAATTTCCAACTCATTCTTAGTAAAAAGTGCATTTACTGCACCGCGGGGGTTAAGAACGCATACTGCATAGTTCCCACGACTTACAGTTTGTTTTACAAAAGAAGGCGAGCAATCACCCTCCGAGGGTAAAAAGCGCAGTCTGAACATAGTTTTGCCATCTACTAGAATTGTTTTATCATTTTAAATGGGTAATGACGACCGTAAAGCGATAGCTACTCTTTCGAAAAAGCTCTCGATCCAGTCAATCTCTGGTTTATTAATGCAAATTTATTTTTTACATTTAAAATTGAAATGATGTTATTTTTAACCGTTGTGATAATGTATTTCTTTGTTCGTGGAACTAAATAATAACAGTATAACGTTGGATTTATATTAAATTATAAAAAAAAATAAAAGGATTTCTAAGAATTAAAGACAATAAAAATAAACCAAATTTTTTTAAGGTAATAATGACAAAGTTTCTGTTACTAACTAGGTGCTTACTGTATATATTACCTACCAACTTTTTTGTATTCTCTACATCCTTTCCATGTCAATATAACTACTAACACTGGCAGAGCGGTTCGTTGCGTTTGGTGACTTAGCAGGGGTGTCCGGGTTCATGGTGTGAGATACTTCCGGGTTTTGACGGTGGATGAGTCTACTCTTCAATCGCATGGCCGGCCGGATCAAGAGATAATGGTTGAGGGAGACCTTTTGAAGTTAATTGACCTCTCAACAGGACTCTCGGAACATTCTTCGAACCGCAGTGGGAGGGATGGATTCGTACGTCCGTCATTCTTGGACACAGTGATCCCCAGGTTCTTACTCACCCTAATACCTTTTCCTTCCCAGAACTTCCCCTACTTCCTTTCCTTAAAAGAACCTCGACCCCTAAAAAAATTGTACCTACCTACGTATATCTTCCATACTTTTTTATGCACATTTATATACGTTGTATTAATGTAGCTGTTTTCTGTAAAACACCAAATCGGGCATACGAGTAATAAAGGTTTGCTAATTACAAAAATTCTTGTGGTTGAACAACGTGCCCCGGATTCTTGTTACCACCGAATATATCGATATCTAGTGGCACATCACTACGTCAGACTGACGGTTGAGTGACATGAACTCCTCAATGATTCAGTTTGGAAACGAGAGAGCTCAAGGACGGTTTGCCTGTGGTTTGACCGACAACCAAACGAAGATGGCGGACCATCGAAACACGTAACGAAATTCAAAATTATATTTAGTATTCTTTTATCTTGGTTCTACCATTAAAATTAATTTTAAATACTATTGTTTTATGCAAATTACGAGCAAATGGCGGCCCATAACTTTTATTTTATTTTATTGCAATTTTTAATAATGCAAGTTCCAGGATCATTCTTAAATTTCGTAGTAATACCTCAATTTTTCACATCTTTTATACAAAATTTGACTGCTGTTAAAGTGAATTTGCTATGAAAAAAATGCCAAAACCTAAGGCTACAAATAGTGGATGCTAATAAGGTGAAACCGTCTGAGTTAAGTTTGGTTTTGCCTTAAATTATAATCATATGCCAGTGGAAATCCGAGAGAGGCACTAAATCATGAATCATGCATATTATAATATGTAAAGGGAGGAAAAGAAGCCCCTTTGTTACAAATTTGGGGGAAAAATTGATAAGTCATTTGAAAAGATTAATTATTTTTAAAAACATGTCATGGAAATTAACAAAGGAAGAGTGTACTCAATACGTCCGAGCTTATTTCATTTTGAACCCACCAATTTTATAATCACACCTTAAGAAACTAAATTAGAAATTAATACATTTTTATTCATTTATTTGATATCAATAGTTCTGTAAACAGTAGACATCTCGTCCAAAAAAATATGTTTCTTATTTAATAAATCAAAACCAAAATTTCCTTAGACATCATAAGATTTGTAAGCAGTACTTTAATAACTATCTATTTAATTATAAACCAAATAATATTAAATATAACATTTTTTTAGAATAAGTAAGCATACATTTTTTCCTAAGAAGCTTCATTTTTTTCATTTTTTTTAAATATATTTTTTTTATTTAGAAAAAAGTAAATATTCACAATAAATACATATTACATTTCATATCAGACATCACTTTTTTTGGTAACCCAATTAGTAGAGAAATTTTCTCTGGTCTAACTGGGGAGCTAGTCTATGTAATTATATATATGTATAGTTACAAAAATGGAAAAATAATATTTTCAAAAATACTGCAAAATATTACAAAATATTGTAGAGTATGAAAATTACATATAATTATAGAAACAGAATATCAACAGAAATCAACAAAAAATCAACAGAAATCAACAAAAATAATAGCAACAGAATATATCTGAAAATCATCGATAAAAGTAAGTCAATCTTCTCTGTAAAAATACAAAGAAAGTTTTTTTTTAAATTTAGAATAGTTTTTCTCACTTTTATTGTATCCGGTAAATCGTTAAATAACTTTGGGCCTACATATTCATAATGGTGTTGTGCAGCTGTCGTATTGCATCTAGGTACATATATGTTCCCAGAAGTTCTAGGTCTTATACTTCGCGTTGAGGACATTTCAGATTCTATAAAAAACTTTTAAAAGAGCATTTCTTTGAAATAGTTTTAAAACCGGAAGGACCTTAAATTTTTCAAAAAGTTCTTTGGTTGGAAAAGTTCTTGGTTTTTTAATAATAATTATAATAATAACCATCTTTTATTAAACTTTCTTCGGACACGTCGAAAATGCAAATGAGTAACCCCAATGAACAAAACAATTTTACGTTTGATAAAATAAACTTTACTGAACCTTCAGCTAACATCTTGAAGCGGAATCAGAACGTACAAACAAATTAACAATTAGACGAAATACAAAACGGTTCTGTTAAAACAGAACTTCCCTACCCGCAGTGAACTATACGACAAACCACACATAAAAAAAAATTATCGTCAACTGGAAAATTTTATAATTTCTCTCGGTGTCTGATTCCGCTTTCTCGGTTCTTTCATTTGAAGCGTTTCTTTTTAGATACGTGCATTTTCTAAGGAGCTGTTTGCTCGTCCGGATGCATTTTTGTTGCATCCAACGGAGACTGAAACCGTTGGCAGCCCTCGATCGTGATATTTTCTTAATCACTACTACGGACTAATTACTGCTTCCACCTGGTAGAAGAGTAGTGAGGAAATTCCAACCAAAAACTTTAAATGTTTTACTGGCATTGAGAAAGTATGCACAACAAACAAAAAAAAATTATTTTGAGTGCATAACTTATAAAATATTTTACTCTTATACATTTTAGTTAGAATACTGAATGAGAACCTATTAATAACTTTAAGTGAATATTTTATTTTATCAAATTCTAATGTATAATCAGTACATTTAATGAATTTGCTTTTCGTTGGTTATTAAATTGAGTTTTTTTTTTCTTTTAATAAATAAAAAATATTATTTTTCAATTTATAAAAATAAGATTTATTTATAAACAAGTTCTGCTGTGACAACTGCTTACCTTCTGAAGTCATTATCATAATTCACAATTTGGGAGGTAAGTATTGGTACCGCCACCCCGGGAACCAATTGTTGGAGGTCGCCTCAAGTGATTCACTACGTTTGTTGACTTTGCAGGTGTTCCCGGGTTCATGGTGTGAGGTTTATCTAGATCTTGGCGGCGAACGTGTTTGTCCACCTACAAGGGAGACCTAACCTTGACTTCTCCAGCCGGATTCTTTCGCCTTACACCGCAGTGGGAGAGATGGAACACGAACTGTGGCAAACAAGGGAAAAATAGAGGAGAAAAAAATTGTTGTTTTTTTAAAGATACGGTAACTTAACACAGATTCAGCTAAATCAATTAACGTTTCCATACTTTTTAAGATTCCTCACATACGCTACACTGAGTACTGAGTAGGTATCTACCACCCGAGATTCAATTGAAAATTTGACTTATATAATTTAATAAAAGATTATATTTGCTGATATTTGAATTCGCGACCTCCGAACGCATGCTTTCCCATTGGCACGATGCTTATTGTCCTTGTACTTTTACTTAAAGTATAAGATAACAATAAATAACATTTTTATTGTTATCCTTATTTTTGTGTTAAACTACTCATGCTAAAATGCGCCTGCTCTCAACACAGGAATTCCTAGTGCGACAGGCAAAGCACAATCACCTATGTAACTTGATAAATAAAGATTATAATAAATAAATAAATAAATAAATAAAAATATATTTAAAAGAGTTTACCGCCCTCCCACAGAAGCGGACAGCAATATATCAACAAATTAGCAGATAATTTTATCTCAATTGTTCTTTATTTATTTCTTGTAAGTCAAGAGCAAAATGAAATCAGTTTCTATTAACTTGACAAGTCAATTGATGGTAAAAGAAATGGTTGAAGTACAAAAAAAAACACAACGAAGAAAGGGATAAGGCAACCACTTTCCCAGCGCGATATTCTTATTTATGCGTGTTAAAGAAAGAAAGGGGCAACAAGAAAGAATCAACAAAGACAGTGTTCATCTCACATAAGCAAGAAACAATATTTTATGTCTAGGACCATTAAGTTGGTGGCCTATAAGCAGCCGCCCCTGGACAATACAAATGGGACAGTCCGCCCGGCCACCCTGACTCATCCCTCAACCCACCCTAAGGAACTAGAACTACTCTAGTGGTGTCCGAAGCTTTTTACTTGTTCAAACCGACGATTGTGCTTTTTGCGTCCATAATTTAAAGCTTGCTAGACAAAAGAGAAAAAAATAGCGCTTTTATTAGTTACTCATTACTTCGTTGTTCAGCACTTAAATTGAAAAAATAGCTTTTATAAAAAGGTTTAATCTTGCAATCCAAAATAGTTATTATTTTTTATCATTGAAGCAGAAGATGATTTATAAACCTAAATGATTTATGAAACATATCAAGACACAGAAAAAATAAAAAAGATAACGGTAGCAACTGGGAATCAAACCCTGGATCTTATCGGGAGAATGCCTCAACAAACTCGGCTATTGGGACCTAATTATTTTACGTCATATTTGTGGATCTCATATTTAATATTCACAATTAACAATATTATCTTCAACTATTTTTTTTTATATATTAACTCCACAAAGGAGGCCCTGAGGAAAATAATTTCCGTCGGGGGCTATGTTATCTGAGATGCTGTGTGGAGGGTCTTTGTGAGGAGAGGAAGGAATTAACTTTGGTCTTGAAGAGACCCATGTTGTAGGAAGGAGGAAATACAAGAGCCGGCAAATCGTTCCACAGCCGAGCTGTTGAACAAAAAAACGAATCGTTCTCATAATAAATAGTTGAAGATAATGTGGTTAATTTTTAATTTGGAATATGAGATCGACCCAAATAATTATGTCCCAATGGTTGAGCTGGTTGAGACGTTGTCCCGATAAGACAGAAATCCTGGTTTCGATTCCCAGTTGCGACCGTTACCTTTTTTATTTTTCTGTGTCTTGATCTGTTGCATGTTTTGTTTAAATTTAATAGTATTGTCTTCTCCTTTAATAATTTATAACATTGATGGATACAACCTTCAAAAGTTATTAAAAATTAAATACCAATACCAATTAAATCAATTATTTTATGTTTAAAAGTATAACAAAAATAGAATAGTATTTTAATAATTCTGTTTTGATGTAATTTTAATAAATTGGTTTTATTAAAATAGTTTTCTATGTATCAACTTTAGTCCGACGTTTTTTAAAGCGCCCTCCTCTTCTCGTTGGCTTGGCGTATCCAAGATTAACTCTTTATATGTTGGTTGGCTAGAGAAAGAAGAAAGGAGAAAACGGGAATGTTAACTCTGTAGAGTACAAAAGAAAAGTGGAAATGATAATTTCATTTGGTACTTTTGTTTGTGAAGACTCAGAAGGTTGAATATTTCACGGTAGCAAGTTTATTGTGGCATTAGTGGACTTTTTTACGAAAAGGGCTATGGGACTTTTTGCCGCTCGAAGCTCGGTGCTTTGAGAATTAAAGCATTACTGGAACGAGACGTAATGCTCCCTTATTAATCTGGGGTCATTCTGTTCCGTCAGGGGTGGGAAACTGGGTGACATTAACAACCCTTTCATGAACCGGCAATGATATAGAGCCACGATTTCATTTGAACCCGGGGTGAACTTTTTAAAGCACATCAAACCGACAAGGAAACTGTTCTTTTTAGTTAAAATATGGTCCTTGAAACACCACTAGATTTTTAGTACACTTATTAAAGCAAAAAAAAGTCCTTATCTAATCTTTTCGGAATTCGAAAATAGTTTTTACTTTATATTATTTATTCCGATGTGGGTTTTTAATGGACGGTTAAAGTTGTTGAATTTGGACGGATAGTTACTTGTTCAAATAACATAAATATTATTTACATTTGTTCACTGGCTGTAACATATTTATATCTTTCATTGGGTACTTTATAGGGTTTTCAGAGCTAGTTTTGAACGTAACAACAATTCTAAAATAAATGTCTTTGTCATTTAACAATTATGCAACTGCGAATTTTGCAAAGAATTATTTACATGAGATTTTTTATCTGAAAAGTCATTTTTATCCTCAAAACATCTGACGTTATTATTACTTTAATGTCTGTTTGCTCGAAATTTAAGAATCCTTCTACCAGTACAACTCTGAAACCACGCCTGACTCATAACCGTTTTCGTAAGTGGAATTTGTATACAAATGGACTTTTGTAATACAACCGAATTAAAGCAATGCCAAGAGATGGCGCCACCTTCATTAACAGCTTGCATGATTAGTATCGCCTGGCAGGCATAACTACTACGGATTTGTAATTTCGTGTTTCTCTTCGGATTTGGAGAGATTGACCATAATATGATTTTTATTGTAACTAGCAATTGTGAATAATAATACCACGCGTCTATATATTACATATGACGTCAGTGCCTGTCGCGGTTACATTGTCCCGGTGACTAGCTGTCACTGGTTCATAGTGGATCTGATGAACCGGTTATTTGTGGGACCAATTCATATCAGATTTATATAATGGTCACCAACACTTAAACTGGGCGTAGCCAAAAGCCGCCCGCAGGTCTAGCAACAAAAACCTTCGGAGCGGGTTTTTAACTACTAGTTTATAATATTGTAGCCGCTTACACCGAGCCATTGTACGAGTATCTTAGAAAACTTTTAAGGCAATCTTGGAAGTTTCTTTTCTGTTAGATGTTGTAGCTAATCTAATCGCTCCAAGTTAACTGTATTCGAATAAAAGTGCAATAAATCCTTCAGTGCGGCGAATAGCGGCCCTTAAATTATTCTTTACAGTGTAATAAATAAGGGCGCGATGGTAAAGGCCTAATTTACTCGCCCAACTTGAGATCGCACTTCTATAACATAAGATTGCCAGGGAAATTATGTTGCGACATAACTCAAACATTCTCCAGTTAAATATCTGCTAAATATTGTTGTCAAACCATACACAAAGGTTCTTAAATGAAAACTTAATGGAAAAGCTGGAAAGTTTAATCTTTTATTTGTAAATCAACCAAACTTAAGATTAAACTTTTTTAAATTTAATTCGCATTCATTTATGTAAAGTTTGTCAGAAGTTCGAAAGTTTCATGGTTTGGAGTAAAAGGATTCCCGTTCAATAGATTGCCTCTTTACGAAAGTATATTGAGTGGTATTTGTGTACAAGAAATAGTACTTTTCCGTCTTGCTAAATAAAATTATAATCTATTTTTCCTCATCATCTTGATATCACGTAAGATTGAGATAATAATGGATATGTAGTCTTCCTGAAAAAGTAAAGAAAAGTGCAGAAAGAACTTTTTTATGTACTATCAATAAACAATTTTGATAGCAAAATTTTGCATACTTGAAAATAAGAGGGAAATAACTGTCTAACTGATTTCGAAAAACTCAAAAAATGGATTTTAGGTAGCAATAACTATAAAGCAAAAAAAAGCACGTTCTAGTTACATTTGAATTTCACAAAGCATAAAATATCAAAGATTCTTTATTTCTTGAGCTATCTTTGGCACATAATTGTAACATTAAAAAATAATTAGTCATGGATACCCTGAGGAATCTGAGGAAAATAAAAAAGGAAGCCCAGAAGAAAATATTTTTCTTTGGGGATGCGGAATTGTGGGTATTTTAAAAGAAAGGAAAAAGAGGAAGTTCTGGAAAGGATAAAGTATTAAGGTTGGGTAGGAATCTGAGGGTCAGTGAGTCCAGGAGTGACGGACGTATGAATCCATCCCTCCCACTGTGGTGCAAGGCAATGTTCCAAAAGAGTTTACTTGAGAGGTCACAAGGTCTCCCTCAATCAGTCTCTCCTGATCCGGCCTACTATGCAGCTGGTGGGCAGACACATCCGCCGCCAAGACCCGGACAATTCTTACCCATAAACCCGGGCACCTTTGCTGAGTCACCAAACGTAGCGAACCACTTGGGGTGACCTATGGCAGAGGTGTTGGTTATCCAATAAACGCTTCCCTGGGCGGTGGTACGAATTTTTTAGTGTACAAAATTATTATTGAAACTCGGGTCAATCCGGGTAGTAACTTCTAGTAAAATATAACAACCGAATCAATTTACCAACTTTGAATTTTCTATTGGTGTTTATGAGCAATTAGATATAATCTAGCTCTTTTAATTAAAGTTAGATAACGTCACAATGTTTTGTGCGAGGGACTTTGTTAATTACACGCCGTGATAAATGTAAAATTTCTACTTTTGTTAGTACCAAATACGTTAGCCTGGTAATTCCGCACTCTATCTTCATATCCTGCAGCCGGTTAAGTGTCACGAAGAGCAATTGGGGATCAAATAAAATGGGAAACTCCCTTTAAGTTGTTAAGTTAAACGCTGAACCTTAACCCCAATGCAGCTTACCAGACTTTGCTATTCGAAAATAGCCCTAGAATCCTTATCTCCTTAGAAACCAGAAAAGATTTATCTTCGCCGAACGAGAACGTCATTAATCGTCGAAAATCCAACTATTTCAAAAGCACACGTAAGGGTTATTAACATTTTAAAAGTTTGTTAGTATTTAGTTAAAAAAATAATTATTTTTCGGTACGTGATAATGACGCGGGAAGCGGGTCCGTGCCGAACTCTAAAACTGATTTGTTAATGACCAGTTAGTTGCAAAAAAAAATTGCTGATGAGTTCAACTTTCTGCCGTCCGCGGCAAACATCATTAAGGTTTTCCAGTTGGCTTTTCCTTTTTTCAAATAACAATGTTTTAAACTAATTTGCCGCCACGTTTTGCCCCTCAGATTGATTATACCGAAATTTGAAAAGAACATTACCGAGGGAAACTGAAATTCATTCTCAAGTTTATATCGATTCATCATGTTTTTCATACTAAAAGCAATTTTCACAATCACAAACGGAGAATGTTGAATATGTGTAAAAGCCGAGAGATGATCAATCAATTTTTCACTTATGCTAAAAATATGCTTGCTTTATTTCATCGCCACAAAAATAAGAATTTTTGGATGAGTAAAAAACATTCCCATTGAGGAAATTGCATGAAAACAATATTTGATTTATATTGGCTTTATAATGTTTCCTATTTAAGGTTTACGTAAATTGTGAACATTTTTATTCAATGTTGTAAACTTTTGTTTTTTGCTGATTTCTTTTTATAATGAAATTTCTTATCTGCGATGCTTGTTTTATTTAGATTTTATTCATAATAGTATCGAAAAAACAAATGAAAAGGATACCCCGAAGGCTTTATTATACGATCAGCTACATTATACGGCATGTTCCAATAACACACATTCGTGCACAATAGACGTTTCCCAAGAAAAGCCATCATAAATATCCTAGAACACAGCACAATAGCTCCGCAGCTAAAATTGGTTGATCCTAATAAAGAAACTTTACCTGTAACAAGTTAATTATAAACAAGGCACTATTCGACGGGGTAAAATATGCGCCTGTTCCGCAAAGTTTGCCTCGATAAATTATTTTAACGGCGATTCGGAGCTTTCTACTCGGGGGCGATATTCAAGTTTGCGACACAAAACATGTGTTTGCGTCTGGCGACACCAAAGTCTACACAAAGTTAGTGGGTGTTGTATAACACCATGTATTAGATGTAGAAAAGCAGACTCCGTGTTTCTGGGAAATATAATCATAAATAAATGAGAGATTGCGTTCAAAGGCGAACATTAGCGGCGTTATAACACGAACATCCATTGTTTTAAACGACGCCTTTTTGAAATTTATTTCGCAGCCGTTTCGCAACAAGAAGTGAACATAAATCTCGATTGAGAGGGGATAGGTGTTCTTCCTTTTGATTTACTATCGTTAAGGTTATTTACGTCCTGAAAGTTGGTGATATATTATTTGTTATTGATGGTAATAAATGTCGAGAAGCTCGCACATTTCGCTCCAAATAATAATATTATACGTTGGATATTAAACATGTTTATCTGTCCCTTTTCCACGAGCAATTACGGCAAAGGAATATTTTATTAGAAGTTGTTATTATTACAATACCTTATTGCCAATCATAACCATTTAATTTTCTATCGAAGAGAGCAATGAGTGGTTTATCCTAATTTAAGAAATAAAGCAATCACTTTACAAACCAACCATTTTCTGATACATTGTCTTATACGACTACTAATTTGATGATTATCGATGAACTTAATAAAATAGACCGTTGACGAAATTTACGAATAAACAAAACCAGTCAACAACACAATTATGGTTCTTACAAAGTGATTGCTCTATTCCTATTTTTCTTTTAAATCAACACCACTAACGTGAAATTATTAAACTTTTAACGGTAAACGTTTACCTACGAATTTTCCGAGATGATTACAACCCTCGGTTCCTACCCACTATCAAAAATAATTTTATGTCTTGGGTCAAAGAAAACCTTTCCTGTACGGCCACACAATATGAGGAGCTATTTAGAAGTCGTTTAGACATTGCCTTATTGTACGTTGTGGGGCTATACGGCAAACTGTTATTTGGATCGTGGTAACTGACTGCAATATCACAACACATAACATACCCACAATAGTCTTAGAGTTTTCCTTTAACCGAAGTGTTTTTTTTTATTAAATGCTTCTTGTGATATTGGATATCTTTTGTCGTTGTGTTTTTTAATAATTCGATAATAACTGTAAGGTTTACTGGCAAATTATTGTGTATTTTACTCAACGTTACAATAATAATGTACGTATTTGTGCAATTTATTATTTCTTTATTAAGGTGTTCCTAATTTGAAGCTATATAGATACCTACCATACTCTTCGTTCAAGTCTACAGTTTTTCAGTTCGTATTATTTGAATTTTAATTATAATAAAAACGTAATATTTATGTAGCGCAGTTTTGTGATATTTCACTTCCAGTGTGTTTAATTGTAATAAATTTAAAATTTAATCCTATTATTTTCCTTACGAGTCCTTACAAAAATTGATTAAATAATGTGAAACAAAGAATATACAGTATATTCAAAGCAATGCCAAAAGAATAATATTTACCACAACAGTGTTGTTTAACTGTTTTTTACTGTTTTATTATTGAATTATTATTGAATATCGATAAAAATATTGTTATAAATAAATATTATATAATTATTATATTACATCTCATGTATAGAATAATTATTATAATTCCTCTTCAATAATTTAAATGCATTTAACACCCCACAAAATTCTCGCAAAACAAGAGCAAGTCATGCACACCAACTATGTATATCTAAAACAAAATATACCAGGGCCATTAACTTTACGATTCACTTCCTACACAATTCTAAACATCTACACCTACACAATAAAAAATACAGGAACTGATTGCAAACCTCCTAATTATATTTTATTTCATAATATTTTTTATCTATTATTTATTTGGTTCCATGCTGAGTTGATTTCATTCCACTCAGAATGAAACCAACTCAGAAATGCCTCAGAAAGGTCATTGAAATCTACGAAAAAATAATTTGAAAATAGCCGGCGACCCTAACCTAACTTAACCTATTAAACCATTTTTTTTAATCATCACTCCTAATGACCTTTCTGAGGTGCTTCTGAGTTTGTTTCGTTCTGAGTTGTCTGGTCACCTATTTATTTTTAGCAATTTTTATTCGTGTTGAAATTTGTATAAATTACTATAATATTGTATATTTTAAATTGTTTGTTTTTGCAATATTTTAAAATTAAGTTCTTCGCTAAAATTAATCAACTTACCTTTTTAAAATATCCCCCAAAAAACAGGTGAATCATATCGTGGAGGACATGTACATACATATTCTCTTTTAGAATACAAACATGTTCAGAAATAAAAAAAATAATGGAAATGCAAAAGGGGATTTTGACTTTTAGATTCTCAATCATCCGTATAATCTTCATCCTACAAAGTACAGCCCGGAACAACTAAACGGAATTGTACTCACTTAGTTTTTAAAGTAATGTGGCGCAGCGTATTCGTCGTACATTTTTAATTCACGTATAATAATAATCTTTTCCCGAATTATCTGTTGAACAATCTTGTACAGAAAGCTCTTCTACCGATTGCCTCAAATTACGTTCCCGGTTACTGGAATATAAGACAATTCATAAAACTTTACAACCGTTCCATCTTTATTTAGTGCATGCATTTGGAAAATCGAACAACCTCTCGTGATCGTGAGAATTCGCTTGCAATAAAGAAGGAATGTTTGTTTACTAGGAGCCTCCTGCCGTAGAGTCTTGGCTACCGGTCCTGGGGTAAATATTCCTATTGCTCTGCTCAACGGAAATACTCACAACTCCCGGTCATGTTGACTTAACCTTTATATTTGAACTGCCAATAAACATATCACGTTATTTCCTTTCTTGGGACAGATGGGAAATTCTTCAGAAAACGCTGCTCGCCCGGTAAACGGAAATAAGAGAAACGTTGACGTCGCAAATTTTTGATGCATTGACGAAAATGCATTTGAAGGAGATTAAATTGGAGCAAATTTGAGTTGATATTTCAGTACCTATCAGAGTAAATTTACTTAGAATTTTTTTTTAAATTCTTTAAATCCTTATTTCGTTCCACTTTTGGGTAATCTTTCACTAAAACAACGTCGTGCAAATCATTAAATTATAAATTTTCTGATAAAACAATATCAACACTATGGACGTGGGGATAAAGGTTCGTGTTCTGCTTTATTATTAAACCTTTTACGAATAATGTTCATTGATCTAAACTATTAAACTATTTTCGAAGAACGTCTACGTACTTTTAATTGAGTTTTCGACTACTGATTATTTACTCCACTAATATTCCATGTCCAAACTATGCCATTTCCGATGAAATATTAAATGAAGCACCTTTCTAGCTCGGTAGTCAGTAGTTATATAATACACCATGTCATGTATCATAATATGCGATGTTCTTACTAAACCTTTTTGAACGACCATGCATTTTCCCTCAATTTTTACAAATCTGAAATCAGAGACGGGAAGAAAATCGATACTTTTCCGCCTGATCGGCATTTCTCTGATTGCGGTTTCGCTTCCCATGTTCACTCAACGTCTCGTGAATTAAGATTGAAAATCGTCCTCAGCTTCCCCACGTGCCCGGATAAACCGTCCAATACTCCGCTATTGGACGATTGGACCATATTTCAGTAATTGACTCGGTACACTCCATCCAAAGTCACGTTTCAAACTAATTGAACCCTTCCTTAACTCGGAGAAATAAAGTTGAGATTGGAATCAATGACAACTGTAGCGGACATATAAAGTTGGGATGGGAACACTGAACCTGAACAGAACACAGACGGAGAACGAACAACACGTAAGGGATGATCGAATTGCTTTATTTTTATCTTCCCCCGACTGCGACTTCGCTAAGTAATTACGAAACAATATTTTTGGTAGAATCAGGACGAATTGGTGTATTTTTTTGTATAGGTGTTTTCTTTGGTGGTAAAAATTTACTTTTCTGAAAAATATGTATAATTCAGCACAGCAGCTGTTTGACTAATATACGATGCCACCCAACGTTGTCAAATCCCTCCCCTTCTACTCGATTTTCTAGATCAGCTATTTTCCAAACTACAGGCATAAATTGAATTCAAACATGTTATTGAAAATATACTCGTACATTGTATTTCTGAATTGTATCGTAACACGTACGTGTTGAAACTTTAGGAATATTATATAAATTTATTCGTGTCCAATGCCTATCTGCCGAAGTGAAACTTCGCAAACAACAAGTCCATATCAAATAAATAATACTAATGTTCCGTGAAAAATATTGGTAACCCAATATTTACGAACGGTGTGGCCGATAATATTACACAGCACGAGTCGTGCGGGCGGGCTCGGCATACAAGGTATCCTTCTTCGTCTATATCTATATACTCGTATGATACGCCATCTATCTAGGTATGTAAGGACGTGACAGGAAATTATTTGACAACACCCCTGACAGATGGCACTACTGTCGCACTAGCTACGATCGTGACTGGCCTCGGCTACGAAGCTACGGCTGTGCGATGATGCTACGAACACGAAAATATTTTTTTTACAATTTTTCCGCGATGAATATACCTGCGGCTCTGGTAGACGACTTGAATTTCTGAAAGGGTGTCAATTTTGTCGTATCATCCGATATATGAATTGCTGGCATATCTATAATTGAATGATGCATTACGCACAAAAATGATACTAAGACATTTTTTATCAGCGCATTAGCAAAACCTAAGGCTTACTAAAAAAATGTATTTTACTATTACGATATGGATCTCCCTAGTTTACTGTAATAATGATAATTTTCATGAGAAAATATTTTTAGCTCCATCTTTAGTAATAAATCATTTTCAATATTAATCGTCGAGACCTTACATTTTTAAACATATAATTCATTCGACATAAATATTTTATTATTAAACCGAGATAATTTGTCTAGATGATTCCATTGTTTGAAATGTATTATTTTTTTAATAACTCGCATAATGTAGTTAATATAAGGTAATCACAACATTATTTGAATTTTAAATCCCTGAACGACTGTTATTGCTCCAAGATTATATTAATTTAATTATAAGTCAATATTATCTTCACGGATTTATCTTGGTCGAAGAAAGACAGTAACAGTAACAGATTGAGAAGATGATTAAACTCAATTACTTCGAAGGTGAAGATATTTCTTGATGATCTAGAACAACCTCCAAAAACCCCGAGTGGACCAAAGATATACTGGGAAGATAGCATAAGTTTGAATGAGATTATCTGGACCAAAAAAATGGCAATTAAATGGAAGGCTCATCTCCAATGCTGGACAAAACTTTTAAAGAATAATGTTTATGAAAACAACCTAACTACTTGGCACTGGTACATGTACAACATTTGATAAAATCGCAATGGCTGCTTTATGTAAATATATCGCTTTTACTAGTTTTGTTTCTTAATCGAGCAAAAGATTACGAAACTTCTTTCAAGTAAACACTTTCAGAAAATGAAGATTTAGTTTCTCGTTTCAAATTCTTTTCTGCGGGGAGTATTTCACGATTATATTACCATTTGAGGACTTAGAAGACTTTAACCGATTCCCAGAATCTCGCCTTTTTTATACAAATCGCTCGCCGGCCTTAACTTGCTCGCTACGCGCCAGGAATTTAAATACTGCCTCCCCGAGGATAAGGCTGTGTGAGTCTCCTTCCCTACTTCCCGTTATTCCCAGCTTACAGGGAAACTCTTAACTCCTAGCTCTAAACACACTATTTGCTTTAAGAGGTCTGACGATTTCTAAAGTGACCTTTTATCATACGAATCTGTCATTTAAAAAAGGTAGACCAGACAACAATCTACACTCATTTAACAAAACAAAATACATCAAATAGAGGTTATATTCAAACCACAGAGTATTTCAAAGATGGAAAGCTTTTCTTTAACAGAAATTTGATTTTATCAACATTTAGTTTTTTACGGTTTTCTGTAGTCTTAGCATATTGTAAGGCATACTAATCATAGAAAAGAAACTGAACTCGGTCACCCAATTTCATACAGAATGTCACATTGAGCTAAAAGTTACATCTCATCGATCTATTTTACTTTGCTTACGGAAACAAGAGGCGTGCCACAGGGTGCAGTGTATACTGTACATAGTATAGGTACAGCCACCCTGTGGCATTTGGGAAGGGTTGAAAGGCTCGCTCGGTGGCTGTTTAAGGCCGCGCTTTTCTATAAATAAATTACACAATTCAACATGTAAACGGAAATAAAATTTACATCTTTCCGTGGAGAAAAGAGGCGAAGTTTTTCTCACTATTAACAACTGGAAAAGGTGTCTGATTTGAATAAGGTAAACGGGCAAATAAGTTGAATAAACAATGCGCAAGGAACAAGAAAATATTGTGTTTCCGTCGCATACAAATAAGTTTTTTTAATTAATGAATTTAAATGGGGTAATTTTTCTTCCAAGAAAATAGTACTTTATTTTCAAATAATGATTTAAAGATTTTTTATAAGGTAGGTACCTACTCGGCTTTCACTGACTCGGTGAAATAAAAAAATGTATATAAGTAGAACACTGTTAAATAATTGTGTACCTACCTTTATTTTAGTTTTTCACATGAAATCCGTATATTTCCCTCCGGGGCTAGTGTCATATTTGGGGATGCTGTGGTATTTAAAGGGGTAAAGGAAAGGAAGTTGTGGGAAGGAAAATGGCATGAGACTAGGAATTTGGGGGTCAGTGTTTCCAGCGGTGACGGATGTAGAAGTTTATTCTTCCCACTGTGATGCAAAGCTATCGCGTTGGGTCGAAAGAGTCCTGCTGAAGAGGTAAAAAGGTCTCCCTCAACTAGTCTTTCCAAATCCGGCTTGCCTCATACTAAATGGGCAGACATATCCCCCGCCAAGACTTAGACAGTCCTCACCCCGGGCACTCCTATTAAGTCACCAAACGTAGCGAATCTCTTGTGGTGACCTATATCATAAGTGTTGGTTATTCAACGAATGGTTCACGAGGCGGCAAACTTATTCACCATGGAATGAAAATTTCATCTTGAATTGAAATAGGTATAAGTGTAATAATTCACTTGAAATCCCCGTTTCCCCGCACATACCTCGCAGAGACTTCCCGTGCCATACTCATATTTAAGATATTCATATTCCAGTGAACTGATATTTAGAATGTCAGTTTGCGACTCAGTCGTAGGCAAGCGTTGAAAGCAAAAATTGGTTCGCTCTCAGTTTGAATAATGACGATGGCTGCCATTTGAATATGTATGTAAAGCCATTGCGGCAAAGATGGCGAATTTGCGCCATTCCTTTCATTGTGTTTTGCCATTTGCGAGATTTTAACAGAAGAAATTGCCAACATTACCGTATCCCCTCACTTAAGCACAACAAGGTATGGAAACGTGCTCAGAATAAAAGCTTTTTTGTTCAACAAGGATTATTCGAGAAAAATACGATATCAGAATCACGTGATTCCTTCGTTGATTTTTGATAGAAGATTTCTAATAAGGCGGTTTATTTTTCCACTGATGTGGAAACCGCTCAGTGGTAATGGCGAAACCGCAATAAAAATATAATAATCTATGTGTAAATATTTATCAATAATAATGATTAGATCATTTATGTAACGTAATTTTCGTGAGAAGATCGCCTCACGAGCATAAGTAAAAAATGTTTTTTTTGTTTTACTCTCGTTATCGTACTGTTATATTATTAGCCTTATCTTACTTGTACTTACTTGTGTCTTTCATACTATTTCTCACGATTAACTTTTATCACTGTGTTAATTTAGCAATATTCTGTAAAGCATCCAATCGGGCGTAATAAATGTTTGCCAATTACAAAGTTACTTGACAACCAAATTAGTTTTTGTTTTTATTCAGTTTGTATTCTTTATAATTCATATTTATGTTTACAATAATAATATCAACAAATTACTGTGCATTGTCCAAAACAACTTTCGTAGTACCTTAAGTACTTCTTTTTTTACTTTTATTATACTTACACTTATTAAATTCCTTTGCACAAGTAATAATGAGACTACATACCTACTTGTTATGTACCTATTTATATCTTTAGTATTCAGTTTATTATGATATGTAATATATACTTACTATTTTAGTCCTGAACGACTTACCTTTGATAATGTACACATCTAAAACCTTTAAGGCATTAAAAAAAAAATTAAAACGTTTTTTTTAAACTTACTAAGTAAAATTTCAAATTGTTATAATCACTGAAGACAACATTAGCGACTTTTAATCGAAAATTTGAAACTAGGAACGTTCGCATCTAGGAATTGAACCCAGGACCTAAGTCTTACCGGGCGATGCTTTACCACTGAGCTAATTGGACACTATCATCTTCGATTTTATTAAACTACAAGCTCCTAACGCAAATTTTTATAAGCTACTATCTTTTAACTGATTAATATTATGAAAACAATTAAAATATAATTATTATTTATTCACTGAAAAATAAAATCTTAACGAAAATATGAAATAGAATAAAAAGATAAAGGTCGCAACTGGTTCTTAAACCCAGATCCTAATGTTGATCTCGATTCCTTACATAAATATTAATAATACCTATAATAACGTAGTCACATATTATAAGTTATAAGACAAACACTGTTGATGATCGTTACATAACCTCGGTATTTATTCTCGTCAATGGTTTGTTGTTTTAAGCCGTAACCTTAACGTATTATATTATTATAACATGGGTGGCAAATATCAAGAAGTAACAAAAACGTTTTCCTCGGACAAGTGACTCAATAACTTTCTTCATTTAATAATTAATTTTTGTACCTATTATTAAGTCGACATTTTATCGCTATAATATAGGTTTATTTATATCTATTCAAAGTTAATCCTTTTTCAATATTGCTTTCACCATAATATTAAAATTTCCCTTTCCTGGACAATTTTACTCTTCCTAAATAAAATCTAGATAAAATGAAATTCAGTTTCGAAAAAACCTAATTTTCCATTATTGGTTTGTTTATTCCGTGATACAGAATTTTCACCGTCTCAGAACCGGTTATACTGTTTTATATTTATTATTATTACACCGAGATCATAAAATATTACAACAGTTGTACAACAAATAAATTATAATTTTTGTCATTATTTGTCTTGTCGTAGTACCAATACATGATTTTTTAAAAGTGAAGTTCTTTATCACCATTTTGATTTGAAACTCGATGAAACGACACTAAAAATAGACAAACACATATATTTATAGGATTTAACCTACAAGAGAATGAAATAGAATAATCGGTCTGCTCTTTATGCGGTACTTCGTAAATAATTGGTCTCCTCTTTGTGCGGTGATTTGTAGCCTTCCCACGACTCTTGTCTACTTTAGTTTTTGAAGGTTTTACTTCTCCCGCGTGTGAACTGCACATTTATATATATTTTTTATGTTTTTTTGTAAACAGGATTGAAGTTGTTATCCCAAGTAATTAAATTAGTAAAGATTATTTTTTTAAAAGAAAGACAACCATTCTCGGATTATGAATAACCTGAAAATATTTTTAAATCGCCCACTACCACAACAGTTAACGTAAAATGTTTCTGGTATCGTGATGGAGGACTTTGGAATTGAACTGTACGACGCCTGATTGGGACCCAAACGCGATATCAACTTAGCCACTAACTGCATGCATAATTTAATGGCAGATACCATTCTTTTTTACCATTATTTTCACTGTAATACCACCGTAGTCAAATAAAAACACTCCATATATTAACCAGGAATACACAACGATTAACATGTTATAAATAATGTAAATATTCACCACGTCACCTTCATCACTTGAATAACGACTTATTATGTCTGCATCAATCCACAATTTTATTATTTTAACAGTCCTTCGTTCGTTTAATAACTTATTTATTTTATGGTCCATCATCAAGTTGTTAATAAAGTGACTTCCGTGAGCAATAATTAAAAGTTAATCTCCAAGTAGCACAAACTGGAGCACTAGGCACTAGTGAGGTAGCTACTAGGTACTAGGTGGGTACGGAACTAGGTAAGTACTTGTTAATGTCACAAGACTGGCTGATAACCCTTCCAGGCTTTTTATTATGGTGACCTATTTTTTTACGGCGCCAGTACCTGTGTACAAAATGCAATCACGGGTAAAGCAGAGTGTTTGAAGAGTAGATGATATTTTTAGAGCGAATTTCTATTTTTTTATTACAAATCTTACTCATTTCGATTATATGTGCGTTAGTTAGTTAGTTATGCGTGAAATGAACATAGATTTCTTTTGAATTTAATTGTATTTTCAAATTTTGAAGTGATGTGTCAAGAATTCAGACAAGCAATAAAGTACTTAAACCTAATGTTTTTAATGCAATTTATAAAATGGGTTTATTCCTACAATAACTCCATGTAGGAGGACCTGAGGAAAAACGACTCCCTCTAAGCCGATTTCTTCTTTGGGAATGGTGTGTGGAGGGCCTTTTTGGGGAAAAGAAGGGGAGAAAACTAAAGGAAGGAATAAGGTATGAGGGGTGGTTAGGAATCGGGGGTCAATGTGTCCACGTGTGAACCCAACCCTCCTACAGCGGTGGAAGACGATGGAAGGAGAGAGCCCGGCTAGAGAGTTCAAAAGGTCCCCATTAATCAGGGTCTACCGATCCGGCCCGCCACGCAGGAGGTGAGTAAACGCACGTGTCGCCAAGACAACAAACCCGGGTATCTGTTTAGTCTTCAAACGTAATATAAAAACAGAAAATTATTTTTATTCTATTTTTCAAATGTTTTTCTTTTGTTTAAGTTTCTTAGGTTTTTTTTCCCGTGAGCACTTAGGCCATAGGCCCATTGTGCTATCTCCCATTTTACCTCAATCCTTTGACAACAACCCAGTCTCTTTAGTAAAGTTCACCGGAGTTGTTATTGGGAATGAAGCTTTATCTTCTGGTTCGACAATGTGTCTTCCCAGGTTTCATTTCTCCTCTTCACTCGTCCTTGGTTCCCTGAAGGCCCCACGAGGAAAGAGGGCTTCATCTCTCCTCTCCACTCCTTAGTTTCCCGAAGGCTCCACGATGGAGAGTCCACCTCCCCTTGGTTCCCTAAAGGCCCCACAAGGGAAGAGTCCACCCCACCTTGGTTTTCCGAGGGCCCCAGGAGGGAAGAGGACTTCATCTATCCTCTTCATTCCTCCTTGATTCCACAAAGGCCCCAAAAGGGAAGAGGACTTCATCTCTCCTCTTCACTCCTCCTTAGTTCCACAAAGGCCCCACAAGGGAAGAGTTCATGGAGGTGGCCTCAGCTCTCATCTCCAAGACTTCTCCTATTGGTTCCTCTTATAGGCCCCAGGAAGGAAGTCCACGGAGGTGGCCTCAGCACTCCCAGGTTCTCAAAAGGCCCCTATTTTTCAAATGGTCCAATTTTTTGTCCCACGAGTTACCCGGGAAATAGAAGGTCCACTTCAGCAGAGCCCCGAGTGCTGGAGTAAGGTCTAAATACTCCGAGATGCGACCTTGTTTCTCGACACTGTTCCCCAGGATATTCAGCCTGAGCACGGTAGCTCACACCTTGGCTTGGGATGGCTATTGCAGGTTTGTGTTTCCACTTCCTGAGCGATGGGTTCGCCACACTCCCTACGCTATTCTTAGGGTTAATCTTGATATGTAAAGTCAGGTTTCGTGATTTTTTCCACGTGCAAAAAATCAATCACATAATTATTATAATATCCCATATTTTTTAATGAATCCTATGCTAGTAGAAAAAAAATATTCTTAAATTATTTTATGCTGAAATAAATAATTTTATCTGTTGCTTTTTTAGAATTTTTCTCAATGACACAAGCATTCATTGAATTCAAAATTCAAAAGCATTCATTGAATTCGCTGAATAAATATTTGTGATGGTGAACACTGGTGGCGACACAGGAAATGTCTTTCTTCTTCTTTAGTGAGCAAACATAATGTTATCGATAGGCTTTATAGAATCAATGGGGTGCACTGACTTTTTACCGATTTTTCCAAAGTGAAAGAAACCGGAAGCTATTTGTTTGGGTAAACCTGAAAAGTATGTGGCTTTTAGAATTTTGCCGCAAAGTAAAATTTGTTCGACTAAAAATGTTCTTGAATAAAGGTTGATACCTTACAGGAAAATCTAGAAGAAACACATCAAATAATAAATGTACCTACATAAAGAGTCGGGATTTTTTAACGTTTCAAAGTCTACCACATTATTAGATGCTCATCAAATCGACTATCAGCGGTTTTTAATAAGAAAACTTCTTTGGCTTAGTTGTGATTTGGAACTCGGTGAAACGAAAAGGCGACACTAAAATGAGACAAACACATACATCTATAGGATTTAGCCTGCGAGAGAATGAGATAGAAAAATCGGTCTAATCTTTGTGCAGACTCTTCGTAATCTCCCTACTCTTATCTACTTTAGTTTTCCGGAAGTTTCACTTCTACCGCGTGTGAACTGCACGGTGACCGGACAACTCAGAATGAAATCAATTCAGAACCTCCTGTGAAAAGTCATTAAAAGTGATGAAAAAAATAATTAAATAGGTTATTTTAACAATTATTATAAGTAATAATTATCAGCCTGAAACACTCATCTACATTGAAAAAATCTCCCGAGAAAAGGTACATGCCGCCGACGGGACTTGAACCCGCGTCCTTCTGATATCCGGTCAACTGCTCTTTTATCCACTGAGCTACGTCGGCTAATCTCCTATCCGCCAAATAATTTAATGTATACTAGTGTTTCATTCAACAATTACTGCTTATTACATTTTGACGCGGGTTCAAGTCCTTTCGGCGGTATGTATCTTTTCTCGGGAGATTTTTTCAATGTAGATGTGTTTCAGGCTAATAATTATTAATTTTTCGAAGAAAACTTCTTCGGAAAGGTTTTCACTTTGTGATGGCATTATTTATTTTAATAATAACACAAATAACTTTGTTTACATCACTTTTATTGGTACACAATCAACATGTTTCGTAAACAATGTTTACTTCATCAGGATCAAACGTATACCAATAAAAGTGATGTAAACAAAGTTATTTGTATTTTTATTAAAATAATAATTATTACTCTTAATAATTATTATTCTTTATCCTTTGCGTAAAAAATCTTGTCTTAAAACATTAAAAAAAAAATAGGTCATTTTAAAATCGTTTTTTTATATCTTTTAATAACTTTTCAAAGAGTTTTTGAGTTGATTTGATTCTGAGTTGGCCCGGAATTTTATTGTACAAATCCCGTTAAAAGTCGATTCCTGGCCCGTTTTAGCCTTTGATCAAACTGTGATCAGTTAACCGTAAATTTTGAGAGTTGATCACAATTTTATCAAAAGCTAATACTGGCTGAGAATCGGCGTTTAATGGCTTTCAAATGACAGTTTAAAATGGTGCTGATTGACGATTATTTGATGGGTATCAAATGTGATAGAGTAATAACCCAACCTAAAGCCTAGTTCACACATTCGATCTTAATTGACGGTTTTACTCGATACCGTGTGGACGGGGAAGCTCATGGCTCAATGACTCGCTTCAAGCTCTCGGCGATTTGGAACTCCTAATTTATTTCGTACTTGGGTACTCGCGTAGAGCCCTCGAGTCAGGCTGGGGGTGTAAGTTACAACGAGTAAGTTAGTAGTGACTATCAAAGCCACTGTTTTCTTCCGCGTTGTTGACTTTATAAGGCTCAAACTGTTAGGCATACACTAAACGTCGAACCAATCTTGTCGACTTATAACATATGCGTGGATATCGTTCTTCTTTCCTTAAGTATTATCCGGGTATTATTTTTACATAAGTACATTTTGATTTTGCTCATTAATCTTAAAAGCAAATGGGCACATATATTGTATTCGTACAGTTTTCTGATTTTCAGTAAGAGTTTTTCTCAGTACACTTACATATTGGTGAAGGTATATGAATTATAGTTTTTAAAAATGTAAAACTATTCTTCATTACATGTACGTATTTAATGGAGATCCTCATATACGGCTTAATTTTAATTACGAAGAACGTTTATTCAGCTGGAAAATGAATTTATAAAAAGTAATTAACAGTTTTGTATGTTTGATTGATTCCACAGAGCCATGCGAGAAGACGTTCTGCCGTTGGGGTGCCAGCTGTGTGGTGGGCGCGGACATGCGCGCGCAGTGCCAGTGCCCGGCCCGCTGCCCGGCTCTGCGCGAGCCCGTCTGCTCTACGGACGGACGCACCTACCCCAATCACTGCGAACTACGCAAGGAGAGCTGCGAGCGCAGGCTCAATACGCGAGTCAGGCACGCCGGGGAGTGTGGTAAGCAATCCATTGTACTAGTATTCATTGTCCGTCAATTGCTAGGCAGTTCGCAACCAGCTCAATAATTATTTAGCAATTAACGTATGTTGTTTAGTTCTGAAACAGCTTATGAACTGAAACCCATTTTCCCAAATTCCTCGCATTATTACTTTCTCCCTTTGTCCTTCTCCTTCCTTGAAAAGCCCTACTTATTTAATAGAAGAAGTGGAAAATGTCGTCTACCTACTGGTCACACATACCCGAAATTATTGCACAAAATCAAAAATTACCCACATTTAATTCAGTCGAAAAATTGTCGTGAAATTGAACACAGCTCTTGCTGGAAATTCTCGCTTATTATTCATAAAATACTAATATAAAAAGTGACAGTAAAGTGTAACCACCCTTTTTGCCATCATCGTGGAAGACCAGTAACTACCAATATAGCAGCATATGACCACAGCAAAGTTAAGGCGTTCTCCTTTCCAATTGCCAAATCCTGTGATTGACTTTAAAAAACGCCAGCAATTGTCTTGTCTTACAGATTTACAGTCCATCCTCTCTTGTGTCACGATATTGTTCGTTGACAACGTAGATTAAATGTATCATAATAATAATGAGTTTTTATTCTGGTAAGTGCGGAAGTTAGAGAAATGTGGAATCAAAGTTTCCACATTTACTTATGAAATGTTTACATTTTAATGTAACTTTTTATGAGTTAACAAATTTTGTGACTAATCCAAAAAAAATCGTACTAAAACTTTATTCCGCCATCAATGTGCACGACTAAGATCAATTGTAAGCAGATTGTATAAACTAAAAAAAATTGTTCCTATCTGCACACTTCGAATAATTTATTTATCTCTAGCTGAATCTGTTATAAGGTATGGAATAACAGCTTGGGGATTTTCCTGTAAAACAAATATAGACCATGTTCAATCAGTGCAAAATTCATTGGTTAAATCAAAAGAAAGGCATAATATTCCATACTTATCAGAGTCTCAAAGTTCTTTCAGTGAGAGCAATTCTGTGGTACAAAATTATATTTCAGCACATAAATAAACCTTTATATATAAACAGGCTGGAACACAACCATAATACTCGTTTTAACTTTAATGAAGGGATAATTGTACCTATTCATACAAATAAATATGGACAAAGAAAGTTAAATTACATGATTGACAGTTGTTTAAATATGTTACCTGCTGAAATAAAAAAACTGTGCTCGAAACAAACAATTTATGAATTTACTGAAGACTTGGCTTACGGTAAGAATTATTTGTATTAGCTTACAATGACATATTATTCTAAAGACTTTAAAAAGGTTATTTGTGTTTTCAAAAATTTATTTTTATCCATGTTTCTGTAAATGTTTAAATTTTATTTTATATAATTGTAAAAATGTAACTATTAAATCACTATAATAAGATCTTTAACGTAAAGAACCCATTAGACAAACTGCTAAAAAGTAGTTTATCGGGACTTTTTGTCTTGTATTTGTAAAGTGTATATATAAAATAAATAAATAAATAAAAAATAAAAAAATTAAATTAAATGTTTCAAAATAACAAACTTTCTGTTATTGTTAAGAAATTGATACAACTGTGCAATTGCCTGACTATATTCGGCAAACGCACGCCTTTACATCGTTTCATACATACCATTCTGTTATTTAACCACAAACCTTTGACCTACCTTTAACAAAGAACAACAAATAATTGACCAACTTTACTCAGTCAATCTTCGTGTTTCTTTACTAAACAGATTTTTTTATTCGTTGAAAAGATATGAAAACCTCTCATCGATAACGTTTTTGTTGTTTTAATTCATTTTTAAACCGCAAAATGCCTAAGCCAAATTAATATTTTAAAAAATTAATTGCTCAAAATCTCATACAGAATATTATAATTAGTTCTGTTCTTCATCGTTCATCGTACCTCTCAAAATATTAACATTTTGACTTCAGGTTTTCATTATCTGTTAGGAGCCATGTGATATTGTTAAAATAATTCTTTTATTAAAATGTCAGCAGTCAATATTCATTTAGCAGTAGAACTTATCGTTTAGAGTTATGTATATCTTATGTGTATTGTAATAGGATTATAATAATTTTTAATGCAAAAAAAAAACTCTATTTCCCTATTTTAATTTTATATTTGCGATAAGCAAATAAATACTCTTTCTGGGCACGTTTTTGGTTGAATAACATTTCCAGCAAGATCTGCAACCGCTCTATTAGATTTTATTATAGAAAATAGCACCAAATTTAAACAGAAACGATAATGTATTGTATGTTTTCATAGTAAAGAACGTTTTAAAGTTGATGGGAAATTAATTTAATTCATTCACGTATAATAACGTAGCAGTTCATTCAACCCTTTGAACAGTAAATAGCGTTCCCCACTGATAATAATGTTTATGCAAACAAAATCTTCATAAGAATGTGTTAAAACTATTTATGCATATTGAATGTCAATTGTCTCAATAGCTAATGTGAACTAAAGATATCTGATGGTAGTATTTCATGAATTTCAACTGCCTAACAATTGAACACATCCTTCTGAAACTGGCACTTTTGCTGTGGAAATGTATTTTATTGAATAAATACTTGTAGCAATTTTAATCACTTTCAACAATTTCGAGAATTAAATCAATTAGTCCATTATGACGTTGATTGATAATGATTATTATTGAATACTAACTGCTAACTAACTTCGTTATTAGTAATTTGGGAGAGAATTTCCCGTAGCAAGTGATTCGTAACGGATGTTGCATGCTTCAAAGAATTAGAGGGATTAATTTAGATTGGCTTCGAACCCTGGCAACACTCGAGACTAAACAACTTGTTCAACGTCCCACAAGCTTAAGGCCTGTCTCGTCCCAGGCCGGACCCTGACAACTGTTTAGCTTCTGTGTTCATGTTTTGTGCTGAAACTTCGGCAGGAATCTGCTGTGCCTCTCAAGAACAACTCAATATTTCAAACCTACACAAAGTGCACTTTGTAAGAGCTTCATTTAACAAAGCGTTTAAATTCACGCAAATTAGTTAAATTTAACTTTTACAACTTTTTTTACAACCGTGATCTTTTCTTTTTCTTATTAGCGATTCTTTATAGTTACACCAAAATTTGGTGCACTTTTATAATCCAAATATTTTTTATGCTTTGGTAAAAGTTTAATATAAGTTTAAAGAAGAATGGGGTTTTCCACTTTTAACCCATTGTTTTAGAAATACTATGTTAATAATGTTAAAGTTAGTTCAAAATCATTACAATAGTGAAACTTTAGCTCAATGTGTTCCGGGAAAACAGTTAATAGTTAAGTTTATTAATTTTTTTTTTAATGTATTCTAAATCAATACCTTAATTGTTAAACGTTCATTGGGCTATTTACTTAATTATCATTAATGTTCACATTACTTCACGACAATGATTAACCTCCTGCAATTTTATTTTAAAATAAAACATTGTATGGTATTCTATAAAACCAGCATAAAACTCAATTTATACATTTATGTAATAATTACTTCCATTAGAATAATACGATTGTAATCTGCTGATTACTTAATGACAGTATTTTTAGTGCTTTTATCATTAATGTACACGTAAAGTCTAAATGATACGCAAACACACCAATCATGAAATGACAGCTTCATTCGAATGAAATTAAAAAATCTTTTCAATTTTATATTACGTACAATAGATGGCACGCGAGTTGTTTAAATGGGTGTGTATTTCATATAGTTTAGTGGAAGGAAGAGAAGGCGGGAGGGGGAGACGTATCCGAGGGATGAGGGGAACGAAGAAGAAGGGAAACGAGGCAGGGGAAGGCGTTTTTGTATTTTATACAGCTTAGGGGCAGAGAAGAAAAGAGGGAGGGGGATGGGAATCCGAAAGGTAGGGGTAGGGGAACGAATGAGGAGGGATTAACGAGAGGGGAACACGAGGAGGGGTAGGTGGGAAAGTGGAATGGTAACGCTGGTGGGGGAAGTGGGGAGGAATTCGCGAGATAAGGTATCGCGGGAAGGGGGAAGGCGGGGAAGGAGGAAGTGGAAACCGGGATGGAAAGGGGACGGGAACACAGGGGAGGGGTGACGCAGGGGTGCAAGACGAGGAAGGGTAGACTGAGTGATTGCAAAGGAGATATAGTAGCTGTACGGGGTTTGCAGGGAGTAATTTTGGAAAATCTATGCTACTCACATGGACAGCTGTATGTGGCCTGTTCAAGCATTGGTTAATCAAACGTACCAGACGGAAAAAACAAAAAATATTGTATATCCAAAAGCACTTCAATAAACGGAATTTAAAACTATCTTTCTTTGAGTGGTATGGCAACGCATATAGGGTACTCGCTAATAGTAAATAAGTAAAAATCAATAATTATTACCTATTTTTTACTCAATATTCTATAGATGGGAACCAGATAAACTGTCTTAACTTAGATAAGTTTTTAGATTTTCAGGGCCGAAAGCATTTTTGTTGTTATTTTTTGGGGTGTTATGCCGTGTTGCGCTACCTCCTTCTATAGCCGACGTTTCGGACACTGTAACGCTGTCCTTAATCTGTAACTTAATCTGGAATCTAGATAAACTGTCTAATGATTCAAGAGGAATGTCTATTTTGTGACTGGGAGATAAAAAACCAATGATAGTATAAACAAAAATACAATAATAATAATAAAAATTTAAAACACAATACGTAAATTTGAAAAATGTTTGTGATATCTAAAAATTCAATTAATAATAACAAATAAAATTTAAAAAAATACATGTCATATTATTATATTATAGCATCAGCAAGATATCAAAACAATATTAAAATCCCAAAATTTAATACCAAGCACATCCAAAATTCCTATCTGTATCATGGTATAAATTATTTCAACAAACTCCCATTAGAAGTAAAAATTATTGAAAATAAAAGTAAATTCCAAACTAAATTAAAAAATTACCTGAAACAACTGTAAGAGTTACATTACTATTTCACTTCATTTAAATCTGTTAATCGACACATCTCAAGTTTCTCTTACTATATCTATTGTTTTACGGTGCTCCAGATTTTATGTCCGGGTTGAATCTTTCCCAAATGAAAGACTAAACCCTTCCACACACTTTTCCACAAATGAATATCTAGTAAATTAACGCAATGTAAGTGCACTATATAAGTATAATAAATACAAAACAATACAAGAACAATACGTCAATCCACCAGAAACATAATGGGAAAAAATATTTCACAGACTCCAGATATTTTCATATCAAAGGATTCGGCTCTGATGAAATCCTAACTGGTCCGATAAATCCTACTGATCCCTCAATATAAATATTTAAAAAATCTTTCGTAATCCTACATGTATTTAAAATGACCGACTTTTGCATTTTTATGTACAAATTTTTTGACAAATCTAATACGCCTAAATTTTGAATGAGAGAACTAGGTATAATGCCAGTAGCCGAAATAACAAATGGTAATATTTTTATAGTCTGAGAATGCCAAATTCTTTTAATTTCATTTCCTAAATCTGTATATTTTCTTATTTTTTCAGAAACAGTTTTCTGAATATTACAAGAATTTGGAATAGCGACATCAATGATATAAGTTATTTTCTTAATTTTGTCATGTAAAACTATATCGGGTCTATTATGACTAATTGTTCTATCTGTCAGAATAGTTTTATCATAATAAATTTTATAAAATTCATTTTCTAAAAATGAATTTGGTTCATATTCATAATATGGTACATTACGGCAGTCAATCAAGTTATGTTTAATTACCAAACTTTGGTGAATTATTTTTAAAACTTGATTGTGCCTAAATGTATACTCGGACGGCGCTAATACAGAACATCCCGATATAATATGTTCTATAGTTTCCGGAAAAGCCAAATATTTTCTACATAAATCATCAATTTGATTTGCATCTTTGATGATATGCTTCCTATAATTTTTAGTATTAATGACTCTATCTTGTATGGCAAGCATAAAGCCTTCTATTTCTGCGCTCAACTCTCCAATACTCAACCATTTGTTTGACGAAAATTTGTCAACATATGTTTGGTTTAGATAATTGAAGTGTTTGAGAACCTCAAAATTTTCCAAATTTTCTAACTAAGGGCATTACTTATATGTTACCTAAAAGCGAACATATTAATAATCCCTCTCAGTATAGACCCATTACATGTTTACCGACAATATATAAAATTTTAACCTCTTGCTTGACAGATTTAATATACACTCATTTAGATGAAAAAAATGTTTTATCTGAACAACAAAAAGGTTGTCGCAGAAAACATTTGGGATGTAAAGAACAATTAGTTATTGATTATGTAATTCTAAAACAGATTCAAACCCAAAAACGTAATTTACATATTTGTTATATAGATTACCAAAAAGCTTATGATAGTGTCCCGCACTCGTGGCTGATAAAAGTTTTAAATATATACAAAATTAACCCAATTATTATTAGCTTTTTGGAAAAAATTATGGCATTTTGGAATACCGATTTGCTTTTGAATTTGAAAGATAAGAAAATTATAGTACCGGGCATTTCAATAAAAAGAGGGATTTTTCAAGGAGACTCATTGAGTCCTCTTTGGTTTTGCTTAGCATTAAATCCTCTATCTAAAATGTTAATTAAAAGCAAGTTTGGAATAAAAATTAAAGGTAATACTAGAGAGAGAAATATAATTTCTCATTTATTATTTATGGATGATTTAAAATTATATTCGAATTCTGAACCAAATTTAGAGAAAATGATTAAAGTAGTTAAAAATTTTTCAGATGATATTAAAATGACTTTTGGTTTAGATAAATGTAGAACGATCCATATAGAGAAAGGTAAAATTGTAGATGGAGACGAGGGTATATTTAGAAATTTCAAAATTGAAAGTATGAAAGGGGGTGAGGTTTATAAATATTTAGGATATCCGCAATCAAATAGATTAGATCATACTAGTATTAAAAATGATATTAGGATTAAATTTAAAACTAGGATCAGAAAAATTTTGAAATGCAATCTATCTGCTAAAAATTTAGTAAATGCGATAAATACTTGGGCAATACCTCTAATATAATATTTCACCATTAAATTTATACGACGAGAATGCCAGCATTCTTATAAATACCAACCAGGAATTATTAGATTCCTGGTCAAATAAAATTCTTAACGCAAAACACTTCAATTATCTCAACCAAACATATGTTGACAAATTTTCGTCAAACAAATGGTTGAGTATTGGAGAGTTGAGCGCAGAAATAGAAGGCTTTATGCTTGCCATACAAGATAGAGTCATTAATACTAAAAATTATAGGAAGCATGTCATCAAAGATGCAAATCAAATTGATGATTTATGTAGAAAATGTTTGGCTTTTACGGAAACTATAGAACATATTATATCGGGATGTTCTGTATTAGCGCCGTCCGAGTATACATTTAGGCACAATCAAGTTTTAAAAATAATTCACCAAAGTTTGGTAATTAAACATAACTTGATTGACTGCCGTAATGTACCATATTATGAATATTAACGAAATTCATTTATAGAAAATGAATTTTATAAAATTTATTATGATAAAACTATTCTGACAGACAGAACAATTAGTCATAATAGACCCGATATAGTTTTACATGACAAAATTAAGAAAATAACTTATACTTATATCATTGATGTCGCTATTCCAAATTCTTGTAATATTCAGAAAACTGTTTCTGAAAAAATAAGAAAATATACAGATTTAGGAAATGAAATTAAAAGAATTTGGCATTCTCAGACTATAAAAATATTACCATTTGTTATTTCGGCTACTGGCATTATACCTAGCTCTCTCATTCAAAATTTAGGCGTATTAGATTTGTCAAAAAATTTGTACATAAAAATGCAAAAGTCGGTCATTTTAAATACATGTAGGATTACGAAAGATTTTTTAAATATTTATATTGAGGGATCAGTAGGATTTATCGGACCAGTTAGGATTTCATCAGAGCCGAACCCTCTGATATGAAAATATCTGGAGTCGGTGAAATATTTTCCCATTATGTTTCTGGTGGATTGACGTATTGTTCTTGTATTGTTTTATTCTTATATAGTGCACTTACATTGCGTTAATTTACTAGATATTCATTTGTGGAAAAGTGTGTGGAAGGGTTTAGTCTTTCATTTGGGAAAGATTCAACCCGGACATAAAATCTGGAGCACCGTAAACATAATTGAGTATGAATTCACTCACCAAACACAAGACCTTGTCTCTTTATGGTGAGGAAAGGCTTTTATTACATTAATATTACAAATCTGTTTAATATGTAAAAAAAAATGTATAATTATTATAAAAACATAAAAATATTTAAAAAATTTAAAAAATATCACTGGGCATGTATATTTAATTAAATATCCATGTACAGATTATTTGGCTTGACACGGTAGTTTTCTATATCACATATACAATAAATAGTAATGATTATTATTAGATTCAATCAATAATAGTAGCAGAACTGGCCGGTGACCATAATATAAAAATCCCAACACGCATCGTCATTTATCCGGAATGTTTTCATGCATTAAAAAACCAATTGATACTAATACTTCACTTTCCTTTACGTGCGGTGCATGCTGATAATGAAAGCTTTCGCGTTTCTGTTAATAACGACGCCATTTAATGAGCTTTTTAACGATTTTCGTTTATGACATGCTGCAGTTAAAAACCGTAAATGTTACATTTCATAGATAATTAAATCAAAAACTTGGATAATTTATTATTACACACCTTGACGCTTGTAGGTAGATAAGTATTACACAAATAACTGTACAAGAAAGGTGTTTTTCAATTAGGCAAAACTCATTTATGCGTTAATAAAATGTTTTGATTTAAAAAACAGATATTACTTTTAACCATTGTGTTAATTTAGAAACAAATTTAAAAAAAAACAATTTAGTTTATAATTCGAGGGAGAAGGCATTTATATAAAAGTGATACTGGGAAACCGCAAAATTAACGAGCTCCGGGATATTTTTTCTTTACATTAGCTCCACACAGGAGGCCCCGAGGAAATTAATTCATGTCGTCTTTGGGGATGCTGTGCGGAGAGTCTTTATAGGAAAGTAAGAAGAGGTTCTGGTAAGGAAAATGGGTAGGAATCTGGGGGTTAGTGTATCCAGAAGTGACGGACGCTTAAATCAATCCCTCCCACAACGTTGTAAGTCGATGTTCCAAGAGAGTACGGCTGGACAAGTCAAGGGGACTCCCACAACCACTCTCTCTCGATCAAGCCTGCCATGCAGCTGGTGCGCAGACGCACCCGCGGCCATGAGATCCAGACAAACCTCACCCCATGAACCCGGGCACCACTGCTAAGTCACCAAACGTAGCGAACCACTTGAGATCACCTTTGGCAGAGGTGTTGGTTATCCAATAAATTGTTCCCGGTGTGACGGTATCCGTACCCACCTCTCTTTTTTTTCTTTATTCATCGCTTTGAATGGTTACATCATTTGTGGATTTTTCCGACCACCATGCTAGGCTCACGCCCGTGTTATGGTGGTCGATATGATGGTCAATTGAATTGGTGTTTTCATAACATAGCGTCTATTTTCTACCATGGGCCATGATTTCAAGGATTTATGTTTCAATAATATTGTTAAAACTTTGAAAGGATCTTTATGCAGGAGAGAGGTACAACATTCAATATCCACAAGCAGAAAAATTAATTATTGAGCAATAGCAATTTGGAGTCGTCGATGGCATATATGTAATTTTCTTACTATGTAAACCATTAACGCGCCGGCAAATGTGTTGATTATGCGGTCGATTCCTAACGTGGTAAAGTAAATGACACCCTCCCGACCAAAGTTAATAACGTGACTTTAAATAAAGAATCTTTAATGAGTTAAATTTGGTAACTACACTCATCCAGGGTAAGTCTTATTGGAAAGCTTGACCTTTTGCTCGCTGGAATCCCAATCTATACGGAAAGACGAAAGATTGCGCTGAGCTGAAGTCCGGGCGAAGAGTTCTCAACTTTTTTTCTACACCATATCTATACTACCTGCGCCAACTATCCAACCAACCTATTAATCCAATACCCGCCTCACTAAAATTATAATGGGAATATTCAATTTGCTTTTGTGAATGGAATAGCATTATAATCAAGCCTATCTGATTTCCCATCGCGCGCCGTCCGCGGGAAAACGAAGATATTGAACTTCAATGATTTGCATTAAAAATGAACAACAATGAACAAAATGTATTTAAATATAATAGAATCGACTCAGTTCATTTTCATCTCTAAAAATGTACAATATATTATATTATTATTAACTCGTCTAAACCAGAAATTGTTGTCTATTTTTGGTTGAAACCAATATGTGATGGAATTGAATTTTAAAATAGTATATTCTGATTAGAATCAGTGACGAAATTTCTTACTAAATAACTAATATTAATGTCATATACAAAATAATTTTCAACATTTCATTTTTAATCTACTTATTTATTTTCTTTCGTATAACACCGTGTTCTTCGCACATAAAACGAAACTTTGGGGGATGAATCCTGATAATCTAAGAAAAAATCATGCACGCTTGAAGAAATATTTCCTTCAAGAATTCAAGTTTCCTTGACGACCGGCCGTAGCGCAGCGGTAAGACGCTTGACTCGCGCACCGAAGGTCGCGGGATCGAATCCCGGCGTGGCAAATAAATTTTATTTGATTAATTTGTGTTATTTCACAATTTATTCATTTAAAATAATAAATAGTATATTTGCGGCATGTTCCAGAGTGGAAGATACTCTCTGTATCGCCCTGGTGTAAGACCACCATTCAGAATTGAAACGTTGCTTGAAACGGCATTAGCCGTGTTTGGTGACCAGATCTGAATAGCCAGGTACTTCCCCACCTTCCTATTCCCTATCTCCTTCCCCTCCCCACTACCCTCAGCCTCACAACATACTCCAATTGGGGATGCCATAGTCTCACTGGCTTCAGACGGGAGCAGTTGGGACTCTTGTGAGGTATTCATGTAAAAAAAAAAAAAAAAAAGTGTTCACATAACATCTGTAAGAGTGTAAATTCAAAATCAAGTCAATAACACTAATACAAATATTTTTATACGAACGCTTTATAAAATGCACAACAATAAGAACTTTGTCATTACTATTTTATTGGGCACTAATGAAAAAAAATCTCAACATTTTATGCCAAGTTTTTCATGAATAATCCACCTTAAAGTATCACGGTATAAGTGTGGAACATTGTGTGTATATATGTTTAGTGTCTGGGGGTTTGTATTTTATGCAAATTAACAATTTATTGAAATTATGGATGAAATTTTTCACACTAGATCTTCAAAACAACATAAAGGTTACACAGGTCTATGTGAGATTAGGAAAAAACACCTATTTTCACATTCCTAAAATCAGAATAAAACCTGGGCAATGTTAAGTGCTTCATTATAATATATAATTTTGGTTGGTATTTTTTTATTGTCCTTTATCATGCCTACCCATGATTTAGAATTGCATGATTTAGTTTAAGTACCTACATAAATCAAAACTAATATAATTTCTAGATTTTAAAATCAGAAGTCTCGTTCAGTCTTTTCGTGAAATTACTTATTTCTAATTTTATTGTAGGAGGTTATTTCATTTAAGACTGATTCATGTTGACTAGTAAGTACTGTGGTACGTTTTAGATGTTTAATCAACAGCAAAGAAAGTCAATTTATTGCAAACTGTATTTCTTCTTCAGCCAAAACACCCAATAAATATAAATTGTTAGTTTCCCGGCGATGCTCAACAATTTACAGTATTAGTATTGTTACGTATTTCCAGTGGCGTCATAATTTACCCATTAAGTCAATTTCGTGTATTTCAACATTAGCGGTGTTAAAACACAATCGGCAGTTTTGCTTTGTTAATGTGATACGGCCTCTGATGTAGGTATGACTTGTTAAAGGGTTTATTAAACAAAATAATGACGTTAATGATAAGTTATCAAACAATCTTGTCACCCTTTAATTTTCCTTTCGAATAAAAACACGGCGGCAGGCAAGTTCCAGCCCGAAAACAGCGTTCAACAAAACCTTGTAATTTTCTTCATCAAATAGGAACTAGCACTTAGGATTTCCTGAAGATCTACACTTGAGTTTAACGAAGTTTGCAAAGAAAATACTGAAAATTCAATTTCGTTAATCACAACTTACCCTGAAACTACCGTTGTCCAATTAAAATCTTCCATATCAAATAGACATGAAGTGAATCTAAAAGTGGTTTCTCGGGGACACAGATGTTCTGGAAGTAACTCCGGGATAATATTGTAATAATAAATGAAAATTATAATGTTAAATTTTGGTAAGCACTCCCGGGGTACTTTGTGAAAGTTTTCAGACGAAATCAAGTCAACTTTAAAAGATTGTGTACAACTTAGGATGGCCTGACAAATAAGTTTTTTTTTTCCTTTTTTTTATAAGAACAACTCTATTTTTAAAACTTTTGAAGATTATTTCCATCAATGTAATTTATTAAGAAGTAGAGAAGAATATAACACTAATAACCTAAACGAAAACATGAAATGACCCAGAACCTCTCGCCTTTGCCGATTCGGCCGTTGCCACCTTTCATCAAACCATCATAATTGTCAATCTCATATTTCAAATTCTAGAATTAACAATATTATTTTCAACTAATTAAACGAGAAGTTCTGGGTTCGAGTCCCAGTTGCGACCGTTATCTTTTTCTATTTTTCTGTGTCTTATTCTCTTTCATATTTTCGTTTAGATTATTAGTGTTATCTTCTTCTTTAATGATATTGTTTCTTTATTTTAAAAATCTTACTTATTTCTAATGCCTTTTAGCATGCATAAATTTCTTCGGATTCGGAAAATTATTCTTGTCTTTTTAATGCCTATATCATTAATCTAAGGATATTGCTGTGTAATGCTACCTGGCCTGTTCTTAATTTATTCAAATTACTAACTTACTTTTACAGTTCAATCAACTAATAACCTATTTAAAATGTACCTATCGTTTGGGGTTCAACCGTGTTGCTCTCTTCGCGAGCATTCTAATTAAATTTCTGGAAACTCCACACAGCCCCAACTGCAAAATACTTTCCCAAATTCCTAAACTTTTGTTCGGAGTTTATAATCAGCAGCTCGAAATTATATTCCGATGCTTTTAATTACACTTTGAAAATCTGTTGAGCTCTCGGGTCAACTTGCAGCAGCCAAGTGAAGAGAGCCACTGCCCCGCTAAGATGGCCCTCGAGAGCTCTCCACAAGTTACAGGTTACAGCATCCCACCCTCTACCCCCCTCACCGTCCCGTCCCACCCCTCGCCATCTGCTGCCGCTACCTCCCCGGGCAACTTAGGGCAAGAGTAGGCTTCAGGAACGGCCTTAGGAGGGTTGACAGTTATTAGTTATTTCTTATAGACAAATAGGAAAATCAGTTTCACACTCAATAATAATCAGTATCTATACAAACATATTGTATAAAGATTTAAGGCCAGTTTTTTTATCGGCTTTTAACAACTGATCAAGCAAGCAACTAGCAGTTAAAAACCCGCTCCACAGGTTTTTGTTGCTAGGCGGTTTTTGGCTTGGCTTCGCCCAGTTTGAGTGTTGGTGACCATTTTATAAATCCGATAGGAACTGGTTCCAAAAATAGCCGGTTCCTCAGATTCACTGTGATCTAGTGACAGCTAGTCTTGTGTATTATATATAGTCCTGTGATACTATTATTCACAACTCTTAAGTATTACCGTCAATCTTTCCATATCCGGAGAGATACTCAAATATTGCAAATACCTAGGTGGGGGCACGACATCATGTACGTAAGTGGTGTCATCCATTAACGAATTCAAAACCAAATTACAAAAGTAGCATTTTAGCGTATTAATAATATATATGGCAGCATTTCAGTTTGTATCTATTTAAGAATCGAGTGTGTAAGACAGACGTAAGGCTATTAATACTGTTTGATTTTATAAACCGCTTTTGGGTGGAAAATCGGCTTTTAAAATTAAAAAAATACTTTTATAAATAATATCGATCATCCATTTTTCCTTCAGATTTTTTTTACTAATGGTGCTGTAGCAAAACCATTCCCTTACTTACTTAAATCCATCAGAATAATCAACATGGCCCTCTCCTGACCGCATTTTAACAGGAAATGATCCTGAGACCTCCTTTCTCCTGACTCGAAGTTAAAATTTAAACCTTGGAAAATCCTAAAAGCGTTACTTAGATATTACTCCTCTTTGAAGGTAAAATAATTAATTTAATTTCTGTTAAAATTTCCAAGATATTCATCAGAGAGAACAAAATCGCTTTATTATAGTTTTTGATTAAAGATAATATGATCAACAAAAAATCGATTTAAACTGTTTTAAATATGTATCAAGTTTTGTAATCAACTCAAAGTCAATATTTCAATATTTTCCCACTTTTAGTAAAATTGGTTTTGGTTAGTAAAGACTTCAATTTTTGTTGCCGAATAATAAATAAAATATCTTAAATAACTATTTGTTGCACCGTAAAGTTAATCTGAAAGGTTTTCATAAATATTCCAAAGTATTTTTCTTTGAATTTGCATATTGAAATCGTTTTTAAGAAATATGAAAAGTTAATTAAATATTCGATGGCCTTTTATTCAAATATTGGATTTTCAATTCAGCCAATTCCGCGATCTTTTAATTAAAATGTTCCGTTTATTTCACCAACACAACCCTTGGAATCTATCCGGGGCAAGAACTTTTAACTGGGAGCTGATATTTATTTCTAATATTCATGAATATTAACCAAATAGATTTTTTTTTCCTTATACCTATTTCATTATCAACTATTATTTTGAATATTACCAACCTAACAGGCTATTGAGTGAAATTGGATCCAGAACCCTTTTTAGTAGGAACCTGTGAACACACAAATGATAGTATTTTGCCAACAAACATTTTTCACAGCCTAGTATTATGTACAAGAGTATTATTAGCATACTGAAACAATATTATTTTCCGTAACAACTACGAGTATTTTTTGTCAATATTATTCACTATCGGGAAGCAAATTGAGACGTGCCCTCAGTCTTCCCAGACTCATAGTTTCATTTTCAGTGACTATAATTTTAATCTTAATTTGGGAGGCGGGTATGGGTACCGCCACCCCGGAAATCATTTATTGGATAACCAACACCTCTGTCATAGATCACCCCAAGTGATTCACTATGTTTGTTGACTTAGAAGGGGTGACCGGGTTCATGGGATGAGGTTTTTCCGGGTCTTGGTGGCAGATATTTGACGGCTGGCGTAGCGCAGCGGTAAGGCGGTTGACTCGCACACCGAAGGTCGCGGGATCGAATCCCGGCGTGGCAAATAAATTTTATTTGATTAATTTGTGTTATTTCACAATTTATTCATTTAAAATAATATATAGTATATTTGCGGCACGTTTTAGAGTGGAAGATACTTCCTGTATCTCCCTGGTGTTAAAGACCACCATTCAGAATTGAAACGTTGCTTGAAATGGCTTTAGCCGTGTTTGGTGACCAGATCTGAATAGCCAGGTACTTCCCCACCTTCCTCTTCCCTATCTCCTTCCCCTCACAACATACCCCAATTGGGGATGCCATAGTCTCACTAGCTTCAGACGGGAGCAGAGCGAGAGAGACTGGTTGAGAGAAGCCGTTTGATTTCTCCAGTCAACGTTCTCAATCCATCACATTGCACCACAATTGGAAGGATGTATCATACGTCTGTCACTCCTGAACCCTGACCCCCATATTCCTACCCACCATACCTTTTTCTTTCCTAGAACCTCCTCTCTTTCCTTTTCTTAAAAATACACTATACACAGCCTTCTCCAAGTGATATAGACCCTAAAGGAAATTATTTTCCTAGAGGCCTCCTTTGTGGAGCTAACAAAGAATAATTTTAAAAATCTCGAACATTCCACGAAATATTTTTGAAATTTTCTTATCTTAAAACTACAATTTTTTTAAATGTTTAAAACATTAATATTTGTCATAGATTTGGCTTTATTCGCGATACCATCTATTAACAAATAAACAGGTTCAGTTCGAACAACCAGCGCATTCAAACTTTTACCCTAAAGACGAATATTCACACTCCAGTGTAAGCGATTTTTTAAATTAAAAACTTTTAATGACAGTCGCAAAACTCGCCCTTTCCGGAATGCACATGATCATGTAGAGTTTTAATCAAAAAACTTTTAGAAATTAACGAAAACTTTTTCACCTTTTACGATGCAATAGCAAAACGACCATTTTAATGACAAAAACTATTTTATTATTACCTTTGCAAGTTTTAATGCAAATATAAAACATTCAACGGAATTATATTTTTTTGAAATTAATGTACAAAGCTTTAAAATAATATTTTCGTAGCGTATTATGAGTTGTTTCAGAATTTCAATACAAAGGATTAAATATAAGGGTGAGGGTGCATATTTTAAATTCCATAGCTTTATCCCAAAGCTTTCCATAGAATTTCATCATTTAAAAGTGCTCAGAAACTTCTCCGTAGCTTTTCCCTTTAGCTGAATATATTATTTTTAAAATCTTTTAGATTCGCGTGGCAAATGGTCCAATTATGATAATTACCCTTTTGCTTCTCTAATGAGTTAAGTGTGATTGTTTTTCCTTGCTGTTTAGGTGAAAGTAAGTAAATTATTATAATAACCGAATACATAAAATAATACACGAATTCGCGAAATGAAATTTAATCTTCGGGTCTTTTAATGCCCTTTAAAACCTTTTATGCATATTACTCCAGTCTGCTAGTTACGTATATGACTCGTAGACATATAATTACGTCCTTCACACATACATTAATCAACCTTTTGGTGACTTTCAGTTTGTTTTAGCTTTTACTTACATACTTATAATAAGTGAAACGTATCACTATTTTTATCTTTTTAATTATTTTGTGTTACGAAAGATTACTCAGGAGGGTAATACCTTGCACCCGTGAATGTATTCTGTTGGTATATTAAAATAAAATAATGTATTGTATAACACGAATCATACCAAATTTGTCATATTTTAGAATAGCGATGTTAATAGATTGTAAGCCAATGCTTCTTTTAAATAATGAATATCTTTATGTTGAAACTACTAAACCGTGATTAACAAATCAGGAGTAAAGGTAATTCTTCTTTAGTTGAAAAAATATTAAAATAAATAAAAATTGGGAGTATTTAACACAAATGATGTTCTTTGGACAAAGCCCACAGTTTTGTTTGTTTAGAAGCCGTTTAGTCCAAAGCACTTCTAATGGAATTACCTGACAGTAAGTGTGCGATTTTCTCGAAATTCCTAAGTGCGACCGCTGAAACATGAAGTTAAATTAGCCAGGAAAGCGTTAGATCGGCGGCACAATGCAGCGTTTCATTTGTCTGAGAGGGGCTGTGGAGGTAAAGGGGAGGGGGAGGAGGTGGCCTGGCCGTGCACGTGAGTGCTGCCATTTACCTTCTGCAATAGCGCCCGTACCTGCATTTAACGACAAGGACTTTTAAAGTAAAATAAGGTGTTTTAAATATGTATTTACCATTGTGTGAAAATTCAACGATGCCACTCAGAAGAAATGCAATGGATATTTTGTTAAATGTTAAATGACTCTGTGAAATTTAAAGGCATTAAAATAATAGGTATTTATATACAGATTTGTCACTTTTTTTAATTTACAGTAGAATAAAAATTATCGCATAATGATTTCGGTACTTATTTATTCCTTATCCCTTCATATAAGGAACAGTTTGGGTTGATTTTAATGATATCCAAAATGCTGCAAACGGCAATAAAAATAAGCCATTAAAAATGTTGTCATTTATTTTAATTTTTAACTTTATGAGTAAAATCTCAAAATTATAATATTTAATTAAATGAAGACAATATTAGCGAAATTCAATCGAAAATCTGGAGACAGAAAAATCAGAAAAATATATTGGCTCCACTGGTACTCGAACCGAGGACCCTTTGCTTACATGGCCAGTGCTCTACCAAGATAGCATTCAGCTCGAGTTGAATCTTGCAATCATATATAAAAAAGAGCAGCCAATAATATGTGCGTTAAGAAAAACGAAGATAATGTTGGTAATTCTTAGTCGAAGTACAGCTAAAAGTGACCGAGTTGGATATGGGTCCCGTAGCTCACTTGGTAGAGTACTTTCCATGATAGCAAAGGCTCCTGGTTTCGAGTACCAGTGGAGCCAATATATTTTTCTGATTTTTCTGTCTCCAGATTTTCGATTGAATTTCGCTAATATTGTGTTCATTTAATTAAATATTGTTTTCATTCTCTATAATAACTTTCATTTATATAGTCGTATGCAAGCAGTGTAACTTCAACTGATTATGCGCTATGAAGTTCTTTGAAGTACCTCAGTGATAGTCGGTAACTGACTTGGCACTATGCAGTCATATTATTAAGACCGGAGATAAATGACGCGATCGCGCCAGTGCCAGTGTGGACGGCAGAGAGACAGCCCTTTAGTGTTTCCAAAGTGCAAACAGCGAGTGAATCTAACGTAGTTATGCCTAGGTAGTGTAAATAATAAGGATGTGAGGTAAGGGTAGGTAGACTCCCAGTACTAGGTGGATAGGTCGCCCTGCATGACTGAAGGCGAAGACTGAAGACTGTAGCTGATGGTTGGCGCAGCAAAGTTCCCCACGGAGGGAGTCCTCCCCCATTCCTCGCCGTTCCGCTAAGTGTGTCAAAGTAATTATTTTGAAGAGTTCCGTATGATTTTGTCTCCCCGTCATACAATTTCCGGAAAGGTATAATGGAAAAAAGTTACTCCGCTAAAAGCTTTTGAATTTCTTGATGGGTTCTAATTGCCAAATTCGTTTGAAATATTTTCTAAATGGTAATATGCCGTTTAAACGAAGCGCGATTATTATTCCCTTCTTATAAATGCGTAATATAACAAAATTTCATTCACAACAGAATTTCAATTATTAACACGAACGATTTTATTCATGATAAATTGTAAATATACTATCATTGTGTATGTATGAGAAAGTTAAGGTATGTTGGCATATATTAACATCCCCCACACACCAGTTCATCAAATTCATCTATAAATAAATAAATTATGTAATTAATTACTGTGTAAATTATTTGTAATTTATTTTGTATTTATTTGTAATTTATTTTGTAACTTATGTGAAAAAAAATTTTTTTTTAATAATTTCAAATTGTTAAGGAACATACTTGATTTACTTTAACCATTGATTCCTGACAATATTTGGAGTAAAAAATATAATTGAAATTTTAGTAATTTTTGGGTTTTTTTCCAATTTTCTTTCCATTTTTTTTCTTTAAAACCTAATAACAACAAAAAATCTTCTACATTTCATCACTGGTAACTTTCCAATCCTTCCTCCCTAACCTAACTATCCAAAACCTACAGATTATTTGCATTAGTAAAGTATTATATCGTACATAATAAATACAATGAAATTTTGTGAAAAAAAATGAAAACTTTATTTTTTAACTGACGGTTGTAGATCAGTAGGAACTAATTTACTATTGATATTCTCACTATCATCGAGATAAATTAACCAAAAACTCATTTCACACAATCAATAAAAGATTTTAGCATTCCCTTACCGTTCAATTACCACACGAGATTCAACATCTGTAAGTTTTTAAATACAACGTTTGATTACGTTGTATTTAAAAACTTACTTAAATAGGAAGTTTAATAAATCTCAAAACAAACAATTTACTTTGTTTGTTATTTACGGGTTAATAAAGCATAACATGCGTATTTTCACCAAAACTTGATTTTATTTAATACACAAAAGTTTTCACCAAAAACTAATCACAAATTCCTTCAAAAGTTTTCTGAAGCGAAATAACTGAAAGAAAGATTAACCGATAACTTCAAGTCTGAGCACATTTTATAGAAATAAAATGAAGCTGCTGTGTACTTACAAAGAAAATATCGAATTCCATCCACTTCCATAACAAGAAGGACTCGGGAGTGAAATAAAATAAAAGAAAATTGTGATTAAAAGTGACTGAATAACATTTTAGCTTTAGTGGGTTTACTAAAAACGAATTCAATCCGTTTTTAAAAGTGTTGTTATAAAACCAATTATCAAGGATATACAGTTACACAATATTCACTACAACCATTACTCTACGACCTCTACGTTATCAAATAAACGAATTTTTATTTTCTATTACTTCTCTGGTTTTTCATGGGTATTACGACAGAAGACTGTATTTAATGCGTATTACGCTTTCAAATTTATTCTAGAAGCTTTCTAGAGCGGTGTAAAAAGGTTTTTTGTTATTTTGCCAAAAAAATTATGAAATGCAGTTCCCGTGGAGCCTTTATTCTCAGCCATACGACGTCATCATATTATAGATTGTTCGCTTTTCTGTAAAGTTTTATTATTCAAAGACGGACAAAACAATAGTTGAAATATGATCTCGGTTTTTAACATTTAACTTGTGCAGAAATAGTCCTGTCGAACTTCAGCTCGTATTCGCTAACAAATGGTCCCGTCATACTGCAAAAATATACACCTACAAAAGTTCACCCTCCATTCCTTATTTCCGCTAGGAAACATTTAAATTTTTTATCTGTCAAGCAACGGCATGTTTTATTATCAGAATTAGTTTTGGGGCAGATAGCGTATATTAAATGTTCAAGGAAAAAAAAACTTAAGTTCAAGTTGTCGAAAATTAACAGATTTTTGCTACCTCACTCGGTCTTCCAGCTAACTACAATAAATATTTTCATTAATGAACTTCTAACCATAAGGATTATATTAAAAATTATTAACATTTTGTACATGTTTTTATGTGACGTTGAAAACGATTTCTAAAGAAAGAACCAAAGCCTGGTCTCTGGTCACCGTTTCATAAATGCATTTGTTATGTTAGCACACTCAAGCTATGTATTTCTGTTACCTGACCGAAAAAATATTATCTATATTTGCGTTTCCGTGTCTGGGTCCTTTATATCCAGCAAAAGATTTTGACAACTTTTTTGTACTTTTTTTAGGCAAATAACAATTTTAATTTTAGTCATTGTTGTGTGCTGGTGTGTTTCAGAGATGTCACCCTTTGGAGACAGTGTCACACCATAATATGGATTGGTAACAAATAACTCGATTTTAATAAGTTAGTGTTTAATGTAAACATGTAATAAAAAAAATTATAACACTCTACACGTTAAATCCAAGTGAAAATTTGTAAGAAATTATGTGATTAATTAAAAATCTGTTGGAATGTTAAAACCTATAATGTACGTAGCTGTCAATACACAATGCTATTGGCAGCTCATACTACATTTTTGTCTACCTTATACGATTTCGTCTATCTAAAATGTAGAATACAATGTTTTTTTTTATTTCAAAATTAAAAGTTTACCTTTAACCACGTTTATTATTTTTAAAAACCGACACGTTTCGTAAGCAATGCTTACTTCATCATGGGTGATGATTTTTTTTATTGTTTCGTAAAATAGACTTTAAACTACAAATTTACGATGTAAGCATTTATTTTTTTGCTTTATCTATTCTGACGTTATTGTTAGTTGAAACAATTGTTAAGGCACCATATCCTCGCTAAATCAGAAGAAAATGGCGAGATATGTAATCAAGAATTTTGGAGAGAGCGCGCTAATATTTAAAACGATAAAATTGAAGCGAAAATTGTGAAAATGTTTAATAAAACACGACTCGTTAAAAATAGAGTAAAATTCTTGTGGGTAGCATCTAAAAAAGCATGTAAAGAAACACTGTGAATTTTTCATACATATAACTTCTAAAATAAGTGAAAAGAACGTGTATATAATAGTTTTCGGAGCATATTTTGCGATTTTTTTCTATCGAGGGAATTTCATATAATTTGCGTTTCGGCGTGAACACATCAGATATTATCTTCAAAAATAACATATGGTTTTTTAAGAGCTTAAAAACAAATGTTTAAGGGAGGTATGAAAGAAATCAGTAGAAATTTGGGTAGCGTCTTTAAAGTCACGTAATAAATTCATTTTTAAATTTAAAGTCAAACGAAATAATATTTAAGCATCTGGCAGAAGTCGCACGGCATTGGAAAACGTCCCGGATGATAAATAATTGGTGTGGAGCTGTGAGCAGTGATATGATGAATGATGTTGGTTGAAGCCGCCAGCATCTTGGAGTGACTTCTATTTATCTTCCGGATGGGTGACTTGTCCCTTTAAATACACTCACTAGTTACCGACCCACAAATGTGCCATCTGATGTCATACTTCATTTTCTGTACGCTGTGGGAAATTATAAATTACTCGCGAATTCAAAATTATATATTCCCCAGATTTGTTACAATGTCAAAAACATTCGAGTGAAAATTTTATATAAATATGTTCGCAGTAAGTTTTTAAAAACATTTAGATTTGACGTGATAATTTATATGATAATATCGATTTCCCTGCATGCGTTGGAATGCCATTCAAAGAATGTGTTGGTGTTTTAATTTTGTTTATTGAAGTCCTTTTGGATACACAATATTTTTTTTATGTTTTTCCGTCTGGTACGGACAGCTGTCAGTGTGAGAATAATGGATTTTTCAAATGTAAACCCAGCTTTCCCCTACCGTTACTATGTCTCCATTGCAATCTCTCCCTTGTTCCCCCTCCCGTCACCCCTCTCCTGTGGGTCCTTTCCCGTGAATCCCCCTTCCCGCCCCCGTTCCCCTCCCACGTCGCCTTAATTTTTTTTACACAAATTTCATAACGCCAGATCTCACTATTATATATAGAAACACTCGCGGTGTGCGCACAACAAATCACCAAATTTTCATCACAATCGGATAAATGTTTTAGTTACCGCATAATGGACAAACAAAAAAACATTCATTTTTATACATATTAAGATAAGAATAATCAATCAAATCTGGTACCTAACATAAGTACCTATATAAAATACCTATCATTCTTGATAAGATTTCAAGTATTCGATTTGGGTGAGTATCATAGGTAAGTACTTCAATTAAATTCATTAATTTAAAGAGTTTATTCGAAAATTGAATTTTGATTATGAACAATCGATGGTTTGCAAAATGTTATATCCTCAAAGTGTGACATTTTTGACAGTTTCATTAGAGTTTTTCTAATGATCTAAAAAACATTGCGGATGTATTTTCATGTGGTTGTTACATTCCAGAAACCTTCGCGAGGGTGGAAAGATGATATTTTGAAAGTTTCAAACAATATATATTCAATAATTCAAAAAGGAAAGATAGCCGTTTCTTCCTATAATTTTAGAACTAGTCCATGTTAATTGAAATATGCTTATGGCTCTTTAAGAGATATCGGTTAGGCCATATTTGGTTTCAATGGGCCGAAATACCTAAATAGAAAATAATGTAGGGATTCACGATGTTAAGTTTTCCGCTTCTGAACATTTAATATAATATCGCATTAAAGTTTAAATGTCCGGCTAGGTAAGAGCGAAGCCTACCCAGATAGGCTATCCAATAGAGCCATCCATACGCGTACAAGTCTTCCGGTTACAATCCGATAGATAAGGCTTCCCCGCAGCGACGCTCGACGCCGCGACGCGAGGACCGCGGCCTCTCGGGCCCCGGTTCACCAGTCAGTGGTGAGTAGGTACCTACTCTACAATAGTCACATAAAGCCATATCTCGGAGCGTCGCGGCGCATCGTGTCCGACGATTTAACGTTATCTTTTCAGCCGGTCTACTGGCCGCTATTGTGATACACTTTCATAAAGCGCTATTTTTAAGCATTTGTATTTCAGTTGTATTTTTTATCCTTTTGGCTGGCTTTGGCAGACTGTCAATATTGGCACAAAAGATATATTTTTCTGTATTCTGTTACCCATACTTGACAACTGTGTTTCTGGCTTGTATTGTAGCTATTATATTTTGAGCACATATAGTATGCTAGGAAAAATGATTATTTTTTGCAATTTGCAAAACATTATAAAGTTTAATATTAGTCATTTTTTTATAAGAATAACTCTCTTTTTATAACTTTAAAATTTTTTTTTAACGTGTGTTCCTCACAGGAGGCCCTGAGGAAAACAATTTTTCTCAGGGCCTATGTCATCTTTGGGGATGCCGTGTGGAGGGTTTTTCAGGAAGAAGGAGAGGGGAGTTCTGGGAAGGAAAAGCCTCCCAAATTGATGCCTCCCATCAATGTACTATATCATTGAAGAAGAAGATAACACTAATAATCTAAACGAAAATATGAAAGAAAACAAGACACAGAATAATAGAAAAAGACAATGGTCGCAACTGGGACTCTAACCCAGAATCTATCGTCTTCCGGAAAAATTAGTCGATGTTAATATTGTTAATTATAAATTTTGAAAATATGAGGTTGAAAATTATGATGGTTTGGTGGAAGGAGGCAATGACTGAATTGGAAAAAGTGCACGTCCTGGTTAGACGGAAGGTTTTGAGTTCGAGTCCCAGTTGCGACCATTTAAATCTTGTTCTCTTTCATAGATTCGTTTAGATTATTATTGTTATCTTCTTCTTCAATGATTTAATATTATTTTTAAACTTCTTTTCGGTGTCATTAAATACGCGAACACTTCATTTATTTTCATCACTTGTATGTTTAAGAGGAATAGAATAGTATAAATGAATAGTATAGACATGTCAGTGGTTGAGTGGGCATAGCGCTTGGATCTCACCTGGGCGTCGCGTGTTCGATTCCTCGGCTGGCTATGTCCTCCATCACAACACAAGCAACATTTTCGGCTTTCTGTGGTGGTAGTAGGAGATTTTCAAATATTGTTGGGTTATTCGTAACCCGGGAATGTTTGTCTTTCTTTAAAAAAAAAAAAAAAAATTAAAAAAACCGCATTCTCTTACAAAATTGTGAGTAAAAATGTTACTCGGTTCTTTTTTCAGTGAAAAATGCAGCCAGACTCCTTAGAAACAAATTAATTTTGTTTCTTTGGCCCGCAATACAATAGTGAAAGGCTATTCAAAGCGTAATGACAACCTCCTGAATGCATTTTGCATCGCTGTTTGTCTTTGATCAAACGTTATTCCCCACTTCGCTAGTCTCTAGTTGCGACTAAAGAACAGTCGGCAGTCCTCGAGAAGAGCAGAAGCAGAAAGCTCTCGCTGCGAAGCACAAAGCCCTGATGATAGCAAAAAAAGCTTCTTGCGAGGCCTATTGTGGAGTCGCTCCCCTTTTAACGGTTTTTTGCAACGCTAACGATATTCATTCAGACGTTGTGTTGTGACCTTCCGACATCAGCGTTCTTCTAATACATACATGTAATTCATTTCTATTCTTACAAACATATTTCGTAAAATATAATAATAAACCGCCCCTCCCCCCCCCCCCCCCCTGGAATCATTTATTGGATATCCAACTCCCCTGCCATATGTCACCTCAACTGGTTTGCTACGTTTGTTGAATTAGCAGGGTCGTCTGGGTTCATGGATACTAATGTACAACACATAAATATCCCCAATGCTCGGATCCAGTGGAACCATTGCAACCCCATTTGTGACTATAAAATTACTGGCAAAATAATATAATATAATATATTATAATAAAATATCTTTATTGAACAAAGTTTGAAAGATTTATAACTACAAAAAAGTACTTGTCACAATAGTTTAAAAGTTACATAGCATTTATAATTATAAATTTAGGTTTCTCGTAACCTGTCTCACTAGGCTAGCCTGTGTTGAGGCAGCAATTTTAAGTCAATTTATAATACTGTGAACATAACTACTCTTATATTAAAATATAATCAAAATAGATTGGTTACATTCATAAAAACAATATCATCCGTACAATAATAAAAGCATTGGTTTCATTAATAATTTCGAATTACGGTTAATGCACCGGTAAATGTTCTATCATTATTTTTTATCCACATTTTAAATTTTTTATTCCAAGGGATGGAATGGGGAAAAAAGTAGGTTTGTAATAATAATAGTAATGTAACATTTGTATAGCGCAGTTTTGGGTTCTTTTACTTCTAAATATAAACTTTAAAATAACCCTACAGTGCTCCTTGCGGGTCCTTACAAAATATTATGATTATGGTCAAATAATATGAAATTAATAATGTACATTATATACAAACCATGCCAAGAGAACAAAATTATCAATAACAATGCTATTATAGCACGGAACAAAACAAAAATAATAAAACTTAAATATAATATAAAACAGAAGGCAGAACCTTGCTAGCCATAAACACAGCTGAACTTATTATTAGGAGCAATTTGGTTCTAAATTCTCAATATTCTTGCCAGGGTAATATTGCGATTATCTTCAAACTAATTATTTGAAAAAATATGAAATATGAACGGTGAAAAATTTCAGAATATTAATCCAGATGCACTATTACTTTGCGTAAATGTGATTATGTAAAAATTATATTGAAATAAAATTAATGTGAAAGTTGTGAATCATAAAGTGCATATGCTAAATACACCCCATGAAAATATTTAAAGATTTTTTAAATCCGCTCTTAATGTGAACACGACATTAAAAATAATACACATTTTTATTGAAAGGAGAAGGTTTTGTTAACCTTCTAAACAATTTGATACACGTGGGTTATGCCCTTTCGCTTTCATAGTCAGCTAAAGACCCTACGGTGTTTTTTTCTTTTTCACTTTCAAAAAACTTCAATGTTTAGTATTTAGCATCTAAATTTAAAATGTTTCGTGGGATAATAGATCTTAAAAAATATACTTAAGTACCTAAAAAGAGTATTCCTTTACATTATCACCTGAGGGAGAACATACGTAGATGAATTTTTAGCAACAATTATTAATGATTTTTAAAAAAACTGCATGTATTGTATTAAAAGAAACTCATTACATAGTTAAGTAAATACTTACCTGGTTTGAAATAAATTGCGGCAAACAGATTAAACAAGAACAGTGGTATCGTATGGTAATGCAAAATAATTGTGACATGTTGTGCGAGAAATAAATTAAAATAATTGGAACGTACTCTCGATTTGTGCATATAAGGTATTTTTACAACAACAAAAAATACTGTGGACGTTAATATAATGAATTATAATAAATTTCTATAAAATCATTAACTAAATATATATAATTGAGTATGAATTCACTCACCAAACACAAAAGCCTTGTCTCTTTATGGTAAGGAAAGGCTTTTATTACATTAATATTACAAATCTGTTTAATATGTAAAAAAAAATGTATAATTATTGTAAAAACAAACAAATATTAAATAAAAAATAAAAAAATAAAATAAAAAAAATAAAAAAAAACAGTAAAAAAATTAAAAATTCTACCAACATAAGCACTATTTACACCTCATTGTACTGGAGTCAAGCATATCGTGGCACCTCATTAACTCAAGCCTTCGCGTCGGTAGTACTTTTAGAACAAAAAATATATAGCGCTGTTTCCATTTACTCAGCATCACAATGTTGACTTTGAAGTAAATTATTATTTCTCCAAGTGCTTCAACATCAAACACTGTCGAATCGCTGGGAATTAATTGCGGCAAGGGATAAACCCTTATCAATGGGAGAGGACGATCATAATGGGATTGGAGAAGCTAATAATATTGCTATTATTTTGATAACCTTACACGTAAGACTGGTCTTGACACATTAATAATAATAATAATTTGATAATTTATAGAGCGCCGTTTTTGTGAAAAATCACCTCAAGGGCGTTGTGTTTAACAACATGCAATAAAGATTTGAAGTATATGTAGTCTTGATAATTCCACGAGTTGATGTTAATCTCTCTTTAATATTTTACTTGAGGATTACATAATTTGCTCTAACGATTTTTATGTTATGTTTTGCCCATTTTCACATTATTTGCTATCTAGGTATCTACGTCCACCATCATTTACGGTTTAATATTACTGTTGGTTCTTGTTTTTTACAATCTTACAGAAATTACATTTATATTTACTTTAATAATTAATATTTACTTTCATAATTACAGAATAATAATATTTACTTTAATAATTAATATTGACTTTATAATCCTCAGCGTGGGACAATCCAGTGAGAATTATATTATTTAAATTAGTTACAAAAAAAAGAAAATACCAAAACAATTTTTTATTATTATTCTTTTATTTATTTATTTACATATATACAGCACAACACGTGCCATTAACATAATTGACATATTTATAAATAGTACAACAACATGAAGAATGTAAGTGACATTTAAGAAAAAAGGTAAAAAGAAAGGTAATAAGCCGTGAATAAAATGTATAAAAGTAAATTATAAAGTGTAGAGTATATAAAGCATAAAGTACAAACTATAAATTATTAGGTAAAAAATAAAAATAACTGAGAAATAAAACAACAAAAAGTAAAATGTAGAAATATAACATATCTCTAAAAGGTACCTACAAAGATTTAAATATAAAAACTAAAAAAGTAAAAAATCCTGGATTATGTTATCCGATAATATGATACGATAAATTTTACAAGTACCTATTATTTCTAGTACATTAGTAGTTTTATTGTGAAGTACTTGTAGGCATATTATGTTTACATAATGTATTATAATATTTACGTGGTACTAGCAAACAAATTTAGTTTAATGGATATTTTGTATGAGGCCAGATTACCGGCGCGGGCGGCGTGATCGATGCTAGCATACTCATTGCCTAAAATATGCAAGCGATTTATGATTGAGTTTTGTTCTGCGTTCGTCAAAGTCATTGTTGTCACAATGAAAAGGTGTTTTGCGTCGAGTCGGTCTACAAGGTACATGATAATTTATTAAAGAAACCAGTTCAGGGGAGTCAAACCAGTTATTGTTTATTTTAAATAAATAAATGAGATCATTGAGTATTCTTCTATCTTTTAACGATAAGAGTCGCATTTTTTGTGATAGAGAATCATAGTTTATGTCAACCGCGGGAATTCCTAATTTAAAATTAATTGATCTAAGCAATTTGCGTTGGATTCTTTCAATGGAGTTTGCGTGGCTTTTGTAGAAAGGGTTCCAAATGGGGGAATTATATTCTAAATGACTCCTAACCAGAGTTTTATACAGTAGTTTAAATGTTTGGATATTTTTGAAATCTTTACAAATTCTTAGAATGAAACCAAGCATTTTCATTGCTTTACCAGTTATCATATCAATGTGGTTGATAAATTTTAATTTAGTATCAAAGGTTATTCCGATGTCCCTTATTACAGGTACTGACAATAAACTGTGATGGTTAAAGGAATAACTGTATTTGATAGGATTTTTTATTCTAAAGAAACTCATAATTTGACATTTTTTAATGTTAAGGGTAAGTTTGTTAATGGTACACCATTCTACGAATTTTATAAAATTGGATTGAAGAGACAAGCAGTCGTATATATTTTTTGTGATTTTATAAATTTTCATGTCATCAGCAAATAATAAAATGTTAACATCAGAGAATTTGGAAGTGACATCGTTTATGAATAGTATAAACAATATTGGACCTAGGTACGAACCCTGAGGTACACCACTAGTGGCTTCAAATTCATAAGACAAGTGTCCTTTAATAGAGACAGTTAGTATACGTTTTGATAAATAATTCTTAATCCAGCATAATAATTTACCACTTATTCCTAGTTTAGACAATTTATTTATAAGAATTTTAATGCAAACCTTATCAAAGGCTTTACTAAAATCCGTGTAAATTGAGTCAACTTGTTCTCTATTAGCAAGAGCACCTGAAATAAAATGTTCATATAGTGTAAGGTTGGTAAAAGTAGATCTTCCAGAGATAAAACCATGTTGAAATGGTGAGATATTAAAATTTATGCAAGGACATATTTTTTGAAGAATTAACTTTTCAAAAATTTTTGGTATCGACGATTGTTTGCATATGGGTCTGTAATTTTCAACTAAAGACTTGTCTCCGCTTTTAAATATTGGAGTGAGAAGGCTATTTTTCCATATTTGCGGGAACTTGCCTGTTAAAAGTGATTGATTAAATAGTAGGTACAGTGGGTAAGAGACACTACATGCACAGTTTTTAAGAAATATGGGGGGAATTTTATCTGGCCCTGAGCAAGATTTAGGTTCCAGTAGTTTAATACATGCTGTGATTTCTTTAATCTCAATATGTAACTGACTTAGATGTAAATCTATATCTGACTCAAAGTTTGGAATATGTTCATCAGGGATATCAGTTTCATACACATCTTTAAAAAAGTCTCCAAATAAATTGACAGTTTCTTCTAGTGTTATTATAAAAAATGACACACAATCTCGCTCATATTGCGTAGGTAGAAAGGTATAACACACAGTTACGTGATCGAGGGGTAAGTCTCGACTAGCAATCCGAAGATCGTGGATTCAAATACCGGCGTCGGTAAAATTTATTTATTTAATTGATTTGTATTATTTCACAATCAATTCATTAAAAATAATATGTCATATTTGTGGCACGTACCAGAGTGGAAGATAGGTACTCTCAATATCGCTCTGGTTTAAGACCCCATTTCAGAATTGGAACGTTGCTAGAAATGGCTTCAGTCGTGTTTGGTGACCAGATCTTAATAGCCAGGTACTTCCCCACCTTCCTCCAATCCATCTCCTTCCCTTCCCTACTACATTCAGCCTCACTACATTCCCCGATTGGAGATGCCATAGTCTCACCAACTCCAGGCGGAAGCAGTTGTGACTATTGTGCGGTACTCGCATAAAAAAATATAGACATACAAACAAGTCCTGAATGATGTTTAATAAATTAATAACGCTCTATTCTTAGTTTAGTCGAGGTTCATTCGCTGTATTAGTTCTACCATTTACATACAAATGTTTATTTTAGTATTCACACGTAAATTGAAATCGCTGCTGCAATAAAATATAAAATAACAATATACTAAGCAACAAGCACTTACAGAAAGCTTGCTTAACAGCCATATTTACGAGTCTTAAAATTTCAAATTCAAATGCAATTTTAAATTACACGTTTTGTACATTGTACGGAATACACATTCGCCAACAAACCCAACCCACATTCTTTCATTCAGCCGCATCAAATATGCACCAGCTATTACAGGCGCAGAGGTTCAACCTGTGGGAAACGGTTCAATCGGAGGTTATTTCACTACTTCGACTCTTGGTTAAAAGTTCAAATGTCAATTTCTCCTAAATACTATCATCATTCATTGTTTACCAACAAAATTAACTGGAAAATAGTATACTTTATTTTTTCTTATATTAACTCCACACAGAACTCCACACCTCAGGGAAAATAATTCCCCTCAGGGCCTACGTCATCTTTGGGGTTGCTGTGTGGAGAGTCTTTTTAGGAAAGGAAGTAGAGAAAGTTCTAGGAAGGAAAGGGGTTTTAGGGGTGGGTAAGGATCTGGGGGTCAATGTATCCAGGAGTGACTGAGAAGCCAAAGGGACTCCTTATGCCCATGGAGCCGGTGCGCAGACGCATCCGCCGGCAAGACCTGGACAAACTTCAAACCATGAACCCGAGCTCCCCTGCTAAGTCGCCAAACGTAGCGAATCACTTGGGGTGATCTATGGCAGAGGTATTAGTTATCCAATAGATGGTTCCCGGGGTGGTGGTACCCATACCCGCCCTTAAAATTGAGATTATGTATCTGCCAATGTAAGCTACCTATGTTTTGTTTAGTATTTTTTTTAGATAATTTGTAATAATGTTTTTGTTTGGTGTTTTTTTTAAATAATTTTATAATGTACTCGTATATAGCACCTCGTTTATAAAAAAACAAACATTGCGTAAATGTTAAATGTGTTTTCATTTTCCAACCGTTTGTGTGGGTATATCAGAAAACTAAATTGTTTTGTTTTTTTATAAACCTACATAAAGATGAATGTCAAAAATATGCATCATTCCCGCTATTCAAAATTCAACGATACAGTTTTTCGGTTTGCTCGTTCAAAATTCTATCATTGCCGTTGTAAATTGTAAAAACTTGTTTTTTTTCAATTCATCTTTTCGTTTTCAAAACTTCTTGGTGTAGTTAAACAGCCATTTTTTCAGACTTAATTATGCTAAATAATAAAATGCATATTTTATAGTTTTGCGCTGTAGCGGGAATCGAACCAAAAACCTCATAATCCAATATTAAAGAGGTAGATCATTTCGGAAGCATAAGCTGTCCACCTGAAAGAATTTATTTTATTTGAAAAAAATCCATCCACCTATCACGCTTAAAAAAACTGATTTGTTTTTGCCTCCGAGATATTTAAATATTAAACAGTTTTCCTTAAAGTTCATTCTTTACTTTCCATGATTCTAAATGTTCCACCGGCATCCGAATTACTCTCGAGTCTCTACAAACTGTATATCAAAATGAAAACAAGGAGTACAATAAACAAGGCCACTTAACTGCCATATTTATGGGTCTTAAAATTTCAAATTCAAATGCAATTTTAAATAGCTCATTTTGTACAGAATACTGCTCCCATTGTTGCAAACATGAACCCGTACATACTTCCATCCGCATCAAATATGCATAACCTATTACTACAGGAGTCTGGTAGAGCCCTGTGGGACGCCGCGCCGCTCAATCGGCTTATTCTATTATTGAAAGTTAATTTTGCAATTATTATTGTGGCTTACATCAATTTGAGGCAAAGCTATGTGAAAATCAAATAAGCGACAATTTGTTTGCTTTTTTATCATAGCTACAGTTAGCACATAGCGCTTTTGTCATGTTGGACTGTTATTTAAGCTCTTTAATTTAGAGCATTATTTTTAGTGATGGATGTTACGTTATCTACAAATTAGACATTATTATTTCAACAACAACCGACGTGGCGTAAGGTTAGGTCAGGGTAAGGGGTTTAATTCGGTTTTACCATTTTTCAAATTAGCGTTCCTTGCTTGTAACTTTTCTCTCATCTAACGTTACACACGTGTAACTTTCCTCGCACATATTATTTCTCACGCGTACTTTTCCCATGCGTTCCTCATATATTGAAATTCTCAAATGTAACGTTCCTCACACACAATATAAAATTCCCGGTACGTAACTTTTCCCACATTAAGCGTTCCTCGTTTCTAAATATTTTGAGAAACTCAATATAATTCACAACTAGACGCCGAGGAACAAATCATATATAGCGCACACACGTCTGCATATTACATTTCAGCACACCTCGCCTTTAGAAATAATGTTGTAACTTCAAACAGTTATGAGACGAGTGCCTGGCAGTAATAAAGCACAGCGAGTCTGGTACCTACCAGATAGGAAAAGTTAGAAAACCACTGGCTTCTGATATTGCCGAGGAAGCCATTTCTGGAAAGCCTAGAACCTACCTACTCGGGTTCAATCTCAATGTGTTGGTAACCTGGCTCACTTGCTGGCTGCAATACAATGGAACACTTCCTACTTCTGTAAACGCCTGCAGCTTATGTGGATTGTTTGCAATTACTATATTTTCTTAGATTTTTTGTAAACATTCCCGGTACGGTTACGAATAACCTGACAATATTTTAAAATCTCTTTCAACAACCACAGTAAGCGGAAAATGTTGCTTGTATCATGGTGGAGGACTTAGCTAACCGAGAAATTGAACTCGCGATGCCTAAATCAGATCCAAGCCCTATGCTAACACGGCTACTCACCGGTCAAATAATTTATAAACCGTAGCAAGAAAAGAAGCTAAAAACAAATTACAGCTGATGAAATCAAAAACACAATTACTTTTCTAAAATCAAATTTTTCTTCGAGGGGAGGACTTAATCACAACCAACGCAATAAAATATATCTGTAAAGAACTTATCTTACTTCAAACGTATTTAGTCAATCTAAACTTTCTTTCTACATTGTAGAGAAACTTTATCCAAAATTTAAAAAAAAAACATATCTATTATGTCCACTGACCAGCATTAATACTCGAGCAGGGCAAAAAGCCAAAATGTACCGATTACTCCAGGTTTCAACACATATTTTGGTCAGAGAAATATTAGGTTCTATGCTACGAACCTATACTAAGCTCTAACAAATGAATCAAAATAATGAAAATGAATATATATATAATATATAAGAAAAAACATGGCTGGGAAAACAAAGCGATAATCTATTTACAAATATTGTGAAAACTATATAAAGGCAACCTGAAACTAAATAGAAAAGTTTAAATAACTACAAGAAATTCTAGTGAGGAGGACTGTGAAAATATTTGAATTTATACTTACATTGTACTCTTTACCTGCATCATGCAGAAAATTTTCCATTGGAACTAATAAAATATAGAAAAAAAAAAAAAAATTTATCTGATCCCTACAACGCTGTATAATAATATTTTTCCAACAAACATATGAACATATTCTCCAATGCAACGTAAAAAAAGCTTTTTCAAATTACATTTATTTATTCCCACAAAGAAAGAGTTAGATACAAACCTTATATGTATTTACATTACAAAAAGAATTAATAGGTTAGGTTCCCAATGAAAAATAAATTCAAATCTGAACTGGCAGCAGGGCACGGTAAACCTCCGGAATTATAAACTCCAACCCTTCTTATCTCCTCATGTCACAGCCTCCAAACATATAAAAAAAGCCGTCTGATTTACGACGGTGGAGCGGTGTTACCATTATGCATATTTGATTTAACATGGCATGTAATGGTCGCATATTAAATGGCGTGCAATATCTTCTGTGGGTAGTTCTGGGTTGTGTTGCGGCTACAGCGGTAGGTAACAGGTACCGCACTCGGCACTCTGCACACGGACAACAACATACTGCCGAAGAATTATGCACTCCACAATTATTATAATTAGTAAATTATTTTGTTTCGAAACGAGTCGTGTTTTAAAATAAGCTACAAGTAAAAGTTCGCTATCGCCAAAATGTACTAGTCCCAGCGAGAGATCGTACGTGACGTCATTGATCTAGCATCTTCTGTTTTTTTTCGTTTTCAAACAAAACCAGGAGGACGAATGTCAATGACGTCCGTAAGAGTTCTTGCTGCGATAAGTTTACAGTATTTTGTTTTGAAGAATTTTAATTTCAATGTAATATACTTTAATTTTAAATTTTCTGCGACCGGTTTCGACACATCCGTGTCATTCACGAGCAAACTTAAAACTAACTTAATTCTATACAAGTACAAAAATTAATTAGGTGGGGGAAGTGGAAGGGGAGATTTTGGGGGAGGGGGAGAACGGTGGGACGAGTCAACATTTCTTGGAAACATCGCAAGTAAAGGTGATTTACATGGTACTATTATTTTATTGACTAAATTAATTTTAGATTTAATTTTTTTTGTAATTTCTTAAGTTTCTAAAGCGCACTAATTAAAATATGAATTTATATTGCAAATGTTTAAACATAGAATTTTCTTTTTTAAAGCTATGGCCTGACTCTATTAGATGGTTAGCAAACTCGGAGTTATAATTATTTCGTTAACAAAGTTCATGTTCCTTGATTCTAGTTTTAAAATTTCTAGTGGTCATCCCTACATACTGCATACTGTGCGTCACAATCGATTGTGTACATGTACATTGAAAATTAAACTCTTCAAAACAAAATGTCTAGAAATTGTTATATAGTACAAAGAAATACAAAAAAAAAGTTTACAGTAGTTTTCTGTATCCATTGGTACATATTTTCTTAATGCAGATATTTCAATAGTTGTTTTTTTCTAATTCTTAAAGAATAAATAGCATTTTCTTGTTCGTGGTTCAATAGGAAGCTTTTTAATCTTTCAAGTCGTTTAAAGCGCAAATCCATCTTCCACAACGGATGTGTTCTTCAAATGACTGGAATGAACTTCAATTCAGTTCCATATTTGAATTCAGAGTAAAGTAACAAAGCAAAAACTTAAATTAATATAATTAACGTATAGTTAAAACGCAGTTCAAACGTTCAGTTTATTTTCGACTGAAGTTTTGTAAAGTGATGATGATCACAAGTCCATTTGAAACCATTAATTCGCGAGCCATGGACATTGCACTTGTTGTTGGTTGTATTGTGTTGCAGACTCTACACTCTACACTCTACACTCTACCTCTACAGAGTCTACTGCTCTACAGTGTGCAGTGTACAGTACAGAAGAGCCATCAGAATGCAACACGATACGGACAGCGGATCGGCCAATCTAACGGGTAGACTTTGTGATGCAGATGAATGCAGTGTTTCACGTCAGTGAATATATCCACGTGGTGGACGGTAGTTCGACGCTACATTAAAAGTAAAAGAGGACGCACAAATTAGATACGAGTATGTAGCACAGTTTACAGCTGTACGGGCGAGAGAGTTTCGATATCCGGTCAAATAAAGGCCCAAAGGACCAGCAAAAAGGGGTCTCCTTTGGCAATACGCTTGCCCTTTATGTATTTTGCCTTTTCAAAACAAAATTCCTGGTATTGCGTCTGAATAAAATTTGGTTCTGTCCCATATTTACACTTACTTTATGTTACAAATAGAGAATTTCACCGTTACCATATTAGATTTAATTTTGCTAGAATTTATTGTTGAGCACGTAATTTTTTGAAGCATTTCAGCTTTATAAATAATATGTTATTTATATCTCTAAATAACACTGCAGGGAAAATATTTTATTTCTAATTAATAATAAATATTCCCGCGATAACCTTATTACTATGTGGTTAATAGTGGTGCATAAAACAAGGAAGGGGAAATTTTGGCACCGGCCGCAATACCCGCGGTACCATTTAACCCCTAGTTTACGTGACGTAGATATGACGTAACAAAGGGTTGAGTTGCATGGGGCGGGTAGGGGATGGTGGTTTATTCTTAAAGGTTCCAGCTGAAACACTCCCTGCGGATCGTTGTTTTGTATTGAAGGGAACGTATTGTAAAAAAATATTGGCAAACAGGGGTGGTCCGTTTTATTATGTCTGTGTTTTAATAAATGATAAAATTCCAAATATTTAAAAAATATATATATTTTTCTAGTAATAGATAACCATTTTCATAGTAATAATTTATATAAAAAAAAAATAAAAAGGATTTATACCCATCTAACAACATTTATCACAAAAAATATTTTTTTGTTTAATTGTTTATTAACATGTTTCCGTGTGATATTATGATTTGACGTGATTATTTTTTGTGGATTTAAGCCTTTTTTTCTTATATGAACACCGCACAAGAGTCCCAACTGCTCCCGTCTGTAGCCAATGAGACTATGGCATTCCCAATTGGGGTATGTTGTGAGGCTGAAAAAATGGGGCATGGAAGGAGAAGGGGAAGAGGAAGGTAGAGAAGTACCTTGCTATTCAGATCTGGTCACCAAACATGGCTAAAGCCATTTCAATTCTGAACGGTGTACTTACACCAGGGAGATGCTCAGAGTATCTTCCACTCTGGAATGTGCCGCAAATATACTATATATTATTTTAAATGAATTAATTGTGAAATAACACAAATTAATCAAATAAAATTTATTTGCCACGGCGGGATTCGATCTCGTGACCTTCGGATTGCGAGTCAAGAGCCTTACTGCTAGATCACGCTGGCCGTCATTACGTATCTGCCCTGATGTTAGACACAGTAACGCTGTTCGAAAAGTTTGCTAAAAAAAGGGTAGCGCAACACTACATAATACCCCAAAAATAATTCAAGATAGTGATTCCATATATTTAATTTTATGAATAGGTGCTATTTCTTAACCTTAAAATAGCTCCCACCGAATCTTAAATGCCACATCCGTCAGATAACATGACGATCTTCTCGAAATCTACTTCGCTGAATAATTTAACAAGATGGTGTTTACGTGAACAACTTGGGAAACCCGTTTAGCAATAAGCCGGGATTAAGGGTGAATTCCCAAAGTTATCTGAAAAACTCAGATCCATTGGGATACACTTACGTACATGTTGACTTGGAGGTTGCGGGAACTTACTCATAGTATTTATCCAAGATTGAATTTTCCTAGAATCGGTACATAAACTTTAATAACTCAAACAAAATGTTTATTAACACATGCAACGTCTTAATTACAAGTTTCTGAAACGTATCTATTATATTCACGAAACTAAATAATTTAACAACTTGTTCTTAAAGTTTTCTCATGTTTTAAAGTTACCCAAATGTTAATATTTTCTCCGTTTATTACGTTAACAAAAACAATAACACGTGCAAGATGAATAAGATAAAGTTTTTAGATCGCTTTAATGTTTCAGTTTTTATTTTGTTCAGATAAAAATAAAATATATTATTACTTAGGTACATTAAAAATATCATTTTGCGAAGTAGAGTAATTTCACTAGTATTATTTCTTATTGTCATCGCTCAATAATGCATTAATTTAAGTATTTAGAACGACAGAGATATAAAACGGCTGTGGTAATGCAAAATAGCCGCCATCGTGGTTAACTTGTTATCACAAAGTTGAACGAATTAAATTTTGAAGGAAAACGCACAAATACGATTACCACAAAACTAATTTCCATCGAAAGAGTAAATTTTGTACATCAAAAACCAGGAGCTGGTTCGATTTGCCTGTATTTTTTTCTTCGATATTCGCATACCATGATAACAATTAACGAAAAAATATAACTTCGCCAACTTGCATTAATTTTGACCAAAACGTGATTGTTTGAATACTTGGACTTCTAATTGCTATTGTCCAGCTAATTATTCATCCCCAACGGACACCGATTGGTTTAAGATACGGTTCACGTAAAAGTATTAGTAGAGGATTCTGCAATAAATTTGGCCAAAAAAAACATTTTTGCGGTCATCGGAACTTATGTTACCAAGTTATACAAACGTCCAGAAATAAAACGTAAAAATTTGAAAAAACAATTTGAAAATATTACTAACTTGCGCAATATTTTTCATCGGGAAACGTTTGAGAATCTTCCCATTAGCAAGTAACATGATTTGTGTTTCGTAGTTTGGCAAAACACAATTGAGCAGTTTATCATTATGAGAAATGTATTTTACGGTGTTACGAGATAAGGTAATGCCTTTGTCTTTGGATTTCCAAATAACAATAATATATTTAACAGGTGTTTTACATAAGCACGCGTGTTTTATTCTCGCACTTACACCGCCATTCATTTATCACCACTTTGTAAAAATAAAATTTATGGCAACCCACTTCCAAAAGCTGCTTACTTTGCCTTATCTTTATTGTTGCTCGTAAAAAATATGACCTTTGCTCATTGATATGAAGAATTACTTAAAGGTGGGTCTCATAAAGATTTATGGTTCACTAGGTTCACAGTTTCCGCTAATATTATTATCATTCGGTAGGTAAATAATATAGTGATATCTATTAAATACACATAATGTGACTATTCGGTGATCGTTTGTGTAAAATATTTGGCCATTTGACCTTTTTTATTGTTTACATTAGATCCACATAGGAGGCCCTGAGGAAAACAATTTATTTTGATGCCTACGTCATCTTTGGGGATACTGTGTGGAGGTTTTTTAAAGTAAATAAGGGATAGAAAGAGAATCCTGCTGGAGAGATCAAAAGGTGTCCTTCAACCATTATTTCCCGATCTGGCCTGCCACGCAGCTGAGGGGCAAATGCATCCACCACCAAGACCCGGACAAACCTCACCCCGTGAACCCGGACACCCCTGCCAAACCCTGGTTTTTCGTATCGGAAGTTTTATTAATACTTCGGTTCGTTCTGTTACGTGTTTATTATAGGTTTGTTTACCATGAATATTTAACTGGACATGACGTCCATTCTAAAAGATGCTCTGTGTCTTTCTGTGATAGGAGAACTGGTCACTTAAAGTTCCTCATCTGTCCATCGGATAACGTAACCATCCGTGTATTAGACATATAATTACCTATACTAACGACATATGTTGAAAGACATTGAAGCTACATACACATTAAATTTAAAAAAATATGGGTAAATTTTAAAATTCGCATGGCTAATTCGGAAGAAATTTTTATTCCAATTTATGTATCATTTTGTAGTAATGGCCATGCGGAACGTTGTTTTCATTCTGAGCATTTGAATTCACGTAACATTAGAATAGCTTCTTTATCTCTGACACCTTTAAATACATTTATACAACATTTCTACAATAACAGCGAGTTTCCGTGCGTGGCGGCACTTAATTAGCTTGATAGAGAACGCAATCAATAGCGGTAGACACTAGTTCACTTGATTATTATACACCGGCTGGTGGGGGAGCGGATTGCTTCTCCTACCCTCTGCCCGCCTGGTATAGCCTGCTAGTAGTCCGCTAGCTAGAGGGTAGTAACTGGTAGGTCCCTGGGTCCCGAGCAGCCGTTACAGCCCTCCCGAGGGAACAATGAAGCCGCGCCTGAATTTATGTGAATGCCCACGTAACACTCTATTGACTCTCTCTCATTATTGGGTCTATTTGGCCGGTGATACGCACTAAAGGTCTAAGTTTCATGTACTTGAACTGGAAAATTACGGGATTCGCACACTGTATTTCAAGAGGCAAACAGGCAGCGGGCAGCGGCCATCCCCTGCGGAGAGGCCTTGATCAAACTATTCGGGGTTGGTAGACGCTTTATCTATATTCTACGAACAAAACATCATTCTTACCAATCTAGTTACGAGGATTAGATCTGTTCTGAATCTATTCAATCAAGTTGGTGAGTGTTATGGTACGGAACTCTCCATTTCCAATCCGGTTGAAATTAGGGACGCAATATTATAAACTCATTCTAATTTTTTTTTATTCAAGAGAAAAAATTTCTTCACTCTTCTGTCTTAATTTGTGTGGTTTCATTATTGTTTTTACTTTCGCTTAGTTTTTATAAATAAATAGTAGCCAGTTTCCCTTTTTGATTATTTTTTAAGAGAGAATTTAATTCCGGGTATCTTCCCTATCTTAGAAGAATTTACTGTTTTATCTTAATAATTAACATTCTCCATTGTATTTATAATATTTTTTTCTGTGAAAAGTTTTTACTATTATACGTTTAATAAACGAGTGCATTCTGGTCTTTAAATATTAAATGAAAATTCGCTGTTTTAGAATTAAGAACGCAAAATTCCTTTTTTAAAAAAATATTTTATTACTGCGCGCCCTCATCTAAAAATAAAAATTTATTTGTTTTATTGATAAACGAGTCTACCAATTTAAATTTTAAAGTAAACGCTGATAAATATTAGCAAAATCCATTATTAAACGAGGAAGGTTCGATGACCACAATAAATGCGTCTACGCGTCGTTTGCGCCTGCCCACTTACTGCGTGGCGGGCCGGTTCGGGAGAGACTGGTTGAGGAAGACATTTTGAAATATCCAACAGGACTCTATCGGAACATCGCCTTGTACGGGGGATAGATTCAAACGTCCGTCACTCCTGGACACTCAGATTTCCAGATTTTAACTCACCCCACATACCTTTTTCCTTCCCAGACCTTCCTCTCTCTCCTTACTTTCCTAAAAAGACTTTCCAGACAGCATACCCAAAGATGACACAAACCCTGAATTAAATTATTATCCTCAGGGCCTTTTGTGTGGAGCTAATGTAAAAAAAAACCTTAAAAACCTTCAACATTATATTAACCAAATTCAATTTATTAATGCCTTGCGTAACCTCGTCGTATGTACATAATTGTATTTTATTTTGAATTCATTGATTTATTTCTCAGGAAAATTTAGCTGTCTGAATGGTTCTTCGAAGTGGCTCCATTATAGAATATTATGTACACTGGGAAAAATCACTGTACCATTAGCACATTGTTTATTTGAAGTCGTCTGATCACAACTCTCCATTGATACTTATGAACACATGAAAATAAATTAATCGTCACGCGAGTGATTGAACGATTGAACGATTGATTGAACGATTGATTGAACGATTGAACGATTTTTCGGGAAGAGCAAGTCTTGTGGGGATGTATTATTCTAAACTTAAAAATTCTTTCAGATAGTCGTATCCATAAAATCAAAAACCTTCCACATTTACCTTCACTGCCCGCAACATTGTTAATAATTAATTTTGTAAAAATGTTAAAATATCTTATCTGTAAGCGTTTGCAAAGGTCATTTTACAAAAATTCTCCATCCCTAAAGTGTCCTAAATTAGTCAGTCTTTCAAAATAAATATTAATTCCACTTTTGCCACTGATCTTCTCATAAATATAATACTAATAGTGATGGGGATAGCAAATGAAAAATCATGCAATGTCCAGTGTTTAAAATATAATGTCAAATCATAAACTTTCCAATTAAAATGTGTTGATCGGAAGTTACCTGCCAGATAAGTATGTTTTCTGTATCTAAGTATTTTTAAATAATAAAATTAGGTAAAGCCTACGAATTTGGGATAAATTGTACAACCCCTTTGTGGTGATTTTTCTAACTGTATCCCTTAACTTTCACCACGTGAGAATAAGTAGTCAGAAGAAGTAATAAGTAGAAGTACCTCTGTCCTTTAAATTTTCGGGTTTATTACTTCCCTATTGAATTTCTCTTATGTCTGTCCATTGAAATCATCTCTTGCAAATTTCCAAAAATACGATTGTTAGGAATCTTTATTGAAGAATGATTTCCATTGTGTTGGGAAATTATTTTCCCGTCGCATATAATCTTTTACAGTATCTACAGTAACCAGTCCGTGATGACGGGCTTTTACCTCCCTTCTTGTACAATCTTCCCCCTTTGTGTTGCTATAAGAACTTTTTCCATCGCGTTTTATTTTCTACTGTTCCCTCTCAAAAAAGATCAGATGGGTACGTACCTACCTACTACAGTTCTACACTGAAAACATCCTGATTAAATATATTTTATAATCTTTTTTCTTAGTACTAAAATTTTGATACTATTTAATAGAAAAACAGCTATAAATGCGGATACAATAATTCAACCTTTCATTTTTGCCATACTGAATAACACGATGTTAGTTAGTAAGTAAGTAACGTGATGTGAGTTAGGCATTTCCTTTTCTCCTCGGAGTAGAAAAAATGGGCAATTAATATAAAAGTTAAAAGGCAATACTTACCCTCTACCATTGAAAGTGCCTGCTAACCATGATTTATGAATGTAGTAGCTACGTGCGTACGGTTTATGAGGAAGAAAGAATGTAAATGTATATTCAGATACCATTTTTCTTAAAAGGTAGCATGTCAAGGTATTTTGGAGAGTGGGATTGTAAATAATGTCCCTTACTCGTTGAAAATAAATCTTAAAGTTCTTCGTGAGAAGAAAATTTACGTGATGGAAATACAAAAGCAGGAACAAGATGTTACCCTATGTAATGTACAAAACATTTTAAGTATATTGTAATAACCCTTGTTATTCTTCAAAATCTTTGTTTTAATATTACTAAAAGTAAAAGTGAATATTTTGTGAATAAGACACGCGTCTCTGGTATAAAAGTGCGATGATTGTATTGTTCATTAAACAAGAATATTAATCGGAAGATAAGAATTTTTAATTTCCCGCTTCAAGGACTCGTGTATCCATAACCTTAACGTTTTTTTTTATTTAATTCAACATTTTTTTTGGAAAATTTCGTTTCATTGAAAGACAAAGGAAAATCAAATGTAATGGAGTGAACAACGGTTACTTTTTGTGAAGGCAGTTTTTCGGAAAAACAAGAATCATTTTTTTATGTTGTCATTTTTTTATAAATAGAAATAGTAAAAAGGCTAAATGTTTGGGACATCTTTGTAGTACCTACAACACATAGTGTGGGTCTTCGGAGAAAATTATCGGTTTCTCAAAACTCGCGTATTTCGCAAAGAGCTTTCCTTCATACATGTTGCTAAAGTTTATTATTTTTAGAGATTTTACTGTGGTGGACATTATTAAATAAACCACAATACATAGGACACAAATTTTATAAAGAGGGAATTAGATTTCACCTTGGCAAGAAAAATATGTTCATCGGTTATCATTTATTCAACTGGCTCATCTAGTATCTCTCCATAACGTATTTCATTTCTATTTTCTTTGAAATTTCTATTTTATCATTTATATCAATTTTATTTTTGATTTTTATAAGGTTTATATGTGTGTTTTTGGCATTTTTAATATTGATTTTATTTTGAATTCTACATTTATTTACTTCTCTTACATTGTAAAAGAGCCTATTTAGTTACGTGCACGAGCCTAGTATAATGGTTATGATAAATCAAATGACAATCATAATGTGAAATTTATTTGAAAAATAAAATGGTTTTTACAACTTACAAATCATGTAAATATAAAAGCAAAAAAAATCTCTTGAATAATTTGCCCACCAAATTTGCTTTCAAAATTTGCAAATTTTATTAAAATACCTGTCCCGTCCGCTGTAATTATCTTGTTGTATAAATTGTAAGTGTATTTTAATATTGAAGTGATGCCTCAGGGCGTCGAAGGAAATAAAATGATAATTTAAGATTTGTTCTCCTAACGTAGTTTGTATTTTGAATTGTTGAGTCGAGTTTGGTATCGAGACTTGACGTTCAATATTAGGAAGGAGGAGAAAACACAAAAAACAACTCCAAATAACCAACAATGTAATGAATCTATGCGACGCTATCCGCAAGTTGATTATATATTTGGGGGTTCGGGATCATTCCAATATCGGTGAATGCAGATTTGATCGCGATACCCGCGCAATCGGATCAGAATCCCAATTAGAGCACATCCCCCAGCTTCCGGCCCGGAACGAGATGATATCATAATGGACCTTACAATGAAGACTCGATTGACTTTATGATCAGCTGGCGACGATCGCGCACTGATGACGGAGATAGCGTAATCGAATACCGTTTCCACTAATCTCGTAAACCGGAACGATCAAACTTTGAAGAACCGAAATTTTAAATTTCCTATTCAGGACGCAATCTTGAATGGTTAAAATCCTCGCGAATTCCCGCTCTCCCGGACAAATTATCCCGAGCAGATTTTCCCGACCGCTTAATTTTTTTTTTAATATTCAAAACCACGAATTTTTAACACGCATTACGTGGAATTATGAATAAATTTCGGATGTTTTTTTTTTACAAAAATGTGACAGTGCTGAAACAAAAAAGTACTCATATTTCCTTAATCTCTACAAATTCAGTGATATAGTACGAATATGTATTAGTAAATTTATTTATGTAATTTTTTCTACTTTACGCTCACAGTAAATTTTTAGATCGGATTTCCCATTTCTTCCTTCTTATGGAAATATGTCGCGTGTTTAGACTTATTTTCATATGTTTGACATGAATAATGATTCTTAATTAAAAAAATTAACTATGCGAAAGAGTATTTTCGAATAATCTAATACTTTACGTTTCAAGATGTTTTTCATACAAGGATTTGATCAATATTACTAAAATCATTAACGGGTTTTCGTCAATGAAAATGTGCTTAATTCTGCAATGTTTTTCTCTTTTGTGATGTGCAAACCCTCTAATGAGAATTATATCAGAAGATCGGTTTCATTTCAAATTTCTAAGACTCTTTTTGTGCCCATTGAATATTAAGGAAATTACTATTGAGCTCCGTAATTATTAATTAAAATGAGCTTTGTTGGGTTCCTCAAAGCGAGCGCTGGAAAACACAGATAATTGTGACTGCAGTCGGAAGTAGGAACGCTCTCTCGGAAATAAATTGTCTAATCTTTAATTTCCTGGTTGTAATCTTTTAATACCTAATAGCATTATTGAATTGCGTTTATTTCATTATAACTATGTAACTATTTCATTTAAAAAATACGCGCTGATTTAGTCGCTACAACAGTGGAACCACGACTCGCGGGTAGCTCTGTAACAAAAAAGATGAAAACATTAAAGAAAAATACGGCTTTATCTCACTGACGCACCTTGTGTGTTGTTTCACGAAACTTTATGGTGGAGTTTTAATAATGTAAACACCTGAGAAAAAATATGCCTTCACTTTCAAAAGCGTGCATATTTAGTGACACCCATTTAAAATATACATATTTTAAAATACAAACTCAACCATATGGCTTCTTTTCCGCCTGAATAAATAAATAATATTCGTGGCAAAGTGTCCCATCTCTCGTTCTTCTCCCCTTCCCTTTTTGCTTGGCACTAAGCGCTTTCTGTCTTCCCAACTTAATGGCTTTCATTATCTGCCATCTCGTTCTCTTGTTTGTTACTCCTACACCGCGGCCGGTCTTATCAGGAACACTATCCGCTTTTTAAAGGCGGTTTGCGTTTAGAAAGTAAAGTGGAACCCAAACTTAAAATGATTCCAGAACAAAGTATTGATGAATTTGTTGCATTTTATTTCGGCTAATTTTTTACCAACACTCTTCGCTGTAAAATGCTCTCAAAAGTAATTATCTACGTTAGTGTAAGATTTTATAAAATTTATATGATGATCAATTTTCATGTCTGATAAAGTCACAAACCCATATTTTAGTGAAGGTACGCCTACCCCCTAATAACACAAATATTTTTTGTACTTTTTATTATAACTTTGAAACTGCAATTAGTAATGAAAATAAGACGGATAATAGAAAGTGAAAAAGATTTTTAGAATAAAAATATTTCGTTGTGATTTGTAATAATTTGGTTAACTTAAGTACTCCGGAAATATTTATGGAAATAAATGGTAATTCCGTCTCCAAATGTGAACAGTTTTACATTATGACAGTACGCAAAGGTCATCGTTATTGAAATACTGTTCTTCTTTCATTCTGAACAAATAACTTATAACTATCCTTTTTTTGTTTCTTATAAGTTACAGAACCTGCAAGTTATAAGTAATTGTAACATACCGTCGCGCGTCGGTTAAGAGTGACAAGTGGCTAAATAACCTTATTTTTAAAATGAGTTTATAATGACAGTGCTCTTTACAGCGTCCTTTATTATTAAAAAATGCCAAATGATAATTCGAGTGTTTGATTTTTTATCATGATTTTTACTTTTTAACCAAATTGTTCTAAGTATGAACAATTTAATATAGTTTAAAAAATGGTTTTATTTGAAATTTTATTACATGTAATTGGGTAAAAACAAAATGCGTTTTATAAGCCAAAACTATATATTAGCCAAAACTCATTATTGTAGTGCAGAAGAATTTAATTTGGATTTATATCAGAATGATGTAATACCTAATTGCAGTTGGCTTCTTCTCGCACTTCCGACGATATTTGAGGTTCCATAAAATTGATTCTAGTCTCTCAAATCCGTGTTTGAATCGTTGCTATGGTAAATGATATCTGCGCCAGAAACTAAACACCAGCATGGACGATGCTTATATTAAATAACGAAATTAATTTCAACTTCCATTTCAGTCTTCATTTATTGCGTTACATTGTAAAAATGATCAAAATGCACGTACTGTACTTTGGCTTCATTGCGCATCGGGGAGAAATGGTTTTTGTAAAAATGTAGTACAATTTTACCGATAATTGGAAAAAATCAGTTTCTTCCCCCGATCCCATTTTATGAAATTACTCGTTCAAAAGGGGTGGTTAGGTTAGGTGGAAGTGTTTTTTGTGGAAGCTCGAGGAGGGGGCTTGTCGAGGTTCCCGCTGAGAAAGGTTCCAGAGAAGGGAATAGCAGTAAGGAGCCAGAAGAGGGGTGGGGAGGGGGAGGGGGATGGGGGTTGGGAGCAAGTAGCAGCTTACGAGTGCTTTAGGGAATACCGTTTCCTGTAATGAGTAATGGCAACCGTTTCTTTTTTTCCTGATCGCTTAATTAGGCCGTTATGTTAAAATTCCGGACCATTTGTACTTAGATAAAAATAAATGTAATGAGTGACCCAACTCAATTCTCGGCCCCCTGCGGACTGCGGAATTTCATCTAGAATATAAAGTTAATCGTTGAAATTATTTCAATCGTTGCGCGTTGTTTTAATTTTTACTGCGAAGTTACACAAATTGTTTTACTAATAGCGTGTCAACGTTGATTTCTTAGTATTTTAATTATCGTGATTCATTTTTGGGTTATTATGTTTTTATTTTTATTTCAGTACCGTACAAGAGTCACAATTGCTCTCCTCTCCAGCCAGTGAGACTATGGCATCCCAAAATTGGGATGTTGTAAGGCTGAAGGTAGTGGGAGGGGGATTAGATGGGGAAGGGAAGTATCCAACTATTCAGATCTGGTCACCAAACACGACTGAAGCCATTTCAGGCAACGCTTCAATTCTGAATGGTGGTCTTACACCAGGGTACTACTGAGAGTATCTTCCACTCTGGAACGTGCCGCAAATAATCTATATATTATTTTTAATTCATTTATTGCGAAATACCACAGATCATTCAATTAAAATTTATTTGCGCACGCCGGGTTCGAATCCGTGACCGTCAGATTGCGAGTCAAGAGTCTTACCCCTCGACCACGGAGTTCGAAGGGTATTATTATGTCTGATTGCTTTTCCTCGTTCTTCAGCCAATTTTTGGACAGTGTTACCGTGTCCATTATCAGTGTACATGTATGTGGGATGATGGATACCGAAACACTGTCCAAAATATTAACTAAAGATGGAGAAAGCACAATACGGCATCATAACTCAAAAATTTATCAAGATGTCTGACATTAAAATTAATATTTTGCTATTCACAGAGAAACGATTCGTATATCGATTTCAATGTTAATGATTTAATACATATTATTATATAACTAAAAGAAACTTATTTTTATTTAGCAGAATAACGTTTTAGTAGTTTCGCATAATAAATAATTCCATTATGTAGTTTTCATCTCGTTATGAATACTCATGGAAACACAAAACTTAGGAACCTGAGCATTAGTTATTACCATGCAAGGCAAGAAGCACAATATTCGTTTGGTATTTAGTTTAAATAAAGGTAGTATGTTCAGCGCCACGGGAAAATGTTCCACATTTACGTTGACAGTATTTTATTATTCTACGCTTCCCTAGTTCGGCGGACTCTCCAGAGACCCGAGACGTACTTAGAGCGAGCATGCTCTGGTAAATAGAGTCATACAATTTAATTCCCAGTGATTAAACTAAATAATAAATTGTAGTTTTGGATCAATTACATCCCGGGCAGATCATTCCAAAAGCTTCTTACGTAGATTTACTTTTTCATGTTTGCGGTCTCCTTTGGAAAAATAGTACACCCTTTCGTATAATTACGTGGATCGGTTATCCATTCAAGGATGTTACAGGACTTTAATTATTAAACATCAAAAATGTTCTCGAATATTTTTTTTAATGTTTATCTATACAAACGAAAACAACATAAATAGAACAGAGAAATTCTTTTTATTTATCATTTGACACCTTTAACAACTCGATGAAACGCTTGACATAATTACCACTATTCTTAATTCTTTAATTTATTCAAACCTCAATTTAAACAGCTACATATAATAGCCCGTCCAAACATAATATTAAAAAGTGATTTTTTATTTTATTTTTTTTATTAATTTATATACACATACATATTTATTTTATTTATATACATGTAATATATTCATGAGTCAATATATTTTCTGGTTACAATCGGATCATTAAGTACTAACATGCAATATTGATGAGAAACTGTACAAACACATATACGTATATTATATTTAACCTTTACGAGAGTGTAATTACTCGTGTGTAAAGGGAAAAAAATTAAAAATTAAAATTAAAAATTATAACACATACCATGGAAACATACTAATTTCTGTTGTCTATCATGTACATTAATTTTGCGTGAAATTATTCACATTCTATTAATTCAAATTTTCTGTTAAACTGTACTTTTCAGAATATACATACATACATCTTCTTCCCCTTGTCCTATTCGGGTCGGGGACCCATTGCATCGACAAGGCTCCTCCATAAGTCCCTGTCTTGTGCTGATTGTTCGGCTTCTGTCCATGGTAGACCCATCCTCTCCTCACACAGTTTCAGGAGTTGCCTCGCCCAACTGTGTCTAGGGCGGCCCACTGGACGTCTTCCTTCTGGAATCGCACTCAATATTTTCCTCGGAATTCGGTCATCAGACATTCTTAGTACATGCCCAAGCCACCTCAATTGTGATTTTTCTATGAAGAGTAGCAGTGGTTCAATGTTTAGATCATCTCGGATCGTCGAGTTTCTTATATGATCCCATTTCGTAACCCCTGCCACTCCTCTCAAGTATCTCATTTCGGCAGCTTGGACTCTGGAGCGTGTTCTTTCATTTAGCATCCATGTCTGGTGGCCGTAAGTGAGCGTTGGGCGGTATACCGTTTTAAACACTGCCATCTTTGTCTTGGTGCTAAGCTCGGCTTTTCTTATAACTGAGCTGTAGAGAGGACGCAATACACTGCTTGCCGCACATATTCTTCTATCAATTTCTCCGTCTTGCCGACCATCGCTGGAAAACTCGACCCCAAGGTATTTGAACCTGTTCACCTGTTTCAACTGAGTCCCATTAGCGAGTATGTTGCATTGAGTTTGGTCCCTTCCTATAACCATTACCTCCGTTTTTGAGGTACTCATCTTCATTCCCGCCGCCGTGCACTCTTTGTTGAAACGGTTAATCCACTCTTGTAGTCCCTCCTGTGATGTCGTTAACCTCGCGATGTCGTCAGCAAATAGTAGGGAGCTGATTCTAGTACTGCCTACCAGGGCTGCATCCGGTGTTTGGCTTTTTCGGCTGATTCTGTCCATGAATATAGTGAAGAGGATTGGCGACATAGGGCACCCTTGTCTGAGGCCGATTTCCACTTCAAATTCTTCCGAAACCTGACCGTTTATGCGGACCCTACTGCTACTATTTTCATACAGAGATGCTATGCCTTTTAGCAAGTTGCCTTCAACTCCGTATTCCTTAAGCACCTCCCACAGTAGTTGCCGTGGTACTAGGTCATATGCTTTCTCTAGATCAATAAATCCAACATATGATGGCTTACCGTATTCCCAACATTTTTGTATGGTCACTTGTAGTGTAAAGAGTTGATCCGTAGTGCCTCTACCTTGTCTGAAGCCGCACTGTTCTTCTTGAATCTTGTTCTCTGTCGCTCTTCGACATCTTTTTTCCAGGATCCTAGCGTAAACTTTTCCTGGTTGACTGAGAAGTGTTATTCCTCGATAATTGGAGCACAGTTTCTGGTCCCCTTTTTTAAATATTGGGACTATAATTCCTGTCCTCCAGGCTTTTGGGGTCTTACCCGTTCTCCAAGCCACTGAGAAAACTCGCGTTAACCACCTGAGGCCTTGGTTGCCCATAGCTTTTAACATTTCTGGCCTTATTTCATCTACGCCGGCTGCTTTTCCCCTTTTAAGGGACTTAATTGCCAGTTTTACTTCTTCCAACGAAATTTCGCCCTTTTCAGAATAATTCAGGCAATTACGAGTAACTGTACTTTTAAGAATAATTCAGACAATTGATAAAGTCTATGTTTGTTATTTTAACAGAAAACTATTTTTATTGTTTTTTACAAAATTAGAATTATAGAAACCCATATATTCACAGGTCTGTTCTAATTTTTTTATTTTATGATTTTTTTAAATAATTCCTGGATCGAAAACTTTCAAATTGCATTTGCTAGACTAAAAACATCACCGAATATTTTTTTCCGATGTTAGCCTACATCCTTATTTTTTTTATTATATTTAATTGGAAAATTGTTATTGCTTATGAGAAGGAGCAACTGGGAGCTTTCTTGTTAAAAAAGTTGGGCGACGATGTACCAAGGATTAACTAGGTACGCCAATGTTTTGAAGTTGAGCATCTTGCCTTATCAACGATCCGATACACCTTCAGATATGCAAATCCGCAACAAGAACTAGATTGCTTGGTCATAAATGCTGTAAGTATATACTGGGTATCCTGAGGACACGAAGAATATAAACCTATGTATGAAGTAACATCAGTATACAGTTTCCAATGTAGCCCTTAGCAAAAATTTCCTTATACCCGTCGCGTTTGCTGCGCTCCTAATAACGCTAACCCGCCGAGAGATATTATCTTAAGGGTAGTGGTCCGCAGGGGTTGTGTAATGACGGACTCAGAAACTCGCCGCTCTCAGCTCGCCGTATTGAATGACCCTACCCAAATTTAATTTCAGCCGCCTTGGGCTACGAAACAAATGAGCCTCATTTATAAGTGTCACCAAGTTTGCTAGTAAAAGACAAAGACTTAGAAACTGCGTTTGTTCACTCTTACTAGCTGCTTAACATTCATCCATGGGGAAACGTAGGTTAGTTTTATCGTTGATTGTACAATTTTCAAACTAATCTTCACTGAAATATAATTTTAACTGGAATTGCTTAAAACTCTTTACTTTGAAAAAAAGCACTTTTTTGTTAAAACCGCAATAGTCCCGACTTCCCGAAAGCACTTTGTTATGTTGTGTTGTGAGATGTTGCACGTTATGTTGTGAGATATTGTACTCGAGTAAATCAACAATAATAATAGTATATTGTTTTCAATTAATATAAAATTTAACCAAAGCCAACCTTTTTTATCTGAATACCTCACAAGAGTCCCTCCTGCTCCCGTCTGGAGCCAGTGAGACTATAGCATCCCCAATCGGGGTACGTTGTGAGTTTAAAGGTAAAGAGGGAGGGGAAGTAGGGGGGAAGTACCTGGCTATTCAGATCTGGTCACCAAATACGGCTAAAGCTATTTCAAGCAACGTTTCAATTTCAAATTGTGGTCTTACACCAGGGCGATACTGAGAATATCTTCCACTCTGGAACGTGCCTCAAATATACTAGATATTAATTTAATTTAACTTATTGTGAAATAAAACAAATTTATCAAGTAAAATTTAATTGCCGATTATTTATTACGAGTCAAGAGCCTTGCCCCCCGATCACGCAGGATATAGATCATGTAAGGCGCTATAAAAAAATATTACATGTTCTATATTGTACAATCATCGTATCGGATGTGCGTAGGGGCATACTAAATAATACATATTTGTGATGAAACAATATATTTTGGATAATATTCAATCGTTTTCTCAGTACCAAACTTATTACACTTGAATTCAGTCTTTCAAAAAATATATTTTTAAAAGTAGCCATGATGTTTCACTTCGAAAATATGTGTTATAAATAGTCGTAAAATGACACCTATTGTTCTTGTGGGAGGTTAAAAATTCGGTTTATAAGAAAATATTTTGAAATGAAATTGTTAATGCTTAAGCGTTCTATATATTAATTTATTAATTAATTAAAAAAACTTAAGCGTTCTATTATTATTAACATTAATCATTCATAATTTTTTTATTAATCGTTTTTCTTCGATTTCTAATCTTTATCTTAATAATAACATATATTTAAATATAAAACATTGCTACAATGAGGTACAAAGTAATATTATTATTGTTTTAGTTGAACTTTGAACAAGGTGCTTGAGGCAAAAAGAGAAATTTTAACACTCCAATTTGAAAATTTTTATCTAAAATCTCCATAACATAAAAAAACTGTATACTTATTTTTGAAATTCTAGGAGACCCTAGGGGCTAGATAAATTCGTTAAGATGAGAAAAATAACCAAATATATCGTTTGGAGGACTCGATCGAAAACTTATTTTTGCCGTCATGAACAATTTTGAAATTTGATGGGCCCTTTTGCCAAATTAAGACTAGTACCGTGGATATAATTAAGTAAATATAATTCATACTAAACAATTAAAATCATCTGAATTCTAAATGGTGATTTTAATGTAAAAATTTCTATTCTTTTTTATTACAGTGCATAACTCCATTACTTGTTGAAATTGTGTGAATTATACGTGCCCGAAATTTCAGCCGTAGTCATTACAAGTTTTTTCAAGGTGCCACACGACAGAAAAAATGTTTTAGCACAGCATAGCATAAGAGGAATGGTCATATTAAACGAAAATTCCAAAACAGTAGATGGATATAGTTTATTTCTCTTTAAATAATCTTAAAACTTTTTATATTGGTACCGTTCTGTAAAATTTAAAAAATTTTAAGATCAGTAATCTTGTTCTGCAAATGAATTAATAATGATTCATTTTTTAAAGCATTTTATTTGTTACACAAAATGCACGAAAAAACCAATTCCAGCCATTTAAAAATAAAACGAAGAAAGGCTCATCAAGTAAAATCTTTAATCCTGGAAGCCTTTTCACAAATAATGATTCTGGGTTCTGATTTTCCCAACGAAATAAAAAGAAATTTTCCCAAAATCTTTTCCGCCCTTTCCTCTCTCTCCCCACCCTTCGCCTTCCCCAGAATTGAACGGGAAGTATTGTTATCAAAATTTGCCTCGCCTCCCTTTTCCAGGGAAAAATATGTATTTCGCCCGGTCGCGGTGGTGACAATTCAGTAATAATTGATGACCTTTTTTATCTTTGTAATGGGTTTCCAGATTACTCCATCCAATAAGCGTTTAAAGGCCATAACTGACCGCAGGTTCGGGGGTGTGGACTGTGGACCACCAGTAACCGGGTCCAGGAGGGGTGCGTGAAACAAACAAATTAATCTGTTTGGACCAAAAGCTAAGCCGGCGATATTGTATTATTGATTCTGAACGGTGAACATATTAAACGGTTTTTGAGGTAATGTTAATAAACATGTTTTGTGACTTGTGTCGTTGCTTCAATTTATGAACAAATATTTTTTTAAACACCTGTTTGTGGTAGGTAATAAGTCCAGTAAATATGAATCAATCGTTTTTATTATTGAAGAAGAAGATAAAATTATAATCTAATCGAAAATATAAAAGAAAACAAGGCACAGAAAAATAGAAAACTATGATGGCTGCAACTGGGACTCTAAACCTCACTTATTATTATTTTAATAATTACATGTTTTTGTACGTGAAAAAGAAATGTGAAAGACAATTGATCGGAATCAAATTAACAGCTATACCTATGTTAGATAGTAAGATTAGATTTTTCAAATGCTTATTAAATAATTTTGGATGTGAGTATGGTTACCATGAGAAAACCATTTATTGGATTAAAAACAACTTTTCACAGGTCATCCCAAGTGGTTCGCTACGTTTTGTGGTTTAGCTGGCGTGATTCAAAGGTTGAGGTATGTCCGAGTCTTGGCATCGAATGCGTCTGCCCTCCAACTGCGTGGTAAGACGGATCGGGTGAGACTGATTGAGGAAGACCTTTTCATCCATCCAGCGGGACTCTCTCGGAAAATCGCCTCTCCTTTTTTTTTAAACCCCCCACACAGCATCGCCAATTATGATATAGGCCCTGAGGGTGAATTACTTTCCTCAGGATCTCCTGGGTCGAAATAATGTAAAGAAACCTCTTTCTTTTCCCCTCTTATTTTCGTTATTTTTTTTAAATAATTCGCAATCTGTGTTGCCGTAGTTCTTGGACTGTACTTATGTAATTATAAAGTTAAAATAATTCCTACCTACTTTAAAAGAAAATTCTCGAAACTTAGACAAAATAAATTTAATTTCGCAAGAAAAAGTTGAAAAAATTTCTGAATGTACATTTTTCCATCTCAAGTTATTAATTTACCACTTTAATCGTTAAAAAAATTCAAAAGGCTAGATAAGATATTAATATCTTTTAAAAGCAAAGCAGCAGACTTTCAAAAAGATAAGGGTCTGTTGTTTTTGCTTAATTCTTTTGATGAATTTCCCCGCTTTCGCATTTAGTTGTCACCTGTAGATCGGCCATTAAGATGACGCCGCTAACGCTGAAAGTTACGGGTGCCATTGTTTGCGCCCTCGTTCATTACCGGCTCTGTGATAAAATGAGGCGACGCGCGACGCCGGCGCCGGTGGCCAAATGAAGCGCCTGCAACGGGGCGGACTTTTTCCCACAAAATGGTAAAAAGTCCAACAATGGAATGTGCCAACAGTTTAGACTAACGAACGCAATCGCGGCGTTGGCACATTTCACCCGAATTAATTGCGGTGCGTCCACCGGCCAACCCGGCCAACTCCGCCAACCCGACCGGGGCCCCTAGCTGCAGCCTGCCCCATCCATTGGCGTGCTCACACTTCCCACCGAATACATAATCAAAGAATGTGAAAGAACTCCGATCAAATCCATTCCATTGAATGTAACCATATAGACATCTATGCAAATAGTCACGCTTACTTTAAAAAGCAAATTAACAGTAGACTAACCTAACAAGTAATTGAGAATTGAAAATACTTATATTTGATCTTGAACTTGAATGTGAATGGCTGTTTTTTACTCTATTTGTACCTTACTTTTTTGTTTTTGTTTTTCGGTTTTTTACATCTTATGTCAATCTTTTTTTTATCTTTGTCATCTCTATATTTTATCATCACTATTTTTGTTATCTCTTTTTATACCTCGGTTTATATTTTGCTATTTCTAATTTCTGTTAACTTCTATGTATATATATAGCGAAAAAAAACTATTAATCTGTGCATCTGTGAACATTTTAAAGTTGACTTTTAACATCTACGCTTTTTACAATGCCAATCTAATGACTTTTTTATGTTAATACTCTGTAAATGTTCCAAAACAATAAATAAATAAAATCACTTTCTATAAAACATTTTGACTCCTAGGTCCCAGATAATCACGTAAAATTTATTAATGTTTCTGCAAATCGCCATCAATTTAATCATAGTTGGGAAAAAATTAGCTTATTTCGGGCACACCAACAATTTATACCTTTACTCTACAGTGATTTAAATTTAACACGTCTGCCCTGATTATGTATACTGTAATGCTGTCCGAAACGTTTGTTAAATGTGGACGAAGCGCAACACGGCATAATAACCTAATACTACTTTTGGTCGTGAAAATCTCAAATAATAATATATTCTATGAAAAATTGTGCGAAACTTACCACTTCCAAAAGATTTTGAGAGAAATCTGTAAAATACGAGATGGGACCACGCCAGTGACACTAAAAACTACGAATTGACACAGTTGAACGCTGAACATCTCTCATATTACCCACCCGTTTAAAATCTTCCATTAATATCCAAAATCACTGCTTCACAGTTAATATGCCACTTAAATTCAAATGAATTGCTTACTAAATACCAATCTGCATATATGTAATAGGTTTCACTCAACGAAAACTGGATTACTACTTGTTTTGTCGGATATAACTGTTGCTATCCAGACGGGTAAACTGACACTCTTTTCAGTCTTGGGCATGGGTGCCGCTTTTGACGCGATTGATCACTATTTTCTTATTAAACAATTAGAGGAATCCTTTGGTTTTAGCGTCGGTAACCCGAATTTCTACTGATTTCTTACATAACTCCCTTAAAAATTTGAAGTTTTTAAGCTCTTAAAAAAATATATGTTATTTTGGAAGATAATGTCTAGATGCTGCCTACGCCGAAACGCAAATTATATGAAATTCCCTCGATAGAAAAAAATCGCAAAGTATGCTCCAATAATTATTAAAAACAAGTCTGTTTCTATTATGTTATAAATTATATTTGTGAAAAAATTCTCAATGTTTCTTTAAATGATACTTAAGATGCTCCCTACGAGATTTTTGCTCTATTTTAAACGAGTCGTGTTTTATTAAACATTTTCGCAATTTTGTCGCTGTAAATGTTAGCACGCTCCTCTAACATTCGTAATTTCGTATCTCTCCATCTTCTTCTTTTCGAGCCCGGTTGTGGAGCCTTAAACTACGGCGTTAAGAACTGGCTGACATCATGCATGGGCAACCGTTTACAAGCCGTAAAAGTAGGGAAAAACCAATCAAAATATGCAACACTTTTTTCTGGAGTACTCCAGGGGTCTGTTCTGGGCCCACTTATCTTCATCCTCTTCGAAAATGATGTCGCTAAAATAATCAAATTATTTGGTCTTCTATCTCACTGCTACGCTGATGACCAGCAAGTTTACTTTTACTACTTACCAAAGGAAATACTCAGTCTAAAAACTCGCATAACTGAATGTCTAGAAGCAATCACACGCTGGATGACTTCTAGATTGAAACTTATTCTGACTGAACCACCGCAAGCAGACGTCATCGTAACATTGATAACTCCCCAATAACCATTTCAGGAAGTAAATCACTCTTAATTATAAAACTACTGGGTTTCAATCTTGACGGTGATTTTCCCCTTAAAACTGAAGTGAACTGTGAGCATGGGGTTCTTTCAATTAAGGCAAATTAAAACAGTACGGAGAAATTTGCCAACAGAGGCGACTAAATTACTGGTCAATTTTTATGTTGTTTCACGTCGAGATTATGTCAACGGAATATAATATGCAATTCTCCCAAAATATCAAATCAACAAATAATAAAAATATGTTTTTAATTTCTTCTTCAAACTTTGCAAAATAACTTTGTGGCATTATTTATTATTAATTAATAACATATCTCTTTATATAAACCACTTTTTAATAAACAATATCGACATGTTTCAATAACAATATTATCTTCTTCAGGATATGTTTATTTTATTATAAAATAAGTGGTTTATACAAAGTGATCTGTTATTAATTAAATATGTTTTTAACGCTGTGGTAAGAGACTCATCACCGGCGTATCAAAATATTCCCATATTTCAGAGCATCTCAAAAATATTCACTGGCTCAAATATCCTGAAAGAATCAAGCTTCTTTTACGTTGGTCCCTTGGCTAACATTATGCCCACGAAGGAATTTGGAGAAGGTAAGAAAAATAAGATATCGCGCCAATGGACACTGTTTCGGCACTGACACTGGCGCGCTATGATGCGGCATTACAAAATGGCCTCCGCGTTGCAATTTTATTTTGAATTCCCCTAATTTCGTTTAATTGATATATTGTGTTCAGATCCTTTGAAACACAGTGTCATAGAATGTGCTGTAAATTAATAAATGTTGTTCTGGCAGCCGTCACCCACTTTTATTGTCCGGATCGTAATTGATTAATTTATTTTGGCGCACACACATACAGTTATTTGGAGCAACTTCCATGCATTTTGAAAATATGGGTTAAATAATGTACCTACTACAATTCTATGAAAAGAGTAAATTTTAATAGTTAATAAAGAAGAACAGATTGAATACGGTGTATAAGAATAAACTCCTGTGTAATTTGAGCTAACGCCTTCCACGTAGACAACTTTCAACTTTGAAAAATTGCGTCGGAAAGGAGTGTTTCTTCGAAATTGCAGATTTAACAGTAATCCTTTCGTATGTGTTTTTTCTTAACGAGTAATCCTTTCAAATACATTCCGCTTGGGCATACTATTATTATATATTAATATCTTTTAAAGTAGATGTGTACATAAATTTTTTTTCTATACATTATCACCATACAGAAGGCCCGAGGAAAAAATATTCCCTCAGGGCCTATATTATCTTTGCAGATGCTGTGAGAAAGATATTTAAGGGAAGGGAAAAAAAGGAAGCTCTGGGGAGAAAAAAGGTATGAGAGTGGGTAGGAATCTGGGGTTCAAAGTGTTCTATAGCGACAAACGAATAAATCCATCCCTTACACTATGTTGCAAAGCGATTGGTGGAGAGTACGGTTGGAGAAGTCAAAAGGTATCCCTCAACCAGTCTCTCATCTGAAAATTTTATTTACCATCAAAAAGCATCCGTCGCCAAGACCTATTAAAACCACACACCATTAATCAGGACACCACTGCTAAGTCACCAAATATTCCCAACCATTTGGGGTGGAAGATGTGTTGGTTACTCAATAAATGGCGGTGGTAGCCACACTCGCCTCCCAAATTGAATAGTAATGCACCAATTTAAAAACAAAATATTTTGATTAGCTACTTATTGCCTGAAATGAAAACAAAATACGTTTAGTTGTGACGAATACGGTAATTATAATAAATATCGTCCTTACAAAGATTTTCTTTCTATGCTCTTATTTATATGTTTAAAGTTTTTAATTATATTTTTAATCGTTTGCACGGAGTCTCAAACAAGCATTCCTCCCTCTCGCTTCCCTAAATTTGTTCTGATAATAGCTTCATCTCGGCAGCAGTACCTACAGCCAGTAGCACTTCTCATTACACAGGGAGATTTAGTATCAGAGACCAGGATTTAATACTCACAATTCCAACTGAAATATCCGGCAAACTTCTGCCGACATGATTCTCCTGAGGAATGAAGATAATAATTAAGAAAGGGGTTCATGCAAGGGCGCGCGGGTGACGCTCCTTTCCAACTCTCCTGCAATATTTGAACCAATTTAACCATCCTCACATGCGAGCAGGAATGATAAAATAATAACTGTTTCTATACATTGTCCTACGATTTTGTTTTATGCTAAATAGTGTGCAGATGAAAGACCAGCGACGCAAATTGCACAAGATTGGTCTTCGTCGTGCCAACAATGACCTAGTTTCCATCATTTCCAATTATTCCTATGGAGTACCGTGACGTAATCTAGCTCCAAAGGCAGTTATTGCGGATAAGCGAGAGGTCTCCTAGTTTATTATAAATCAATAAGACATATCTGCTTATCAGTTGATAGGTTTTCCAGGAAACTTTGGAACAAAATTTTCACGAGATTTATTTTTGGATTGCACTACCTCCTTCTTTCACCAACGTTTCGTACAGCATTGCAGTATCCACCAACAGGGCAATTAGTATTACTGGGAGCTTATGATGGGTGGGTGAGTTTTAGGTAAATTAAATTAAGTGCCAGAAAGTAGTCCAAAACTTCACTTAATGAATACCAACATCAGGTGCTTTAGATTGAAATTTTGACCTATCTAATGTAGTCAAAATATTATTTCGTTTTTTTTTACACCAAGACACAGGTAGCAGGGCTAGCTGGTCATTCCTGGACACATTGAACTCCAGATTCCTATCCACCCCTCATACCTTATTCTTTCTCAGAACTTCTCCTCTCCTTCCTTTTCTCCACATAGCATCCCCAAAGATAACAAAGGACCTAAGGGATTTTTCATCTGGGTTTCCAGTGTTGGGAAAATATAAAAAAAAAAAACAAAACGATCTACAAATTTTATATATGTAGGTTCTTATGTCATTAGGGTAATGTAAAATGATGTGTTTTTATAATAATAGTAATGAAAAGTTATGTGTTTTTGATTTGAAAATATGATCGCTTAGAAATATTTGATATGGTTTAATTAAATATTGCGAGCGGAACACATATTGGCATTTGAAATAATCCACCTTTTTTATAAGCCCGTAAAAAAGCATTAAGCCTTTAAAAACTGCTTTAAACTTCAAAATTTCCTATTTACGAACCCCATATTTATAATGTGAGAAGTTGTAAATTTTTTTTGATAAGGTTTTACATCTAAACTGCTTTTCTTTAACGGTAGGTTACGCTGTCACTTCTTTTCAGCTTATGTACAGAAAATTATGAATAAATATACAAGGTACAACGTACGTGCCCCTATCAAATCAATCAATCGGGCTACGACAATATAAAACTAACACGACATAAATCAGTGAAAAAAATTGCAATGTTAATCGTTGAATAAATCAACATCAAACAAAAGAAGAGGATGGTTTTAATTTTCATTCAAATTCACTGAACAGTAAAGGCCGGCTGAGGATTAACTAGGGAACATTAAAATATTGACGATTTACCAACAAGCCAATCGCGTAAGCCCACCCGCTTACTAAAGTATGTTTCCACGCCACTCCACTTTTTAATCAAACTTTACCTCATTTTCTGACAATCCAAAATATATTATGTATATGAACCAAAATGAAAAGCGAAATGCCTTGGAAACCACATATGATCTTAAGTTTAAAGATACACTTTCAAACAATTAAATTTAATGAAGTTAACCCTCGCGAGGTAAATCTGAACACGATGTGACTTTATTCTGTACTAAAATGTTTATTAAAATAACCTCGAGTGGGTGAATGTCACAAAATTATTAATGCTTTAATAAATTAAATTCTCAACCTCAAACGACAGAGGTTGTCTGTTGCTTTTTTAATGAAAATTATTTGTGTACTTGTACTTAAATCCTATTGAGCAATAAATTACTAACTCGGAAATAGAACTTTCTTCTTCTTCTTCTTTATGTGCCTTATCAGGTCCCCCCGACGTTGGCGATCACTCTTGAAAAGGTCTCTCTGTCTTGCGCTGCCCGGAATAGCTCCTCCACACTTCTAATGCCGGTCCACTCTCAACATTTGTCTCCTACCAGGCCCTCGGCGACCCTCTATCTTGCCTTTCAATATTAAATGGAGCAAGTGATACTTCTCCCCTCGAAGTATATGACCCAGATATGAAATTTTCTTGATTTTAATTAATGTAAGCAGTTCCCTATCTGCTTTAGCCCGCCTGAGAATTTCTATGTTGGTGATCATGTCGGTCCATGGGACCTTGAGCATTCTCCGGTGAAGCCACATTTCGAAAGCCTATTCATGGTATTTATTTTCAAGGTCCATGTTTCACAACCATACAGCAAGACCGACCACACATAACATTTTAGCATTCTCTGCCTTAGTTTTAAGCTGATATTGTCATTGCAGAAGAGGTATTTCATTTTTATGAATGCAGTTCTTGCTGCTTCAATTCTGCACCTAATCTCTATATCTGGGTCAAGAGTCTCCGTGAGGATACTGCCGAGGTATCTAAATCTCTCCACCTTTTCGACATTACAACCATTTAACTGAATCATTGATCCAGAGTGATCTAGTCGTCCAAAAGTCATCCATTTAGTTTTATTGACGTTGATTGTTAGGCCTTTACCTTTATCTAACTGCCACCTTGGCCGAGGGGTAAGGCTCTTAAATCGCAAACCGAATATTTGATATTTGATTAATTTGGATTATTTCACAATTAATTCTTTTAAAATAATATATAATATATTTGCGGCACGTTCCAGAGTGAAAGATACTCTAAGTATCGTACTGGTGTAAGACCACCATTCAGAATTGAAACGTTGCTTGAAATGGCTTTAGCGGTGTTTGGTGACCAGATCTGAATATCCAGTTACTTTCCCACCATCCTATTCCTTATCTCCTTCCCCTCCCGACTACCTTCAGCCTCACAACATACCCCAATTTGGGATTCCGTAGCCTCACTGATCCGGACGGGAGCAGCTGGGACTAAAAAAAATAACTTCATTATATTCCTGTTAAACCTAACCTGACGATGACACGATTGTGTCGAAACCGGTTGGCGTAAAATTTATAATATTTCTTTAAAAATACTTTATACTGACTGTTTATTTGTTTAGCTAATAAGAAGGATGTTATAAAAATCGTTGTTAATCAATGCAGGATACGTTTTCATCGCTTGGAAGTGCGCTTTCGTCCAAAAAAGAAATTAGATTTTAATGTTCAGAAAACTTATAATAATTGCCACCTCCACTTTGAAAACATCTCAAAAATGTTCTTTTGATCTTTTCAGAAATGTCTGATCCGTGCCACGACGTGGAGTGCCCGTGGGGCGCGTCGTGCTCCACGCTGGACGGGCGCGCGGCGTGCCGGTGCCCGCGCTGCACCACTCGTGCCACGGCGCCCGCGTGCGGCTCCGACGGCAAGGAGTACTCTGGCGCGTGCGAGCTGGCGCGCCACGCGTGCGAGCAGCAAGCTAACCTCACACTCGTCTACCATGGAAAATGCGGTAAGATTTTAAATATTATCTGTTTAAATTCTACAAGGACTGTTTATAGATCAATGAAGTCTGTACGAGAAGGCGAAGTAATGTAATTCCTCCTTCCTTTGGTACCCTCCCGGATTCCGGTCCCCCTTCCACCATCCTTCCCTGCAGACTTAACTATATAAAATTCACACTTTTTTCATGCGCCACTGCAAAAAAATTTTAAAAACTTTTCAATGCCATAACTCACTTTTATATCTAGAAACCTTTGCAGGCGTGCGCATAACAAATCACCAAAGTTTCATAGTAATCGGATACAATGTAGTAATGAATTGATTTATTAATTAAGAGCTCACCGTGAACGTTTTATCGCATTTGATAAATAGTATAGGAACGGAAAAAACAAAGAAACATTCACTTTTATGTATAAATATTATTAAACCACCTTCTAAAAGTTTCCATAAATTAAATTTCGGACGGGTTGTTTCACAGAATTTGAAAAATTCAACAAATTTCAAGGGTAAAATTCAAGTTCTGCGAAAGTCCTATTCAAGTTATGTTATTATTTCATCAAGGGTCGGTTTTTTTACAGAACTTGGATAATAACAAAGCTTGAATATGACTTTCACAGAACTTTAATTGTTCAAATTCTGTGAATTAATTCGTCGTTAGAGTCGACTCATTGTGTGCACTTCTCTGAACATTGTGAAATGGGATTGGGAATTCATTTCCAATCTTCCGAAGCTAAATCACACGTAAATAGTGCAATAAGATCTCCGTTCAGAGAGTCAGTTCTTGGGCTGCATTAGCCAACTATCATTATTCATTTCCTTATCCAGTTGGGAAGAACAATTCGCTGCGCTGGCTCCAGCAATTGGTGCTTCCTCCCTCTCTTCCGTCCTTCTTCTTTCTCCTTCTATGGCCGCTTCCCTCTTCCCACTCTCCGTCTTCTCGCCATTCTACTTCTACTCTAATAATCTTCCTTCCTCATATCCGACATCATTATCCAAGCAAGCTGCTCTCCCGCGAATAAAACTGTAATAATCTGTTGGCATTTTAAAAGTTCCCTGCTAGCTATAAAATATCTTCATCCACCATCTAAATATGAGTAGTAGAATACAAATAAGATATTTGTGAGCCGAGAAACTTCACATTATTTTTCTTACATATTTCATTTATTTACAGATTATTATTATCCAGTATTAACATGAACTATGAAACAGAAGAAATTAAAGAAGAAAAAGCTAGATATCTACAAGTCAACTTAAACCTGAATAAAGTAGTGGCAATTTGGGCAAAAACATACATTTTAACATACGTTTTGATAGAATACATGATTTAAGAAATGTCCTAAGTTTTTCTAGTTACAAGCGATAGCAAGGCTTTACACAAAAGTAGATACATATTAATCTTTCTTGTGTTACATTCGAAATTAACAAATTTTCAAAATCGTTCACAACGCATTGTATTTTATTTTAATAAAATGTATACAAGTAACTATACAATGTATTGTCAGGTCGATATTAGTTCCTAGCTAGGCATATTGCTTGTTCCAAAGAACCAAATGCTTCAGTTAAGCGTTTGTGTATTCTTTTCTGTAATAATGAATAAAATTTCAAGGACGTATTTTGTGAGTGATTAGTTCAAGTACACTTTGCAATATTATAATTATTAGTGTAAACTGTTATGATTTTAAAAATCACCAACATGTTATTAATAATATATCTTTGCAGTATCCACGCATATTTTATTACTCTTCATTTTTTTATTCGATTAGTCACGAAGACCCTCTTTAAAAAAGAAAGAAGAATAAAACAGTACAAAATTAAGTATGATTACTTATTTTTCTTTAAAACTAACCCCATAAATCAGGATTGAATATTAAGTTTTGTCTACCGCCTTCTACTATCAGGGGGTATTTTATCATCCTCCTGATAGCTTATCCATACGATAACGAATATTAATAGATAAACAAATAAACACTCGCAACAGGTAAATAAGAACTCGACTGTCTTATCCCATATACAGCCACTATTCGTAAGTTCAGACTATTTAATGAATTTTATCGTATGGATAATCTATGAGGAGAATGGTGAAATATCCCCTTAGTATTATTATACTAATGTGTTGGAAGTGTTTATTAGTTGATGTATGAGTGGATGGAGAGTGTTTGATGAGGAGATCCTCTCCACGTCAGGCACGCCTTCATACGTAACCGATATTGAGGTTAAAATGCTCCTTGAGATCACGGCACTTCCAAGCCGTGATCTTGTGTTCAGGCTTATAATAATGATGATGCTTAATTGAAAACACTTAGTTATCCACGATATTAAGTTTTATTTAAAATATTATTTACAACGAATATACATTCGCGTACAAACTGGTAGTCAGGTAAAATTGCCGTGCAACCGGATGGATCGAGTACTAGAATCGGAATAATAATATGATCCTATCTCGGGGCAATCGGTGACATTTAGTGTTGGTCATCTGGGATACCATACGCGTGAAAATAAGTAATGTGAATAAGTACTGCCATATACCTCCCCACCAGCGTTGCACGCGAATTACAAAATATGGCATACGAAAAGAAAATAATTATATACACCTAAATAGGGTTTAGTATGTGTCTGAGATATATATATATACAAAATATAAACAATGTTTTACATACTTGAAAATATAATTTTTAACATAAGTAGTTTTGTGAACAATGCTAAATTTACATCATTAACTTAGAACATAACATGCTTATAAAAAAGAAAAAATAACAAAAGTTTCAAAATGTTTGAACGTCTTAAAATTAATATGTTATTTGTTTACAAGTCCTAATTATCATTAGTAATAGGAGTAAGTACCTATTTCTCAGTCGGTATTGACCGATTAAAATTATTATTACTTGTTCCTTCTTACGGCTAGACATATAGTGTTGAGGTAGGTAGGTACTGCTAGAATGCGTAACGGTGATTATTTACAAAGGCGAGTAGTGCTGGCTGACTCGGTACATACTTATTATGCGTTTATACAATTTCAACGAAAGTAAACATAACTAACTATGCGTAATATTAAAATATAAATAAAATACATGAACCTTATTATTCGAAATTAACTTTATAAATCTTAGACTAAGGAGTGAATTCATTTTTAAACGAGGGAAAATAATAATTCGAATTCCAAGTGCTGTCTTTGTTTATTACCTGACTTTAGGTACGTAAGTACCTCCGCAGTGGTATTGGAATGTCTAATTATTATTTATTATATTGTTATTGTTAAACAAATACAGTTTGGTTAGCATTTATGACGGTCCGATCTAATATGTGGCTTCTTTTTAATAAGATAACACTACGTAAAATTAATAGATATCGGAGATTAACAGAAATTATTTACAGGTTGGATAACTTATTTGCTAAATTTGATATACCTTACTAATATTATTAATTAGTTATTTACAAATAAAATGTAGTCTGTATACTGTTCAGAATTCGGGATACGAAAATTAATTTATATAATATTATTATTTGTTAGAAATACTGACTACGTAATAATACAATAATTTATATGGCGGTGTTTTGCTAGCTAAATACCTAAATAAACTTAGTTTTATTTCACAGTAGTGCATTAGAATTTTAATCAATTATGAGATACAGTGATACAAATCGTATAATAAATTTTAGATACATCAATATAAGTTTTCTAATTAATTTGTTTAAACGATAACTTTCTTCATTGAAGTATTGCCAAGTATTACTTTTACGACTGGTACCTTTCAGGAAAATGTACATGTCTTCCACAGCGTGTTTTTCTTGTTGTTATTGTGGGCGGTGTGCCGTTTTTTGCGGTATTTCCTCCGAATTTTGGAAAAATGCAGGTTTGAGTCGGTCACAGTTGGAAACATTAATTTAACATAGGACGAGGGCGGAGTCATCTTTTGCCTTAATATAATCGTCAGGTTGACTCTGCGCTTTCCCTTCAATCCTTGATTGCTTGTAGTAGGACAGTTAGTCTCTTCAGATTGAGATATTGTGTCAGCTACTGTATATATACATTATTGGAGATGTTGAAGTTGAGAAGATGGTGAAAAAAACGATTTGTTTCTTTAAAAAAATTCGAGATCGTAGCTATTCAGTAGATATTCATGAGTCCATTAGTATTCCTGTTGTTCCCAGTTGCTCGTTGCCCGTTTACTGGATCTCGTCCAGTCGCATGTTTCTTGTTATCTGGTGATATATGTTGACAGTTCCCAGTTGCTCGTTGCCCGTTTACTGGATCTCGTCCAGTCGCATGTTTCTTGTTATCTGGTGATATCTGTTGTCTGTGCTTGTTAAATAGCTACAAGTGTTTATGTTACTTGTGCGTAAGTAAGGAAAGTTACGATGGACTGCTATTATTAGCAAAATCACACTTATTGTGTGGCGTTGCCGTTGTTTTTTGAATTATCTCTGTGAAATGTGCATGGTGGAATGCAGTTGAATGATCTCTGCCCGAATTTTTTATGGTATCTGCAGTAGTCGTTTGTTTTGTGAAGTTCATTGTTATTGTCCGTTCGATCGTTCGACCGGGATCGATGTTGGCGGTCGATATTGGAGTACGATGTCGGTGGATGACGCCATTCTCGGCGGGGGCTAGGATTACGCCGATTATAAAAATGATGTACGGGGCTATGACTGTCTCTGCGACTTGACTTTAGTTGTTTGACTTCTAGAGATAGTCCAGAAATTTGTTCACGTAGGCTCTGAAGAACGGAAGTGATGTCGGGATCTTCTCTGTAATTGTTATCTCTACGTTGATTTTTGTTTATCGCTCCGCACTCGGTCGTCTGGTAGATTTCCAGGATTTTATCGGCTGCTGACGCAAGTTGTAGTAGATTGTCGTCTGGCCGTGCGGTCAATATAGCTTGTACATGTTGGGGAAGTCTTTGTAGCCATAACGTGCGTATGATTGCGCTTTCAGCAAGCTCGGGACCGGCGAGTTCGTGCATCAATCGAAGTAGTCCGGATGGTTTCCTGTCGTCCAACTGTAATCCGGTTAGTAGTCGGGTGAGACGTTTTCCTTCGGAATCTTGCAACCTCGTGATGAGTGCAGTTTTTAGGGTAGAGTACTTGTCCGTTGCTGGTGGCTTGATGACGACATCGCTGACGGTCCTGAGGGTTTCGATGTCCAGGGAGGCGACAATAATGTTGTACTTCGTGGTGTCATCTTTGATTCTTGAGTTGGAGAACTGGCTTTCTGCCTGGGCAATCCAGAGCTGTATGTTGTCACACCAGACGGGGGGTAGCTTAACTGATACGGAGTTTATTACTGGATCCATTATTGTGTAATTGGCGCTGGTTCCTGATGCTGTTTCTTCTAGCGGCATATTGTCGTTGTAATATGGCAAGTGATAGGCAATGGCGAAAGCAGTAGTAGCACTGATAGACCGTGTAGGTATGCAGATAAAAATATCAAAATTGTGCATAAAACAAAATAACAATAAATCTAATCCAGGTCTGAAAAGTTAAATTGATGATATCCAAAATCTCTTACAAATCCCTTATCTTTGCGTTGAAATGTTAGTACAAATATATTGTAATTGTAATTGTATTAATGCTTTGATGCAGTGCAGTTTAAAAATTTATACCGTGTAACAATATTTGCCTATTCTCGCTGGGTTGCTAAATTTCGTCGAAATGTTCGAATTATCAATTATTAACAAGGATCACTGTGAGAAGTTGAATTTGCGTTACTTGCTTTACTCCGATCTGCGGTGGATGCTGTGGGGTCGGGTGTAGGATCTCCAGGTATATGGCATCCGGGTATTTGGCATCCGGGTACCTGGGTCTGTCTGCAAAATCGCGTCTGTTGGTTAGGATACTCTGCCTTAGCTGCTGGGCTTCTTGTTTATCTGAAATTGATATTTACCGGCAATATACTATCCACATAAACAAGTAATGAGTTGCGGGGGAAGCATTATTAAGAAAGTAGTAGCGGGATGTAGGTATTTTCGTACGCTACTGAATTTGGTGGACAATAACCAATGAACTATGTTGGACAATAATGTTCTTTACTGATTTATCTTCATATGATTCTAATGTACATACTGGACCTACTGAATTTAAGTTAAAAAATTGAAATGTTACTCACAAGATTGGGGTGTCCAGGATTCCGCATTCCAGTACTCAATCCTCCGTATTGGCAGTGTTCATCATTATCATTAGAAATTCTCGGGGTCACCAATGTTGGAAGTGTTTATTAGTTGATGTATGAGTGGATGGAGAGTGTTTGATGAGGAGATTCTCTCCACGTCAGGCAGGATTGCCTTCATACGTTACCGATATTGAGGTTAAAATGCTCCTTGAGATCACGGCACTTCCAAGCCGTGATCTTGTGTTCAGGCTTATAATAATGATGATGCTTAATTGAAAACACTTAGTTATCCACGATATTAAGTTTTATTTAAAATATTATTTACAACGAATATACATTCGCGTACAAACTGGTAGTCAGGTAAAATTGCCGTGCAACCGGATGGATCGAGTACTAGAATCGGAATAATAATATGATCCTATCTCGGGGCAATCGGTGACATTTAGTGTTGGTCATCTGGGATACCATACGCGTGAAAATAAGTAATTTGAATAAGTACTGCCATAAATGTATATCAGATTATGATTACGCTTTCCAATGTTTGCCTCGCTTATTCAGTAAAGTTGCTCTCGGGTTAATGTATGTATTTCGGAGCCAAACTGTAAAACTGTTTCATCGAAATCATAAATTCACCCAAACAAAATAAATTTAATATGTATCAAAATTATGCAAAACTCTGAAGTTATTTTAGATTAAGTTTACACAATTCCGTATCGCTACGAACCACAAGTAGGGATTTCTCATATCCAATCTCGTCCGAGCTTAATCTGCCGATCCTCTTCAACCTTCATCTTGTCATAAAACTCTCAGCTACCCTTTTCCCTAACCAACTTTTCGTATTACGTCATTTTAGGTGCGGTGCTACGCAAACCTACATTCATAATAATATATATAAATCATTTTAAGAGCACCTCCCTGACCTCCGAACCACACACATAAATAATAGTGTCCTCGTAAGAGCGGCTGTGCATGGAAATTTGTAGAGGAAATGAGTTACTTTCGCATGTGCACTTCTAAATAGAATCAAAATCACTGATTAATAATCCAATCTAGATGGTGTCAAAATGAAACCCTTTATAATAATGCGAAGAAAGGCTTTTCTGTTGAGCATGGTCGTTAGTAGCTTTTTATAGTGATCGATTTACTATTATAAAAGCTTCTAAGGTTTCCTTATTCCAGCTTTTTTTCAATTCTGACAAACTCCAACGGAAACCGCTGTCGAGCGAGTCGCGAAATAACGCTCTCTATAGAAGCGGTTGATTGTGAGCTCGCTTATTGAGGTAATTAGGTAGAGTGTTCTTCATATACGAAGGTAGCGGGGGTTGTGAGGCAACCCTCCATTCAGACCTCCCACCCACCCATTCCCCTCGGCCCGGTCTTACACTCCTTCGCACTTCCGTATCTGTGTCGGGGGCCATCTTGTTTGTACTGCAGCCTTCGCGGAACTCCCGCAGTTCGAGCACCCTGTTGGAAACCTGTTTTTATTGCACACTCCGAGCGGAAAACACGACTAATTCATAAAACATTTTATGACGATAATAATGCACATCCCATGTACCACATGCCGCGTGTCGCATGCCCCGAGGCATCCCCTAGCTGCCTACAAATACTCGTACATTATTATACTCGTATTTAGTTTATTTACAATGGAAATAACGACAAATAAATCGGAAGAATGCTTATTTTGCAAAACTCACGACAAAATTTTCAAAAATTTGTTTTGTTTTACTTGATCATTTCCGATTTTTTTTTCTAAAAATCTGACTGTCGTTGTCTAGTATTTTTATAAGCCCCTTGAACATTTGCGACTTGCAAAAAACTTTAGCTATATTATAAGTAATAATATTCATTTCATCCCTTACGTAAAGCTATAAAATAGATCCCGGCCCTTGTAGATATCACTTAACAAATAAAAGGAAAATTGTCCTTGTACAGTACCCGTTAAAGCAGAATTTATTAGTTTTCCAATTTACATAATAAAATTGGGTGTGTTATGAACATTGAAGATTTATGCGTAACCAGAATTTTCAAAGAAAATTGGATTTCCCTTTATTTACATCTACCTATGCTGTGTTAATATATGAATATTCTATGAATATCTTACATATTTTTAGCATATTCGCTTTATCGAGATAAATTCTAAAAAATATAATTTCTTGTAAAGCGGTTCTATTTAAAGTCCTTTATGCATATACTTTGCCTATAACTCAACGTTTTGTCATTTTAGGTAAAGTATTTTTTATATGTAATTAAATGAAGACAATATATTAATTAAATGTTATAATTTGAGGTTTTACTCATAATTTTAAAAATAAATCTTTTTTTTAGTTGATTTAGACACAATTCACGCAAATCTGTGATCTAAGATGAGTGTTATCTAATCGGTTGTATTCTAGTGGTTGTGACGAATAATGAGCGACCTCAAGGTGCAAACAACGTCGTTTATAAGCATACTTGTGTCACTTTGAATCGACCAAAAACTAGACATGCATATTTGTAAAAATATTTTTTTCCTATGACTTTCCCTTTAAAACATTTTGACAGCCTTCGTGGTCGAGGGGTGGTCAGAAGGTCACGGGTTGGAACCCGGCGTGCGCAAATAAATTTTATTTGATTAATTTGTGTTATTTCACAATTAATTAATTAAAAATAATACAAAGTGTTTTTGTGACACGATCCAGAGTGGCAGATATTCTCAGTATCGCCTTGGTGTAAGACCACCATTCAGAATTGAAACGTTGCTTGAACTGGCTTTCGCCGTATTTGGTGACCAGATCTAAATAGCTAGGTACTTTCCCAACCCTGTCCATCCCTTTCCCATTCCCACTACCTTCGGCATCACAACATATCCCAATTTGGGATATCATAGCCTCACTGGCACCAGAGGGGAGCAGTTGGGACATGTGCGGTATTAAAAAATAAAATTACGAAAGTAATACTTTTTTTAAAAAATAGTTACTACCCCCAAGGTCTACCTGCCATTGTCTGAACTTGAAAATCATATTTACTAAAAAAAATCTTATTAACCGAATAAATAGTAATAGAGAACAAATAATATTTTTTTACATGTGGGTATTGTTTATCCTACTTTCATAGAATGAGATTTCTACAATATATCCACACAAAAACGAGGGGTTGAGATTCAGGAATTTAAAATTGTTTTCCCAATTCACAAAAATCCATCCCTCACCGTTCAGTTAGGTTGGTTTTTCACGTACATGGTCGGCTCCTTTAGATTATCCACACAACCTTTCATTTCTATTCCAAGTTGCCGCCCGGCCCCACTTGATACTCGCCTCAGCTGGGAAACCGTTTTGTCAACGCCGCACACCGCTCCAACCCTCCCTTACTCCACACACCCTTACATTCTATTTTCTATCATCGATACAACCGGCTAAAATTCTCAATAGAATAACCTTCTAACCCCCGCGTGACCCGAGAAAGGTCTGAACTTAAAAATTTCGGAATAATGAAATTCCTACCCGGCTACCAGTTTCCGCCAGGAGTCAATCGAGTGACATTCCCTCGGGGAACATAAATTTGATGGAGTCCCCTTTTAAGAAAATGCCCTTCTGTGATACCTCCGGTACTGGGAGACTGGTGACTGGACAATCATCCGTCTACCTGAAAAAGTCGTGGTGGTGTCATGACGCATACTGACGAAGAAATTTAGTCTATCGCCTGGAAAACATCCCATTAAAAGCGGAAGATTTTTTTTATTTTACATTAATCTTTAGAAACAACCTTTTTTTTAATGTGTTGTGATTTTCGTTTACTTTGATAATATCGCATTTAGAAAACCCCATTTTTTTTCAAAATTAATGCATTACTTAGTTTCAACCACGTTTATTGTTCAAAAAACCACCATGTTTCGTAAGCAATGCTTACCTCATCATGGGTATTTTGTACAAACTTTTTTTATGTTTTAAAACAACCCTGATGAAGCAAGAGTTGCTTACGAAACATATTGGTTTTTTTAACAATGAACGTGATTAAAACTAAATAATCTATTAATTTTGATTTAAAATTGTGCCACAAAACAAGTTTGCTATATTTGAACAAGCACAATTTATTTATTTTGTGGAAACGAAATTCGCACGAACTTACAACTAATCATTACGGCATCTCAGCACCGGGTTATGCAGATAGGATTAATGGGCACATGACTCGGTCTTGGTCCACACTCTTTGCTTCTCGTATCTTCTCTATATTCTTCTCGTGAAGAATATGTAGACAGACTATGCACATTATCCGGATCGCAGTACTTGAATCACTTTATTCGCATTATTTGTTAATTACAAACACGAAACCTCTCTTTGATATCTTCTCACATAGTACGTAACGCGTTGCAATTAATAGCGTTTCGGAAATTAAATATTATAATCAACAGCACCAGTAATAATTACAAGTATATTAAAAATACTTTAAGTAGATTGCAGTGTGCGTGATTCCGACGTTTTATTGTTGATTAAAATAATTTATTTTATTTGGCAATAACTTTTAAAAAAAAAAATTTTTTGAGATAATAATTTACTCCTAAAATTTATTAAAATAATATTATTATTTTATTTATTGACTCATACCGGGAAGAACAAAAACATTAATAACTCATTTTTTTTTAGCAAGGGCAACAACAAAGGGAAAAAACAAGAATATTATGTGCACCTTCTCTTTTACCAAAGTGATGTAAATAATAAGTTCTTGTAAGTAGAGGTCCCAAAAAAATTTCTGATAAATTTTTCATATATTATAAGCCATAATATCAACAATTTCCTCATTATTAAAAAAAATAGTACTTAATCGAATGAGAAGTGGACATTGTTCTTTTTAAGTTGTTTAGGCAGAGTGAAAGCCAGAAAAAATTTATTAAAATGTATGTATACGTATAGCAACCGAGAAAAGATTTTGTTTTTTCCCAAATGCAGCTCTCGTTCAGAAAATATTATAAATTGTAACTTTTCAAATATCATGACGGTCACACTTACCTAACTTTCCTTATCAAACCTTTTTTATCAGATTCTATTATATTTTTATTCGATACCTAATACCCAATTGTTGTGGAAAGTTGTGGAAAGAATTGTAAGTTATATTTTCCCGAATGGTGCGGGGCCCGGGATGATCTCTGCTTCCCACTTTATGTTGAAGAAAACGCTTCAACTCCAAATAACGAGATTTTCCCCAAAAAATAAGAGGTTTTGTTTTAATTTAAGACTTCACCGAATGTTTTAAGTTTATTCATATCCAGGAAAGAAAAGTTTCAGCCTCGGGGTGCTTTAAGCTAAGAAATATGGAATTGTCTCACTTTTTATTTTTTTTTATTTATGTAACTTGATTTATTTTTAAATTGATTAAAAAAATAATTTCGACCGCGTTCTTCCACTAAAGATACAAAATGAAATCGTTATTTTAGACTGGAAAATTCACAAGAATATAACAACGAGCTTTTTGAATAGCACCTTGACTCTTGAATTACTTCCGGCAAACCTTTTTAATACCAATAATAAACGTGCGATTTATACGTCCTTGCGGGAAAATATTTAAGTTTGAATAGGTACCTACCTTTTGGTGAGGTAGAATTTGGAAAAAAATGTGATTCCTTGAAGTTTCTTGAAGAGAATTTTTTCATTGATTGCGAACTTAACCAACTAACGAACCATTTATGTTATTTTGATTCTTGACTTGGTCCGATATTTTTTAAATACAATAGTTTTTTTTTAGATATATTTATTCAAAAAAGAATATTACATAATTTACAGAAAAAATATTAAACGTAATAATAACTTCACATGTTGTTACATGTGAGATGTATAACCTTAATAAAGCTAGGCTTGTGTGTATGAGGGGTGTTATTATGATTGTTATTACTTTATTGCTATGTTAAAGTATTCAGCCTAAATTTTCAGTGTTTTTGTGGTGAAATTTTAAAATTGTTACTTAAATTTCTAAAGCTTTCTAGTAATTTATTAAAATTTTGATTCACTCGATAGTGCCATGTCTTTTTCGGGCGTCGTCGACTTCTTCTACCATTTGCATTCAAGTCATTTATTATTCTTGCATTCCTTTCATCGTCCATATGATCTACGTGCCAGAACCATACCTTTTTAATTACAATTGCAGTCTAGCACTTTTTATGAATTTCCACAATTTTTAAAAGGTCGTACATGATTTTATATACAGCGCTATAGAAATACTGTAAATTTTATATGCAGTATATCTATATATAGCCCTGTACTAAAAAAATACATTTCTTGTTTCTTCTACGTAATCAACGCTTTTAGCGGGAAGGCCACTTTATCCATTTTCAATTTACCGCAAGGGATAGGGTACCTAGAGCTTGATATTGATAAAAAGACGAAGTTGGTGGTATCGCAAACTTGATATTTTGGTGAAAAATTGTAGGTTTTTCAATAAAACACATACAAAACGGAAAAAACAAAGCGCCGCAAAAAAAAAATATATATATATATCCAAAGCCAAACCAATAAATGCTTTCGATTTGAATCATTCTGAAACAATGAAGGACATTTTGCTATTTCGGGCAATTGTTCCGAAAGTTAAACAACATTTAATCAAGAAAACTTTAAAAGGCATCAATCATTATATCTCTGCAGGAAAAGCGCTGTGCTGCTTTCTACGCTTAGTAAGATCGAACCACAAAATTTTATCTCTGTAAGAATATTTAAGAAAAATCTTACTTTATTGAGCGGCTGATTCAAAACTTTGAAGAAAGACTGAAGTTTTCCGCTGAACCCCTTTTGAAAAAAAAAACAGAAAACGTAGATTTTTAAAAAAATATTTAATAGACACGTGGGAAGTACGAAAAGGATCGCTGACCGAAATCGTGCGAAATCGTTGTGCGAAATCAGTCTGGGTCGCTCATCGCTGATCTATAGTGTTTTACTAATTGTTTAAAACATTAACGCCTTTCGGCTTCTACCTAGTATTTATAATATATATACGTATGCAACATATTTTAAGTGTTTAATAATTGCCGCATCTTGTGGTACACCAACACGAAGTTGAATAACAAACCGAATATATTAAAAATGTAATATATGTTGAGCAATTTGAGCATGTGCCTTTGCGCGTGGGTCTCTACTTGACCCTCACGGGGTAGCAGCAAGCGGTAGAAGCAGAGTGATTAGTGTAGTGAGATGACATGATGGCGCCGTGGCAGGTGTCAGGCAGGAGAGGTGAGGATTACTTTGCATCGAGCAACCTCACGTTACTCCTCACTCACTGGCCTGTAAGCTTAAATCCTTGTTGGGAAATTTATTTATGATAATTAGAATCCTAAGCATATATATACGCACGATTATTTGTAGATATATGCAACTAAAAAAAAGCGGCAAATTTGAAAAAAAAAAAAAATATATTATTTTTATTTCTTCACCTCGTATTGTTTATATTTCAATTTTAACCTAACCAGGACTAGCCTGTATCGTTGTCATTAATTTTTAAAACAACATAAATTAATGTACTTACATCTTACATATCAAAAGAACAGTAATGTTACATTATCTTTCTAAAAAAATATGGGTACCTACTAAGCTGAAGGAAGCTAATTCTTCTATTGAAATAAACATATAAGTTGACGGGTATTGGATTGATATGAATTGTTTTCCAGTTTTGTGGTTTTCGTCAACTACTATTGTCACTGACCAAGTTATGTTTATAATAACAACCAAATGAAAATACCCTGTCATATTTCTGTGCTCCTTACATTTTTTTTTTGTAGGTAGTTTCACATTTTGAAGCTTTTTTAATAATTTTGTATGTCAATATGTAAAACAAAGTCTGATTAATTACACCATTCATAACTCAAAAACGGCTGGATCTATTTTTATGATCTTTGATTTATTAGATTTTTTCCGCTCCGAATAGCAGAATAGTTAATAAAACATCGGAAAAATCACGAAAAAAAAATTATGAAGAAATTTATTTTGAATGCAACGAATTCCCGTATTTTGAAAGAACCGCAGCAATATTGTGATAAGTATAATATTGAACAGCGAGTGAATTCCAAAAATTCAAAAACGTTAAATTTCAATGCGCTGATAGTTTTTCTTTTATTCCTAAACATAATGTTGCCCCTCTTTCTTACACACTAATAGCCTTACTAAAAAACCCCGTGAAAAATTTATTCAATTGACAAACGGCCGAGGATATGAAAACATTACTAATTAAAAAATTGTTCTTGGAAAAAAATACACGCCGTTTACACAGCCTGGGGGGGGTAGTTTATCTCTGTTTTAGGGATGATGTCTGAACGAATTTTGGAATTTTCCTAAGTATTTTGAATGTTCTATATATTTCTTATTTTTGAAGGTGCCGTATAAACAAATACCATTTTTAAAAAATAGATAAAATTACCGTTTAGATTTGTGTATTTGAAATACACTTTAGTTTTAAAAAACTGCCATATTTTAAGATTTAAACACGGAAAAAAATGTAAAATAATTTTTCACCAAAACATTTTTGATGAAAGTGTAAAGAAATATTAAAAAAAATAAAATGTAAAAAATACAAACCTTTTATATAATGAATTTGAAATGAAACTGTCAACTCACTTTTTCCTCGTGCATACAATAAAAAAATTATAAAAAATTTCAAATTTTTTTTTAATGCCAAAAAAATAACCTTAAAAATATCTCTGACATTTCAACACATTTCTTGCACCACTAAAGAAGTTAATTTCTTTGATAAGTTTACCAGCACGTGAATTTGATATTAATATTTAAAAAAAACACCATTTTCAAGAAATTCTCATAAAATAAAGATTTAAAAACGTTAATTTGAACTTTTATGTAACCCAAAACAATATTTTGACAGTTCAACTTTTAAATACTGTTTATTGTGCAATAACTTGATAAAACTGATGTAATACCACACAAATAACACGGCAAATGTATTAATTACATGAATAGAAGAGTGAATTGATCACTATAGTAGAAATCATTCAGTAAAATCTCAACATTTAGTAAAAATATTCCCGTCATGCATGAAAACCAACTGCTGTTTTTTGCGCGGGCAAGTTGTGCAGGCGCGACGTCATCACCATCTAGCGGCTATGAATTAAAACAAAATTTTGTATGGAAAATTTGAAAAATTGCAGTGTTGCCAAATTTAAAACGTGTTTTAGAGTGAAATTCTTTTTTTAATAATATTTCGTGTTTTAGTGTAAATGTGTTGTATCCATGATGCTACAAAAACACAGGTAATCGGTCATGCTGTGGTTTTTTTTTAGTAAGGCCGTAAATGTCAATAGTCGAAAATGAGACAAACGGTGATCGTATGTCTACACTCCTCCAAAGGAAAAATACAAAATTATAAAAAAATCTCCCTCATACGTATAAAGAAAATGAAACGCAATTCCCTTAAGTAAGTGGAAAAGTAAGAAAAAATATATATAAATCCGTAAATAGCGCCATCTCTGATACTGGCAAAAACAGAACACATACAGTTGCGCATTGATAATGGCTTCATTGTGTAATTTTAAACTTAATAAAAAAATTTAATTTAATTCAGCTAATAAGTTAACACATTTTTTATTGATTCTCAGGCGGTACGAAGTTCGTCGGGTCAGCTAGTTATATATAAGGAACATGAACGCCACTGCGAAAATTAACACAAACTAGCCGATGAAATTTCTGTGCTCCTGGTTCCTGTCCAGGAACCGAAAAAAGAGTTAGAAATTTGAAAATAGCAATTAAAATTATTTTCTGCTAAAAGTCTCCCTCAAGCTGTCTCTCCCGGCTTTCCACGCAGTTGGTGGGTAGTGGCATCCACCGCCTCACCTCATGAACCGGGACACCCCTGCCAAGTCACCAAACAACTTGGGATAACCTATGGCAGACGTGTTGAATATACAATAAATGGTTCCAGGGGCGGCTGTACCCATTTCCGCCAAATTGAGAACTAATCTTGAATATTGAATAATACGACTCGTACATACCACAATTTATATAGGCATTTTTAAAAAATTCTGCGATTATCACAAAATCGTTTTTCATTTTATTATAATAATATAATGTGTAAAATGGTGGATATTGGCGTGACAGTACGCAATTATTTGATTCAAAATCAATTTTCTTTATCTGCGAGTTCCATCTGCTGAGCGGTGGGGGGTGGGGAGTGAAGTACGAGTAGCTATGGGAAAGCGATATGTATTAAAGAAACGTACGCAATTTCCAGCCGACGAATCTTCATTCGCGTCACGCAATATTTTTTTACAAAATAAATCATTCCGATGTTGTTGAATTTGCCTTTTCCTTGGAATTTATCGCAGTTGTAAAACTGTAAATCATAAGATGAATCGTCCTTTTAGTGTATCCAAGGTTTTCTTGAATAACTTGGTCATTTTTCAGGACCTTTATGGCCTGAACCTTTTTCAATCTTTAAAAATTATACTCGCTTACTTTTGGACAAGTTTGTATTCCATTACGTTACACTAAACGGTTTACCTGCCCCAATTTGTTTTTTTTTGTTTTATCGTAATGAAGCCCTTGTGTTTTACCTTTGTATGATTTTCACTACAGTGCGTTTATTGTATCTCATGTTGCCTGTGAGCCACGAAGGAATACGCTTTAAAACTCGATATAACCGAACAAATATAATCTATGGATATAAACGGGTTCATTTTCTGTCTTTCACATAATTTCACTTAACGCCTGACACTTGAAATGATTTTCTCCCCTAATTTAGATACTAAGTATCACCGCATCGTAAGTTTACATACGTAAAATATTTTGAATACTTTAATACGAAAGAAATTAAATTATTTAGAGAAGTATCACAAATTTTACTACTTATTTGTTATACATATATTTGATAATTCGTAAGATGTTTGCTTTTAGAAAACCCGGAATATTTGCATATCGATTGTGGGATAATATAAGGCACGTCCACCTTCAAAAAGAATACACTTGACTCTAATTTTAGAATATTTTATCGCCGATTCTACGCAAAAACTGTCGATTCCATTTCAACAATTTTCTAACGCGATTATAAAAAATGACATTATCCAGATGAATCTGGTCTACGGTACGTAAAAGAAGACACTGGTGTAGTATTTATTACTGGCGCGAATGGCAGTCTGGAAGTTATTGAATTAAGTCCCCTCGCAGTACCTACACATTCTCTTTCATTATATTATTTCACAATTCAATTTCCAGACTCAACTACGTATTGTACTTTCAACCTACTGTACGCTGAATACTCCCGGTACATCCCCTCCCCTCGCCGGTACAGTACTCCGAGAACATAACCGTACAATCTGCTGGAAAATATAATTATGTACATTGCATGACGGTTATCTTTGCGACGCCGACGCTCAGTGCTTAAAGCTTCAGTTTTCAAAAGAAATGAGGCAACGCAAAATACAGGGATTACGTTTGGATGTTGATTCATTCATCGCGACCTACACTCAACTCGCCTCACCTTTACTTATCACGGGTAACCTCACACCCGATCCTACCTTAACCTAACTCTGGGAGCAAGAAGTGTTATTCAACATATATTTTTACTCAAGTTGGCAAACAAGAACTCCTTTCTATACAATTCAAAAATTCTTTATTCATGCCATATGAATCTGTATCCTAAAATAGCTTTACTTGGTTTTTTTTTTCAAGTTTTGACTTGAAAAATACGAGAACCAATAATTATTATATAAATCCATTCCGTTTATTTGGCACAAGTTGTCACATCCAGAACCACGCACTGATTCATAGAGCCTTTTTTGCTTAAAAACTTCAAGAAATACGCTGTTTTTTCGCTGTTGAAGGTAAAAATCTACACTGAAAAACATCCAAAAAAATATTTCAAACTAGCGAGTTCCCGGCATGCTTTGCTATGCCACTAATAAAGAAATTGTTTCTACCTGCGTGTCTTTTCCCATTCGTCCCGTTCCCATTCCGTCACCCTTTCCCCTCCCATTTCCCCCTCCACCGTTCCCGCCTTCCCTCTCCACTCTCCCGCAAACCACCCTGCCGCGAAGCCCTCCCCTCTTCCGCGTTCAATTTATTCAGTCCCGGTACATTCAGATTTTCAAACAGCTCGCGTGCCGCCTATCGCAATTATTTTTATTTTTTACATGTTATAAACATTCATTTTTATATATTATAAGAACAATCAATCAAATTTGCTACCTAACATGGTACCTATTTAAAAATATATAATTTTCAATTAGATTCAAAGTAATCGATTTTGATTAGTACCATAAGTGAGTACTTCGATTAAATTCATTAATTTAAAAAGTTTATTTGAAGATTGAATTTTGATTGAACAATCGATGTTTTAAAAATGTTATTTTCGAAAGTTAGAAACATTTCCTATGCTTAATAAAGCAACGCATAGCGGACATAGATACAAACATTTTTTTATTCATATATATATAAATATGTGTAGATGATACCAAATTAATAAAACCAGGCTTTAAATGAATATCACGATGGTAAAAGTGATTGATTGCAAAAGGGTAGCTGTAAGCTATGTTATATAAAAAAAGACTGACCGTCGTAGATGTCCCCAAATCAGGTAGAATAGATAGGTATCTGAACAATTTGTTATAACTCTTTTGTCATTATAACAATTAGGTCTGTCACACATGTTTGGTTTTAAAATAATCGCCTGGGTTTGCTTCACCATTATATATTCTGTCCAGCAACCGTCTATAGCAAGGCCGGCGGAAAGTGAGCGGCGAGCTTCATGTTATTGGAAAACTAAATGAAAGCACATTTATCCCAACTCGGAAAGCAACCAATAGGACATATGTGGTTGTAATATGCGATTGCATACAAATGCTGAACAATAACGAGGAAAACACACATAAAACCGGTGATTAAAAATGAGCCCTTTCTGTGCTTTTTAATATCATCAAAAAAATAATTCGGTGGTTTGTGCGATTCAATTAACTCAAATTTGCTTTGAATTTAGGTGTCATTTTCAAATTTGGAACTGATTTTTCGTGAATTGAGATTAACCTGTGATTTTTTACAGGTATATAAATAAAGACAAGTCTTAAGTTGGCTGCATTTGTAATTATCCGATATGGATTCAATGACACCTATCTACATTTTATTTATTTTAGACCGTTCAATCTTGACTCCTATACCTAGACAATATATCAAAGAGACTTCAAACATAACATGGTAAAAAATGGAAAAGTAAACAATTGAAATTGTATTTAATTTGTGAACCACGAGGAAAGCAAAACCCTTACGAATTCTCGCATTTAATTCTGTTCCCTTTCATGATCAATTAACTGCTCAACGTATAATAAAAGTGAAAACACTTCATCAACTCAAACACGGAATTTCCCGTGAATTTGTTCAAAACCAATAACACCCTTAACAAATCTAGGCTCATTGTTTAGCTGTTTGTTTGTTGCAAGATGGTAAAGTCTCGTTCGCTTAGCGTCGGAACATGGAATGTATTTGTTTAATGGCGCCCGAAGTTCCGTGCCGAACTTTTGAGCTTTCGACTTGAATTAAAGGTGTATCGTAATAATTTAAGGTTACGACCTGGCTCGGGTGTGAATGCGCTGTAAACTTTACACCCCTCTATAAACTTTCTATTGCCTCGTTTGTTAGACATTTTCCTTATTCGGCGTATCTTGCCATAGGTCAAATTATTTCGCGAAAATGTAAACAATTCAACTCGTCATGCTAGCCGGGAGATAATTGGATGAAACAATTCCTTTATTGATGTTGTGCGAAAGGTGTGCTTTATTACTGCTTCTGTTGGTTTTACGGCGAATTTATGGTGTTTTTGCAATTTTGAATAAAGCACTTAATTTATGAGTTCAATTCGACTGTTGAGTTTTAATTTATGATAATATTTATTTAACGTATACCGCTCTACCAAATTCCCTAAGATGATAGTTCTTTCGTTCGTAAAACAGACTAGAACATTTTAAGGCTTTCAGTGTTAATTATTGGACATAAACCTCTTTTAGTTAACCCCTAAATAATATGATCCATTGCTTAGTATCTTCATACCAACAAGCTTGGGGCTATTTCTGTTTCTGGTATAGTCCCACGATGCCAACTGATGAAATTTTGGAAAGATCGGTCATCTTTCCTTCGCGACATGGCTAATTTCTCCTTTACGCTCAATTCATCTTAACTCAGCTTTCAGCCACATCTAGTATTATAATTAATCTCTAACCAACTTGTTGCTCATGCGATATTCTCATGACTGCACTTTGAGCAACGAATGTAATCTTTTACAATTTTATTTTTTTCATAATATTTACAGGAAAACCACTTGAATTCTGGGTAAATGTTCCGCTATTGAGTCCACGCTCAGACCACACTTTAAAAAATTTAAATAAATTGTACTAGGTAGATAATAGTTAGTAATAAGTAATTCAGTAACCGGAATTTAAAAATATTGCGTTTTAATGATTATTTTGTTAACTTTAAAAATGCGAAATGTCATTTTTCAAGGACCGCCATCTTTTTAAATAAGAAGGCCATTCTTGTGCCGTGTGAAACTGCAATAAGCAAATTGTAAATACACACTACCAACCTAAAAATTCAAAAACATTTACGTAACCAGTTGTTTCAAATAATATAATAACAATTAATTGTTGTAAAATAACCTAACTTAATCGTCGGAATATGGGTAGTATGTTGTGATGGCTATTTTAAAAAATGAGTGAATTCTCATTGTGTGGTCCGGCAAGAAAGTGCCCCTTTATACCGCCTGCTCGCGTCAAGGCAAGAAAAACATCCCAGTTTTCAAGTAGTTTAGCGGCTACGCTAGGTTTGTGTAACATGGTTTGTGATACAAAAGAAAGTACCCCTTTATACTGCCTGCTCGCGTCAGGGCAAGAAAAACATCCCAGTTTTCAAGTAGTTTAACGGCTACGCTAGGTTTGTGTAACACGGTTTTTGATACAAAAGTGAGTGTTTATTTATAAAAAATAATTACCGAAATTGTTTAGAGTTTATTTTAGAGAATTTATCTTATAAGTACTTTATTATATAGTGCTTATAAAATAAATTCTCTAAAATAAACTCGGATGTCATCATAATTTAAAAAAACATCCCAGGTTTTGAATGGTTTGTTTGGCAAAGCAGGGTTTGTCTAGCGGATATAATTCTAATACATTTCTTTCCATGTTCTTCTGTTATAAATACAGGTACAAACTTGTCTATAATACTAATCCTACTTGCAATACAAACCTTTCAAAACTTGGGTGTTATTGAAAAGAAAAACGCGTGCGTGTTCTTTTATTTATTTTCGTTTTAGGTATTAAAATTATTACATACGTAATTTGGCAAATCAGGTACTTTCGTAATAATATCGTCTATGTATCGCTTCTAGCTACTCGTTTCGTGAATGCTTTTTTTTTATTTTTAGGTTGGCTCATTTGCAAATTGCATGTAAAACATGTTTCACATGGAACAGTTGTGGGTGGTTTGGTATATTTAAGGAACAGTTTCACATTTCATATAGGCTTGCGTCTCGCGTCATGCACGCGTAATAAGTGATGATTTTTTGAATTTACGAAACCTAACAAAATAATGATTAATACGCATTATTTATCATTTTCGAAGATTGAAATTCGTACTTATTATTGTGTAACTGACAGAGAGTGATTTTTCCTTTTAAAAGTGCATATTTCATCGTCGTAATTAATAACATGGCAGTCCTTGAAAAATGACATTTCGCATTTTTAAAGTTAACAAAATAATCATTAAAACGCAGAAGTTTTAAATTCCGGTTACTGAATTACTTATTACTAATTATTATCTATCTAGTACAATTTATTTTAATTTTTTAAAGTGTGTTTTGAGCGTGGACTCAATAGCGGAACATTTACCGAATTCTGTTTTAATAATTTGTCGTATAAATGTAATCATAACCGTGGAATTTAACCATGCAAATAATCTGAAAATAATGTACAAAAAAAAATTGACACTCACACTACGTACTTCTTTGGGATAGTTAGTAAAGGTCAAAGAGGGAAGCTGAGATTATTCAGCCAGTCAACACCATCACTGTGAGTCACTGGAAACTGATGAAGGGGACATCTTTCTGCGATGTGTTTTGTTGTTTGAATGTATCTACATATATTCAAACAATTCAAAATCATTTGGACCCCTACTGTGCATCATATACGCACAACGTCTGTGACTGTACCAGATTAAACTACTCAAATGAGGTCCACTTCTTTCGAGCTAAAGGTGGCTTCCTGGCGGTATAATGGTTGGAACCACAACCAGGTTCTAGTTTTTTTATGTCCGAAGCCTACCACTGAGTTCGCTATGACTCGTGACTCTTCAGAGATGTGTGCCAAAGGGGTTTTCTGGGCGTGAGGCGACTGGTCGTAAGGTTCGCAATGTCATATTTTAGTGTTGTGTTGCTATTTGCAGCCTTTTTGTATTCCCAGTTGGTGGTGCAATATTCAATAGAACAGAGATACTCTTACTAATACCACAATATGGTTGCGAAATATGTTACGAAATATAAAGACGTTTTGTCACTCCCCATATAAGTGATCATATTAATAAAAACCTCCATCCATTTCCAGCCAATCGTTTTACCTAAATATATTCCAGTTTTATGATTTCTGAAAAGATTTCCTAATATAATTTGAACAATTCTTCAATTTTCTCATCATAACGTGCTACATTTCGAAACGAATATTTTCTTTTCTAGAGGGAGGGTGGAATATATTACTTTTGCTATTGAAATGAGCGCGAAATATTATTCCTTTGTCTGGTACGAGTGTTTCTCAGATTATCTCGCTGGATTTTTATCTCATAAGATTGAAAACGTGAAATGTAATCGCAAACTTCTTCACCGATAACACAACACAATGAGAATAATACTAACAGCGGATTTCTGAAAAACAGCTCCACTGCATTCCTAATCATTATTTTTGTGAGGATGATTTTCTTTTTATTATAATCAGTTGTTGTAACTTTTCCATTGCTTCTTTACCCAAAAAGCACATTCGGACTGATAATAAAATTCTTAAGATAATTTAATCGTACCTTGACTGTTTACTTTTTGAAGTCATTTAATTTATTTTTTTTAATTTTACACCAATCATCAAATGAATACATATCATAAGTTTTTAGTAAAAAAAAATAATTTGATCATATATATATGTTCATAATTTCGGAATTTTGTCCCTTTACACAGCTTAAAAAACAGTTTTTTCTTTTTTTTTTACAGTGAATACCGCACAAGAATCTTAACTGCTCCCGTCTGGAGCCAGTGAGGCTATGGCATCCCCAATTGGGGTATTTTGTGAGGCTGAAGGTAGTGGGGAAGGGAAGGAGGTGGGAAGAGGAAGGTTGGGAAGTACCTGGCTATTCAGATCTGGTCACCAAACACGGCTAAAACCATTTTCAAGCAACGTTTCAATTCTGAATGGTGGTCTTACACCAGGGCGATACTGATAGTATCTTCCACTCTGGAACGTGCCGCAAATATACTATATATAATTTTAAATTAATTAATTGTGAAATAACACAAATTAATCAAATAAAATTTATTTGGGTTCGAACCCGCGACCTCCGGATTGTGAGTCAAGAGTCTTAGCCACTGGACTACGGAGGTCTTCAGTAGAGTTTCATTTATCTACGTACTTTTACGTTTATTAAAGACCTTTGGGTCACTTTAGATTGCAAATATCATAAATAGACCATTTAATTTGCTCGGCTTCATTCTTAGACTTTTGAATTAGTATAATAAAAACACTCATTCATTGGTTTGCCATCATCTTAAATATGCCAGAACCATTTGGTCTCCTTTTTATGCCATCCACATTCAGCAATACGAATCTTGCAAGAAATTTAAAATTCAATCTAATTTATGAAAAATTATCAACGGTATTATTGACTAACGTTCTTTGTTACAACTCATCTAGTTCAAAATTCCTTCCCGTAGTCTCCGACATAATGAATTGCTCTCCTCCACCAACATTTAATTATGAATACCATTCTCCTTTATCCAGAATGTCGAAACTTGTCAACTCAAGTCAATGAAATGCAATAAAACAATTACTTTGTTTGTAACCACAATATTTATAAGTTTTTAAAATTTATTTAACTTTTTTAATGTAGACCGGTGTAAAATTAAACTGTTTAATTTTTTCAGTTTAATTTTTACCCGAAGATGCTTGTGTTAAGCGACACCGGTCGGTATTAAAAAAATCGTGGTTACAACCAAAGTATTTGTTAAACTATATATGTCAAACCAAAAAGTTACTACTTTCTTTGGTCTAAGTCATGACAGGGTGTTTCACATAAATTGAAAAAAAAAACATAATATTTCAAAGATACAATTCAACTTCCGTGAAAGTTCCGTTCAAGCTCTGTCATTATTTCATAATGGACCGGTTGTTTCACAGGAATTGGATGTTAGCAGAACTTGACTAGGACTTTCAAAGAAGTTTTTTTTTAAATTCTATGAATAGTTCAAATTCTGTGAAACAACCCATCCTCGTGATTTTCGTCAGTCGTCACGCAAATAAATTAAAAAATTTCTATTTACATGACTTAATATTTTGAAGAGTTTTATTTTTCAATGTACATGTGTTACTTAAATTTTTAATTTTCTTCGACCAGTTCCAGACATCCGTGTCATTCACGAGCAAACTTAAAACTAACTTAAAAATTCTATACAAGTACAAAAATAATTAGGGAAGGTAGTGGGAGGGGAGATTTTGGAGGAGTGGGAGAAAGGTGGGAGGAGTCAACGTTACTTGGAAACATCGTAAGTAAAGGTGATTTACATGGGGCTATTATTTTATTAACTAAATTAATTAATTTTATTAATTAAATTAAGAATTTTTAAATTAGTTTTAAGTTTGCTCGTGAATGACACGGATGTTTCGAAACCGGTTGCAGAAAATTTAAAATTTAAGTAACAAATGTACATTGAAAATTAAAACTCTTCAAAACAAAATGTCTAGAAATTGTTACATAGTTAATGCCCAAGAAATACAAAAAATACATGACTTAATTTGACTTTTATGAAATCTCGTTCAGAATTTGATTTGACTATATCTTTCTGATGCGCATTTTGTCTTACGTAGTTGTTATTGCTTTTTTCGGATGTCTTACGTAGCATTTTGTCTTACATAGTTGTTATTTCGGATGTCATGTCATATTTACGGATGCTGTTTTGAGAGTCTTTTTAAGAAAAGGAAGGAGAGGAAGTTCGGGGAAGGAAAAATATATGAGGGGTGTGTAAGAATCTAGAGGTCAGTGTATCCCAAACTGGCCTCTCCCGATCCGGCCCGTCACGCTGCTGGTCGGCAGGCGCATCTGCCGCCAAGTCCCGAACACACATCACCCGTCGAAGTCACCAAAAATATCGAACCACTTGGGGAGAACTATGGCAAAGGTGTTAATTATCCAAAAAATAAATTCCTCGCTATCCATTCCCGCCATCCAAATAGAAAAATATGGGAAAAATTAATTGAACTTGTTAATTCTGAATTTGAAATATAAAATGGACAAAAATGGTGCACAATAAATAGGTTCCAATGGCCGCGTTAGTTAAGATGCATTACCGGTAAGAAAGAGATCCTGAGTTCGATTCCCAATTTTGACCGTTACCTTTTATTTTTCTGTTCTGTTTCGTCTTTCCAAACAGAATGATATGCGTAAGCCTGAGGAATAGCCGCGTGATCTCGACGTCCTTCCGCCCCCCCTCCGACAACCCGACGCTCATCTTTTCCCCAGAGTCTTCTAAAACTTTCTCTTCTTTCCCACATATATTTCTTCGAGGCAAAATCGGGGAGCCGGCTAAAGGGCGCGGACTCCGGGTTTCGTCTGCGGTTAGGCCGATAGCCATGCACATTGTCATTGGGACTGCCTGGTGGTTTTGTGGAATTCCCTCTCTGAATATATTCTTTTTATGCATTTTATTATCTCTCTGTTATTATTGTAAATACTTGCATTATATTATTACTGTTATTTTATTTTATTTTTTTATTTCTCTTATTCCAGGCTTCCTCAACCGGGCGCAGCTCTTATTTTTTATATTTTTTTACTTATTAACACTTTTATCTGTATATATTATTTATCCTATACATTTCAGAAGAATCATTCCACGGGCTGCAACATTTATTATTTTTTTGTATTATGTTAATGTAAGTACTTGCATACTGCTTTCTAACCCCGTATGCATGGACATTGGAGGGTCTAGAGTCGTTCAAATAAATGTAGCTTCGTTCAATAAAATAGAGTCCTGAGGTGTACGGTGAAGGAGGAAACCATATGTTTCCTTAGAACGCCGTGGGAAAGTGGTTGGACACCCTCCAATGTTTCGTCTTTCGTTTAGATTTATTTCTTATAAACTTCTTCGTGGAGTGAATTTTACTACGAGATGCTTTCACCCTGTTTAATCAAAACAGGAAAATAAATCAAAAATAAAACGGCTCTATTTAAAATAATTATAAACCATTATCTTTGATGTGTGTTCTCCGCACGTAAGCATAACCCACACAATATTAAACATGGTAAAACAATTCACGTATCATGTAAACAATATCACACAACTCTTCCATCATTCCTCCCCCTACCCCCTCAAGGACGTCCCTTCAGCGCGAGGGATGACGTGTACATATTCAAAAATGTCAAAGCCAAAGAGATGAGTTATAACGAAGTTAGCGGTCCAAAGTAAAGGAGGCTGGAGGCTGCGTGATGTCGCTGTCACAACAGACGTTTATTGATAATAATCTTCCGTTTCTCGTCCTTTCTCCTTCCTTTTATCTCGACCCACACCTGTTTCTCTGACGTTTTAATTATTATCAACTTTTCATTCTCCCTCGTCTGTCGTTGGTTCGGGCGCGTACTGGAAGTGGGCGGGCCATTGTCGTGGAATTCACTAGGGGAGCCTTCCATTAGTCGGTGATTGGTAATTCTCATCGTTGCTCGATACGCTGCTGATGAGAACTGAGATTGTCACTCTTGATGTTGTTTTAACAACCAGTCATAATAGAGGGATATCCCAAACGTCAACTGCCTCCATGATCGAGGAGATCGAACCCTCGATTGCTCTACCAGCAATCAAGGGTTCACAATTTTTTTAATTTAAAATATTTGCAGTACGTTTCAGAGTAGAAGTACTCTAGTATCGCTTAGGTGTAATAACACTATTCTGAATTGAAACATTGCGTTAAATGGTTTTAGCTGGGTTTGATGACCAGATTTAAATAGCTAAATACTTCCCCAACTTCCTCTTCCTCGTCTCCTTCCCTAACAACTTCAGCCTCACAACTTACCCCAATAATTGGGGATGCACTATTGCTCCAGACGGGAGCAGTTTGACGACCGGTCTGGTCTAAGTGTAAAGCTCTTGACTGGCAATCCGAAGGTCACGGTGTCGAATCCCGGCGTGTGCAAATAAAACTTAAATAGTATATTTCCAGAGTGGAAGATACTCTCAGTATCGCCCTGGTAAAAGACCATTCAAAATTGAAACGTGGCTTGAAATGGCTTTAGCTGTGCTTGGTGACCAGATCTGAACAAAAAGGTAGTTCCCCACCTTCCTCTTCCCTACCTGCTTCTCCTCCCTACTACCTTCATCCTCACAACATACCCCAAATGGGGATGCCATAGTCTCACTGGTTCCAGACGAGAGCAGCTAAGACTCTTGTGAATATGCACATAAAAAGTTAGGACTCTTACGAAGTATTCAAAAATAAAAATTAAATGGCGGACAAAAATATTATTCCATAATATATTACAACCTTTTTTTGCTTGAAAATTTGTTTTTTAATCTCTTCAAAAAATATATGCACATAACAATGCCCTTCCGTAGTAGGGAAGGTATTGGAGATTATTTCGAACATAGACTTGCAAATGCGCAAGCACAAAATGTTATCCACAATGTTACTGCATATTGTATATTACGAACTCCGACCCTTGATAAATCAGTCGATATTATATTTATAGGATTCTTAAAGATGAAAGATTTTATAAAAAAGTATTTGCCTCAGGATCATTGCCTTTCAGGATCAGAAATTTACCTTATAATGTAAATTAACACTGTTATTCAAAAAAACAGGAGGAAAACGCATATCCAATTTAGATTTGTTAATTAATTAAAATAAAATAATGTTGGTACGTACCTACTTTATCGGTTGTCTGAATTATTTCAACAAAGAGTTCCGATTTTGAAAATGACGCTTAAATTCGAAGGAAATTTAAATTCTAAAATTTATTGAAAGCGAGTTGCAGATACACAACTAATTTTTAATTATTTTTTTTATGTTTTTTTTTAAAAGAAAGACAAACATTCCCGGGTTACGAGAACCCAACAATGTTTGAAAATCTCCTACTACCCCCACAGAAAGCCGAAAATATTGCTTATGTTGTGATGGAGGGCTTAGCCAGCCGAGGAATCGAACATGCGACGCCCGGGTGGGACCCAAGCGCTATGCCCACTCAACCACTGACTGGTCTAATGCTTTATTATTATGAATCTTAAGTTCAGTGGTCAATGGTACGAATAAAATAACGATTTTGCTGAGCTCTGACTTTTAAAGCAGTGCTGTCCGAGCGCTCACTGTCGCATTTTCCGCGGTGTCTGCATCTGTCACGTTGACACGTTGCCAGGTAGCCGCAGACACAGGTTACCTGGCGACCTGGCGACCAGGCGACCTAGCGGACATGTTCAAATTGCTCACGGCTGCGGGCTCAAACAATGAGTGACTTGGCCCTGCGATCGTCACACGTGATTTTACGTGACCAGTGAACTGACTTCAACTGCGCTGCTTTGTCAGAGGTGTGCCGTTATTTGGATCTGCGCTTTAGTATTAACTTTGAGGTTATTTTTGTTGCAACAGAGGCCAAAATATTTTTATATCTATAGCAAATAAAACGAAGCTCGTATTGGGTGGTTCGATATTAATATTAAGCCAGAAAGTATCGTGATTTCAATAACAAGCTTCTGTCGAATAAAATAATAACTTCAAGCTTCGTCTTTTATTTTCAAGCCACACTAATTCGTTTTTTTCTTCACCACACTAAACCATTCTTTAACCACACTATAACCCAACCGTTTTCCACAAATAATAAGATCTATCATAAGGACTTCTTCAGTTATGTCTAGTATACTACAATAACATAATACATTCAAGAATGTGAAATATCTGAAATGCTAATACAGCCAAATTCATTACAAGTACTAATTCTTTAAGTTTTACATGTAACTCAGAATCTGGAAACTGGTTTTTTTGGTTATAGCTAGAAAGTTTATGTCCTATAATATAGCCCCATTTTGTCTTGCAATAAAAATAATAAAAAAGATTTATTTGACAACTGATTTTTTCATATTTATAATTATTTTGTTTATTGTTATCAAGTTTAATTTGTAGAACTCCATTTTAATTTTTATTTATTTTATATATTCAATAATTTTATTATTAAATTAATAAAAACAGTTTATTTATAAACAAGTTCTGCTGGTAATTATTATTACGCGTGACAGCTGTTTCGCCTTCTGAGGGCATTATCAAACTGTGGTCATGCCACATACAGACAATCTATTTATAGTATTTTTGGATAGGTTTGTACTATGACTCATTTCTAATTTCTGATTAAAAATGACTGAAATTATTAATGGTTATTATTTTCTCAATTACTGTTATTTCCCACTTTGTGAGAAAGTCGTTAAGCAAACTAATTGTGAGTCATTCGCAAATGCTGACTCATGGTTTTCTTTTCCAGCATAATTAGTTATTTAAAAATTGGTTTTGAAAAAAAAAAAAAAAAAAAAATATTTTGTATCACTTTTGTTCTATCGACAAAAGGGTGCTCAGCAATACATTCGGAGTTTCTCCCGGAATGCAACTGGTTTTCAGCAGTTCCTCTAATATTATGTACCTATATATAATAATTAAAATTAAATCATAATTCAAATATTTTAAAAAGTAAATATTATAATCACAAAGAAAATAACATTTTTATTGCAAATTCTATCAAATATGATGTCTTTACAATGTTTTGAAATTGATTTGCTGAAACTACCCTTAAGTACAGCAGTTTTTCTGCGTAGTATTTTTCTAAAAAATCACTATTTACAAATGTATTCTTTACCTCTATTAAAAGAATAATCTCCTAGTTGGAAGAAAACGATAAAAAAAAATTGATGAAAGATAAAATAAAATATTTCTGGATACAAAAAGATAACATGCTTTTTCTGTGACAATTTCAAAACGAATTATGAGGCTCATACACCTATTAATAGAATGCATCATCTGAGCAATAAATTTGGGAATACTGTAGACATATTTAAAGATTCCGTATTAGTCACAAAACGAAGTCTTTATAATTATTTTTGTAAAATGTATGATTTCACGACTCCGTAGTGAATACACTCTATATTTCTAATTTTTTTAGTTTTTATATGTCTTTTTACAAATTTCGCTTTCCATACCTATACATTTAATTTGTTTTAAATGTATCATAAATCAATATATAGTGAATACTATGTATTTGCTAACACAACTGTATTACTTATGTATATATCTTGTAAAAGCCCAGTAGGGCGTAAATAAATAAATAAATATATAAAAATAACTTACATTGTAAAAAGGTCAGTGTGTACTCCATCTGTCCATATTTCAGAATTTAAATTTAATTTTAATAAACGAGTCAAAAAAATTTCATGTCGACCTTCCTTGAATTTTTCAAATCAACAAATTGTGTCACAAAATCGTCCAAAATTTGTTTGGAGCAACGGTTGTGATGTTATTATGGAAAAATTAATAAATTCAGATTTATATATCGGTCCCAAATAATCCTTTGTGTTTTCGGTACAGCGCCAACACAAAACAAAATATGCAATTGACATGAAGAAGGTGAAAGTGGGTGTTTCGCCTGCTCGATGGTTGGGAGGGTTCGCACAAGGGCCAAATCATTGGGGCGGGTCAATGAGCAACTTAACACTTGGACCGACGTTTTGGAGTATCCTTCCAATATCATTTGCGTTGTGATTAAGGACCGAACTTGAAACGGGCACTCTTTCACGCGTTGAGTGTTCTATGGCTAAATCTGGCGGTGAAATTATTTCAATCGGCAAATGTGGGGACATTTTTTATGAACTGTCTAAAAAATACTAAGCCAAAAGTGACCAAGTTTTTAATCGGCTGGTTTTAAATATCATTGGAATTAGTATTAAAAGTGCGAATTTCTGTTGTGTGTCTGTAACTCTGGTTCTATGGATTTTTTTTGAGTTTAAGTGTAATTTTCAAAATAAGAACTGATTTTGTGAAAATTCAGACAAACGATAATATAGCTACCTCTTATACGAGCATAATACTTTGACAGAAACTTATTTTAATTGTATTTTTATATTTTTTTGGAATTATGATTATCCCAAGATTTTTCACGGGTCATCAAAAGTCATCAAAAATATCTACTAATTTCGATTAAATACTAAGTTTGATGAACTCAGATTGGCTCAAAGTGTTACTTCAAAATTTTTAACTGATTGGGTGATAATTTAAAATAAACAAAGAGTAGGTAAAACTATAATAATGTTATATATCTGGGATGTTTTGTAACTGTTGTTTTCAAACTTAGAACGGATTTTTAAAGAATTTAGACTAGCCCGTGATTGTTTACGGGTCTACGCTGGTATTTTCATAAAGCATAACTGTTCAGAAACTCATAAATTTAAAGAAAAGATACACGCCGTCGACGGGACTTGAACCCGCGTCCTTCCGATGTATACATGTATCTTTTCTGGGGAGATTTTTTCAATGTAGATGAGTGTTTCAGGCTTATAATTATTGCTTATAATAGTTGTTGTTGTTACCCTTTATGTTATGCATAAAAATATTAGTTTATAAATTAAAAAATAATGACAATATGGACTCTTACGGCAAACTTTTTTAGTTCTAGATTTTGTTTAATGATAATATGAATATTTAACTTTGTCCCTGTGCTATGCTGTATCGGTAATCAGACTCTCCTCGCATAGTCTCGAAATTAGTTACACGTTTACGAAAATTTTTAGCAATCTCCTTCTAAAAATTAAATAAATTCTTCGTTAAAAATTACCTGAGTATAATATCTGGATAAAAAGAATAACATCGAGTTTTCGATGCTCTACACAAGAAATAAGCTCTATGGACCACCGGCCCACTACGGCCCTACTTATAAAACTATGTTGAACTGTAGTACATTTTAAATTAAAACGTATTAATAGCTTTAAATACCTTAAGGCGTCAATGGCTGGCGCTTGATGAAAAATGCGAGGAATTTTAATTGAAACTGAGAAGAAATTCTCTCACAAAACTCGTTACTCGGCGGAAAAAAGTTACGCAAGGATAAAAAAAGCCCTAATTACATACGAAAAATGTGCATTCTTTTGCGCTGCTTGCCTACATTTCTTCTCATAATAGTCCACCACACTTTGGGTTGTGCGGATTGTCTAGCCAACCAAAAATAAACCCGCTCTACTATTTAACTAGGAAACTTTGTACTGCGGCGTCTAATGTTCTTTTAAGTTGCTTCGGAGGCGGTGACCAGCAATTTCATTTTTTATGTTTAAATACATTTAGAGCCTAGTACGGCTGCTAACGATTACAAAGCATCATTACATAGTTTAATTACTTATTTACCTAAATGTTAGTACGTAGGAATTCTTACAATATTTATGTTTGCCGAAGAATTTTTGGAACATACGTTTTTAACGACGTGTTTAAATTAGTACCACTCTGCTATCAAATTCATGTGTAAGTTGTTTAGCATTTTTTTTTCTTTCGCTAAGTAAGGAACGCGAGTATAAACAAAAATATTTATGAAACTACTAGAACAGAAAATAGTGTTTTTCATCTTATCCTCGTTTAGCTAAAAAATAGACTAGCGCTCTGTGGTCTCCGTGTATTATTGGGATGTACGATCTACGAAGAAATATACTGTTATATAAGCACATGAAATGGAAGTTAACTAAATGTTTAAAAAATACTAGGGGAAAATTTAGAAATTCTGAATACCCGATGAGGAAATTTGTATTGCCGTTAGGAAAAATTACCAAAAACAGGACTAACTGAAATAGTCGATATTTATTTGTTTATCTCGGTATATTAATTTTATTACTATTTATGTACAATACAATCAAGGAACAATATTGTATAGTAAAATTATAAATGTAAACATTTCTATCGAAAATATACGGTGAGCATCAACATTCATCGGTTGGGGGTGAAGGTAAGGCGTTCAATTACGTTTATTGTTTTAATTAAATATTCCTAAGATAGCTCCGAGATATCAAATCAATTATCATTTCAGCGCTTAATATTCTGAAACACTTTCGGCAACTATTAGGGACGTGTATTGAAATTGGGGGAATCGCAATTTAAACGTGGTCCGTATTTATTATTAGTTGATTTAGGGTCTGAAGCCCCGGTACTTGTAGTTATTGTTATTTTAGAATGGCGCTTCACCTTGGCAATTATGATTAAATTTCTCATGCCATTCGCTCAGGCTGTTTAAATATGTATTTTAATGCGTGATATAATACCTACCCGAGTTAAATTTTAAGTACACACTCGGCATATTCACAAAGTTTCCTTTCATTCACTGCAATTATCCTTTTGGTAGAGTGTTCCCCTTATAAAGCACTGATTACGCATTTCCCGACCACTTCTTTGAAAGGCGTTCCGTTTTTACGTAAGTCCTTATCTCTGCCGATCTACAATACCATTTTCTTTTCACACCTTGGCGTCCAAAATGAAGACTTATTCCGTTGATTGCTATCGACCGCTGGTAACGACTTTATAAAGCGTTGATAAAATGGCGGGCAATTTACGGCCTCAAACAACTTCCCGCGCAAAGTATTCACGAGTGAATTTCATTAACATCGATACAATGGCGTTCGAGGCATTTGCATAACACAGTCTCCTACATAGTTGTTGAACTCGGTGGCAGGGGTTGAAGAAGGTGTGGAAGGGAGTTGGGAGGATGCAGTGGACTGCGGGAGAGCCTCCTTGGCCACCCTGACTGAACGCTGAACGTTCCCGCACTTAGAAACATGACAAGTTTTCTCGTGTATCGGGTCAATCTGCACATTTCCTTGCATATAAAATACCCACTTGCTAAACTTACAAGAATAAGGCTGCCCGTTGAGGTCTTATATCATAAATGAGCTGATAAATACATAGTGGGACGTGAGGAACCTATTCTCAGGGTTTTGTATTTTTCTAACTTAATACGATCGTTTTATTAAAGTTGAGAATTTTTAAAGCAGTATTTTCTCGTCCAGGAAACAGGTATGTATTTTGGAACAATATCTGGAAATAGCCTCTTTGAAAGCATTTTTAATGTTGTGTCTTTAAATAATGCTAGTAGATAATTATTATATGGTTTTAAGTAAACCCTGAGGAAGTGAAGTAAACCCTCCCGAAACATGTTGGTTTTTTATAAATCGTAAACAGGGTTAAATCTAGGTAATTTGTTAATTTTGATTTAAAATGGTGCCACAAAATAAGTTTGCTGTGTTTGAAGAAGATAATTATAAATTTCTTAAGGTTTTATTAGAGTTATAAAGACAATAGCTTACCGATAGCTAACCTTGAAAATGTAAATCCCTTCAAAAATTCCTTAATTATAAACATCCAAAAATATCGGCATGATTAAGTTTCCCAAAATTTCCGCATTAATAAACCCAAGGTACCTTATTATATTAAAGAACTTTTGAATAATTTTCCTTTTCCCAAACAAAATCCGTAGTTAGTCAGTGAAAACTGTGAATACAAATTAACAACTTAATTAAATGAAATCCGTTAAAGTTAATTCACGAGGAATTCTCAATTCAATTTGAAGTTGTTTTTTTCTTCTTCCTCTTAAATTGTTGCGGAAAAGCTCTCGATCAAATGGATGTTTAAACATTTAAAACCAAATAAGTGATTTAACCGTTCCATTGTCTCTGAATTTCCGTCACAACAAAGGTTATTTTCGTCAAAACTTTTCTCGCTTTAACTTCCGAGAATTTGTCACATTTTTGCATAAAATTATTTTGATGTGTTTTATTATCCCTCTGCCACTGATGTTACTACCAGGGTTGCCAATTGGTGGGAAATTCCCCAAATTGCGGGGAATTTCTAAGATTTTTCAAGAACTGAGTGTTTTGCGGGATGAATCTTTTCATGGGGAAATTCTGGGATTCTGGGCATTTCTGGATTATCCAACCATATTGAAAAAAATATTTACAATAATTATGAGGATTTTTTATTTTATTTCTTTTATATATTCAATAATTTTATTATTAAATTAATAAAAACAGTTTATTTATAAACAAGTTCTGCTGATAATTATTATTACGCGTGCAGCTGTTTCGCCTTCTGAGGGCATTATCAAACTGTGGTCATGCCACATACAGACAATCTATTTATAGTATTTCTGGATAGGTTTGTACTATGACTAATTTCTAATTTATGATTAAAAATGTCTGAAATTATTAAGGGTATTATTTTCCTAATTACTGTAATTTCCCACTTTGACTGAAATCTAATTGTAAGTCATTCACAAATGCTGACTCATGGTTTTCTTTTCAAGCATAATTAGTTATTTAAAAATTGGTTTTGAATACATCTAAAAGCGGAAATTGTATTATATTTATTTGTTCATTTATTAAAAGGTGCTCCAGATTTAGGATTATTATTATGTTTGTTAATTTCCAGCTCCTCTAAAAGAATAAGTTTACGTCCTTTATTTTGAATGTGTAAAGGAGTTGGATTATTGTAATCGCTAAGTGAGTGATTCTCATCTAGGAGATGTTTGGCAAATTGTGATTGAATTTTATTATTATTTTTAAATGATCGCATATGTTTTATTTTATTTTATTTTATTTGGAAAACCAACAGTTTATAACAATAATGTTTGATGAAATACATATGTATAAAATTTAACCAATAACAGGTTTTCACTGATGTATATTAAATTATTAAGTGCGTAGGTATAAAGAAAAATAGTTAAATTAGGTTATGTGGATGGGATGATGGAAGGGAGGGGAAAGGGGTGGATCTATTCTGTGTAAATAGTGGTATGTATGTGTAAATGTTATTTATTCATTTTAGATTTGAAAATGTTAGGTGCTGTGTTAAATAAGTCGAATTCACTGTATGTCATGTTAAAGATGAGTGAAGCGCGGTGAATGAATGTATTTTGTTTAGAGTTAGTGTTGCATTGAGGAATGTATAATGCGTGGTTTTGTCTGGTTTGTCTGATGGGCACTCTTAGTTGAATTCTTTCTAGTAATTCCGGGCAATCTATCATAGAGGTAGCTATTTTTCGTAGAAATAGTACGTCTGCCAAATTTCTTCGACTTTCCAAAGAATATATCTTGAAGAACGTGGCTGACTCTTCGTGGCTTAGATGAGGACGATAGCTCCGAAAATCAAGGTATCGTAGAAATCGGTTTTGCACTTTCTCAATCCTTTCTATGTGACATATGTACTTGGGATTCCAGATTTGAGAGGCGAACTCCAGAGAACTGCGTACGTACGCAAAGTAAAGCATTTTCATGGTTTTTACTTTTTTTAAATCTTTGCAGGTTCTAAGTACAAAGCCTAGAACCTTGGAAGCCTTTGATACCATGGAATTCTTTGAATCTAATATTAAAGGACCGGCCAGTTTATCCAACATAAACAGCGTTACATTCGTCACACTGGAGTTTATAAATGCCGCTATTTTTTAGTTTTGGTGTTTTACTTTTGGAATTTTTAAGAGATGATCCCAAATTATTATTAGTGCGGAAGGCAATGTCTAATCCACAATTTTTGAGAACTTTAGCAATTTTATTAGATGTAGGTCCTGCAAATTCAAAACAGGCAAATTTATTATTAGTTTTATTATTAATCGCTGGGTAAAATGAGTAATGGTTAATTTTGTATTTTTTATGACTAATTATTTTATCAATATCACTAGCCTTGAAGCCGTTATTTTTTGCAATGGATAAAATTATATTTTTTTCCTTTTCGTATGCTTTATTATCAAGAGGGATGTTAGTAAGTCTCTGTAAATAAAAATTAAAATGGAGTTCTACAAATTAAACTTGATAACAGTAATTAAAAAAATGAGGATGTACAATAATTTCATTTTCTTTAGCAGCATTATTCAAACAAATTTCGTTTTTTAAAGCCTGTACCGAAAAAACTAAATTAGAAAAAAATGTAAATGCTTATTTCAATCGAATTTTTTTTCATGGAGGTAAAGGAACTTGTGGGGAAAATGAAAACCTATCGTGGCTATTTTAGAACATATTCATTTGAAAATTTGGTTACGACCAGGCAACAAAAAATTTATGTTCAGATTCTACGATGCCATTTCGCGGCGCATCGTTATTTTTGTAAGGAAATTGTGGGGAACTTTTGAAATTTTTTAAAAATTTGGGTATTTTGCGGGAAGATTTTTTTTTAGATTCTGGGCATTTATTAATTATCCAACCACGTTGATAAAAATATTTACAAAAATCGTGAAAACGTACAAATGTTTTGCTGTTTTTAAAGCCTGAAAGAAAGAGAAAAACCGAAATAACAAATTTCCTGTAGGTTTTAACGGGAATATAAATTCCAAGATGGCACCAATCGTAGTAGTGCTACACTGCGACGGCAGCCGCGGTGATCGCACGTGGGGAATTGTCGCCGTCTCCACAATATTTAAGTTTGGTGATCAGTTGTAAATCTGGTAGACGTATTATCAGTAAGATAAATTTAATGCTATAATATTTCATAGATTTTTTATGACTAATTAAAAAACTAAACAAAAACTTATCTACATAGTTTTTACCAGGCATGGTATTTCACAGAAATCATTTCAAACCTATTAGTATTACCTAGGCGCTACTTCAGGAAATCCGAGCCTTCAGTTCGGTAGTGCTGATAACTCTTTCTAGAGAGACATGGGTACTGTTTTGCATTGGTATGAGGGTTTGTATGGTAAGTTTCTGGATCGGTTCAACTGTTTCGGATTCAAGAGGTCTGTAGCCCAACAGAGCCTTTTGAATCCTTCGTCAACTGCGGCGTAGACGTCGTTTGTAGACCCATTCACCTATCCTAGTGAGGCGTGATACGAAGGAGCCACACACGTGTTTGGCCTCCCGTTAGAAACCTTGCACGGCATCAGTTTCAACATGGTTGGTATTTAACATTATTAACTTTGAGTCAAGATTTTAAGGCACATATAATTACACTTAGGCCGTAAACCGATGAAAACCATATTTTCCTTTATGGTTGTATGCAGTTGGCAACAATAAACCTCTAAAATTGATTATTTTGGACAAAAAACAGTCATTGGAGTTGGGAATTGCCACTTAATTTCCCAAATTATTTATTAAAAAAAGCAAGATCATCAATCGATCTGCTTTACCAATTACAACACCATATTTTAAAAAATATATATCTCAATAAAATCCAAATTCTCGTTACAATTTAAATGGATGTCGCTCTTTCCCTTCGGTTTCTATTTAAAAAGTGACAGGAAGCGGAACTTTGCTCTCTGTTGCCCTATCAACAAAATTAAATTCCAAGCTTTCCGGTCAGCTATTTATTAAAACTTTAATAAATCTCACCGGGGTTAGTTGTTACAAATTCCTATTTAATTCATAGTTAAGAAAAGAATTATTAATAAATTGGAATCTTTATTTTCGTAACAACTGGAACACCAGCTGACATTCATAATTATGAGCAAATTCAGCTGTGGTTGGAGGAAGATGGAGAGCTCGAATTCAGCGAGGTCGACGATGAAGTAGCCGATCAACAAAAAAATGTTGAAGTGGAAATCCACGAAGAGAGTGAAATTTTTGGGGAGAATGTTTAGTTGAAGGTTTGAACGAAGAGTTAAACGATCCATTGCAAAATGACATTAAGTCGCGATAGTTACCGCAGCAAGAATGATTTCGTTTGGTCGATATTCGGAAAGGACATGATCGAAACACTAGTTTCCTGCACCAATAAAAAGCTGCAAGCCTATCGTCAGCAGTTCTCTAACTATGCAAAATACGACCTGAAAGATACGAGTGCTTTGAAAATTCAATCTGATGTTTGAGACCGATAAAAGGATGCATATATAAAGTGTGCATTATTTTAAGCCGTGAGAGAGCAACGTGTTATTTCGATTTTGTTACATAATTCTCAAACATGATTCTTTATTTATTTATTAAATGCCATAAAAAGGCTTTAACATTACAATTATAAGATTATAAGTAGGCACAAAGGAGGGTATCAAGAATGAATGAGACAAAAATAATATATAGAATTTAGAGATGTTTTTTTTTAAACTCAACAGTCGATTGTGCCAAAAAGTGCCATGATTTTAGAAAAGGTAATAAACATTTAATATGTTCCTATTAATCGGTTTTGTCAGACCATTTCCTGCAATAACTATTTTAACGCATATTAAATAATTAGCATTATTCAACAACCCATAACTTTTTAGATAATCGTACCTAACATTCACGTCTGTCGGACAAAACTTTAGCAAAATGAAAACAGTAGGTATACCTTAATGGCAGGGGGTTATCGACGATTTTCGAAGAACAGTTTTAGATAATTGACTGAGCGTAGCGAAGTGTTTTAACACGACCATTTTGCATTTTGTCTATATGTAATTTCTTTCCAATATAATGGTACCCACCTAGACGAATAAAGCACAATAAAAGAATTGTAAGTTTGAATAAAATACTCCAAAATTTAAAAAATATTTCATAAAATATATGGTTCGTATTTAAGTAGATTGGTAGGTATTAAAAACGAATTTTCAGATTTGGTGAGGAAATTTTTGTTTTGATTTATTAAATAAGACAATATTATAGACATACTTTTTTAATGGAAGGTCTACTGTTCGCAAAACTACCAGGTTATACGCCAGTATTAGGAGAACGTATTTGGATAAAAAAAAATTAAACAAACCAGTAGAAACACTCCGCATACGTATGTAAAATAAAAGTAGTCCAGACTTTCAGTAATTGAAATTCACGTTTGTGGCGTATGTTTGCTGGATTCAACAGCACTGCCATAATATTATAAATATGTTCTCTCCCAACCCCAATAGAGAAATAACGTATTTGAATTGGCTTACCAAGTGGAATATGGTACAACCTCGAATAATACAAATTTGAATGAGAAGAAGATAGCGCTATACGCTATGCAGCTGTAGGTGTACCATAGTGTATAATATAGTGTTTCGTGAACCCTTCCAGCAATGCATACAAGAACAGTTTACGTGTGTGTATATGTACGGGTATGCATGTGTATGTTAGAGCAACCACCGCCGTATTTTATCTCACTTATTTGAAGTACAAGTTGTGGCCATTTAACCCTTTTGGTACCGCAGAATGTTTGACTCAATAGTTGCTCCACCGCGCGATATATCAGCATTATGGAGGGTATTTATGAAGTCTTAGGTACTGTTTCTACGGGCTGCCCATCGATAGCCAACAAACTTAAAGCTCACGTAAGACAGGGGTAAAGTTACCTTTCAAACTACTTCGCGATAAATGGTGGCATGTTTTACCGTGTACAGTTTTGCTAGCCGAACAACCAATTTTGGACTTGATTTGAGATTTTCACGGCCAAAAGTATTGTAGTTATTAATATTTGGGTTATTTTGCCCAGCGTTATGATCCTTTGTTCAGAGTTACAGTGTGCATCTACCCTGATAAGCATCTCTATGTGCTTGACTTACACTGATTCGATAAAAAAATGACCGGTTACCGAACATTAAAAAAAGGGTTTTTTTTTTTTTCTATTCTTGAACATACACATTACAGATTATTACATTGGTTTACATAGATAATTCACATAAGTTTAGTAATAAGAAAAAAAAATGTTAATGATCCGTAACTGTACATATGTAAATAGGTAAGTGCCCAGTAGTATTTTGTAAACACATCACTAGGTGAACCTGTGCCCATGTTTGGGAATAAATGCTATTTTGTCGACATAAGTAGAAACACCGTATCTTCCTTGATATTGTCAAGAAGGGCAGTGTGGGTTATTATTATTAATTAATTGAAATATAATATTATTATTAATTGAAAAAAAAATCGTTTATTTCTAAAGAAAGTCCTGCTGTGTAATTACTATAAAACGCGAAAGCTGTTTTGCCTTCTGAAGGCATTAACAAACTATCAGTTTAACTAAAATTCAAATGGAGTTTTACAAAATAAATAAATTTTAAAAGGCTTTTTTGATTCATTCGCTTTGACTATATTTTCATTGTCCTGGAAAGATATGTTTGTAAAGTCCGTCGAACTTATAACAATCACGATTACTGACAGCTCCCATAAAAACACCGCATATTCAATTTCGTCAAAGTCCTGATTGAAATGCTAATTCCTAGACTAACACGCCGCGAAGGCCGCCGTTTTTCCAAGCTCGCTATTCATTTTGCGTCAGTAAAATCAATGATGTTCACTGCGGTGAATTCAGATTATTCCGATACCACCTCCGCCGAATCCACATTACGACACTATCGGGAGGAGCGCTTTGTTTTCTTTGCTGCAGCTCTCTCCTGCCGCGGCCATGGTGATTGGGGGGGAAGAGGCGAGGGGTAGATCGGTCACGTGGCCGGCAAATAGCAAAAGAGGCAAGGAAAAGAGGAAAGGGGTGGGAAAGGCTCCGAAGGAAACGGATATTTGTGTTGAACGGAAAATGGCCTCGGAGGGCGCGAAAACCATTTCGTTCATGTCGGCGCGTGCTTCCTGAATTATGTATGTTCCCCAATTTTTTATTTCATTTTTGAAAGCCTCAGGAAGCGCGATAAATCAGGAACATGTTTTTGATATTCAAAACGAGACGGTGACTTATGGCGTGTTTATACGCGCCGGTTGCGGCAATCAAAGAAATCCTTTGTCAGGACTTGCGGATCCAGGACCCTTTTCATCGCCAGAAATACGAGGATAACCGTTGCGTGATTCATGACGATACATATTTGTCGTCAAGTCCGGTGGAGCTTCCTGCTTCAAGCTTCCGTGGACCAGGATATTTGGAGATGTTTCGTTAAAGATAACGCGTATGTGATTTGTGATACCCGTTTATGATCCATTAGAACAGTCTTTCCAAATTGCATCCATAGACACCGGACTTCATTCAGATAAATTTATATTCATATTAATTTAACCAATTTTAAATTTATTAATTTATATTATTTATTTATTTACGCCCTTGGAGCATTTACATCAAGGTTATCATAGAAATAATAAATTACCAATTATTTTATAGTATTATTTATCTTACTTTACACTAATAGAGAGGAAGCAGAATTAAAAAGAAATAACAAGAAAAAAAATATTAGAAGAATAATAATAAAATTTACATCAGAATCTTAGAAATTTCTGATATAAATTTATGTGAGGAATAAATGAAAATATCAACTGAACTGAATATATTTCCAAGCTTATGTAGTCTTTGGATTGGGAAGTTAGATAAGTGAAATAGTTAGTTTAAGACGGATAAACAAAGAACAGCTCAGGAAGTCTCGTGTCACGATTTGGTACTCTGAAAGTTATTAGTTTTGTTAAGTCAGGTGCGTCAAGTGATCCATTATCTAATTTGAATAAAAGAACCAAATCGCTCTTGGTTCTTCTATACGATAGGTCAGTTACATTAAGTTTTTTTCATTAAGTTAACATAATTAATTTGTTCAATTTTTATTTAATGTGCTTTAGTATGGGGACCAAATAGTGGAATTGTATTCTAAATTACTTCTTACTAAAGCAGTGAAGAGAATTTTAAATGATTAAAGTGAAGTAAAATCTTTTATTGTTCTTATAATAAATCCCAAACATTTCATAGCCTTATTAGTAATTTTATTAATGTGTTGAAGAAATTTTCTGTTTTTTAATTCATTAACTTCGTGTTCAATTCTGTTATGTTATAAAGAAAATACATAGACCGAACAATGAACTAATAGATATCGCCAATATTTTTAATTTAAATTTTGAGAAACATTAAAAGCCATGTTCGACATACACTTTTTAGTAAATGTAAATAACGAGTTATCATAATTTATATATACATATGCTTAATAATTCACAAAATTTTCAAAAGTCCTTAAAAAATTAGTGCGACAAAAGTATATTGTGTTATGATTTATATTTTTTTAAAGGTATACCTGTTGTTTTCAATTTAATTTATAATATAATCTTTACATAAAATCCCAATGGGGCATTAATAAATAAATAAATATACAAGTATACAATGGCGGTGAATGGCGGCTTTTTTATTTTATTGCACGTGGACTTTTGAAGCTTTTAATTCCATCCTTTCCGAGCAGAATCGCTTTTAATAAAGTAAAACCTCAGCGGCATAAAACTTCACAAAAGCTGGTCTAGTAATCTATTTTATTTGGCGCTGACGTGAGAACCGGAAACATGTTTTAATATGCAAATAGGATTTCTATTATGGCAACGGAAAACTGTTTTATAATTTCTTGAATATTTTCTAAACATTTCAATCAGCACGAAATATTTGCATTGTGTCAGGCTTGAGCATAATACAATAAAGTGTTAGCAAACTTATAAATTTACAAATAAATATCCACAACGTTAACTTCGTTATAAAGTTCAATAAGATTCTATTCATATAGGTTTAATAGAAATAATATTTTGTTTAAAACACATAAATTCAAATTTATATAAAAGAATTATGGGCGTATAAAAGAGTAATAATAATAATAAATGCGGATGTAATCAATATTATTGTAATTTAATGAAAATGAATCACTTTGTGCACAGCACTAACTAACTAACTAACCAACCATCACGCAGTTTTCCCGCAGGGGTATGCAGAGAGGACGGACCGCCAAACAACTCGGTCTTGGCACACATTCCTAGCCTCATTTATATTCATACAACGTATCATGCTCTTGTATTATTCTGACCCTTGACATGGCCGACTCAAGTATCTGATTCACTTGGTCGTGCCATGTATTTCTTGGGCGTCCTCGACTTCTTCTACAATTCATATTTGCGTCGTATATTCTACTTACACTCCTTTCCTCATTCGCTCTACATGCCTAAACCATCGGAGCATCCCTTTCTTAATCTTACACATTACATTATTAGCGGATCTCCACATTTCTTACACGATCGTACATAGTTTTAACACACATTCGCCTCATGGATCTCATTTCTACAGCATTCAGTCTACTTTCATCCTTCCTCTGCCAGTTTTATGCCTCACTGCCATACATCAGGGTAGGTATTAGTACTCCATATGGACATCTAGCTTCGCTTCATTGGACAGTTTTTTGTTGGTGCCAACGGCGTTCAGTCCTCCATTCATGGAGTTGCCTGCATTCACTCTTCTTTCAATATGTCTATCAGGCTTTCCAACTTTCGTAAACATACTTCCCAAATAAACAAACTCTTCCACCTGCTCCAAGTATTCATCATTCACAGCACTATTTAAGATGAAGCCATACTAAATAATGCAAAATCATACAAAAGCGTATGTTTTAGTTTTGAAAATTTGACCGCTTAGAAGTATTATAGATGCTTCAATTAAATACTGCGTGTAGAACATACTTTGGCCCTTAAAAATATTGGTCATTTTTTTTAATAAATCTTTTAATAAGCTTAGAAAAAAATAAAGTATTAGGTCTATAAAAAACATTTTTAACTGAAAACTCTCCTACTTATAAACACTTTTTCGGATATGGTTTTATTGCATAATGTGGCAAATTCAGTTTCTTATATAATTATCGCGAAAAAAAATGATATTTACGCCCGAACCTCACGAAATAAAATATAATATGCATTTTCGCGTTGGTATTTTTGACATCACGGCGACAATACGGCAGTCGACGAATTTGTTATATCAAAGTGAACCTTATACCGTCCACCGAAGAACGACTGGCAGCCGCCCCATTCTTTCGTCATTACTCCTCCGGCCGGAGCGGAGAGCAGTCGTGTTGTGCTCCGCGCCGCTTATTTTCGTGAAATCAATTTAAAAATTCCGTTTTATTGCAATAAACAATGCATAAAAAAGGAATGAATGTTTTTTACAGGCCTTTACGAAATCAAAATGTTAAAAAAAAATCTCAAATATCTTTTCCAACCTTTCCAAAAGCTTTTTCTCAAGTATTTTTAAACTCCTCCCATAAAAGGGCGTGAATTCCGATTTCGATTTTTTCCTGTACTAGTGGATCGCCTTAATAAAAATAATTTTTTCATCAACGTATGATAAAAAGTTTATTATTTTTAAGTGATTTATATTAATTAAATTACAATGTTTCCACTTATTGAATTTGCGATTACTGAGAAGTCAAATGTCATTTATTAATTCATTAAGGTCATTTTTATAATAAATTTCGAAAAAAATGTGTTTCTACTGGGTTACCCCTTTCCAAGGTCGTAATTTACGTGGTTTTTTATTAATAACAGTGGATTAAATGTAAGCATAACATAATCTAAATTAAAAAGTACTTAGTAACAAGAGATTTACTGACATAATAATTCTTAACATTGTCAATAAGTAAATCTTTCAAAGCTTTAAGTAATCCCCGACAAAAAAAGCGCTGAAGAACGATTCTATATTACCTTTCGTGGGATCGTGATCTCCTGCCAGATTTGTGTGATTTTCTATAGCTGTTATTAATAGTAAATCCTGTTTAAAACGATCTAAACTAAAATATGTGACAGCTCACAGTTGAAACCTAACATCGGGCCATAAAAAGGCAAATAACAGCCATAGAAAATCACACAAATCTGACAGGAGAATACGTCCGTTATCTCATAACGATCCCACAAAAGATATAGAATCACTCTTCGGATGACATTGAAATTGTAGCTAAGAACCATCTCGATCACGTGAGCTTTCGAACAAAATAAACCGCATCATAATAGGTCCATTCGTTTAGGAGCCACAGACAGACACACAGACCCCTCTTTTTGCGTCGGGGTTTAAATATGAAATCGTTTTTTTATTGTTCCAAGAAAAATCTAACAAAATTCGTAAGTTTCTAATACATACAGTCCAATATCTACCAAATACTTTTTGTAAGCATATTTTTTAAAATATTTTCGCTGGTTTATTTGTAAAACTAAGATAAAAACCAATAAATACTTACTTTCCTGGAAATGTTCTTCTTGCTAAATGCAATCTTTGTTTAATTTTAAAAATAGCGAATAAAACTGTTAGTAAACTAATGTTATTGTTAAGCCAATCTTATTTTTATTTGAAACAGTAAATCTTCAAATTTTCGACTCTAATTCGCATTATAACCATTAACATTTCGTATAAAATCTTAAACAACATCTTTAACACTTCGCATTTAAAATCACTCACCCGAAAGTAATTGCCATTACGACTGGCTCCTGAAAAGAATATATGATGAAATCGGACTTAAATTAGGCAAGCATTTTCATTTCCCAGCAAAAGCATTCATATGTTTTTGTATTATATACTCGTACAATCAAATATCAATACATGAGTACGAATTTACGTATACATTACATACATAAATAGATAGGTGCACGTATGCATACATCGCAATATATGCTCCTATATGCTTACATATTATATGTTACGTAGGTCACAGATAGCAAGCTCGTTTATTCGCACCCTTCCCGTCTCTCCCCGGTGGCGGAAGCCGCGTAGTGGTTCCTCGCTTTATTAAATTTTCAAATTTTTGAACCGTAGGACAAAGGACGATCTATTAAAACAACGATTTAATGTACACACGGCGTCCGACGTGCGGTGCTAAAATACTTTTTACAATCTCCCATTTTCCATAGCACCCCACTGGGGGCGCAATGCCTCACTGAGGCTTTATTGGAAAATAGATAGAATAGCCACCGTTAGTTTGTAACCAATATTTAAAGCCGATATTACAGCTGCAGCCGTTGATAGCTAGTGATATCCGATTTTTAAACCTTTGAATTATTTTTATTATTCTCCGATTGGAAGATAATCCTAGTGTAGCCCTGAAATCGATCGATTCGCACTAGAGATACCTGCAAAAATACATAAATTGAACCAAGTACCCATTAATGTAGCTTTTTTTTTCCTTGAGCATTAACTAAGTAACATTTTCTAGACTGTTTTGAAGAGTTTTACTTTTCACGTATTTAGTTAAAAAAATAATTACTGTAATTAATTTAGTTAATAAATTAATTCATGTAATAAATTTAGTGAATAAAATAGCACCCCGTTAATCATCCTTATTAACAATGTTCCCTTGTTATGTTTACTCCTCCCACCGTTCTTCCCCTCCCTTAAAATTACCCTCCCACTACCCCCACCTATTTGAATTCAATAATTTCAGTACTTGCAAAAAGTTTGTAAATGTGTTATGATCACTTTTTATCACATCATTTTGCCAAAAGAATTTAAGTATGGCTGTTGTACTTATCTACATGCGACGAATTATCTACGAGTCTAACGGGTGACGCTGTTAGGCATTTCTTCAGATTGATTCGTTTTTGACTCGAAAATTCGTCGATTACCAAGAGCATATATTTTTATTACATAAGCAATATCTTCATCATCGATAGTGGAGTGTTTTACCTTCAGTACCATACAGAGTATGGCTGAGTTGTCAATAGTCATGTAATGGCAATCTAGTTGCTGGATCGCTTTTGATATTGACATATTTTTTAAGTGAAACTTCTTTAGCCCCGTTGTGAGTTGGAATTAGGATGAAACTGAAATGACGCATTACAGCACCTGCGAAGCATCAAACTGCACTCATTGGCCGCTTTGATTAAGATGTCACTTTTCAAGGCTCCTATTGGTTGAGATATGAAACGGAAATGATGCTAGGGCTGCGCTCATAGGCCGCTTTGATTATGACCTCACTTTTCAAGGCTCCTATAGGTTGAGATTGTTTTGGTAAGGCTTCGCTTCTACCGCGTGTGGATTGCACTCGATTTTTTTTAAATGAATGAGGTTGCATTCAAACGATAAGTATTATTGCTACAGATATTTTGAGGTGAAATCTTCTGTAGCACCGTTGTAATTTGAAACTCGATGAAACGAAAAATAGCGAAACTAAATCGAGACAAACACACATATCTTTAGGATTTAGCCTGCAAGACATTGAGATAGATAATCTGTCTCCTCTTTGTGCGGTGCTTCGTAGCCTCCCCACTCTTATCTATTTTTCTGAAGGTTTCACTTCTACAGTGAACTGCATACTCTGATTTTTGAAGTGAAAACTTTTTTAGCACTATTGTGATTTGAAACTCGATGAAACGAAAAATAGCGACACTAAAAAGAGACAAACGCATACATCTACTTACTTTAGGATTTAGCCTGCGAGAGAATGAGTTAGTATAATTGGCCACCTCTTTGTGCGGTGCTTCGTGGCCTCTCCACTCTTGTCTACTTTAGTTTTCTAAAGATATCACTTCTACCGCGTGTTAATTGCACACACTTTTTTTAAATTTTACGTGTTTTACATGACGGTAATTTTTTTTTTATTTATAGATTAAGACAGTAAAGCAATGCCAATTTCATTACACTAAAACGTACGTTTCGAGACATTTTCCTGCTTTAAAAACTAAATTTTTAAGTTTTTTTTTAACTGCTTTGTGTGTATCACGTTTGGCACTATTGAAGGCCATAAATTGTTTTTAACCTCAATGATGAAAATAGTTTGCAAAACAGATACATTCTATCATAATGCTCATCAGTGTGAAATAAAAATTCTATTTCATTGCCGAATTCAAATGAATGTACGAGTACAAAGGTTCGATCAATTTTCAATCATCCAGCTTTGAAAGTGACTGTAAACTGGGAGTCATACATAAATGGCGATGGCATAATCATTAGGGGAATTCCAAAACCCAACTAGATTTGCGGACTCATTATTAGACACACATTGCGTAGTAAATACGACTAGATTATGTACAGATGTGCGTGTTTACAGAAGCACAGCAAACTTTCGGCGTTGTGTAATTCAATATTCGAATCGGGCAGGTGCCATAATCAAAATTAATTACAATAGAAACTATCTACGGCACCAATTGGAGGTGTCAAAGATGAATTTATGTTTAGGAACTTTTATTATTACCTGAAGATTCACGATTCACGGTACCGTGCCGGCATACAAACGGCAATAAACACACGTTCCTTATAACAATAATGCTAGAGCTCTTTCAAAAGATGAAATACACAATGATATATAATATGTGTATACATATATGTGTACACATATGTTACAGTTAAAGCCCGTTCCTAGGTACAACGCGTTTTCTCAAGTATAAAATGGTTTTCACTAAAAATGCCTTTGTTAAATCTAGAATTAACTGCTAAATATTAAATTCTAACTAGACAAAACGCGTTTTCTCAAAATGATTCAATTAAAACTGTTTCAACCGATTTCAAAGTTCATCGTGCTTTATTCTAATTGGTCAAGTGAAATCAGGTTAGGTTAGGTTGGGTTAGGTTAGATTAGGTTGCGTTAGGTTAGGTTCGGTTTTTAATTAACAGTAATTAAATATTTTAACAAACAGTATCTTTATTTTAAAACCCAATTTCAGTTTTAACAAAGGCAGTTAGTAAAAACTAGTTTTAACTATAGAAAACGCGTTATAACTAAAAACGAGTTTTAACTGTAACATATACATACATAAACCCATACTCCACCACAATCTACACATCTTCCCTGATGATAGATAATGTAACGCGGTCCGAAACGGATAAGGAAGGTGGAAGCGTAATAAAACCTAAACATCAAAAAAATTTACACAATTTTACTTTTTGCCGTAAAAATCTCAAATCTTAATCTACTTTTGTTACGTTCAGTACCTGTCTTAATCTGAATAACCAACCATTTCCCTGACCATTCTCCTTTTCCAGTCGCGTTAAATTTTACCTATTATAATTTTTGGTGATGTACATATGAGAAAAACTAGTGTGTAAAAGGAAATATATTTCAACTCTATATATTCCTCATTTGAGAGAAAATCATTTAGCTAATTTTTGTTGTTAGTTTTTGGGGTGTTATGCCGTGTTGCGCTACCTCCTTCTATAGCCGACGTTTCGGACAGCGTTGCAGTGTCCATCATCAGGGCAGATCCGTTAGATATGACGATGTGTTCTACCGGATCTGCTTTGATGATGGACACTGCAACGCTGTCCGAAACGTCGGCTATAGAAGGAGGTAGCGCAACACGGCATAACACCCCAAAAACTAACAACGAAAATGCTTTTGGCCGTGAAAATCTAAAAACTTATTTAGCTAATTCTTTAAAGTTGTATTAAATTTCTTGGCAAAAGAAAATGTTAGCATTTTAAGTTAATATTGTATCCTACACGACCCATTTGAATTCCATTGTGGCTAATCTTATCCCCTCCGTAAGGGCGAGATAATACTCGTACTACCTTTTACCTTCGCCACTGGAGCCACTCCATTCTTCCCGCTCTAATCAAGAATTCAAATTTGTTTATTGTGAATTCAAATTTTCTTGTGGGCTATTCATCAACATTTTATAACAGTTTTCCGGAGAATTTTTTAAAGAATCTACGTTTAAGGCAGGGAAACGAAAGGGTGGTGATCGAACCAATTTTATTTCTTACGTAAATATAAATGCACCATAAAATATTATAATGTAGCATAACGGTGATGTACCTATTGACATAATCACAGTTCCAAGCTCACTATTATTTTAATTGGCCACAAAACAGGACCATTCCTACCTATTTGGTTTTGAAATGAGAGTACACTTAGTTCCTACCGAGATATCATTTATCCAGTTTCTACATCTCTCTTACCTTCACCCTGCTGGAAAAGATTTGAAATATGTAATAATGGCAAGAAAAAAAGTGCAAATTTGAGTATTTTTGGTTTAAAAAGATTTGGGCCTACCTTAGAAGCAAGTTGTTGTATTATTGTTTTTCATAATATAATCTCATTTGTAAGTAAAAAGGATGAATTCGACTATCTTAGAAGTTCATAATATCGTTTTATACTCATTCGTTTCGTTGAGGCTGTAATTACCTGGTGGAACTGTATAACTCATAGGCCACTTGCATAACATTTTTTAAAAAAATTTTCCGATTTAGCCAAATATTCTAAGACATTCTTTATTTTTTTTTTAATCGTATTTTTGAAGCCCTGGCGTTTTTTTGAAAATTTCAATCCGAAAAATCAGACCATTTTTTATAAACCGGAAAGACGGGACATAATTTTATGGGTGCGAAAAAACGATAATTACATAGCCGAAAATCATTTAAAAAAAAAAACGTTTTCCACACGAATAGCAATAAATTGTACTGGGTTCTCTTCGTAACATCTACAACACCGCCATCTTTATCAAAAAATCAAACCAAAGGATAAGTTCGCATAGAACAAACAATAAATCTAGTGAACGTTAAACGCAAATTCAAATATTCGCCGGAAATCAAAGTGTTGCCATATAAAAAAAAATTAATCAGTGTTGAATTTTACAAAATAAAAGGAACATATTCGGAGACGGGACATTTTCATGTAGTGACGTCACGAGCTCAAATAATGGATTTATTTATTTAAAAAAAAAAAAAAAACTATACGTTTCTAAAATTTTTTGCTAACATTTTCGTAATGTCAGTAAAAAAAATCTATCCACACGATTTTTTCCAAGTCGTTATGAAATCCATGCAAGTGGCCTATTGCGTTTGTGTTATTGTGCTTCTTTGCAGAGATAAATTTGCAAGTGATTGATCATTCCCTTTTCCTTGCATACTTTTTTTCGTACCCATACTCGTTTCGTCTCGTTTCATGTTTAGTATTTACAGTACATTACAAAGGTATTTGAAACTTTCATTTGTAGTTGTTTTGGTCGCAATACTGAATCTGTTGTTAAGAGCTTGTCGCACTTTAAGGCTTTAGTCAAACGATGCGGCGCTCCGTCTTACTGTTTTGTGGCCTTCGGCCCTGATCTAACTCATATGGACTTTTTCATGATCTGCATTTTAAAAGAGAGAATCCGTACGACAATTGTATCTGTGAATCCCGATATGATTCAGTGCAACTGGGAGTAAGTCAAATACCACTGACATCACGGATACCTTTTTCGATGATAAGGATACGTTTTATCCAAGTCTTGCAATGATAAGCAACATAATAATTATAACATTGAGTGCAGCGATTCCACTATAATGCTTATCGGGTGGTACATTTTCGATACAAATTGTGTACCCATGCTTTCAGAGAAAAGGTAGCATTATAAAAGTGGCTCCTTATTTCCGAGAGGTAAACATATTTCGAGGAAAATGTTTAATTCCCCGAACTCATCAATATTCATCAGTCCCTGGAGAATAGGAACCGCGCGTCCATACTTTTATACGTACACTTGCGGTTGATGGATCGACTCGGGCCCACAGCGATACGATGGCCGCGGCTAAACGCGGATACTTCGGACTTGCTTCTCTTCTTTTGTTATATATTTTATACGGTTTACCTATTCATAAAGATTTTACACAAAATGATGGTAGGCATCGGTGGGACTTAAGTAGATCAACCGTTAGATAATGATTTTATCTTAAAACCTTCAGATTTTTTCGATTCGTTAAACTGTTTCTCTTAAGATAATTTTGGTATAATTATTACATTTTTATTTTATTTTCATGGTTTTATAAAATCATTGAAATGTTTTGTAATATAATTATTGTTTTTTTTTTCAAATAAAACAATCACCAAGGATGAGTTGTTAAAAAATCTGAACAATTCGTCAAATATTTTAAGTTAATTTTCACGTTATGTGAAAGTTCTATTCAAGATCTGCGATTATTTCAATTTTTTGAAGCAACTAGTATTAAATGATATAATAATATAACTTTCACAGAACGTTCAGATTTTTTTAAACTACCCATCCTTAGTATTTAATCACGAATATTTATTATTTTATACATCGACCGGTTTCGCTTCGACCATGCTTCATTAGGTATAATGATAATTATTTGTATACAAAGTTATTATGTCATTTTTTTTAATATAATGCCTAACCATCAATTGCTTTATGGTTAGGCTTAATCTTTTGAAAAAAAATGTTATTAACGTATCAAAAAGATCGCATCAAAAAGATTGTACTTAAAATATCTTTAAATGAAACGATATAATGAGTTTGCTATTCAAGCAAATTTATTAGTTAGACTCGAAAATCTGAATGTTTTCCTCTGAGTGTTAATCGAAAACTATAATCAAAGCTATTTAATTACGTCATCTAGGTCACAAATTTTATAAACCTACATTTTCGATTTTTTGTCAAATTTAAGGATTCATGAAGGTAATAATAATGAATTTACAAAATAAATATTTTTATAATAAAAGAGATATCTGTTTAATAATCATTAAAAAAATGTGACAAAAGTTCTACATTTGAAATCACGTCAAAAAGTCTCCTAATAAATCATCGGCTGTAAAAAGCGTCCGATTGAAATGTCTGCATAATGACATTTATCAATTTGATGGAAAAAGTATGAAACCTCAACCCCTTATAATTCTATTAGGCATTTTTCGGCTGTCACTCGAACCCATTCAGGGAATGGAATGCCCGAATTTAGCAAGTTGTCACTTTTTTATTTTATTTTATTACCGGCAAATAAGGTTAGGCCGAGGAAATGACTCCGTGGGAAGTGGCAGGTGAGACAAGGGAAACTCCGCAGCTAAATCAATACGCCAAACCAAATTATTTTTCGATAAGAGGTTTGTCCCTAAGGCGAGGTATTTCTGATTATATGTTTGAACAAATGTTTTCCAAGATTTTTTCCCAGAACACGAAACGAACCACGGAAATAACCGAAAGCTTTTATTTTTATTTCCTCAGAATTACATTAATATGTGGCGAAGGAAAATATGGTTAGCCGGGAAATGGGAATGAAGGAGATTTTCCATTATCAGGAATAAGGGTGATCTGGGTGGTGAACATTCTCGCAAATTATTATTTTGAGGATGTCCATGTTTAACGATAATCGATTCATTCAATATTTTGTTCAACGATAAAGAAAAGTGATTCCTTCTGCACATTGTTTAACTTTAAGTACATATTTTTATCTTTCTTGTGTTGAATGATGCTTAATAAAATACAAAGGCTGTATTGAAAGCATATATTTGAAAGATTAATCGTTAACCATTCGGAAACAACACATACTCGTAGTATTAACTACTAACATTATTCAGAGTAGGTATTCAGTATTGGGACAAGTGAGACTCCAACGTGCTGTCATTAGAAATAAATATTACGAGAAATAAAAATGAATCATATTTTTTTCGTTATTTGTTTATGGGGTGTTATGCCGTGTTACGCTACCTCCTTCTTTATCGAACGTTTCGGATAACGTTGCAGTCCCCATCAGAGCTCAACACGGCATAACACCCAAACAAATAAAGAAAAAATAAGATTTCATATTTATTTCCAGTAACAATTTTATTTTTATTTTCATTTCTAGTAACAATGGATTTTTATTTATTTCATAGTAACAATGAATTTAGCCAGAATTTCTGTTTTTTTTTCATTCATTACTTTGTTTATTGCATAATTTAAAGAAATTTTGACTATCACGCTAGGCACATGCCTGTGATATTAAACTAACAATTTAGGAGACGGGTATGGCTAACGCCGCCCCGGGAATCAAATATTGAATAATAAACTGTCGTAGGTTACCCCAAATGGTTCGCTACGTTTGAAGTCTTAGCAGAGGTAATGGGGTTTATCGGGTAAAGTGTGTTCAGGTCTTGGCGGTGGATGCGTCTGCTCAACAGCTGCGTGGCGGGCCGGATCGGGAGAAGTTGGTTTAGAGAGAACCCTTAATATTCCAGCTACTCTCTTTTTCTCTCCCTTTGCGCACCGCAGTTGGAGGGACGAATTCATACGTCCATCACTGCTGAACATACTGACCCCAGATTCCTACATATTCCGTGTGCCTTTTTCCTTCCCAGATCTTCCTCTCCTTCCTTACCTTAAAAATACCTTAATACCTTCCACACAGCATCGCCTAAGATGAAGTAGGCCCTGAGGGAAATTATTTTCCTCATGGCCTCCTGTGTGGAGTTAATGTAAAAAAATGAAACACCGTTCAGAAGCTTATAAACCATCAGCAGTAATGCGACTTCCCTTCTGAAACTACATGAAACTGCAGATACCCAGCATTTCCGAGATAAATTTTGTTGGAAACAGCCATGGGTAAAAACCTAACTCTCTCATGTAGAGGTATCGTAAAACTTTGATTTATATTTTCTCGAAATTAGTTCTCTGGCCCTCTGCCCCCCATTTCTGAGATCATGTGTCTAACGCATAACTACCTATAGCATAGCCACAAGAATAGATTTACACGGCAATATGCCTACTGTTACTATGTCAATAAAATTGTTTATTTAAAAACTCACCTGCAATGATATTTTGGCAAATTAATAAAAATGACAATTAATAAATATCCAACCACGCATACTTATAATTATAATAAATTATCACTACCCGTTTAATCAGCGACCTGTTTGGGTAATATAATTAAACTACCCATGGCTTAATTGTCACACACAATAATTATTTCGATCACTCCTAAAATATATCATGTATGCACAAAAACTCTAATTTCATTAATAAATCCTTAATTAAATTAATTTTATAACATAATAATAATTGATTTCGAAATATTGGCTTTGTGGAACAACCATTTCTATTTTAACTGTGGCGTATAAAATTGCACCTCGCCCAGGATTAGATATTCAGGCAAAACGAACTCGACATGCATTGCACCTTTGGGCGGGGGAAATCTCCCCTCTCTGCCACCACTCCCCTTCCTAGTAAACTGTGAAGCAATTAATTTGTTTTATTATGCAATTTATAAATGCATGCCTTTATTTATTATCCGTTAGCAACCAAAATATTCGCTGTTATATTGAAAACTTTAATTGGTAAATTATTTTAAATAATAATTAATGTACGACGAGTGCAATTTTGTTATTGGACATTTTTAATTGTTTTCATAAATATTTGTTTTAAAATGCATGGTGTTATTTTAGGGAATTGGGTAAAATTTTCAAAAAAATTGTTTTTTGCCGCTTACTTGGTAAGCACGGGAAAAGGAGCAACCAGTCTCTGCCTCCTACCTGCCGGTAGGAGGTAGATATCCGGCCTGCCTGCCTACCGCCAAGACCTAGAACCTGGGCACCCCTGTTAAGTCAACAAACGTAGCGAACCACTTAGGGTTATTGCAGAGATGCTGGTTATCCTATAAATGATTCCCGGGGCGGCGGAACCCATACCCGCCTCCCAAATTGAGAGTTAGTAAAGAGAATTATTGAATTATTTGAATTCTTACCCTGTATCATTAATAAACACTACGGCTCAGACTGTCTGGCAACCACGCAATGCTTTTACTGGGGAGAAAATATGGGCACAAAATTTATTGTCAGAATAACTTCGTCAGAAATATAATCCGTCTGGCGTATAGTTGCGGACATAATGCCTCACTCAAATGTCTCTAGTTTTGTCTATCATTACCCATACAAGTTCAGGTGTTCTCTTCAAGTAGTCAGTCAATTTCGTATATTGGCATTCTTCTTAGTCTCCTTCCTTCGACGGTTGCTTACCGATAAAACAGGTTTCCGAAAAGTTACAGTTTTATTCAACCTCTAACTCGTCGTAAGCCATCATATCTTTATTAAAGTTCCAACAGACACAATTTCTCCCTTCTAATAAGATGGTATTTGTTTCAGACCCCTGCGACACGCACCAGTGCCCCTCCCCGCAGGTGTGCCAGCTGGACGGGGCACGCGTGCCCGGGTGCCGCTGCGGGGAACTGTGCCCACTCTCCCTGGACCCTGTGTGCGCCTCTGATGGACGCACCTATGCCAACGAGTGCGAACTGCGGCAGGAGGCCTGTCGGAGCCGCAGGCAGATGAGGATCATCTACAGGGGCAAGTGCAGCTCAGGTAAATCAACATTCTCTAGTTTTTTTTCTGTTATGTTTTCGTGAAATTAATGTGATAAAACAATGGCGAACGGTGGGCTTTGATCGTACTTTCTTAGGTATGGGGCTGTCTCCTTATTTTTTTAATGAAAATGTGTTATATTTAAAAAGTTATTAACTACAATACAATTAGTTTTTCGATGTCTCCAAAATTGATGAAGTCGTGAGCTTTTAAAGTGAATTTGGGTAAAAGGAATGCAATGGTGTCTCGTGACGTCATGCGAGAAACTATGAAGTACAATTCAAATCCGAATGGCAGTAGGTACTGTACAGTATAGGTATGCACCGTTATGTCACACGCTTTTTGACCGGCTGCAAATATTAACATTTTGACGGTTTATTATTATTATCTACCTATTCGATATTTTCCAAAAATTCGAAAGTTCAAAAATTCAAAAATCCCAAATAAATGCATATTTATATACTATACAAGGTGTGTTATAACAATGAGCTATATACTCTGTATAAGGAAGACTTCGTTGGCTGGGTCATGTAGAGAGAATGACTTCATCTGGCATCAAGTACCAAAGTCTCCACTGAACTCAAGACCGACAGGGCGAAGGAGCCTGGGAAGACCATATTTAAGATGGAGTGACAACGTCCTCAAAGATTTATCCACCTTGGAGATTATAAACTGGAGAGAGCTGGAACAAAACCATGATGAGTGGAGGAAGACTCTTGAGGAGGCCAAGACCCACCAGGGGTTGTAGAACCAAGAGCGATGATGATGATGATGACAAGGTGTGCTAAGGGACGTACTTGACTTTTTTTAACCAGTGATACCTTATAATATTTGGAGTAAAACTGTAAATAAAATTTTGGTCTCCACTGACATTTTTGATATTTTTTTTCTCAACCTACGACGTAAAAATCAGTAGGTCTTGTATAGGTAGGGTTAAGGTGAGGGGTTGGGCGGTTACTCTACATGTGGAAGTTTTTTGTTGTTTGGTGTTGAAGAAAAAAAATTTAAGTAATTAATGAAAAATCTGAAAAATCGCCGGAGACCACCTTGTTACTCCAAATAATATCAGGAATCATTGGTTTAAGTAAATCAAGTGCATCTCTTAACCCTCAATATATATTGTAGATTTAGAGCTTCTTGAAGTACTTCAACTATGTCAATATTCGAATAGACAATAGACAGTTGTAAATCATTCCAAATTTTTGATAGGGAATAGCTGTAACTCCCCTAAAATACTGCAGTTTTATGTCCGGGATAACAATTAAATGGTTTCTTTGGCTTAAATGTTAAAGATATAAATAAAGTAATGACGCAGCGGACCTATATTATTGCTGATATAATATGTTTATGCATTGTGTAACTTATTCAACGTTTTAAAAAGAGGTATTTTAGAAAATGTTATAGACATCTCATTTTTTGTTGTACTATAGACTTAATAACATTTTTACAGAATTAATACATTTATCAACGCTACGCTAAGAAATCAGTTTTATGTTGGACTTTTATCATAACAATCGCGGTCTTACAAGGTGGCGTCTCCAACTTAAATAATAAAAAAAATCTAAATCCATAAATTATGTTTGCACTGTGACGGAAGTCAAGCCCAAAGTCGACCGACTTGTAACAAATAAAGTATTAAGGACATGTGCATATTAAACTACAAATACCATCTTAAATATGTTTGATTAGCACTAATTATTTTAATCCTGTAATCTCAAATCACGGTGCAATTATAATATTGGGCAAACAACACCCCTGCCATAGGTCACCCCAAATGATTTGTTGACTTAGCAGGGGTGCCCGGGTTCATGGGGTGAGGTTTGTCTAGGTCTTAGCGGCGTGTTTTCCCACCTACTGCGTGACGGGCCGAATCGGATGAGACTGGTTGAGGGAGATCATTTGACCTTCCTTGTGAGAGAAATGAATCCAACGTCCGTCACTCCTGGACACATCGACCCCCAGATTGTTACCCACCCCTCATACCGTTTTCCTTCTTAGAACTTCCTCTTCTTCCTTTCCCTAAAAAAACCATCCACGCAGCATTTTAAAAAAAATGACATAGTCCCTAAGGGAAATTGCTTTCTTCAGGGTCTCCTGTATGGAGCTATTATTTTTAAAAAAGTCATTTGAAATGGATAGATCGATTATAAATGAGTTTTACGAATATCTTGTTTAAAAAACGTAAAGAAACGATATGGACACAATAACACGAGAATTGAGACTACCTCGCTCCGGAGAATTTTCTGTTAATTTAGTATAGCTATTCGTATATAATAATAATATAAGGCATGCACGAGCAAAGCTTTCACGTAATATTTGATTATGTCCAATCTGACAGCCGACTGAAAGCGCTTCTCGGTGTACGTGGGTACATCATAATATATTGAAATACGAAGGAAACATTTCTTTTTCCACAGATTTTCTTTCATAACTTTACCCCTCGCCGTAAAAAATATGTGGAGCATTTTTTGTAACGATACAAACATAATAAAAATCATAATATCCATCGCCTGGGCCGCATATATGTTTGTAGAATCCAGTTCTGGTAATAGTTAGTTTTTAAAAAGAATTCATTATATGTAGCTACTTTAATAGTAACCAAAATAAAATATTATAAAACCAAATGTGTATAATAACCGTAACAAGCCACTTCTTCAATCGTGATAAAAAAAGCTGCTAAAACTACGCAAAAACCATTAGAAAAAAATGTGGTTTGACTAGGAAAATATTGTAATTAACTTTGACCCATCAGTGGCCGAGTTGACATCGCATTAGTGTCCCATCCAGGGGTCATGTGTTTAATTCCTCGGCTGGCTAAGTCTTCCATCACAACGCAAGCAACATTTTCCGCTTAGCGTGATGGTAGTTGGAGATTTTCAAATATTGTCAGGTTATTCGTAAGCCGGAAACATTTCTTTCTTTTAAAAAAAAAACGTTTTTATCCCTTCATGTAAAGCATTGTGTTGATTTTCGTTTAAGGGTGTGCAAGAAACAACAAACAACCCTAAGTAAAGTGTTCAACGTAGATATTTGGCGTAGTAGATATACGCCAAATATACAAAAAAAAAACTCCAACGCGAGCTTTGGAAAAAGACACTATAAATATAAGGCAATAAAAGCATTCAACAAACTTTCACTTAATAAAAAACGAGGAAAACAAAAAACAATTCGGAAACAAAATTAAAAGATGAATTAAAGAACCAAAAAGGTAATATTATTACAAAAAATATAAAGCGGATGTATGAAACATATATACATTTTGCACAAAACCATCACAATATGCACTCCATTAAGTATGGTATACATTATAATATTTGCCTGGTGTTTTAATTGCCGCTTTTATCACTGTATTATATTTTAGTTCACCTCATTTTAATTTAATAAAATTTATTATTACATAAATTTATATATTTATTGGATGCTTCAAATGGGGTCTCAGCACGGGCAAAGCACCCAGTGAGACCCACATTATCAAATATGGTTTGAAAATATACAGTGGTATTGAATTAATAATAAATCAAATTATAATAAAGTTACATCGTACAAGTGGTAAGTAGTAACAAAAATCGCTCAACTCCTTTTCATGGCATGTTTTATTTTATAGAATCAAATCAGTAACATCATCGCAATGATCCATCTCAATAGGAGTACTTGATTAGCGGGCTACAAATACAACGCAATTTACTTGGCAAAATCTGGAACGCGACCTCAATCTATTTATTTATTAGTGTCACTCCCCAAAGCTGTCGATATTCTCCGAGATATGTAGGATGACAGAAAAGGGTGTCCGGGGACTTCTAACTAATGCAATTATTGTTAACCGATAACTTTATAACTTTGTGTCACGGGCGTGATGAGGGTTCAATCAAGGGAAGCGCCGGTACACAACACCTAGTGATTTTATTATTTATTTCGTATTCCGGTGATAATGCTGAGTCCGCCTTACTTTCAGCGTGTCATGGTCAAAGTTACCTTCAACTACGTATTAAAGAATTGGAATTGGACGTCTACGTAACTTTTTTAATATCGTAGCACGTCACTTAACCGTTCCGTGTGGAGTTAATAATGCACGCGTCATAGTGTGATGATATAATAACACGTTGAACTGGCGAAGGGAAAAATGGTGTCTATTTTTAAATGAACAATTATTTTAACTGGTGCAATTTATGGCAGGAATTATCGATAATATGAACATTTTAAAAAAATTGTGACTTTCGTTTTTTAAGAAATAAACACTTGATATTTCAATTATTGGTATGCTACATAATTGTAAATGACAAATTATCATTTTTCATCATTAGGTACCTAAGTACCTTAAATAAAAGTAATATTTAGCAGTACGGAAAGTTAATCGAAATGCATATCTTTTCTATAGCCATTGACAGTGCCATTCATGATGCAGCAATCATTTTAACGTGTAATAATGCTGTAATAGTGATTTTACTACATAATGAATTAACATGTTGTTCATTAAAATTACTAATTGCGTATTCCCCGAATAATGTGATGTAATAAAACACTCCCCAACACTAAAATAATTATCCCCAATAACAAATGTAATAAAATCACATGTATCCAAGGCTGTTCAACGTTAAAATCAGTATCAGAAATTAAACATCTCGAAGTGATAATAGAACAACATATGAAGTGGAAGAGCCATATCTGTGAATTGGTTAAGCGTATCAGAAAGTGTATATAATATATATATATATATATATATATTAGATTGTTGAGTTTTAAAATATTTCTTAATCTTATGAATATATATATATATATATATATTTGTGTAACGCATACTTTGAGCCTAATTATATACACTTTTATACACTTTTTTTTTTTCGCCATTTTGTTGCAGCCGCCCTTAAAAACCACCCCCACACAGCTATATACGTCTATGATGTTGCGTTTTAAATATATATCGAAACATATATCTAACGCATAGTTTGAAGACATTTCGATTTTCGATATACACGATAGTTTGGGGACTGTCCTCAAACTATGCCTTATGTATAAACTGACTCGTGGTCTCAAAGAATGCATTACACAAAGAGGTGTTTCGTGTATGTAAAGCATACTTTGAGACCTACGGTAAGTAGGAAACTACTATTGCAATAATGAAAAGTCATTATAATCTTGTCGCTAGATGACTCTAATAATTATGATGATAAAAAATGTCTAGTTTCGTCCTCAAGTCAAATCTTTCAATTAATATATACCTACACAATTTGAAATTAATCATAGGCTTGCAAATTTAGAAACCCTTTTTTTCCTTTCTTAGATAGCTACAATGTTTTAACCATAGACATATGGCATGGAAGAGTGTCGACTGTCGCCAAGCATAGACTGTACTTGTAATTCTTGGCCATTTTTTTTTGTTTCTGATATGGGTATATTTTTGCTTTTTTATAAGTCTACTTAACTAGTCGATTTAACCAATAGACCTAATATATGAATAAATTAACATGGTATATTAAGAACAAACTTTAAAATGTTAAATAAAAATAATATTTTGCTTTGAAATAATTCAATAAAAATAATATTTTATATTTTGCTTTGTGCAAATAATTATCTCTAATGCACAGACGCAATATGGGCTAGCTGTGTCTGTTCTACAGATATTTCAATGGAGCCTGCTCTAAGGAGCTTGCAGCATTGATCCCCGGTGCACCGGTACACGTGCGTGCAACTCAACGGACGCCAGCAGAACACCCTTTCACAGTTGATGTTGACTTTATGAGAATGGGTCGTTTCTTCGACTCGTTTTTGTGTAAGTCGGCTCGTATGTGGAACGAGCTACCGGTATCTGTTTTTCCTCCCTCATATAATCCGGGCCTCTTCAAGTCCCGCATTAACAAATCCCTTCCTACAGCCCCTATCTTAACCCGCCTCACAACGCTGCCCAACCGGATGGTGACATAGTTCCCCTGTCTATACAATGTAAGGACGGGGGCTCTCTTGTGAGGTGTCACATAAAAATAAAAGTTTTGTATGATTTTTTTTATACATAGGTAACATTAATAAATGACTTTTTTTAACATTAACTCCCCGGCCCGGAGGAAATAATTTCTCTCAGGGCCTATATCATCTTTGGGGATGCTGTGTGGAGGGTCATTTTGAGGAGAGGCAGGAGGGAACATTGGCCTTGAAGAGACCCATGTTGTAGGAGGGAGGAACCACAGAGGTCGGCAAATCATTCCGCAGCCGAGCTGATGAACCCGGAACGAGTCGTAGAAGCGACCCGTTCTCGCGTGACAAATTTCAACCGTGTACATATGTTGGGCGCGCGTTTCCTGACTATTTGCCGGTGCAGGTCAAGGGTTTTTTGGAGCTCCACACCAGAGGTGGCTGCCAAATTCATTTATCTGCGGGCCCTGTACAGTAGGCCTTGTAGGCCCGGCTACTGAGAAGCTGATATATATTTTGTTATTAATTTGTTTAAATGTATATGTAAATGAGGGTACCCGCAGCGTTGCCAACTCTACGTCTTTTTACGTAGATCTACGTATTTTAGGTCCTACCTGAACATCTACTAACTTCAGTCCAGAATCTACGTATTTTTTGTCAAATTGTACAAATTTGCAAAATAACATAACTCATTAGGCTGAAGAAGCATATTTTCCATTACTTTACGGTGGAGCCCCCGTCTGCGGGGCAAAGTATGTGGCGCGGACTCCAACAAACGTTCCGTTTCATACTAGACTCGGCGCCGGAGTTGGGATGTCTAGGGAAATTACAGTAGATCTTGGAGAGAAAAATATTTTTTAGGCAAAAGGGAAATCAGCACAAATCTAAGAAAATTTCGAACTATTACCATTAAATTTTTTTTATTGGAGTTGTAATCTTCTACTTCCCGATAAAATATACAATTTCAGACCAAAGCATCGCTAAGTTATTTATTGCTAGTATTTGACCTTAACTGTTTACTCCATATTCATGTTTTTTTCCTAAATATTGCCTATTACCCCACATTTGCATAATTACCAAAACTATATTTCGTTTCATTTAAACCTTAGGTTCTCAACGTGGGCAATAAATAACGCCCGCTTGTGGACGTTTGAGACTTTCAGGGGCAGTAGAAGACCCCCAATGAGAGGGCGTTGAGGTGGCACAGTGATGGCGAGGGCAGGTAAAAATATAGTCTAAAAATACAAAAAAAGCACGCTCATCACGCACTAATAAAGCAAAAAAACTTTAATATTGGTTAATTTTTGTTAATTTATGTATTGTTATCATTTTTATCACGTGTGGAAAAATTCACATGTTTCGGTAGTTGAGGAACTGGAGGAAAATTGATTCCATTGACCCCCCCCCACCATAAGAAAAATGGGGTCTCTAAAAAAAATCTCAAAGTGGGCGGTGGGCAAAATTGAGAACCAAGAGTGAGAGGCAAGGTTGAGAACCTATGATAAATCATAAAAAAAAATAATTAAAATTTGCAAAAAATGCATTAAAAATAATAGATACATTTCAACGTAATTATTACAAGAAATAACCAATTACGTTCACCTACCCTAACTTCTACATTCACTCAGAAAAAAAGTACGTAGATCTACTAACTTTTCATAATCCAAATTATACGATTCTACGTAATTTTCTAGTCCGATCTACGTCTTTTTCAAAAAATGGGTTGGCAACACTGGGTACCCGGTACACCACACAACCCAGAACTTCGTCCCAATTGAATATTGATACAAAATTAGGAGTAGGGAGTGGGGCAAGGGGCAAGCTCCCCGAAAATCGTCACATTCCAAAAATCAGTTTGATATACCGTTCCCGCATTGCGCGAACTATCAGATATTGAGCTGATAAGAATTATAAAAACAGATACTTCACTAGTTTACTTTGATCTTATCCAACAGGCCGAAGAAGCTAGGAAATTTTGGGTTTAAACTTACCTGCTGAAAGCGTTCGTGTGCGAAATGCGAACGGAAGTGGCGCCATCTTTGAACGGCAATATATATTATAATTTGTATCGAGATTTTTTGTCGAGTTGTTTTAACTATAATATACATATATATGTAAGTAGGTATATGGGAAGGTCCGATGCTCTGCTCTGTAGGGAACCCGCTTGCACAGCGCGGGTGTAAACTGTGCAACCTAAAGTTTAAGTTTAGACTTACGGATTTAAATACCTACTTCGTTTGTGTGAAAGCACTATGAAATAATAAATGATTTTACTTCAATGGCAAGCCAGAGATTCATTTATTTATTTGACTGTGTATGTTTGACTGTTTGAAACCCGGCGTGCGCAAATAAATTTAATTTGTTTAATTTGTGTTATTTCACAAATTCTTCATTTAAAAATAGTATAAAGTATATTTGCGGCACGTTCCAGAGTGGAAGATACTCACAGTATCGCCCTGGTGTAAGGTCACCATTCAGAATTGAAACGTTGCTTGAAATGGCTTTAGCCGTGTTTAGTGACCAGATCTACTTCCCAACCTTCCTCTTCCCCATCTCTTTCCCCTCACCGCTACCTTCGTTATGAATTACGACTCTCGTCCTGAGATAGCTATGACATATTACAGCGCCATTAAGGTGATTTTTTCATAAAACGGCGCTATGCGAGATATCAAATTATTATTATTATCTAATAAATACCAGTTAATTTTATATTTTATATCTATGTTTTAATTATTTTTCTTCTTCTCTTTTTTATTCAAAATATGTAGGTATGTTAAAATTTTACAAATGTATAATATTATGTGCATCCTTTTTTATAATTTTTTTTTAGTATGTAATACCACACTACCACACGCTCTCGTCTGGAGCCAGTGCGACTATGGCATCCCCAATTGGGGTATGTTGTGAGGCTCAATGTAGCGGGGAGGGGAAAGAGATGGGAAAGAGGAAGGTTGGGAAGTACCTGGCTATTCAGATCTGGTCACTAAACACGGCTTAAGCCATTTCAAGCAACGTTTCAATTCTGAATGGTGGTCTTACACCAGGGCGATACTGAGAGTATCTTCCACTCTGGAACGTGCCGCAAATATACTTTATATTATTTTTAAACTAGCTGACCCGACGAACTTCGTACCGCCTCAGTATCAATAACTGTTGAATTAAATTCAGTTTTTGTTATTAAGTTAAAAATTACACAATGATGCAATTATCGATGCGCAACTGTCCATGTTCTGTTTTTGTCAGTATCAGAGATGGCGTTGTATACCGATTTATATTTTTTATGATTTTCTTACTTTTCCACTTACTTACGGGAATTTGGGAGGCGGGTACGGGTGCCACCGCCCCGGGAACCATTTATTGGATAACCAACACCTCTGCAATAGGTGAACCCAAGTGGTTCGCTACGTTAAGTGATTTAGCAGAGGTGCCCGGGTTCATGGGGTGACGTTTGTCCGGGTCTTGGCGACGGATGCGTCTGCCCACCTGCTTCATGGCGGGCCGGATCGAGAGAGACTGGTTGAGGAAGAATTTTTGACCTTTCCAGCCGGACTATCTTGACCCATTGCTTTACACCGCAGTAGGAGCGATGGATTTGATGGATACATACGTCCGTCACTCCCAGACACACTGACCCCCAGACTCCTACCAACCCCTCATACCCTTTTCCTTCCCAGAACTTCCTATCCTCCCCTTCCTTAAAAAGACCCTCCACACAACATCCCCTAAGATGACATAAGTCCTGAGAGAAATCATTTTCCTTAGGGCCTCCTGTGCGTTAAACTACATTTAATTTCAGAGATTTATTATAATTATTGTATTTTTCCTTTGGAAGGGTGCAGACATACGTTCGCCGTTTGTCTCATTTTCGGCTATTGAAATTTAGTGTGTAAGAAAGAGGGGCAACATTACACGATTAAGAACAAATGCAAAACAATTAGCGCATTGACATTTGACGTTTTTGAATTTTTGGAATTCACGCACAGTTTAATATTATAGGTAGATACTTATCACAAAATGCCCGCAGCTCTTTCAAATATGAGAATTCGTTCCATACAAAATGTATGGGGAAAAGAATTTTCTTAATAACTATATTTTTGGTTAATTTTTGTGATGTTTTAATAGTTATTATCCTTTCCGGGTCGGAGACAAATCCAACAAATCAAAGATCATCAAAATCGGCCCCGCCGTTCTCGAGTTATAAATAGTGTAACTAACCCGACTTTGTTTTATATATTACGATGAGGAATTTGTAAAATAACACAAATTAATCAAATAAAATGTATTTGCGCACGCCGGGTTTCGAACCACTTACCATTACCGTTTACCACTCGGCTATGGAGGCCGTCAAACTACTAAACCTGTACTAAACTGTAAAATGAGGAATTTGATTCAGGTGATCGTGCCATACTTCCTCTATCTTCCCTGACTTGTATCGCAAATCAATCTTCCGTATTATATAATCTCCTGAAATAGGGTAGACTGGGGACGATTGAAACAGGTTTTGATTGAAACATCTCAATTTACTCGAAAACTATAATACCTAAGAGTGTGACACAACACTCGAAACTCCATCAGGTGTGTTGGGATGTTTCTACAAAAGCTCACTAGTCGGCGAGTGACTCAATCGTGCATAGGAGACATTATTGGATTTCGCACTAAAAAGTAAATAGGTATTTAAGACATTTTTGTTTTTCTTATAACTCATTTTACTCTCGCAGCTTGACGAATGTTTCATTACACTATCTTCTTTATCTATTTATGAGTATTTATAATGCATTTGCGTGGCGTTAATGTATATTTGAAAGGCTTATTTTTGACTTTGAAGTAGAAAATGCAGCGTGGGGATGTTTGAAACAATTTGTGTGGGGATGATTGCAACGTTTCAATCATAACCATGTTTCAATCGTCCACACTGAGAGAAAATTTAAAAGTTATAATGAAAAGGGGTCAGAAATTCAAATCATTATGTATTATTCAAAAAAGTCATAAAATCATTATGTATTAAAGTCTAGATGTACTTCTGTGATCTTGAATAGTGAACTTCTGTGATTTTGGATGATGAAGTCGATCTCATTCGACCACATTCAACGTCACACACCCTCACGTGACAATTTCGTAATAACATATCTTTATTGATTTTTTTAAAATTTATAACTTTTAAAAAATCAACGTTAATAGTATACATTGTTTTATCAATTATGTAAGTACAAAAAGTTAACAACAGAGAAAAAAAATATGAAGAAAGTATGTTTCCCTTCTCAAGAAACTGAGATTGCAAACTACGCTACAAAAACAGCCGACATTTACCTATTTCGGGCTATCTTCAAAAGATTTAAGACAACTGGCATTTGATTTGACCACACGGTACAACCTGGCACGGCCAGATTCACGGCACAAAAATGGGACGGCCGGAATAGAATGAAAAGGTGCACTGCAAACGGAGGACAAAAATATTAAAACAATCACCCTTCACATTGATAAAAAAAGTGCTTCGTAGTCCCCACTCTTGTCTACTTTAGTTTTTTGTATGTTTCTCTTCTACCGCGTGGGAATTACACATATTTTTTCGATTTCTTAATTCTTGAATTTTACACAGAAAAAATGCTCTCAATTCAGAGGTAAATTCTACATTGTTATGATTGAAACAGTGTGATGGTTGAAACAAGCACTTTTGTATGAAAGCAAAAAACTTATTTTTAATACCGTTCTATTCTGCTCCAGGATAATATCGCAGTAAAACTATGTTGATTATGCCAAATACTCATAGTTAGTATAACTAAGAGCACTTAAATACAAATAATAAAAAATATATTTCAAGACAATTTATGTTTATAGTTTTTAAAATACTTGTGATTTGTTTAATCACTATTCGTGATCTCATTGAGTACTGTTTCAATAATGAAAATGTTTAACATTGATTAAAATTACTCCAATTATTCCAAAGATATTTAGAGTGTTTCAATTATCACCACATACTGTTTCAATCGTCCACACTATGGGGATAATTGACAGATTTCCCCATCGTCTTTAAGTGGTTATTGTAGCTTACCTGTTCGAGTTGTGGCCATCCAATAAATTTAATTTGATAACTAGATAGATCATAGAACATCTAGTGTAAACATCTTATCCATAAATATAAAAGAAATATTACTACACCTAGTTAAAGTAAAAGTGTTTCAACCATCCCCAGTCTACCCTACCTTTCTCCGCTCTACATGTCCAAATTATCGCGTTAAAAAGGTAGGTTAAAAAATGTGTAGATATTATTCTGTTTTATTTAAACAATACGCAAAATTAAGTGATTTAAAATTTTGCATATCCCTGTACAAATATAACAATTTAAGGGTTACGGGAATAAGTTTGGGAAACGCTGTATTAAATAATATGTCTCCAAATCATTCGGGCTACGCGTGATCGACTCACGGTGGGGTCTCTATATTGTTACTCTGAGGGTGGGGTCTGTTTTTTGCTATCGCACTATGATTTATTTATGCAAGTTCCTGGCCAAACTTGATTGATTTTCGTATTCCACAAATTAGTTATCCTGAATTAATATGCAAAAATGCTTTAATTAGTGGCTACCGATCTCGGATTGGTAACATTTCAAAGTAGACATGTTCACTCTGTCCTCTTCTAAAAAAAACCTTTCCATGGCAAATTCACCCAAAGACGACGTAGGCCCTGAGGGAAATTATTCAGTTACTGTGAAAAATAAAAAATATGCTCTAACAAGAAACAAATGGACAGATGTGTTGTACTTACTAATGTACCTAAAGTAAATGTTTTTTTTAGATTTTTCATGATTTAAATTTAAAGTATCGAATGTCTTCATAGTATTTTTTTTAATTGCGGTTAAATATATTTTTTTAACTGTGCTGTTTATTAAAATGCGCTCAATATAAATATTAAAAACAACTATTTGAAATGTTTTTTATTTGTTTTAAATGTTTATAAAAATGAGTTCTCTCTCCGTCAAATCATTTTTATTTTATTGCATTGAACAGTCTTTATACAATCATATTTGAGAATGTAAGAAATTTGACCAATAAAATAACGACTTTCAAAATCATATGAAAATATTGGCCAAGAAATTTAAAAATATAATCACTGTGCGCCACGCCGGTCTTATTTTAGCATTTATTAGCATTCGTTTTTGGCGTGATAATGTCGTGGAATCACGTGATAATGTCGTGGAACGTTTGGATGTTTCACGGCTGCTCGGGTTGACTCAATACCCACATATTTTCTATGGAAGTACCTAGATGCTTCAGGAACACACTTGTCACACGTAGCGTCGCGTGTATCAAGTGTGATTTTTTTACTGTTATACCTACCTGTACAAATTTATTTTCACCAACCAGAGAAAACCAGAAATATGTCATTTTTAAATCAGATTTTAGACGTATGACAAAAAATTATAAGTAAACTGATTTCGAAAGATTGTTCTTTTTTCTAGCATAGTTATGTTTTAAATTTTGAGAAAAAATGTTCATTTTTAGTATAATAAGGTTACACCATATGTCGTTGGCAGATTTGTTAAATATTCAAAAAATATTTTGCATTATACAACACCCATTTCAAATCATATAATTATGCAGTAAAATAAATCAATACATTATCTAGCATACTTATGTTTCAAATTGTTAATTTTATTTTAAATAAAATTATTAAAAAATATATACGTACATGTGTTTCTTGGCGAAAATTGGTCAGTTTGTTTATTTATTTGCGCACTTACAAACGAATATATTTCAGATTTTTTTACATACTTATTTTGCTAAGACATTATTGACAAATCATAAGTAATTTTGATAGAAAAATAATTTTAGAAAGTATTTAATATTAATTAATTTACAACTTCGCATTTCACCATTTTTCTCATAGCGCGAAGAACAAAAATGAAAACTGTCATTAGTCATTAGTCTTCATTAGTCATTAGACTCATTAGTCATAAACATAATCATAGAGTTATACCTACTATAGAGGCGCTAAGCCATACAAATGTTTTCGAAATCAAAGATGTTCGAAATTAGTCATGTGTGTTACAGATAATAATATATATGATTTAACAAACAGATTGGGATGGACTCATCAAGTGGGATAGGAAGACGGCATAACTGTAGAAGGAGAATTGGGAAGGGAACGAGCGTGTTCTTTGTCAATAGGGAACAATCTTAGTATAGGACTTTTATGGAATTTTTATACATGTAACTATTTTTAGTAAAGTATTATACTGCCCTGAAGAAGCTACGGTTGTAGCGAAACCCGGTCGGCATAAAGTATAAAAATAAAAGTGGTGTTTACAAAGTTTTGTTTTATTTTAAATTATAATGTCACATCACTGCTTCATAATCTTCATATGAACAAAAATCTTTTTCGTTCCCAGAACTACTCCTTCTTTTCCCTAAAAAGACCCATCACACAGCATCCCAAAAGATGACAAAGGCATTTAGGGATTTTTTCTCAGGTGTGGAGCTAATGTAAGAAAAAATAAAGATTAACCAATAATTACACAGATCAACAAAATTAATATGTTTTTGATACGAGTATCTCTGCGGATTTTTATATTTTCAAGTACCCAGTTTACGGATATCTTCATGAAAGTACTGAATTGGCTCTGGTTTTTATGATTTTGGCGTATCTTATAACTTTATTACATAGTATCATTGACGTATAATAGTATAAATCAAAGTCGCTACCGCTGTCTGTACGCTTATATCTTTTAAACTACGCAACAGATTTTCACACGGTTTTCACCAATAGATAAAGTGATTTATGAGAAAGGTTTAGGTATATAATTTGTCAAGGTTTTGTGTAAATTGGTGAACACAGCGAGCAGCGGGCTGTCAAGCGGGTAGTGTGGATTTGACATTTATGCAAATTAACAGATGGCATTGGTAATAAAGGTTAGGCAATGGCGTTATTAAAGTAGATGGCGTTGTGTTGACTTAACACGTTGGGGTCTTGGCTGCAGATGCTTTTTTGCAACTTCAGTATTTCAAACATAAATATATCTGTTTTAAAAATCGTTTTGGTTACATTAAAAAAAAAGAAGCACGACAACAAGTATTTAAAAATGATATAATTAAACAGGCGGTTAATAAGATATCAATGAATAACTTCATAATTATTATGTACAGTTCATGCGGGATGCAGCGAGAGCCGAATTGCGGCCCTTCGTTTTATTACTGTTACATCGGCCATATATCACGTGCCGTCCGAGTGTGCCACGCGCCACGCCACCTCGTAGAAAAGCGCGGCCCGGGCCCGTTTGAACAATGCTTTTACAGCGTGTCAATTTACAAAATATATTTCTACAATGAAAGGGGTGTTTACGCATTTAATTATTTATCATATTATAAGTTAATAATATTAGTAAAAAATAATTGTTACGCAACAAATATAATTATTTTTTATCAATATGTAATTATATTTATTGCGTAACATAGGTAATACACGTTTATTCTCAGGTAAATTAATTTTTTAATTTAAGTTTATCGGTTTAATTATTCTGTAAACTGTCATTCCTATTTGTTTTATTTTAGGGAAATCAACACAGGTTAGGTACATAAATCAGTTAAGTATAAAATTGAAGGTAATCACAAAAAGCAATTACATATAGATTTCCCCGTGGGTAATTATTACACATGTTTAATAAGAAGCAATAACCGACTTTGTTATGTGACATTAGTAGATGCGGGAATGGGTACCGCCGCCCCGGGAACCTTTATTGGATAATCAACACCTCTGCCATAGGTCACCCCGAGTGGTTCGCTACGTTTGGTGATTTAGCAGGGGTGCCCGGGTTCATGGGGTGAGGTTTGTCTAGGTCTTGGAGGCGGATGACCAGGACGCACTGAACCCCAGATTCCTACCCACCCCGGTAACCCTTTTTCTTCCCAGAACTCTCCTCACCTTCCTTTCCTTAAAAAACCCTCCACACAGCATCCCAAAAGATGACATAGGCCCTGAGGGAAAGTACGTGGATTTTATTACAAAGCTATTGCCGGGTTGTCCGCCCCCCGCAGATCCTAGCAGCAAAAACTGCTAGTTAGGTACTAACTAACTAACTAACCATCACGCCGTTTTGCGGCAGGGGTAGGCAGAGAGGACGGACCGCCAAACGACTCGCTCTTGGCACACATTCATTGCCTCGTTCACATTCATACATCGTCTCATACATGCTCTTCTATTATTCTGACTCTTGACATGGCCCGACTCAAGTATCTGATTCACTTGGTCGTGCCATGTCTTTGAGCATCCTCTTCTTCACATTTGCATAATTTATTCTCTATACATTTCTTTCCTCGTTCATTCGCTTCACATGCCCAAACCACCGGACCGTCCCTTTCTTAATCTTACACATCACGCTTACATCGGTCTTGCATTCTTTGCGGATCTCCACATTTCTCACACGATCGCACATGGTTTTACCACACATTGGCCTCAGGGATCTCATTTCTTCCGCATGCAGTCTACTTTCATCCTTCCTCTGCCAGTTCCATGCCTCACTGCCACACATCAGGGTAGGTACAAGCACTCCGTTATGGACGGCTAGTTTCGCTTCTTTTGACAGTTTTTTGTTGGTGTCAACGGCGTTCAATCCTCCATTTATAGAGTTACCTGCATTCACCCTTCTTTCAATATTTTTATCAACCTTCTCATCTCTCGTAACTGCTAGTTACTGCTTCTAAAAATGCAGTGGGAGGGATAGATTCATACACCCGTCACTCTTAAACACTGACCCTCAAACTCCTACCCATACCCCTTATAAATTTCACTTTCCCATATCTTTTTCTTCCTCCTTTCATAAAAAGACCCTCCACATAGCATCCTCAAAGATAACATAGGTCCCAAAGGGAATTATTTTCCCCAGGTCCTCCTGTGTTAAAAAAATCATTTCTAAATAATAAAAAAATGTATTTTACGCTTATATTTTTTCTGAAGTACACAAAAAACACAATTATTTTTCTACTCAAAAAACGATAGGAAACGTTCTAATTTAACAAATAATGCATTTTTTGGGAATACTTAATGAAAAATAATTTGTTCTTTTCCCCATCTCCTTCCCCCTCCCGACTTGCTTCAGCTTCACAACATACTCGTACGTATCCCAATTGGCTCCAGGCGGTTGGGAGCAGTTGTGACTCTTATGTTTGTAGGTATTTACAAAAAAACGTCAGAGTGTTCGATTCACACGCGATAGAAGAGAAATCTTCTAAAAACTTATGTAAGTAAACAAGAGTGGGGAGGCTACCGAAGTACCGCACAAAGAGGAGACCGATTATACTTTCTCATTTTCTCGCAAGCTAACTCCTATAAATGGATGTGTCTGTCTCTTTTTAATGTCGCTATTTTTTATAAAATATCCTATATTATAATGTTGTCATACGAAAAGCTTCGGTTTCGTTGTTCGGTAATAACATGATGCTCGTAGTACATAGAGTTATACTATATGTATATCTTTGTCGTAGTATAATATTGCTTCATGTTCCATAGTTTTTTTTAATGTGAATACCGCACAAGAGTCCCACGTGCTCCCGCCTGGAGCCAGTAAGACTATGGCATCCCCAATTGGGTTATGTTGTGAGGCTCGAGGTAAGTGGGGAGGGGAAGGAGATAGGTAGAGGAAGGTGGGGAAGTACCTGGCTATTCTGATCTAGTAACAAAACGACTAAAGTCATTTCAAATTAGCTTGGGGGTTTGGGTACCGCCGTCCCGGGAACCATTTATTGGATAACAAAGACCCATACAAAGGCCACTCTAAGTGTTTCGCCATGTTTGGTGACTTACTCGTAGCAGAGGACCAAGGGCCGCCAAGGGGGTGAGGTTTGTCCGGATCTCGGCGGCTGATGCTTTTGCCCACCAACTCCGTGGCATGCCGGATCAGGACAGACTGGTGGAGACAGACCTTTTGACCTCTCCAGCAAACTCTCTCGGTACATCGCCTTGTATCGCAGTGGGAGGGACAGATTCATACATACGCAGCTGGTGAGCAGACACATCCGCCACCAAGACCCGGACAAACCCCATCCTATGAACTCGGACACCCTGCTACGTAAGCTGACTTTACGTAGTGAATCACTTGTGGTAACCCATTGTAGAGGTGTTGGTTATCCAATAATTGGTTCACGGGGCGGCGGTACCCATACCCGCCAAAAGTATGAGGGGTTGGGAGGATTTTGGGGGTCAGTGGGTCCAGTAGTGACGGACTTGTGAATCCATTCCTCTCAATGCGGTGCAAGTCGATGGGTCAAGAGCAAGAGAGTTCGGCTGGAGAGGTCAAAATTCCCTCCCTCCCTCCCCACAAATAATGTCGGCTAACACATCCACCGCATCAAGAAACAGACAAACATCACCCCATGAACCCGGGCATCTCTGCTAAGTCACCAAACGTAGCGAATCATTTGGGGCGGACTATGGCAGGGGTGTAGATAATCCAATAAATGGTTCCCGGGGCGGTGGTGGCGGTGCCCATGCTGGTCTACCAAATTGAAAATACGTACCTACCTATTATATTTATAATATTTCCAAATATATTTATTACTTGTTAGGTAAGTAGGTAGGTACCTACCTGTTAATTCTACTCATTGTTTTTTTTTTTCGAAATTATCTTTTATGTTAGAAGAAGTACAATACAATATGTTACAATAATATATTATTAATTCTTATTATTAATAATAATTATACTACCGTAAGAATTCTTCTTCTGCAACGGAGCACGGAGTCCTTCCGCAGAATATCACGTGTTATTTGAATGTGCCCTGTCTAGCTTCTGAAGGCACCGCGTAATAAAGGTCGCCTATCTACAGTTGAAATGGTACGTTTGAAACAAACTTTCTGCTCGCCTTGGACCGGATGCGTGAACAACAACAGAAAAAATATGAAAAATATATTATACAGATAATAATAATAATATGACATTTGTGCGCAGTTTTGTATTATTTCACTCGAAGATTTCACTTCAAGTGCGCTCTACTGTGATTAACTTTAAAATATTTTTTTATTTTTATTTTTAACTTTGTGAATAAAAATAAAAATATTCATCCTAGACTTGCAGAAAAGGTCAATAGATTTTTTTTTTCTTTATATGAGTTCCGCACAGGAGGCCATGAGGAAAATAATTTCCCTCAGGGGATGCTGTGTGGAGTTTTTTTTAAGGAAAGGAAGGAGAGGAGAGTTCTTGGAAGGAAAACTTTTTAAGGGGTGGGTGGGAATCTGGGGTTCGGTGTGTCCTGATCATCCGCCTCTAAGACCTAGACAAACCTCACGCCATGAACCCGGGAACCCCTGCTAAATCACCAAACGTAGCGAACCACTTGGAGTGACCTATGGCAGAGGTGTTGGTTATCCAATAAATGTTCCTGGGTCGGTGGTACCTGGTACCCTAATTACGCCTCTCAAATTGTATGTATTAAATGTCGATGTCGCATATTAAAAATCTAGATAGCATTTAGTTCGGGTTGAATCTTGCAATAATTTTTTTTTACATGAGCTCCACACAGGAGGCCCTGAGGAAAATAATTTCAATCAGGGCCTATGTCATCTTTGGGGATTTTGTGTGGAGGGTTTTTTAACTCTTCCGCAGCCAAGTGGGGCCGAAGGTAGTACCCAAAATTACTATCCTCCTTATATCAACTAAAATACTTGAAATATTTTGATAAACCCTGGCACCCCTGTTAATCACCAAACGTAGCAAGCCACTTGGGGTGACCTATGGCAGAGGTGCTGATTATCCAATAAAAGATTCCCGGGGCGGCGGCACCCGTACCCGCCTCCCAAATTCCCGTAAGTTGAAAAGGTAAGAAAATCACAAAAAAATATAAATCCATCCACAACGCCATCTCTGATACTGACAAAAATACGGATAGTTGCGCGTCGATAATTGCTTAATTGTGTAATTATGAAATTTTATTAAGTTATTGATTCTGAGGCGGTACGAAGTTCGTCGGGTCAGCTAGTTTATAATATAATAAGGCTGTCCAGTGTCCAATCATTAAAGCAAACAAAATTATAATATATATTGCCGTTCAAAGATGGCGCCACTTCCGTTCGCATCTCGCACACGAACGCTTTCAAAATGTACGTTTAAACCCGGCTTTCCAGTTTTGCCGTCAAGCATCGCGCATCGCTTCTCACTTCTCTTCTCGGCCTGTTGGCTAAGATCAAAGTGTAGTATCTGGACCAGCGTTGCCAACTCTACGTCTTTTTACGTAGATCTACGTATTTTAGGTCCTTCCTGAACATCTACTAACTTCAGTCCAGAATCTACGTATTTTTTGTCAAATTGTACAAATTTGCAAAATAACATAACTCATTAGGCTGAAGAAGCATATTTACCGTTACTTTACGGTGGCGTCCCCGTCTGCGGGGCAAAGTATGTGGCGCGGACTCCAACAAACGTTCCGTTTCATATTAGAGTCCGTGCCGGAGTTGGAATGTCTAGGGAAATTACCCTAGATCTAGGGGAGAAAAATATTTTTTAGGCAAAAGGGAAATCAGCACAAATCTAGGAAAATTTCGAACTATTACCATAATTTTTTTTTATTGGAGTTGTAATCTTCTACTTCCCGGTAAAATACACAATTTCAGACAAAGGCATCGCTAAGTTATTTATTGCTAGTATTTGACCTTAAATGTTTACTCCATATTCAAGTTTTTTTCCTAAATATTGCCTATTACCCCACATTTGCATAATGACCAAAACTATATTTCGTTTCATTTAAACCTTTCTCAACGTGGGCAATAAATAACGCCCCCTTGTGGACGTTTGAGACTTTCAGGGGGCAGTAGAAGACCCAAAGAGAGGACGTTGAAGTAGCACAGTGATGGCGAGGGCAGGTAAAAAATATAGTCTAAAAAGACAAAAAAAACACGCTCATCACGTACTAATAAAGCAAAATAAACGTTAATATTGGTTAATTTTTGTTATTTAATGTATTGTAATCATTTTTATCACGTATGCAAAAATTCACATGTTTCGGTAGTTGAGGAAGTGGAAGAAAATTGAATCCATTAACCCCCCCCCCATAAGAAAAAAGGGGGTCTCTAAAAAAAAATCTCATAGTGGGCGGTGGGCAAAATTGAGAACCAAGAGTGAGAGGCAAGGTTGAGAACCTATGATAAATGCATTAAAAATAATAGATACATTTCAACTTAATTACTACAAGAAATAACTAATTACGTTCACCTACCCTAACTTCTATATTTCAATCAGAAAAAAAGTACGTAGATCTACTAACTTTTCATAATCCAAATTATACGATTCTACGTAATTTTCTAGTCAGATCTACGTCTTTTTCAAAAAACGGGTTGGCAACACTGATCTGGACCAGTATTACAAACTGATTTTTGGGATGTTTTTGTTTGGGGATTCCTCCACCCTCCACGACTTCCGCTCCTGTCGCGGGTTGTAGGTTCAGGTTTTATTATGACGAATGACAAATTTCTAGGTTGTGTATTGGTGTGTGTGCCTTTATTTAAATATACTATGAAACAAATTAATTAATTATATTATATAATAATTAAATATGTCAGCCTCCTGGGGTGGAGCCCCAAAATTCCTGAAGAAACTCAAAAAACCCTTGACCGGCACCGGCAAATAGTCAGGAAACGCGCGCCCAACATATTTACACGGTTGAAATTTGTCACGCGAGAACGGGTCGCTTCTACGACTCGTTCCTGAGTTCAACAGCTCGGCTGTGGAATGATTTGCCGGCCTCTGTGGTTCCTCCCTCCTACAACATGGGTCTCTTCAAGGCCAATGTTCACTCCTGCCTCTCCTCAAAACGACCCTCCACGCAGCATCCCCAAAGATGATATTATAGGCCCTGAGAGAAATTATTTCCTCCGGGCCGTGTGGAGTTAATTTAAAAAAAAGTCATTTATTAATGTTACCTATGTATAAAAAAAATCATACAAAACTTTTATTTTTATGTGACACCTCACAAGAGAGCCCCCGTCCTTACATTGTATAGACAGGGGAACTATGTCACCACCCGGTTGGGCAGCGTTGTGAGGCGGGTTAAGATAGGGGCTGTAGGAAGGGATTTGTTAATGCGGGGAAGAGGCCCGGATTATATGAGGGAGGAAAAACAGATACCGGTAGCTCGTTCCACATACGAGCCGACTTACACAAAAACGAATCGAAGAAACGACCCATTCTCATAAAGCCAACATCAACTGTGAAAGGGTGTTCTGCTGGCGTCCGTTGAGTTGCACGCACGTGTACCGGTGCACCGGGGATCAATGCTGCAAGCTCCTTAGAGCAGGCTCCATTGAAATATCTGTAGAACAGACACAGCAAGCCCATATTGCGTCTGTGCTTTCGAGATTATTATTTGCACAAAGCAAAATATAAAATATTTTTATTGGATTATTTAATTTTTTTTTTAAATACCATGTTAATTTATTCATATAAATATCTAATGAGAAAAAATGATTTAACTAAATAAAAAAATAAAATTGTTCTGAAAATGCAAATTTCTCCGACATAAATAAACTAAAAAAGAATATAAACGTAAAGTAGGTATGTATCTAGGTTCTTAGCAAAGTTCATTTCCAATCGAAAATTCAAAAATCAAAAAACGATACGCTAGTGACATCTATTGCATATTTTACAATCTATGGCCCAAAGAATGCGTTGTGTATAATTTTGAAGATGGCTTCAAACTATGCATTACATATATAATGCAAAACGATACTTCGGGGTCAGATACTTTGGGCCTGTCCTCAAAGTATACAAATGTCCCTGAAGTATCGGCAAGGTAGAATAAATGACCTCAAACCATGCGCTTCACATATATATATATATATATATATATATATATATATATATATATATATATTCATAAGATTAAGAAATATTTTAAAACTCAACAATCTAAAAAGAGTACACTATGCACTAATCCAGTCTTTAATTCAATATTCAGTGACCGGTCAGTGGTCGAGTGGGCATAGCGCTTGGGTCTCACCCGGGCGTCGCATGTTCGATTCCTCGGCTGGCTAAGTCCTCCATCACAACACAAGCAACATTTTCGGCTTTCTGTGGTGGTAGTAGGAGATTTTCAAACATTGTTGGGTTATTCGTAACCCGGGAATGTTTGTCTTTCTTTTAAAAAAAAAAAAAAAAAAAATGGAATTATTCTAACCCCGATCAAAGTAATCCCGAAGCTAATCATTAAAGTAATCCTAAAGAAACCCTCCACATATCCAACAGAAACGCTTTTCGCAGATTTCACGGTACCTCGAGTAGAGAATATCTTCAATAAAAATGCAATTATCCAACTTTACAAACATAATATCATCAAAAAATTTGAAACCCATCAATCAAAAAGATATCAAGACAACATCAAAATACCAAAATTTAATACCAAACTAATGCAAAACAGTTATATCTCTTTAGGAATAAAGTATTTCAACAACCTTCCGACTGAATTAAAAAAAAACCAAAGACATCAATAAACTAAAACTCAAACTGAAGCTACACTTCATCAGAAATAATTAACTAAATAATAACCTGTTTTTCTCTTTCTTTCTATTTATTATCAATCTGTATTCATCTCTATTTTATTTAGATTTTTCTAATTTTTCTTAAGTGCTCAATATTTTAGTATGTAACCGTATCCTTTGTATGTGCACCTGTACATATGGATGATCCAGAAGTTTCAATTGTTCGTATTATATACTTACCTATTGCATAATGTTATTCTATTTCTGTTATAATTAGTGTAACTCGCTCATCAAGCACAAGAACTAGCTTCTTCTTTGGTGAGATTGCAATTTTAAGTAATTTCTGTACCGATATGTAATTTATATAACACCACTGTACACTTATATATCTATATTAAATTTAAAAAAATAAAAATAAAATGAAGCGCTTTTTCGCCGATAATCTATAAAACTACCTGCCCGCAAACGAAAGCAATATTCGGTGTCCAGTGACGGGCTATAGTGGAAATTTTCCACAGGGCCCCAGTGTTCACAAGAGTCTAATGATTTATCTGTCTGATCAATCTGCGTGTACTTGATATTTATAGATATTTATTTGTATTATTGCTCATTTTTAACATTTTTTAATGGGCTTTTGATTTATATGAATCACAATGACATTGAGTAAAGTGCGTGAAAGTGTAGTTTATTTATTAGAACCTCAAAGCGCCTAAATAAAGTTTGTCAATGTATCAGTATCAGTGTACATAGCTGGTTGATGAGCTTATTTTCTATTTTAACACAATGCCCACTCGCAGCATCTTCTGCAGCGCCCCCTAAATGCTAAAAATTTTAAAACTCCCCGCCAAACCTCTAAAACGCCCACAAAGGGGCGCTGGCACCCCGGTTAAGAACCACTGACCTAGGCAAACCTCGCCCTCGAATTCTTCCACGGTCTGTTACTTTTATTGCCATTTTTTTATTTATTTATTTCTTTAATTATTTATTTCTATATATTACAGTTTTTACCTTATATTTAATATTTTTACATAATGTATTTTGAAAACATTTTTACATATTAATATTACATTTTATTATGTTGGGTGTGTAAGGTAGGTTTGAGAAGGTGAAACTGTTAGTTGATAATGCTGAGGTGTTTACGTGGTTATGATTCAGTGTGACAAGTATAGGTATTTATGTGTTGTAGTAGAAAGTTAGTTTTTTTTTTTCTTTATTTTTTATTTACATTTAATGGTTATTCTACATGGATTATTTGGAAGAAAAAAATATAAAGTATATATGAATATATATAAAATATAAAGTATATATGAATATATATGTATACATGAATAGTTGGTAAATTCTTGAAATACATGTTTATTTATTTTACTAGATGATATTAGATGATATAAGTGCCAATATTATAAAAAGAGTTATGCACTATCAATTAATTTTGTAGATCTAGTGGTTTAATTTAAATACCAAGTGAATTTTTATGTTTGGTTTGGAGTAAAGAGGTTTTGGAAAAAAAATGTTCCTTTAGTTTTTATCCAGTCTGTGATTTGTTTTTTTAGTTTATTTTTTGGTGAATAATCAGCAAAATGTTTCAGAGAAGGTGGCATGCAGTTATATAGTTTAATGGAATAGTAGTTTAAGGATCTTTGTCCGTGGATCGTGTGCTTTAGCGGGATGTTGAGTATTAGGTTTGTTGAAGACCGGCTTGTTATTGAGGACTGAGAAAGTAAAGGAATATGTAGTTTGAATTTGAAGAGGTGAAGAATAGACGATTTAGCGTAGAGTTGTCTGATTTACAAAACGTCGAGCATCTTGCATTTCCCCAAGATAGAAGACCAAACATGATTAAGGATTGGGAAAGAGCAAAGTAAATAGATCGTAATATTGAGCGTGGGAAGATGTTTTTTATGTTATTTAGGAGATACATGATTTTTTTAAGCTTGGATGTAACTAAGTTAATGTGGTCATTCCAGCGTAGGTTTTCGTCAAATATGACGCCTAGATATTTTATTTGTTTGATATTTTCTATGATTTCGCAATTGCATGTTGAGGAGAGTTGGGAGCAGTCATGTAATTTCAATGAGGAGGTTGACCTCTTTGAGTTATACTATGTGTAATGAATTTAGTTTTTTTTTTGTATTTTGAGTAAGTTTGTTTTCATTGAGCCATTGTTTGATGACAGCAAGACTTTTCTCAGCTTTAAGGAATGCCTTGATCCATGAGTCAGCTTGACAAAGTATTACAGTGTCATCAGCGAATGTCACAATATTGCCTTCTGTAATTAGTTCACAGATATCATTGATGTAGATAAGAAACATTATGGGACCTAGAACACTACCCTGGGGCACTCCGTAACTGATCGGAAGGGGTTCACTTTTCACTTTGTTGATAATGACTTGTTGAGTTCTCTCTGACATAAAACTTTTCAGTAAGTTAAGTTCATTTCCAGTTATGCCGAGTTTAATAAGTTTCTTAAAAAGTATATTGTGCGATATTGTATCGTCTGTGTTATGTTAATGTAAGTACTTGCGTACTGCATGCTAACCCCGTATGCATGGACATTGGAGGGTCTAGAGTCGTTCAAAAAAATGAATCTTCGTTAAAAAATAATAGAGTCTTGATAAATAAAATAATAGAATAATAATAAATATAATATATATATATATATATATATTAACAATAAATAAAATAACAGAGTCTTCGTTAAAGAATACTAGAGTCTCGTTCAAAAAAATAAATCTTCGTTAAAAAATAATAGAGTCTTGACGTGTGCGGTGAAGGAGGAAACCACATTATGTTTCCTTACAATGCCGTTGGTAAGTGGTGGGATCCCCTCCAAAACCTAGCCCTATAATAATAATAAATAATAATAATAAAAGTTTATTCCAGAATGTATGCAGGGGTAGTGCAATGCAATACATTCCATATTTTGAAACAAAAAATGGGTTAATGTTAAAAATAAAGTAAATAACAACATATAAATAAATATAAAAAAAAAAAACGAATAAGCATGAACAACATGAGAAAAATAATAATAAACAGTAAAATTAATTCATGCTGCTGTTTACGGAGGGTATTTTATCGTCTCCCGTCTCCAGAGGGCCATCAGCGGGGACTCCAACCAGGTAGTCATGGCGGTGATGATTGCATTCTTCGATTGGCGTAGTCTGCGCCATAAACTTCCCATGCGGTGGCGGAGAAGTGCTCGGAAAGTGTGCACTCGTCCCTCCAGGAACATTTCCGTAGCACTGCAGTATCTCGGTAGGCGGAAAAGTTGACGGTATGCGTTGTTGTAAGCAACCTTTAACTTGTTCCATTGGGATGCAGTGTAGTCAACCCACAGTTCTGATGTATACAGCGAGGTACAGAAAGCGTTGAACAATATGACCTATGGCAGAGGTGTTGGTTATCCAATAAATGATTGCTTGCACCTCATTCACTCATTAGTGTTTTTATCTCGCAAGAGCATCTAGCGTTTCCCTCTGTGTGTAATAACAGTCCCAAATCAATGCATGAATAAAATCGCGTATCACAAAGTTAACAGCGAGTCTAACCATCACGAGAATTGTGGAGAAATATCATCAAGGAAATATGAGTAAACGTGGATAGAACGTAAACGGTGGTAGTATTTTTCCCTTCTTATTTTTATTTACAAAATGATATTACTTTCTACATGGTGTAATATTTGTATGGCATTTTCCACAGCTGATTGACATTTTCAAACATAACAGTGAATATTCATAAAAAAACTCCTTTCACCAAATTTGAATAAAGGTCCCAAATCAAATGCTGAAAGATCAGCTAATGGTGAAGCAAAAAAAATGACCAGAATTTTTGCTCTTTTTGCCAATTTAGGCCATAGGACTTGATACAAATTGATTTATCGACATTTTATTGGAAAAATTTATCAGGAATGCGTGAATTTTAACTAATTCAGTCATCCTGCTTGGATTGAACACTTTTCGGACAATGCCAAATTGTTTTAAATGGTTTCAAAGTTAGCAATCCGTTTTTTATTATAAAATTAACTTGCCAGACTCTATTTACTACCGATGTGTATCTGGCGTTGCTCGGGATTATGAATATTATATTTTTTATGCTGGAAATGATATCATTGTTGAAAATTTATTTTTTTACTGTAAAAACCACCTAGTCGATCAATGAATGGTAACCAATGTCACCACTCTTCCTCACTTGCCTGATCCAAACTTGAATATTAGATTTCTAAGCTTTTATTAGGAAGATTTGACGCATTCAGAAAAATAAACTTTAGCTCATCTAGACATTTTAGCTGTATCCCATATTTTTTTAAGTTATTGCTTAATTCATGTTAATTCACTGAATATGTAAAGGTATGTTGTACTTATGTAAAAAACACTTTTTTGGAGTGTTGGTGCAAAAAAAATACCTGGTGAAAAATTCGTTTTATTCTACACCATCACAAAGGCCCCTTCATTTATTATCAAGTCGATATTACAGTCAGTCTGAAATAATGTTATTTTTGAATAAATTCGCAATTTGTAAGCTCATAAACCGTGAACGTCTACAGCCAATTTATTTTATACGAAGCCCGATTTTTATTCCGTTTCATTATTATTTTTGAATCACATCTAAAATAAAATTAATGTTCTACGGAACATGAAATCGGTTTTAAAAGTCGTAATTCATTAAATTAACGACCGGGAAATACTCGGAGCTTTTCTATAATTGTGTAATATCATTTTAATTTATTTATTGTCATCAAGTTTAATTTGTGGAACTCAAAATAAATAATAAAACTTTTAAAAACATTATATCGTATTGTATTAACATCATAGGTAATGATCAGAATCAAATGTTTGTCTATGTATATTTCAAAACAACTTAACAACAAAGGGAGGTACGGATTCATATATTCGTCACTCCTGGACACATTGAGTCCTAGAATCCTACCCACCCCTCATACATTTTTCCTTCCCAGAACATCCAATCCTTAATTTCCCTAAAAACACCCTCCACACAGCATCTGGGTATGCTGTGTGGATAGATGAGATAGGTCCTGAGGATTTTTTTCTCTGTAGAGCTAATGTAAAAAAAAAGACTAATTTGTACTTAAAATTTAGAAAGATATTATGTACATATATGCATGAAAAATATTATGTACATATTATTTACAAAAAAAAAACTCTAGGTACACATATATAAATACAAGTATTATGTGTATAATGTATATATTAATGTTCTTTTATTTAAAAAAATGCTTTTTCACAAAAAAAGGAAACTATTCAAGGACGATACATGAATGTCAATATTATTCTGTGATTTAATTTGTTTTCAAATAATTTAAAAATACATTTTTTCGTAAAAATTACAAGTTTCAGCTAAGGACGTCTTCTTTTGAAAATTAAAAAAAATACACATAAATTCTGGGCAGTAAGACGCTGTTTCCTTTTAATGCCGATGGTGAAATGTCTTTCAAATGTGTCGAGATTATATATCTATGTTTAAATGTATTGTATTACAACGTAATATTTACTACAACTAATTTTCCATCTACCATTACGCCTACTTCTTGCTTCACTGGAGGAATCCAGCCTATTTTGTTTTAAACACACTCTGAAAACAGAATATATTATTTATAACACGTGTAACTTAACTTTAGTAGAGTTTTATACTGCCCTGAAGAAGCTATAGTTGTAGCGCATCCCGGTCGGCATAAAGTATAAAAAATAGATGTGTTGTTTACAAAAGTTATTGTTTCATTTTAAATTACAACGTAATGTATTGTATTGTAAAATTTATATAGTTCTGATTTCAGGTTATATAAGTGAAAACGTAATTTTCTTGTTTCTAAAATAAAAAATTATTGTAAAAAAAATATATAACGTATGAAGCTCATTTAGAATACTCGTTCAAAGGGGTATGAAATTTAAATGTTTTAAAAAATAATTAAAAATAACTAACTACTTCGGAACTCACACAGTTATTATTGTTCCACGATTTTATATTTGAGGGAAACTAGAATAAGAAATATTTCAAAATAAAGCTTTGTGGATTATTCTGAACAAAATTCGGCATCCAAAAATTAAAATAGAATTTCGAAAGAAATACTTTGGTTTCCAGTCAAAACGAGGCTGCTTTCAAACGTTAAAATACATAATTTAATATTAATTTGAATGGAACAAATATTTATGCAGTAATGAAAATAGCATCATTGTCATTACATAGTATAAAATAAAGTCGCTCAAAATGTATGTGCGCTTAGATCTTTTGAACTACGCAACTGATTTTCATCAATAGATAGAGTAATTCAAGAGGAAGGTTTATATGTATAACACATGCTTATTGTAGCAGACAAAAACCGAGAAATTCAAATATTCGATTCAGGCAGCGGGCAAAAAGTATAAAATGAAGTCGCTCAAAATGTATGTACGCTTAGATCTTTTGAACTACGCAACTGATTTTCATCAATAGATAGAGTAATTCAAGAGGAAGGTTTATATGTATAACACATGCTTATTGTAGCAGAGAAAAACCGAGAAATTCAAATATTCGATTCAGGCAGCGGGCACAAAGTATAAAATGAAGTCGCTCAAAATGTATGTACGCTTAGATCTTTTGAACTACGCAACTGATTTTCATCAATGGATAGAGTAATTCAAGAGGAAGGTTTATATGTATAACACATGCTTATTGTAGCAGAGAAAAACCGAGAAATTCAAATATTCGATTCAGGCAGCGGGCACAAAGTATAAAATGAAGTCGCTCAAAATGTATGTACGCTTAGATCTTTTGAACTACGCAACTGATTTTCATCAATAGATAGAGTAATTCAAGAGGAAGGTTTATATGTATAACACATGCTTATTGTAGCAGAGAAAAAACGAGAAATTCAAATATTCGATTCAGGCAGCGGGCACAAAGTATAAAATGAAGTCGCTCAAAATGTATGTACGCTTAGATCTTTTGAACTACGCAACTGATTTTCATCAATAGATAGAGTAATTCAAGAGGAAGGTTTATATGTATAACACATGCTTATTGTAGCAGAGAAAAACCGAGAAATTCAAATATTCGATTCAGGCAGCGGGCACAAAGTATAAAATGAAGTCGCTCAAAATGTATGTACGCTTAGATCATTTAAACTACGCAAAGGATTTTCATGCGGTATTCACCAATAGATAGAGTGATTCAAGCGGAAGGTTTATATGTATAATACATATATTATAGTAGAGAAAAGCCGAGAAATTCAAATATTCAATTCAGGGAGCGAGCAGCGGGCAGCTGGCAAGCGGGTGGTGTGGATTTTTTAATGGTTGGGTAATGGCGTTTAGTTTCGTTAGTCACAGCAACGCGTGGCCGGGTCTGCTAGTTATAAATGTAATGGAGTAGGTAGGCGTACCTAAATAAAACAAATTATCGTAAATTCGAAACAATATGGTGCGTAAAATTTTCTATAAAAGTTTACTTTTTAATCTTAGATTATCGAACTAACTTTAAATATCGTGTGTTGTTAATTATCAGTTATTTTGTATTTAATTCCGAGAACTCAATTTTTTTTTTAATTTAATTTAAATTAAATTGAATGTTGTTATTATTCAGTTCCGCGCGTACTTTAGTTTTTTTATTATTGTGACAGCTATTTGGACTTACAAGGTAATTTTTAAACTCTGGTTATACTACTTTCACACGACTTCTTTATAGGATTCTAAATTTTAATTTTGAAGGTGCCTAAAATGATTTATTACCGGTTTAACCGATTTACTGAGAAAATACTTATGACAATAGATTCTATGTTTTGTGAAGTGACCGATTGCAGGTTCGGTTTCGGTTTCGGCAAGTTTTGGCAAAAAAAATCTAGCAGAAAATCTGCCGAACCTTTGGCCGCACCGAAACTCTGCATTCGTGAATTATCGCTCGTCGTTCCGCTGACTTCGGGTGAGTTATTAGCTTATGTGTCACCCGCCACATCAGCTGATTTCATTTAACGGGTAATACGAATGTTGTGATCGTAAACGCAATTAAAAAGTACTCAATTGATAATTGTCCTTCCTTTGTGTTGATTTTTGACAAATTTTTGTTACAAGAAGTAGTTAACATGTGTGTTAATTTTTGTTTGTTTTATAGCAGTAATAATAAAAAATTAAATATGTTGTTTTTAAACATACTTCAAATATTGTTTTTTAATTAACTTAACACGTGTTTACTGCCTGTTTAAGTTTAAAAAAATAAGCCAAATTTCAGTAAATAATTGATTTTTAACCTGTGTAAAAAAGTTTCGGTTTCGGTTTCGACCAAAACTGAGACAGATACCGAAGATTCGGTTTCGGTTTCGGTTTTGATAGAAATTCCTGTTTCGGTTAGACAATAGTTTTGTGGTATATTTTGAAATCTGTTTTCCCTACATTAACCCAACTAACTTGTTCGCTTTTCGAAGCAAAAATAATAAAAAAAAATTAAAAATAAGGTGTGTTGTAGTCATTAATTGAATGCAGTACAGATACGTAGATTAAACGTAAATAAATCATTTTAAAAAATTAAAGGTCCTTTAGCTTTTTTAAGGCTTTATAAGTCTATCGGGAATTCCTTGCTTCTAAGGTCCATCCGTCCATACTTTGCTATTTGATGTCTCTCTTCGTATGGAAGGGTTTTGCGATTGTTTTATCCAACTTTGTCTGTGGCGACGTTTTCCATCCGAAATACCTGATGGGAGTAAAAAATAGATACTGTAAAGTATCTCTGTAGTTCTTTATAGAGGTATTGTATTTTATTATTACTGGCCAGTATCTCAGTGCTATTCTATATTTATTGAAAGACTTTAGTTCTTTGAGATCACCGGATGATCTATTAAGAGGATGGCCGTCCTTGTAACTCGCAAGCTAGATTTTGTCTGGAGAGCCCGCGCAAAATAATTACTTGTACGTCGTAACCGAAACCATATCACCCGAATATAGCGTAGACAACGGGAAACAAAGATCGAACTGATCATATACTGATTTTAATATATATTATACGAGTAGATACCGATCATTTTTCGATAGCTAAATATTTATATTTAAAGAAAATACTTACGGCCTTACTAAAAAACCCCGTGAAAATTTTATTCAATTGACAAACGGCCGCGGATATGAAAACATTACTAATTAAAAAATTGTTCTTGGAAAAAAATACACGCCGTTTACACAGCCTGGGGGGCTAGTTTATCTCTGTTTTAGGGATGATGTCTGAACGTATTTTGAATGTTCTATATATTTCTTATTTTTGAAGGTGCCGTAAAAACAAATGCCATTTTTAAAAACGAGATAAAATTCCCTTTTAGATTTGTGTATTTGAAATACACTTTAGTTTTAAAAAACTGCCATATTTTAAGATTTGAACGCGGAAAAAAATGTAAAATAATTTCTTACCAAAACATTTTTGATGAAAGTGTACAGAAATATTAAAAAAATTAAAATTAAAAAAAAAACCTTTTATATAATGAATTTGAAATGAAACTGTCTCCTCATTTTTTCCTCCTGCATACAATAAAAAAATTATTATAAATTTCAAATTTTTTTTTAATTCAAAAAAAATAACCTTAAAATTATCTCTGACATTTCAACACATTTCTTGCACCACTAAAGATTTTAAATTCTTTGATAAGTTTACCAACACGTGAATTTGATATTAATATTTTTTAAGAACACGTTTTAAGGAATTCTCATAAAATAAAGATTTAAAAACGTAAAGTTGAACTTTTATGTCACCTAAAACAATATTTTGACAGTTCAACTTTTAAAGTACGGTTTATTGTGCAATATCTTGATAAAAATGATGTAAAACCACACAAAAAACACGGCAAATATATTAATTACACGAATAGAAGAGTTAATTGGTCACTATAATAGAAATCATTCAGTAAAATATCAATATTTCCTAAAAATGTTCCCGCCACATAAAAACCAAACTGCTATTTTTTGCGCGGGTAAGATAGTACAAATGTGCAGGCGCGACGCCATCACCATCTAGCGGCTATGAATGAAAACAAAATTTTGTATGAAAAATTTTAAAAATTGCAGTGTTGCCAAATTTAAAACGTGTTTTAGAGTGAAATTATTGTATCCATGATACTACAAAAACTCAGGTAATCGGTCGTTCTGTGGTTTTTTTTTAGTAAGGCCGTAAATCTTTAATTACGTTTTCAAAATTAATACGTAAAATTTATCCTCTGTTATATTTCTTGCAATTAAATAAAAATAACATCGAACAAATAACCTAAATTATCAATTCTTTGGGAAACTTTAGTAGGTAGTTCATTATGAGAATAATAATATTAACGTGTAAACAATTCCTAGAATTTATGAGTTGTTGAGATCTCAAAAGACAGATAAAACTATCGTATTTCTATTTCTACGCCGGCGCCGTACTTTCAAGTAAACAATAAAACGGTTCTCATTACAATATCGCTCTTGTACATTAGGGTGTATCGATTTTTAACTTTTTTTTGTTTTCAAATTCCAAGTTGAAAAAAAGTTGCTACTAGGTACCAAAACTTACCACAAAAAGTTTTGGATTTTTAAAAAAATGTTTAGGTCTCCCGCACAAGGCCTAAAGTTTTAATTTTTTTCAAAAAATACCAAATTTTCAAAAAATTAAAAAAAATAAAATCGTAACTTTTATGTTTATTCCAAGTTAAAAAACAGTAATATCAGGGCATAAAAATAAGTAAAAAACGATTTTTTTTTTAAAAAATGGATTTTAGGTCTCCCGCACAAGCCCTAAAGTTTGTTAATTTTTATGAAATTTTGTAATTTTGTCTATATGAACCATGTTTTTTTTAAAGTTTAAATCACCGGAATTAATTGTACTTTTCTTACAGAAGGCATAATATGAGACAAAATATATATATATATATACATAATTCATATATATATATATAGTAAAAATATATACCACATATACTATATATATAATATGTTTTATACCTGAAAAAAGATAGTTGGACGGTGTAAATTGAATGAGAAAGGTGTTGAAAGAAACTAATGTTATTTGCTATTACTGTTGTTTATTACAAAAGTATAAAAGGTTATAACATGTCATAAAATGTAGTATAATAACTAAGTACAAAATGTTGCTGATTACTTTCCATACGACATGAGTGGCAGTGTTTTTGTTCTACTGCAAATTTACTGACTTGTTTAAGTATTCGTCCTTTCATCTTGGCTTCAAAACCTTAAATCAAAGTTATGTATAGTATTTACATAGGCCTAATGATTTTTACAAAATTTTATAAATATTATTACAGTTCCCAAATGAAATTTCAATTTAATATTGAAGACAGTATGATAAAGACGTTATTTAGAAACATTATAACTACAAAATATGTAGTCGAAAAAAACTTAATTAAATTTTTATCCTTTGCAGAGGTTTTGTACTGGCCCTTGGTCTCGAACAAAGGTAGCTCTTTACGGTCTTCCAGTCTTGCACGGATAAAACCATCTCTTTCGATCAGCTCACATACTCGCTTCGAAGCTTCTGTGACTTCCTTGACAATTCGTTCCACCGCTTGAGTGTGAGAAGGAATTCTAAATTCAACCCTTCCACTTTTTCCAGTTTCCGCAATTGACTCCAACTCTTCTAGGCTCATATCAGTAACAAGAGGGGGTTCATATAGCAGTTGGGACTCTTGTGCAGTATTCATATTTAAAAAAAATATTTTTAAAATATATATTTGCGCACGCCGAGATTTGACCACGCGACCTGTGAATTGATACGGAGGCCGTCAATATGTCGGTAACCGAGTAATCAATAATGTCGGGTTTTTCACCAAGTGGTCAATCCGTTAATCATTGTACAAAAAACATTTTCCGCTTATAAACGATGGTTGCTAAAAAAATTAAATCAAATATTTCATATTATTCATAAATTTTTTTAATTTCTTGAAAAAAAAAGTTTTAATAATTTACCTTTATTTTATGGTTACCTCCAAGTCTGTATATAATCGTTATCTAAACGTAATCGTACATTTATTTTGTTTTAATTTCAAAAGCGATTATTTTCATAAATAAATATTGACACTCCATGATGAAGTTGATGTTGTTTTCCGTGCACAGCACCCAAACACGGAATGTTTACATTTTCCTGAAGAAATTTCCCTAAGTGGGTTTACCGTACAAACATCTCACAAAGATGAATTCCTAAACAGTCCCGCCCAGAGAAACTAATTTTAATAAATTCACTCCGGTCGGCGCGGGCGCCGGGGTATATTGTATTTCAAATGAGAGTAAATTTCACAATTACTCCGGCGTTTTGTGAATAAACCGAGGGAAGAGGAGGCGTTATCGGGAGAATAAATTTCATCGTAGGTACTCTTCCAACCACCTCCCTTGTTCCCTGTTCCCTATTCCCTATTCCCTTGTTCCGTACCGTGCAACCAACCACCGAGCACCTCAGGGCAGGGGTGACATTTCCTCATTTCATTAAGGTTTTTGAAAAAAAATGATTGAAACCAAGGCTCTAGTTCAAGTTGCTAAATTAAAATTAGAATAAAACTTTTCTAAAATATGATGTGCATTTATACACTGACTTACTCTATCCATAAGCTATCTAATGTCTTCGAATGTTATGTAAGTTCATTGATTATGTAGGATTCTAAACATCAAATTTCTTAGGACGCAATGAAAAATAAAGTTTAATATTTGTTAACATTTTAAAATGGTGTTGGCACTTCGAAATATGAATAAATTTCGATCACTGATAATTGATTCTTTTTGGCAGTCATTCAATAAAACGTTTAAATTTTACCCCGATATTACGAGAACAAACACTTTTTAGCAATCAATCTATGTATGTCCGAATAACGAGTGCTAAAAAACAAGAGACCCCATGAATCGGCGAGTAAGTTCAAGTAGAGTTTTGCAAAGATGTATTATGTGAAATTTGTCCAAATAACCTAAACAATTCCATTCTAAAAAAACAAATCATTATTGTAGATCTTCTTCAATATCAAGAACACATGAAAAGTATTATAAAATATACCACGGTGTTATTTTTCTGGAACAAATCGCTCGAATCGTCCCTGTTTGCTATTAGTTCAAAAGGACGAGTTTAGATACAATGTGTGCCGCAATAAAGTGTAAACTGAGGTTGATAACGCGGCCCTTGTTCGCCACTATATCTTTCTTACCCTCCTATTAATAATAGTGTGTTTGGTGTTGTGATGAATCGCAGTGGATACGAAAATATAGTAGCTTCCACCTTACGAATGAATAAATAATAATTCAGAATTATAACGAAATCAACACACTAGCGACATCTAGCTGATTAAGTTTGATTGGGCCATGGAGACTGCAGAGATCTATAATTATTAAATTAATGTCAAGTTTTGATAAATAGAACACAGAGGGATCCAATTATAAACACTTAAGATTGATCTACCAATCAGAGAAGGGGGAGGTTACCTTTTTTCAAGACAAAGAGATGGACTTTGGACTAGACCATTAGTCTGAGATTTATGGGGTAAAAATCATCATCAACCCGAGAGATCAATACGCTTTAAGATAAACACAATCCCACGTTCGGTGCATTTGGTACAATGACCCTAATTTTAAAGGTAAATATTGAGTGCAACAGAGGAATCGACAACCGCAGTTAACGAACAAATAAATCCATATTATGTTGAAAAAATGATGCAATAAAATAGCAAGGAAATATAATGAACGGAAGATTAAAGAAAAGACCTGGAAAACGTGGGAAAAGCTACTGTAGGGATACTCAATTGCATAACGAGAACGTGAAGAACAAAAGGAGGCCAGATTCAGAGGAAAACGTACGTTTGATATTTAAAAGAAAGAAAAACGATGGAAATTAGGAATGTCACTTTTAAATGAAGCAATACGGTCAGGGAAAACGATTTGAAAAGAAAATCTAATAAAAAAAACGGACATTTAAACGGAAGTATTTATTGAACAATATAAGATTTCGACTTAATTTTGCGTTTTCAGACGAGTTTAAATAGATATCGTTATATATTTGAAATAGGATGGTTATTCTAGTTATATTACGTTAGATTAATTCAAAGGAAGGGATCGTTTTTACGTCATTTGCTATGAGAAAATACTATAGACGATAGAACAAATTGCTGAGGCAATTGATGTAAAAAAAGGTTGTCGACCCCACATGTATATTGTTGATATAAACAAGGAATATTCGAACATGCCTTTTGTTTATTTAAGGCCCATTATCCATTAAAAAGGGTCATAAAAATTAACATTGCTCTTACCTAGTATTTAGATTATAGAATTTCCGTAAAATTTAATTATAAACACATTAAAATGGATTTATCGCCAAGTATGTAGAAATCGTAATGTATACACACGTCAGGGCTTGCAGTTTATGGGATTTTGAACAAGAGAGAGATGGAAAATTGGGCGGAATTTGATCGAAGTAGTTAACTTGACAGATATCCCAGGATAGGAATAGTTAGTGGGCCGGAAAACACCATAAATAATATATCAAAAAAGGAAAAAAGGGTTTTAGCGGGAGATGGAATCACGGCAAAAAGGCAAACGTCAAATTTCAATAAGGGATCATTGGGTTAGGAGTGGGGGGAGAGAACGGAAAACCGACATAACCGGAAAACTCAGATAAGGAAATGGGAAAAACTCAAAACGTTATAAGTAGAGTAGATACGGAACCAGGATATGATTCCTTATTAACAACGAAGGGAAAATCATTTAAGAATAGTTGTTAAAACACCGTTACTTGAAGGAAAATTAGGTGGGAAAATGGAAAAGTTGAATATGCCACATAAATAATGGAAATACGGTTCTGAGACATAATTGCTTACGTAGACTAGGGGAAAAGAAATAATTTTCGTGGAAATTTATACAGGACAACTAGCGTTTAAAACTAGGAGACCGAAGAATCTACGTTTTCCCTAATATTTATGCCAATTAAAACACAGTTTTAGCAGATCACTTATGGGAATGTTCAAAATTGAAAAAAAAAACAAGATTAAAACCATGTTTATAAAACATATTATGAAGACAGAAGACATGTGGAAAATGGGCAAACTGGATGGCAGCTTACTAAGTCCGGGACTAAAAACCTTAGAAAAGCGAGACAAAGTTGTGGGACGAACCGAGATTTAGGAAGAGGCAAAATCGAAAGAGCTTATGTAGGAACATACAATAACGAGATGGGGTTTTCAAAAAATTTCGAGTGATTACAGATTATAATTCCTCGTCAAGGAATATACGATTATGCCCTTTTGGAGCTGTGATGGGTATAAATTAGCATGTTTGGGATGATTCAGGGTCGTTCGACAACTGGGAAGGTTGATTAAAACGTCGCGCACGTCGTGAGAATTACCCTGGTAATTAATTAATAGAGTCTAGAATCAGTTTTTATACTTTAAAAATACAGTGGAAAAATAAAGTCAGTTATACTTATAAAAAAAAAACTCAGTGGTAAAATAGAGTCTACAATCAGTTTTATGCTTTGATAAAACAGGGAGTGAAGTGCCCGGATAGGGTTAATCGTGCAATTTAACGGAGTGTATGATCTTATAATAAATCTAAAATCAGTGTTTGCAATAATTTCCGATTCAATAAAATCTAATAATTAATTAATTAATTACAAATTCAATGCGGGAGGAGTTTAATATAGTGTGTTTGAATTGCTTTAAATTTGTTCTATGAAGGTTAAAATAGAGTTATTTAGTCCGAGGTTATATAAAGAAAATTACAGTCTAATAAGTTTCATTAAATAAAAAATTTACGTTTAGGTCGAAAGTTGGAAATTTTATTACGAGATATTAATTATCGTTAGGTGACAACGCAATAATAATAATTGATCCGAAATCTGGAAAATACTTAACATAATTAGATAGGATCGTTCTTCTTCAATAATAACGGCAGATATTAAAGGAAAACGTGAGGATTTTTACATCAGAGATCTATTCAAAGGAGAAAGGAAGGAGATGAGTAGTTACACAGGTAGTATGGATGCTCTAATAAGTTTCTCGCCGATGATAGTAACCCGGTGGAGCTGAAATTAAGACATTAGAGCTTGGTGAGTCCTTACAATATTTAAGCTTTTACAGGTTCCTGTGGATATCCTGACACTGATGGACGTAACGCCAAGAAAGGGTAAATAAATAACTAACCAATTTATTAGCATTCGCATGTCACACCTCCCATACGGAATGAAATGTTGCTAAACAAATACTTAACACATAATTAGATAGAAACGCATCACTAAACCAATTTTGGTATCTTAGCGTATTTGTAAGATAAATACCTATTGTTTCTTTTCACTAGCACGATTAGGGTATGGTTATATGACCTTCGATAGTGTACAAAAATTTCGATTTGAGTTCAAGGCCATCCATTGACCCAGTCACCTAAATTCATTAACGAATAAACAAAACAAAACTTAACGTCAGGGACAAGTTTATCAATTATAGCTTGAGATGAAATCTGCGGTCAATATGTGAAGGCGACATTGACGTTAAATTCACTCAATTCTAAAACGACTTGATTTTACTAGAGCGACCGCCAATAGTTAGCATTGATTCAGCATGCAAAAATTTCGCAAAGTAAAGTACTGCGACTAGCTTCAAACTCTAAGAGAGCACATCACAATTATTCAGGAGGTCATTGATTCAATGTCGACTTGATTTATCTCATTTTTAAATCTTTCTTATAGGAAGTAGGTATCCAAGAACCCATAAATACCCATTATCCTAAATACCTAACACACGAGGAGCTAGTGACCTCATTTAAACAACACTGGTGTTCAAATACTCATACAGTCCTGAATCCTAACTTGTCTTCGAACGTAAACTTCAAGGCTTCTGTATGTAGGTATGAGCCATCTGGAAATGTAAGTGTCAACCTTTCTCGAACGGACGGCTTTGATCTTGTGGCGGTATTGTCGAGGTGGGCATGCGGGGAAGAGGAAGGACGTATGCGGACAGTACGCTGACGCGGCATTAAAGCCACAGGTTATTTGCATACCGTGAGTCTTGTCGAACCTGAAAGCAAACATAAGGTTCACGAGGTGAGTTTTATGTCAGCTAGTCAGAGGTGGAATGTAACGCTGGGTCGGTTACGTGGGAGGAAGGATCTGCCCGTCACAAGCTTACGCCACATTTAACGGATAGAGGCATGATAAGGGAAGACATGAAATACCCCTTCTAGACTCAGTAGAGTTAAATTCAATCCGGCGGAGATGGAAGTCGGAGTGAGGCAGAAAAACGGCATGAAGACTTGGTATTCCCCCATCTGGCGTGAAGAGTCCCTTTCGTAACAAGAGACGCTCGTCGAAGAGAGTAAAACTCGGACTTAAGGATAAGCTTAGCAAACGTACTTGGGAGAATCCGGTTTGAAATTGTTGTTCATCGGTTTTCACTTGGTTAGCGGAGGTGCCGACTTTTTAAGCAAACATATTATCCCCTCCCCATATCCCTCCATTCCTGCTCTTTCAACAATGTTGCGAATACTAACCAAAAGCACTAACTATGACTACAAACACATTATGTTAGGAGAAGTTGCAGACAAGGACTTCAATTGAGAAAACTGGACCTTCGAGTTCGATCATCCTAAGGTAAGGTTTGCTTTCTTGAAATGTTTAATTTATTAACTGTTGTTTATGTTATCGATGTATCAGCGGTGATAGGAAGAATTAAATAAACACACTAAATTCCTATGGAAATCAAATAGACACAAGGTTTAGGGCGGGGGTAGTTTATCAAACTCGGTTAAATATTCTAAAATAATAATAAATAAATTGATCGGAAAATTCTCACCCTTTCTCTAAAAGAATCGATGGGTTACCACACGTAATACATTATCTTCTCTACATATGTGTGCATATTAAGTATGCAAACAGATGTAAAATCTAAAACAAAAAAAGTACACAACGCAGATTATAGAAATAATGTGAACAAAAATCTTAAATCTTGATTACTGTGAGAAAACCGCAGGGATTTAAGAAGATAGGGTAGGTTTAGCTAGATTATAAGGTATAGGGGTTTAGAAATCACGAGCCTGAGGTAGAAATAAACCGAAAGGAGGGTTGAGTCAGGCCATCATACCTAGTGGTGTGATCAGTAGGACATAAGGGTAGAATTATGAGCGTGGCTACGAGACAGGAGCTACGAGATTTAAACTACGAGGTAGAAGCTTAGAAAAGTAAATCAACTAGGTAGGGTTCATCACAATTGGAGTCGAAAGCCAAGAGTGTAGTGGCACCTCATTACAACTGGTGCCGTGACCAGGAGAGTAAAGGTTACAAGTTGAGAGAATTCTGAGATATTATAAAAATAAAATAGAATGAACAAATAAATGAAATTATAATTAATTGGAAAAAAAAAGTGAATATTTTAAACGAAAAGTGAAAAACGTGCCATTAAAACAACTTCAGATTACATAAAACAAGTGGAATAAAAAATTCGCATCATTAAATTATACAGTAGAAATATAACAATAAATCAAAAAAAATATTTTAAACGAAAAGTGAAAAACGTGCCATTAAAACAACTTCAGATTACATAAAACAAGTGGAATAAAAAATTCGCATCATTAAATTATACAGTAGAAATATAACAATAAATCAAAAAAATAATTTAAACGAAAAGTGAAAAACGTGCCATTAAAACATCTTCATTAAACGTGAAACAAGTGAAAAAAAAAAAAACGTACCATTAAATAAAACAGTCGGAAAAAAAAAAATAATAACTCAAAAACCAAATATTTTAAAACGAAAAGTGAAAAACGTGCCTTATACCAGATAAAAATCATAAATCACATAACGCCTAGGAATGTTGACCCAGATTTAGAAGGGTGGTGCGTATTGGGAAAAAAAAAAAAAAGCCGTTATATAAATAAAAGCGCATTCCTTCGGTGATCAATAAAATTATCATTCAAATTGGTTCATTGACTGAAGCCCGAATGTAAACAAGCGATTGAATAGACACCGTCGCGAGGGTATGTTTGTGTTGCCACAAACATAAGTGGTTTTACTGATAAATATGTTCGTAACAGAATAGATAAATCTTTGTTATGTTCGCATTGGAACATCTCGAGATATTACTTTAAATAATAAAGAGATACTTAGATAGTTAATAAAATGACGTTGTTTATGTTAATAGTGGTCGAGGGTATTATTGGTTCCTTCGAGTTGAAGGATTTTATAAATAAATACTTCTTTTGACACGGCGACATAAAAATAAATAAAATCAACATAACATACAAAGCAAAGGACGGATAAAAATAAAATAAAATATTACACATAAAACATAAAAGTGAGCTTTTCAAATCGTTGCATTCAAACATTTAACAGGGGTGGATTGGACCTTTAGATACACCATTACATAGATGTCAGCTGAATAAATTAGAAATTTAGCCTTACTGAGGGTTGGCATATTTCTCGGGTGACCGGTTTATTTCCGATTTGCAATAAAGAACAAATAAGCGGAGTGGTTTAAAACGCATACGAATTTAGGAGGGGGGGGCTTGTTTAAAACGGGGTTTAGGTACATTATACAATTGTGTATACGTGCAAATAAATAAATAAACAAACACAGCCGGTGCGAAAAAAAAAAAATGAGATAGTAAACGTTATGGAGTGCATTCGGATGAGTAAACATACAACATAGATCAAATAAACCTCAGATAAAAGATAAATAAGAACAGCATATGAAGAGATTACATAAAAGTTGTTCCCATTCAAAAAAAAAAAAAGGGTGTGTATGTGTGCATATATGTGTAATACGTGTATGTTCATATGCGCATTGTTGCCATTAAAACGTTCCTGCGAGAAAAATTCGTGTGGAATTCTAGAATCGCGAAAAAAAAATATATATATATATGAATAAGGAAAATCAAAGGTTGGAAACCGTCTCGATGAAGAAGAGGGAGTAAGGGTCATAGGGGGGAAGGTATAGGGGTAAGAATCTTAGGGGGGTAGGACAAAGAGTAGGGACAGCAACTGACGTAAGTTAGCCGACTTAAATAGGCCATTGGGTAGACAAGAGTAAATTGAAAAATGGTTTCAGCTCAGAGGAACACCGAACAGGATTCTACGATATGAAATAGTGAAAGGTAGGGGCGCGCAACCAGTTAGAATTTCGAAAAAAAAAAATGCAAATAAGAATAAAGAAGACTTAAAGAAAATTGTAGAAAATTAGATCGCCTATGTTTAGTTTTAATTCCATCAACTAACACTAGGAGGCGTGGTTACCGCTGGAATTATAACTATAGGGGGGCTGTGATGAATCGCAGTGGATACGAAAATATAGTAGCTTCCACCTTACGAATGAATAAATAATAATTCAGAATTATAACGAAATCAACACACTAGCGACATCTAGCTGATTAAGTTTGATTGGGCCATGGAGACTGCAGAGATCTATAATTATTAAATTAATGTCAAGTTTTGATAAATAGAACACAGAGGGATCCAATTATAAACACTTAAGATTGATCTACCAATCAGAGAAGGGGGAGGTTACCTTTTTTCAAGACAAAGAGATGGACTTTGGACTAGACCATTAGTCTGAGATTTATGGGGTAAAAATCATCATCAACCCGAGAGATCAATACGCTTTAAGATAAACACAATCCCACGTTCGGTGCATTTGGTACAATGACCCTAATTTTAAAGGTAAATATTGAGTGCAACAGAGGAATCGACAACCGCAGTTAACGAACAAATAAATCCATATTATGTTGAAAAAATGATGCAATAAAATAGCAAGGAAATATAATGAACGGAAGATTAAAGAAAAGACCTGGAAAACGTGGGAAAAGCTACTGTAGGGATACTCAATTGCATAACGAGAACGTGAAGAACAAAAGGAGGCCAGATTCAGAGGAAAACGTACGTTTGATATTTAAAAGAAAGAAAAACGATGGAAATTAGGAATGTCACTTTTAAATGAAGCAATACGGTCAGGGAAAACGATTTGAAAAGAAAATCTAATAAAAAAAACGGACATTTAAACGGAAGTATTTATTGAACAATATAAGATTTCGACTTAATTTTGCGTTTTCAGACGAGTTTAAATAGATATCGTTATATATTTGAAATAGGATGGTTATTCTAGTTATATTACGTTAGATTAATTCAAAGGAAGGGATCGTTTTTACGTCATTTGCTATGAGAAAATACTATAGACGATAGAACAAATTGCTGAGGCAATTGATGTAAAAAAAGGTTGTCGACCCCACATGTATATTGTTGATATAAACAAGGAATATTCGAACATGCCTTTTGTTTATTTAAGGCCCATTATCCATTAAAAAGGGTCATAAAAATTAACATTGCTCTTACCTAGTATTTAGATTATAGAATTTCCGTAAAATTTAATTATAAACACATTAAAATGGATTTATCGCCAAGTATGTAGAAATCGTAATGTATACACACGTCAGGGCTTGCAGTTTATGGGATTTTGAACAAGAGAGAGATGGAAAATTGGGCGGAATTTGATCGAAGTAGTTAACTTGACAGATATCCCAGGATAGGAATAGTTAGTGGGCCGGAAAACACCATAAATAATATATCAAAAAAGGAAAAAAGGGTTTTAGCGGGAGATGGAATCACGGCAAAAAGGCAAACGTCAAATTTCAATAAGGGATCATTGGGTTAGGAGTGGGGGGAGAGAACGGAAAACCGACATAACCGGAAAACTCAGATAAGGAAATGGGAAAAACTCAAAACGTTATAAGTAGAGTAGATACGGAACCAGGATATGATTCCTTATTAACAACGAAGGGAAAATCATTTAAGAATAGTTGTTAAAACACCGTTACTTGAAGGAAAATTAGGTGGGAAAATGGAAAAGTTGAATATGCCACATAAATAATGGAAATACGGTTCTGAGACATAATTGCTTACGTAGACTAGGGGAAAAGAAATAATTTTCGTGGAAATTTATACAGGACAACTAGCGTTTAAAACTAGGAGACCGAAGAATCTACGTTTTCCCTAATATTTATGCCAATTAAAACACAGTTTTAGCAGATCACTTATGGGAATGTTCAAAATTGAAAAAAAAAACAAGATTAAAACCATGTTTATAAAACATATTATGAAGACAGAAGACATGTGGAAAATGGGCAAACTGGATGGCAGCTTACTAAGTCCGGGACTAAAAACCTTAGAAAAGCGAGACAAAGTTGTGGGACGAACCGAGATTTAGGAAGAGGCAAAATCGAAAGAGCTTATGTAGGAACATACAATAACGAGATGGGGTTTTCAAAAAATTTCGAGTGATTACAGATTATAATTCCTCGTCAAGGAATATACGATTATGCCCTTTTGGAGCTGTGATGGGTATAAATTAGCATGTTTGGGATGATTCAGGGTCGTTCGACAACTGGGAAGGTTGATTAAAACGTCGCGCACGTCGTGAGAATTACCCTGGTAATTAATTAATAGAGTCTAGAATCAGTTTTTATACTTTAAAAATACAGTGGAAAAATAAAGTCAGTTATACTTATAAAAAAAAAACTCAGTGGTAAAATAGAGTCTACAATCAGTTTTATGCTTTGATAAAACAGGGAGTGAAGTGCCCGGATAGGGTTAATCGTGCAATTTAACGGAGTGTATGATCTTATAATAAATCTAAAATCAGTGTTTGCAATAATTTCCGATTCAATAAAATCTAATAATTAATTAATTAATTACAAATTCAATGCGGGAGGAGTTTAATATAGTGTGTTTGAATTGCTTTAAATTTGTTCTATGAAGGTTAAAATAGAGTTATTTAGTCCGAGGTTATATAAAGAAAATTACAGTCTAATAAGTTTCATTAAATAAAAAATTTACGTTTAGGTCGAAAGTTGGAAATTTTATTACGAGATATTAATTATCGTTAGGTGACAACGCAATAATAATAATTGATCCGAAATCTGGAAAATACTTAACATAATTAGATAGGATCGTTCTTCTTCAATAATAACGGCAGATATTAAAGGAAAACGTGAGGATTTTTACATCAGAGATCTATTCAAAGGAGAAAGGAAGGAGATGAGTAGTTACACAGGTAGTATGGATGCTCTAATAAGTTTCTCGCCGATGATAGTAACCCGGTGGAGCTGAAATTAAGACATTAGAGCTTGGTGAGTCCTTACAATATTTAAGCTTTTACAGGTTCCTGTGGATATCCTGACACTGATGGACGTAACGCCAAGAAAGGGTAAATAAATAACTAACCAATTTATTAGCATTCGCATGTCACACCTCCCATACGGAATGAAATGTTGCTAAACAAATACTTAACACATAATTAGATAGAAACGCATCACTAAACCAATTTTGGTATCTTAGCGTATTTGTAAGATAAATACCTATTGTTTCTTTTCACTAGCACGATTAGGGTATGGTTATATGACCTTCGATAGTGTACAAAAATTTCGATTTGAGTTCAAGGCCATCCATTGACCCAGTCACCTAAATTCATTAACGAATAAACAAAACAAAACTTAACGTCAGGGACAAGTTTATCAATTATAGCTTGAGATGAAATCTGCGGTCAATATGTGAAGGCGACATTGACGTTAAATTCACTCAATTCTAAACGACTTGATTTTACTAGAGCGACCGCCAATAGTTAGCATTGATTCAGCATGCAAAAATTTCGCAAAGTAAAGTACTGCGACTAGCTTCAAACTCTAAGAGAGCACATCACAATTATTCAGGAGGTCATTGATTCAATGTCGACTTGATTTATCTCATTTTTAAATCTTTCTTATAGGAAGTAGGTATCCAAGAACCCATAAATACCCATTATCCTAAATACCTAACACACGAGGAGCTAGTGACCTCATTTAAACAACACTGGTGTTCAAATACTCATACAGTCCTGAATCCTAACTTGTCTTCGAACGTAAACTTCAAGGCTTCTGTATGTAGGTATGAGCCATCTGGAAATGTAAGTGTCAACCTTTCTCGAACGGACGGCTTTGATCTTGTGGCGGTATTGTCGAGGTGGGCATGCGGGGAAGAGGAAGGACGTATGCGGACAGTACGCTGACGCGGCATTAACCCGTCTGCTTGGTTCAATATATTCGCATCTCACAATCCGGAAGCCTCGGTTTTGCGCAAAACCGGTCAAACTGTCACTTTGGATCGCGATTGTAAAATATCTATGCAAGATAGCTTTCATATTTTAAAGACAATAAGAAGGATTATTTTGTTCTCTTTCTGTTTAAAAGAAAAAATACATATGTTTGCATGAGAGGAAGAGTGATAAATAGCTTTTAAAATGTAAAGTCGCTCGGGACGTTTTTGGTCTTATGAAAGTATAACGCGATTACATGTTTTGGGATGTATTTATTCCTAAACAAGCAGACGGGTTAAAGCCACAGGTTATTTGCATACCGTGAGTCTTGTCGAACCTGAAAGCAAACATAAGGTTCACGAGGTGAGTTTTATGTCAGCTAGTCAGAGGTGGAATGTAACGCTGGGTCGGTTACGTGGGAGGAAGGATCTGCCCGTCACAAGCTTACGCCACATTTAACGGATAGAGGCATGATAAGGGAAGACATGAAATACCCCTTCTAGACTCAGTAGAGTTAAATTCAATCCGGCGGAGATGGAAGTCGGAGTGAGGCAGAAAAACGGCATGAAGACTTGGTATTCCCCCATCTGGCGTGAAGAGTCCCTTTCGTAACAAGAGACGCTCGTCGAAGAGAGTAAAACTCGGACTTAAGGATAAGCTTAGCAAACGTACTTGGGAGAATCCGGTTTGAAATTGTTGTTCATCGGTTTTCACTTGGTTAGCGGAGGTGCCGACTTTTTAAGCAAACATATTATCCCCTCCCCATATCCCTCCATTCCTGCTCTTTCAACAATGTTGCGAATACTAACCAAAAGCACTAACTATGACTACAAACACATTATGTTAGGAGAAGTTGCAGACAAGGACTTCAATTGAGAAAACTGGACCTTCGAGTTCGATCATCCTAAGGTAAGGTTTGCTTTCTTGAAATTTTTAATTTATTAACTGTTGTTTATGTTATCGATGTATCAGCGGTGATAGGAAGAATTAAATAAACACACTAAATTCCTATGGAAATCAAATAGACACAAGGTTTAGGGCGGGGGTAGTTTATCAAACTCGGTTAAATATTCTAAAATAATAATAAATAAATTGATCGGAAAATTCTCACCCTTTCTCTAAAAGAATCGATGGGTTACCACACGTAATACATTATCTTCTCTACATATGTGTGCATATTAAGTATGCAAACAGATGTAAAATCTAAAACAAAAAAAGTACACAACGCAGATTATAGAAATAATGTGAACAAAAATCTTAAATCTTGATTACTGTGAGAAAACCGCAGGGATTTAAGAAGATAGGGTAGGTTTAGCTAGATTATAAGGTATAGGGGTTTAGAAATCACGAGCCTGAGGTAGAAATAAACCGAAAGGAGGGTTGAGTCAGGCCATCATACCTAGTGGTGTGATCAGTAGGACATAAGGGTAGAATTATGAGCGTGGCTACGAGACAGGAGCTACGAGATTTAAACTACGAGGTAGAAGCTTAGAAAAGTAAATCAACTAGGTAGGGTTCATCACAATTGGAGTCGAAAGCCAAGAGTGTAGTGGCACCTCATTACAGTGTTTCAAGATTGCGCGATAGAAGCACGCGTATCTATTTGTTCCTTCAATATATCGCTTTTATGGGCTTTTGTAGAAGATACGTCATAATATGTTCATGGGTACCTACGTGAATGTGATTTCCATGAACAATGAGAATAATCAGCCAAGTTTGGTGTTGGTTACGGATTCAGTTGATAACTACGAACTAATGAACAGTTTATGACACATTTAACTGCTTCTGTCCGAATTATTCGAATATCATCAGCATTGGTAGCATCGCCGGAAATCAAAGGACTCGTGTTTTGTTCTAATGTCCAATAATCAGATTTTTAGAGCGTATATAATTACAAAGTACAATTATTAATTTTTGGGAAATTGACAGTTTACATACTCGTGTTAACAGTTTATACATGTGTAGTAAACCAAAAATATAACCAATTATGATTTTTCTCATTTCAACTTAACGTTATGTTAAGAAACGTTGGCCAAGGAAGGAAGAAGAGCAACGCACTATTTTATTTTGTTTGTATTTAAACGTGCACGCAATTATTGTTTATGGTATATTTACACCGTTGATATTTATTAAATAAATACATAAACACGACATAATAACCAAAAGGTAATCACGTAAATCTTTTTTGTCTTGCAAATTTCAAATTACAGATAATAGTTTTTTTATTGTTATCAATGAGTAAACCCTTAAATTGTAATATGTTATTATTGGAAACAAGATCAGCGAAACTTAATCGAAAATTTAAAAACAGAAAAAGAGACGGCCAAATCTAGGACTCGAGCCGCCCAGGACCTTCGCAGACCCTTCGGATTCGGTCATAACAGTATCATACTTCGACTAAGAACTACCAACAAGGCATATTTTTATTGGCTGTTACCTTTATTTATGATTGCAAGATTCAAACCCTTCCTAGATGTGATCGTATCTTTTTCTGATTTTTATGTTTTCAGATTTTCGATTGAGTTTCGCTAATATTGTTTTTTTTTTTTTTTTTTTGGTCTCTAATGATGAAACCTAACAATTTAGCCGCTTTATTCGTGTTTATAATAATACGTAGATTATGTTTTGTTTATCTGTTGTAATTTTGTTGTTATTTAATGGAATTTTAATAAAAAGGAATATTCATGGAATCCGTGACGCAGCTCTCGATGGTTTATTGTATTAACTTTCATAACAGGCTCACAATAGCGTACAACATGAAAAATAATGTCACAATGTTCAGCCATCTTTGCACTGATACAACTACTTCAGCTCAACACCTCAATTTCCAGCATTCATTTTTTTAACAATGTTTTAGAAAGATTATATTGTTTGGAAAAACGGTAAGGAGCTCAATATCAATGCAGTTACATTTCCAAACTTGAATGAACGCTTGTGTTTATTTATTTACAAAGCGAGTAAGTTCCTAAACCTATAAAAGGGCAGTGATATCTTAAATTAAATTGCTAATAAAGCTTTAAATTCTGAAAAAGCTTTTAACTTATTAAAAAGATTAGGTTCAATAGAACCCTTTCTGTTGTTATTTGTTAAATTATAGTGGTTGCCAATAAGTTTCCTTTTTAATGAATTATCCTGAATTAATGTGCTGTAAGCGAACCTGGTTAAGCTTCATAATATATTTTAGTGTTTTTCTTTGACCTCGATTATAAAATAAAAAAATAGTTTATGTCGTAAAAATGATATTATGGCGATATCTGTTGGCTACTGGAGACACTAGTTTGTATTTTGCGCGTAAACTGCGTAATGATAACAACTGGACCATAGATGTCGGTTATATGTCCTTTTAGAAAGAAAATACAAATATTTTAATTATTCAAATTTGTTATTGGTACATGACGTAAAATTCATCTTTCCTAACCATTGGGATCTATCTTATTGTGAATTTTACTTTCTCAATATGAGCAATCTAACATAGTTGTGTTCGTCATAAAAATATTATTAATTGTGCGCGACGAACTAAAACGTAGACTGGAAATATCTAAAAGGACGCTTATGCAGAGAAGCTTACTTTACACAGTTAGTTTCTTCTTATGTGCACATTAGATTTTGCCAATAGCCATTTTTTTATATTTGTCCGCGAGTAGATTTAACAATCAAAATAATTTTGTGAGTATTACGCTCTAGAGAGTTTGGGGCTATTTATACACCCAAAACTCACATTATCATGCAGAATCTATAAAATACTCAAAAAAATTACAAATATAAAGGATGAAAAATTTGTCAACACCGAGAGAAAAAAAAACAGTAAAAATAAGTGTGCAAATTAGTAATAAATTGGCTGAATTTAGTTCGGTGTGGGCGGGTTAAGCCCTCTCTATGGCTCAATGCAGTATGCAGTATGCAGGTATCTCGTTACGCGGGAACTCGTGAAAGAAGACTTCTTGTTAAGCTCGGATTGCGCGCAATTCAAATATCAACCACTAACAAGTGTAGGCCCGTTCCACTACGTGTCCCACTAATGACGGAGTGGCCGTGCCCGTGCCCGTGCCCGACTCCACTTAATAAATGCACATGTTAAATATACCAATATTTATACTAGTTCCACACTAGCACTGAACATTGAACACACTAAATATTATGCGGGCTGTTCTCGTGGGAATTCATTAGCAAAAAGGTGGTTTGTAGATGGGATAATATTGTGATTTCGGTTCTTCAAATTCTAGTATTCTAACCAGTGGGAATGTTAATTTTATAACTTGTGAGGTTTGTAAGGTTCAATTTTTTGCTTCGGAGAGCATGTAGTAGGAAATACTTTTTCGGAATAGTAGATGTGTTCAAAATGTAGTTATAAGAAGGTTATACCTCAATAATAATAATGAATGTTGGCATAATACTATTCTGCATGGGTTCTTTTTTTTACACGAGTTCCACACAGCACGCCCTAAAGAAAATAATTTCCTTCCGGGCCTATGTCATCTGTGGGGATGCTGTGTGGAGGGTTTTTTTAAGGAAAGGAAGGAGAGGAGAGTTCTGGGAAGGAAAAGGGTTTAAGGGGTGGGTTCAGTGTGTCCTGGTCATCCGCCTTCAAGACCTAGACAAACCTCACCCCATGAACCCGGGCACCCCTGCTTAATCATCAAACGTAGCGAACCACTTGGGGTAATTGGGTCTACAAAATTTGCTTCATGATTACGATTACTCTTCACCAAAATTATTGATGACAAAATGTATCTATAACACATGTTTGTAAAGCCCGTACAGGCGAATAATAATATAAACGAATAATATCAACAATTTTAGACATTATTAGACTGTTCCACCAGATATTAAAAAAATATTGAAAGAACTAACACTGCTAGAAATTTCATTATTTTAGTGAAGCTGATATAGTGATGTAAGACGATGTAAGAATTTGTACGAGGCGAGGAGTGTGTGCCAAGACCAAGTTGTTTGGCGGTCCTTCATATCTGCCTACCGCTTCAGGGAAACGGTTTGATGGTTAGTAAATTAGTTAGTTTACAGATATATCATATTTCAAGCTTTCTTAAATGGCTCTTACACTCTTCATTTGAACTATGTTTGTTCTGATATGATTGGAGATTTTCACGGCCGAAAGTATCATCATTATTATTTTTTGATTAGTTTTAATCGCATTGTGTGTGGAGATATATATGATTTCATTAAGATAAAATGATAGTACCACTATACCTACTAATATTATAATAATCCCTGATTTACATGTGTTTCATTATTATTTTTAATTGGTAAACTAATGTTTAAGACAAGATTTTTATGCATAGCACAAAGGGTAACAATTATTATAAGCAATAATTTTTAGCCTGAAACACTCATCAACATTGAAAAAATCTCCCGAGAAAAGATAAATGCCGCCGACGGGACTTGACCCGCGTTCGGTAACCAAGTTCACGTTAAAGCCATGACAGGGTGGAATAAAATTCTAGTCAAAATAAACTCAAATATTCAACTTATAAATATTATAATAGTGTTAAAATATTACTTTGTGTAATCAATCCTGAAATTACTGTGAATTCTTCTGTAGAGCGAAAAAACTTTACTACAAAAAAGCGGAATTATTTCATAAATTTAAAATCGGTTTCTTAAAAAAAATACAATCCTTTTTGCAGCCTTCCTTCTTGGAAGTTTGTATAAAAAATTAACAGCTTCAAAGGTTTTATTATTTAATTTATTCGTCCTGCCGAAATTTCAAATTTTCTTTTCAAATTACACACCTTATTCTCAAAGAAATATTTTTACTTGTTACCTTTAAAGCTTGCCGGCTTAATAAAATAATGCTAGTTTGCTCTTATTTATCTGACGATAAAAGCTAATAAGACTATTTATTTTTCCCATTAAATCACTAATAAATAGTCGCCTAACTTGTATGATTTGATTTGCGATACGTAATCAACTTTCGGCTTCTCTGTGGCCCCAAATAACATGAAATTATATTCAACATCCGATGCTCAAACAATATAATACAGCTGCAGGCTGTGGAAGCTTTTCATTTGTTGTTCCAGTTCCATTGAGATTCTTCCCGCCTCTCTCCAGGCTATTTGACCCAGTGGTGGGTTAAACGCTCAAACGTTACGTGTGGAAGGCATAACTTTGACCAGGGATTGCTTAGTAGATACTATAAATTATACCTAAATGAACGGCAAACTTCTAAATAACCACACGGAACATATTATGCAAGCTAAAGCACTTAACAGTTCCGGACTAAAACTTCTATCGCAGGTGTTAAAATTATATTATGGTATTCAAATAATCTTATTTTCTGTGAAATCTCCACAAATGTAATAGCAAACCAACTTATTATTTTATTTGTTTATTTTAATGCACGCGTCACAACATGTATAAAGTTAAAAAAAAACTTTTTCGTATTTTGCGAATTTTTAATTTAGCAGAAAATCTCTTAGTGAATAATCACGTTCCACTTAAAAACAACAAACCTAAACCATTACATATAGAAAGTAAACACAAAAACAATTAATAAAATATTCTACATTAATTTATCTTTATGAAATGTTAATTAGTAGTTCCTCCCTCTTGTGGCCCTGTTAGATTGAACATACTCAGTCCATGTATGATTAAAAAAAGGCTAATTTGTTGGATATTCTAAGCGAACCGTTGGATGCCACGGGCCACAGGCTGACTGCCAGGCGAGGGCGGAGGCGGAGGTTGGAGGATGGCTGCGGCGTCACTCGGAATGTCAGATATTCCGGGAGTTTTCACTATTTCACGAAAAGCACTCTTGGAAGCTTAATGTAGTGAGGAAAATAACTAAGCGCACATTTGAACGTGCCCTGAGGCGCGCGTGTGCTTTTAAAGTCCATTACCCCTGAAAATGAACTAATTCGAGGCAGATGCACTGCGAGCAAAGCTCTACTCCGGCGGTACAAATTCACTTAGAGCACCGCTTAAAACAGCTCTACCCGATATATGTACGCGGATTACATTTGTGTTGGTATCTCTTTACGGTTCAATTAGAATCATATGAAAAACCGTTACGTTCACTCCAAAATGATTCAGATTCAAGATTGTATATACCCTGTGTTAAGGGACGTACTTGACATACTTTAACCAGTGTTTTCTGACATTATTTGTAGTAAAAAATGCAAATGAAATTTTGGTCTACGGTGACATTTTTTTTTGCTACAAAAACATAAAAAATACTAATTTTGGGAAAGTTGGGGGCGGGGTAAGAGGTTGAACGGTTTCTTGGCTGTGAAAAAAGTGAAAAAAAGTAATCGAAATAGTCACAGAACAAAATTTCATTAAAAATTTTTACACCAAATAATGTCTGAAATCACTTGTTAAAGAAAGTCAAGAAAGTCCCTTAACACCCTGTATAAAGTATATATATATATTAACAAATAATAAAAATCAATATTTTATTCAATAAAAAATACGTAATGTTATTCAAGTAATAAAAGCATCAAACAGGCAAGGTTTTTAAGCTTACTTGCCAAATACAAAATAACAAATTAATTTTACAAACTAATGCGAAATGGAAATCAATTTATATTAAATGAAAAACCACACTTTGTAAAACACCACTTTATTTGAATTAATAATTATTTAACAACCAACTAGGTTTCGCTTAGCTCAAGCTTCATCGGGGCTTATTATATTAACTAAAGATAATTACATACAGACACATATATACATAAGAAATTTTTAAAAATGAATGAAAGAGATAGCAATAGTATAGGCGACACCCTATTGGTGCCAGTAAGATATACAAATAGATAAGAGGGAGACAAAATTATTGCAGGATGGGTGGTTGGAGGGGGGAGGGAGGGGGAGGGAAAAGGGACTGTTTCAGAAGAGTTTTGTTGGTCTGTCAGTTAAATTGATTTGATTATTAATAATGTTTGATTTATTATTGACGGCTTTTTTTGAGGGCTTCTAGATTCTTTAATTGAGGGCTTCTAGATTCTTTAATCTATTTCCAAATCATTTTTATATAATATTTTATTCCCGAAGGTTTTATCGAATGAGTGGTTAGTTTTTAGTAGATGGTTCGCGAATTCTGAAAAAGCATTACTATTTAAACATCTTAGATGTTTTTTAATTCTTATGTTTACATTCCGGGCCGTTTTTCCGGTGTAACAAGCAGAACACTCGTTACAATTAAGTTTATAAGTGGTTAGTTTCTAGTAGATGGTTCGCGAATTCTGAAAAAGCATTACTGTTTAAACATCTTAGATGTTCTTTCATTCTCATGTTTACATTCCGGGCCGTTTTTCCGGTGTAACAAGCAGAAAACTCGTTACAATTAAGTTTATAATAAAGTTTACAATTAAGTTAATATTAATTAGCCCGAGTGCCTAATTTTATCGTCAATGTCTTTAGTGTTAATTAAGTATTTATCTAAGTTATTGTTAGTGTAAAGGGCTTTATTTCCGGAGGAAATTTTTTTACACTTAATGTAGAAAAGTTATTTGTAAACATACTATACGCCATTGGAATTGGTGATTTATATATAAATTATTATTAAACTTATTAAAAAGAAATTTATTTGATGCTATTTGTTTCAATTTTTATTGAGAATGTTATCTACTTTTGTTTCATACCCGTTATTTGTAGCTATTTGTTTAATTATGGATAATTCCTTCTTAAAATTATTACTATTTAGTGGTACTGTAATCAATCGATGTATCATGGAGTGGAAAGCTGAATTTTTGTGGGATAAGGGGTGGTTGGATGAATTGTGAATGGTAGTGTCAGTATAGGTAGGTTTACGGTAAATATCGAACACAATTTTATTATTAATGATATTTAATGTTAGATCTAGAAAATTTAATGTTGAATTGGTACCTATTTGTTTGTGAAAAGAATTTATTATTTTGAGAAATGAGTTTAGTTGTCTTTCGGTACCTGTCAAAATGCAAAGAACATCGTCAACGTAACGTCTCTACAGTACAATATTGTTTAAGAGGGGTGATTTAGAAGCAAAAATATTATTTTCTAAATTATTTATAAAAATGTAGGCGATGAGAGGACTCGTTGGAGCCCCCATCGCTAAGCCATCCATTGATAAATAATATTATTATATTAAAAGTAGTTTTGGTTCAAACAAACATTAAAAAGACGCGACAAGGCATTAGCTAGATCTTTAGTTAAGTGTGAATTATTCAGTTAATTGGATAATAGGGTTTTACATTCAGTGATAAATAAATTGACTACATCGAACCATATTAGTTTGCAGTTAGTGGGAAGAACCAGGTCCTTTAGTTCATCAATTAAGATTGATGAATTTTTGATGGTATATTTTGGGGAAAACAAATTGGTGTCATTGAATACCTTTGTTATAAAAGAAGACAATTCAAAATTAGGGGAATTACAACAGGAGACTACGGGTCTAATTGGGCAATCAATTTTATGGATTTTCAGAAAACCATACAGTTTTGGTGCTTTGGGGTTTTTCGTGAGAAACTTTGTTTGGTGATATGAATCATCTTTAAAAATAGAGTTTTTACAATTTTTAGAGCACATTTAACATTATCTAAAAATTAAGCTGTATTAATTTTTGAAGTAAAAATTCAACACTTGGAGGTAAAATGGTGAATACGTTATGAAACGTTACGAAAAAATGTCACACTTTTTCTTTAAGTAAAACTTCTTTACGCCCAAAAAGCAAAGGTTTCGGCACTTTTGTATAGGAACGGTTTTGGTTTATTATACAGAGCAGTTTCGATGTTCACTGCAACATTTTGAATAGCATTATTTAAGTCATTTTTATTATATTTTAAGTTGTATTTAAGACCTTTAGCTAAGAGATTGATTTCTTGATTGTTAAATTGTCCAGAAGAGAGATTTTTGACACGGTAAAAAAACTGATGTGTATGTTTTATATGGTCACTATTATTTAATGTTTGGTAAGTAATGCATAAGTTTTTTAGTTTTTTGTTTAAGATTCCACATTTTTAAACGCTTTAATAGAAACGAAGTTTCTAATTTTGTCATCGAACAGGTCCCATTCAACAGCATGAAGTTCATGAACAAGTTCAATATGTAAGAGTTAAGGTTTTAATTTAATATTGTTCCGTTTTTTGTACGCATTTTTCAGATCTTCTTTTAGCCATGCTATTTTGGCTTGGTGCATCGAGGATTTAGATAAATTATTATTTTTGACACTATTAAAAATTACATTTATATAGTTCGGGAACACTTTGCACTTTAAACACTCTTTGTAAAAATATATATCCAAACACATAAGTCTGTTTTATCGAAGGAAGCAAATACTTTGAGGTGTGACGTTATATATTAAATGAAAAAACACACTTTGTAAAACACCACTTTATTTGAATTAATAATTATTTGACAACCAACCAGGTTTCGCTTAGCTCAAGCTTGATCAGGGCTATTATATTAACTGATAGTTAATTAAATGAAGCTTATATAATAAAGAAGTTTAGATAATGAAGTTAATATAATAGCCCTGATGAAGCTTGAGCTAAGCGAAACCTGGTTGGCTGTCAAATAATTATTAATTCAAATAAAGTGGTGTTTTAAAAAGTGTGTTGTTTCATTTAAAACATACGTCTGTATTTAATGGAATAGTTTTTAAAATATTTTGCTTTAGTGGCAGTACTAGCCGATTTAATTTTATCGAAGGAAGCAAATACTTTGTGTTGTGACACTATATATTAAATGAAAAAACACACTTTGTAAAACACCACTTTATTTGAATTAATAATTATTTAACAGCCATTTTGGTTATATATAATGTCACACTTTGTAAAACACCACTTTATTTGAATTAATAATTATTTAACAGCAATAAAGTGGTGTTTTACAAAGTGTGTTTTTTCATTTAATATATAATGTCACACCACAAAGTATTTGTTTCCTTCGATAAAAGGAAATCAATTTATTACACCTAACTTTAAAACAACTCAAATGCAAAACCATTATAGTTACAAAGCCATAAAAAGCTATAATAACCTCCGTTCCGTATTGCGCTACATCATCAACCAATCAGAACAGGTAAATAAAATTAAACATTTTTTCTAAAAATATATATATTAAAAAGAAAATATTTTATTCAAAACATATGATAACATAAAGCTTAATAAGAATCGTGGCACCCTTATCAGGCATAAGTCCTCCTTTTTTCTGATAAGGTGTACATGACGAATGATTACCTTAAAATAAAAATAAATGTTATTTAATGTAATACAATGTAGAGATAATCCGTAACTGAACATTTTTATTAGAGCAGACTTTTTTCTAGGTATTGAAAATATGTACATAGAATAAAGGGTTAAAAAAATGTAATAATCAAGAAAAGTTTAATTGAATTTTAAATTTTGAATTTGAATTTATATTCCGAATTTTAGCATGATATTTACCTAACCGAGATTTGTAACTTTAACAGTATTATTTTAAGGCAAAAATATTTTATTTTCCTCCTTCCGCATAAAATTTGGGCGGATATTACAAAATTTTAATCTTTTCATTACAATATATTGATGTTTTGAAAGTTTTCTCGTTCAAATTTTCATATTAGAATTTTTCAGAAGTGCGCCGTGCCATCGCTTTCATGTTTTAATTTAAAATCTCTCAAAATCTGATCTAAAAATCCGATGACATGTTTTTAATATCTGAATAGCTGCATTTATTAAAAAAAAAAAAGTGGAAATGTACAACTTTGGATGGGGAATAACACCATGACAGCGTTCTACTCTGACGAAGTCGTTAAGCGAAAGTATAATCATTCAACCACAAGCAAATTTCCGCTTAATGATTTAGAAAAATAACAGGTCAGCATACAAGTGCATTAATATGGGTCGTATGTGGATTGTGGGTACTATTCACAGGAAACTTGCTTCCCAAATGAAGGTCCAAGGACCTTTGACCGACAGCTGTAAACTGTCGACCAGTTTATTCAATTCTGAAATTCACCGTTCATTCAATGATCCGTGGCTTACTAAAATATGGAATAAATAATTCTCCAACTTCTGCTTTCTTTTACTTAATTTGTTCAGGATTTTGTGAGAATCACCTTAAGTTTAGTTACTTTTGTTTGTCAATTTATCGTTCTTTTTGGTCAAGTGTTTGAATATTTTTTAGCTGCTGGACTTTTTCGATCTATCTTTTATTGTTTCATATAGATGCCACACAAGGTCTAACTGAACGACCGCACATCTCTCGGTAATGGCTGTGAGTGTTTTTCATTGTTCCGAAACTCAATTTCTTTGTTTCCTTTATTTAACCTAACTATAGTTTCATTACATTTATTCCACTGGCTCACTTCATACCTTCGGAGAAGACTTCAATGAGTATCATTTTGGGGAATTAAGTCCAGCTTTTTTCCGTGCCATTCGGCGTACCTCAAGGTTCTCATTTAGGGCCATCAATTTCAATTCGTTAGGCGGGAATGGGTACCGCTACCCCGGGAACCTTTATTGGATAACCAACACCTTTGCCACAGGTCACCCCAAGTGGTTCGCTACGTTTGGTGATTTAGCAGGGGTGCCCGGGTTCATGGGGTGAGGTTTGTCTAGATTTTGGAGGCGGATGACTGGGACACACTGAAACCCAGATTCCTACCCATTCCTTAAACCTTTTTCCTTCTCAGAACTCTCCTCTCCTTCATTTCCTTAAAAAAAACTCCCCACAGCATCCCCAAAGATATCATAAGCCCTGAGGGAAATTATTTTCATCAGGACCTCCTGCGTGGCGCCCATGTAAATAAAAAATATTTTTGTGTACATATTATATAATATTTACAAATATTTTTACACGCTAATTAATAATCTAGTATATGCAAACAATAAAAAATATACTTAGTTGTTAAATCAATCAAAGAAAGAATCACAATCTTCTTTTTGTCTACCGTGAAATCGACAAACTTTTGTAAATATCTAAAAATGCAATAAATTATCATTTACACGTAAAAAAAATGTTTTTTTCTTTGAGTATACATTAAACGGGACATCAAAATGCAATATCTCAAAATGTAATATCTTATCATTTACATGTAACAACAATATTTTTTCTTTGAGTATACATTAAACGGGACACGAATCAACGACTAAGTATTTATCAGGGACCTTGGGGTGACACTGGATGTTACATTAAAATTTATACAACACACTGATGAAGACATCAACAAAGCCAACAAATGCTGTGATTTATAATTCGTACAACAAAACCTCTCCGCAACATTAAGACTCTATATTATTTTTACACTGCGTACATCCATCCCCGTTTGGAACACTGCACAGTGCACAATGATATGGACTCCTTTCTGCCAAGCCCATATTGAAAGAACGGAAAGAATTTTAAAAAATGTAAGCACATAAATTATAAACGAAACTTAATATTTTCAAATTACACCGAATCTAATAATTTTCACAATATCAATTGCTCTTGAAACACGACGTGCAATTTTTTTACCGAATCTTGTTATTTCAAATTCTGAAAAATTGCCTGAACTCGCCAGAGTTACAAACTTAATAAAAATGAATTTTCCTTCGATTGAAACCACAATACAATTTATTTCATCTGTCCAAATATAGAACCAACATTAGAAAAAAATCCCCATTCGTGTGCGCTACAAAATACAAAACTTCACTATATAGACATTTTTATATATCAATACCCTTGAGAAATATCGAATAGAAGTAGCGCGTTCTATCCAAAATTAATAAAAGAGTGTGGAATGCATCGGGACCATCTCCTATCCGCATCCTTTATTCCTCTTCTTCTCCCCCTATTTTTTGAGAGGAGACTTTTTTGGATTGACTTCAGTTAACTTAATATTATCTCTGTATTTTATGTATAAGCTGTTTGTTTCTTACAAAAAAGAAATATATTATGTAAATTCCTCCTTCATGTTTGCAAAATTAGTTTAACTTCAGGAATATTTGCAGCTAATATTGTTATTAGTTCTGAAAAGTCAAAGGGAGAATCTTTATAATAACTTTGATTTTAGCGTTTCTGATTTTTCCTGAACACAAAATGATACTACAAACATTAAAATCTATTGCATTTTACCTATATTGCGTCACTTTAAAAGTAGCGACATTGGCTTTTAAATAATATAAATCACCGAATCGTAAAATATAAATATCATCATAAACAAAGAATTAATTGTCAACCTTATTCGTATTACCAGGAAGGAAATTCATAACTCACTCCAATGTGTTACGCATATCACAAATCATAGGACCCATCAAGTGAACCATCACGCAGAAAGATTTCACGTACAACAAACTAATGCAAAATGGTATATTGGATAATTACTCCAAAGAAGACGTTAATTGGCGGTAACCCACAAATGCTCATAAATCAATATGTATTATTTACTGGAGAATAATTCTTGCTACGCATCCAATTACCTATTACAAGTTATCTTAATCAAGAACTATAAGAAACGAATTGCGTACTTTGTGAACTCTAAGTTCGTCCAAAGTTCTCGTGAAATACGTCGTTAAATTTCATGAGGGATCTGAACTCTCAGAAGCGTCATTGCTATCGTTATGATTGAATACAATCGCCGCATCAGAAGTCAACCCCCGCCAGCCCCCTCCAGCCTACAGCCCTCGGGCGAGGCTCTTTGGCTGTGAGGGGCATGAGGCACGAGGCATGTACCCCCGGCTCGAGCTACCGGATCTCGCTGCTGACCTCCGGAACTACCCGGGAGATTTACCTGCGGCTGCCAACAGATTTAGGCGGGTGTTTGTTGGTTTCTCATTACGGGGGATGTTTATTTAATATAGCTTAAACGCCCCCTTATACACTGCAAACTCTCGATCTACAGCACTTTGGTCCAGACTGTAGCCTTATCTAATGGGCTTTTTATGTATCTCCTTAATAAAGTTTGCTATTATAACCCAGACGTGCGTGTGTATGCGAGGGTGCTTTCTTAAAGCACACATACTAGCACGCCATACAGGGCTGCTCTGTGTGTAACATATTATTATTGGAATGGTTTATCTTAGGGTTTCTAAGAACAGTTTTGAGAATCTGCCATGTTGAAAGATACATCATAATGAAAGATAAGGCAAAGTACATTATACCGTAATCATGTAAATATTTCGTAGGTTTTCGTTTCTGCCGAAAATTAAACGATACACCCTTTCTACGTATTTATAGTTAGGTACATGCATCATAAACATAATGGCTTAAGCTAATCAATAATCTTGCCGAATTAAAAGCTGAACTTTAACTTCATTTAAAATTAATGGTTAGTTTGTAATGCTTAAATAATTCGAGTGTCTTATTTTGGTAAAAACTTAAGCTCACTTCAATGTATAGTTTAAAACACGATTATGAACTGCATACTAAGACTAACCAAGAAAAGAATACCAGTTCTTCATTATAATTCTCCACTTCCATTTGGCTACCCCTTAAACGAGTTCTTACAAAGTTTTTAATCTAATGTATTCCATTCAAGGAACGCCCCGTGCTTTCTTGTTTTTTTTTTATCGGGAAACACTTCGGAAGCTTCGGAGTAAACAGATGTATGCGCGATAAAAAACTTTTCCCTTTAATCTGCGGGAAATTGTTTACTTTTCCGCACCGATACACTGACAAATTGAAAAATTCACAGCGCGATATTTCTTGCCGGCGAGCGCTACTGCTATGCTGTATGCAATACTGTCCACTATGCAGTCTACAGTCTGCAGTGTGCAGTAAGTACTACTATACAAGCTATTCGCCGCATTCCCTGGTTCCCTTAACCACGCTCCTTTCTTTATTATAAAACCTTTGTACGTTCTTGCTCCTGGACAATTTGTCACAATTAAGTCTGCGCTGTATCTTATATTCATTCCTCATCCCATACTTTAAACAAACTAAAAGCAAAATTCAATTTTTCAGGAGAACATGCACAAAATCCTACAACATATTTTCAGTCTCTTTTAATTTTTAAATGCATAAAGGAAAAAAATCACAAATATACTTGCGTTAATAATTATTATCAACTTCTTTCACCTGCTATCTGTTATAATGGATTATTACGTCATTTGATCATTTTTCTCATTTTATTTCTAATTTCATTGATTTTCATACTTTTATTTTGTTTGTTTTATTTGCCATTTTCATTACATTATTTTTTTTAATACATGGTTTATTTTAACCTTATTTTGCAAGTGTTTTTGAAGTGAAAACATCTTTAACGTCGTTGTTATTTGAAACTTAATGAAACGAGCGACACTAAAAAGAGAAAAAATCATACATCTATAGGATTTATCCTGCGAGAGAATGACATAGACTAATCGGTGTCCTCTTTGTGCGGTGCTTCGTAGCTTATCGGCCTCCTCTAGAAAAAAAAATGCTTCGTAAAATAAAAAATAAAATAATTTTTAAATTTAGTAACAATATAAAGCCTACCCTGATACTCTGCATTTGTCTCATTCTCTCGAAGTTTAGTTTTCTGAAGTTTTGGTGTGAACTGCATACGTGATGTTTTTTTAGAAACTAGATGAATAAATTATTTTGTCGTGTCTCTTTCAATTTTTTTTTCCAAAAAAAATAACTTTCATATTACTAACGGAAACTTTAGTTGATGCCACAAAGTAAACAATTAATATATAACAATGTGAAAGCAATTGTACGTTTTCCAAGAGTATTTATCTTTTTTTAAAATAGTTTAGTGCAATACCGAGATTAGGTTATTGTGGAAATGTTTTTGGAATGAGTTCAGAAGAATGTGAATAAGAATTAAAACTAGTTATTTTAAGAGTGTGGCTTCCTGCAGTCGGGCTGCTCCAGTGTTGTGCTTCTGGTTATTGTAGCTGGGAGTTTAAAGCAAGGTATTTCAATTATTTGTTTCGTATTACCGCGATTACGTGACCACATTGGTAGACACCCTATCTACAAAATAAACTAGTTGGAGAGAAGAATTAATGGGAAATTTTAATGGAAACCTTGCATTCTATTTTTTAACATATCAGTAATTTTGGGAGGCGGGTATGGGTACCGCCACCCCGGAACCATTTATTGTACAACCAACACCTATGCCATAAGTGGTTCCTTACATTCGGTAACTTAGCAGGGATGGTCGAGTTCACGGGGTGAGCTTTGTCCAGGTCTTGGCAGCCGATGCGTCTGCCCACCTGCTGCTTGGAAGGCCGGATCGAGCGAGACTGGATAAGAGAGGTCTTTTGACTTCTCCAGCTAGAATCCCTCGACCCATCGCCTTGCACCGCAGTTGGAAGGATGGATTCATTCGTCACTCCTGGACATACCGCCCCCAGATTCCTGCCTATTTCCTTCCCAGAGCTTCCTCTTATTCATTTCCTTAATAAAATCTTCTACACAGCATTTCCTAAGATTACATAGACCCTGAAGGAAATTATTTTCATCGGGGCCTCCTGTGTGGAGCTAATTTAAAAAAAAAAGTAGATTTGTCGGATATTTTTTGATCGTTCGAATTAGTCATTAAAAAGTTTTCAGATATCTACCATTTAGAAATATGTGACTTATGTAATAATTTGAATGAGTGAAATTGTATAATATAACTTTTTAGTTACTCAGTGAGTGTGTTTGTAGGCGTGAACCCGTGCTCGAGCGTGCAGTGCGGGCCCGGAGAGCAGTGCTGGATCGGAAGAGCAGGCGCGGCGGCGTGCTCGTGCGGGGCGGACTGCGAGCCCGTGCTGCGACCCGTGTGTGCACGTGACGGCACTACGCACGCCAGCGCCTGTCACCTACGGCGTGCTGCGTGCCAACAGGGGCGCGCCGTGCACTTGGCGCACGACGGCGCTTGTGGTAAGTTCATGCTTAAAATTTTAGTGTTTATGTCAAGTGTTTAATTGTAGTCTTCAAAGTCAAAGATTGTTGACATTCACTAACGAACTTTTAAATAGGTTTATACTGGATATATACCGTATGTAGGCTAGGTTATTTCACCTAAAGTTTTTAAACCAAAATTATACTATTTAATCAAAACTTCATATTTTCATCTCCGTTCAACCATTTAAAACTATTTTCATAAAACTATAAAACAAAAAATAATAATAATTAAAAAAAAAAATATTTATCAATAGTATTTTACAATTTTTTACATTTTGTTTTGTTATCATTGATTCTATCGTTAAAAAGGTCACTGCTTTACTATATGTTCAGAATCTCTCCCGTAATGTATTTTTTTTTCTTAAGTGCCATGGCAAATTCTTTTAAACCAATGCAGAGTAAAACCAATTAAAAAGAATAATAGTTTGTTATTTACTTGAAAATTAACGTTTTACTGTGAGTTCATATCATAACATTGACGACCGAAGTCGACAAAGCAAGGGGCTGCACTCGACTGCAGCGACTCGCCGCCGCGTCCATATTGAGTTCGATGGGTGTTAGTGTGAGTAGAAGAAATTTGTAAAATAACTATGACTTTTTAATAATTGGCCTTATAAAGAGCAAGGCCTTCCATAGCCACCCACCTTATATAAAAAAAAATCTTTAATTTAATACACATAATACGACATAAATAATAAAATGACGGAAAAATTGAATCATAGTTTATCAAAATTTAAAATTAATAATATAAATCAAATACAAGTACATATATATTCCATTAATTGTAAATTTTATCAATTTAGATCGTGTGCGGTTGACTGTGTAGTCAGCAACAAATAACCTTCGCATTGTTTTAAATTTTAGAGATGAATGTTATATATTTTACACTTTAACTAAAATAGAAATATGAAGATTATGCACCTAATTGTAAGATGGAGGTACTCTTAGCATAACCCTGGGAAAATACCACCATTCTCATTTGAAACTGTGCTAGAAATGAATTTAGCTCTGTTTAAAGACCAGTACTGAATAGTCAGACAAACAACCACTTTCTTCAGCCTCACAACACGTATGATATGAGCTTTTAAAATGAATTTCACAAACAAGTCATGCTATAATAATGGTAAAGGTTTTTTGAATAATTTTACACAAATTAATTATTTATTTGCAAAAACAGCATAAAACCAATACATTGCAAGAGCGGTAAGAAAAGATACATAATAAATACATTTACAGTTAAAGTAATACATTTCGTTAAAACATAAGTGCTATTTCACGCTTACAATCGTTGTAGGAAATGTGGAATATATCCACATTTCCTGTTACCATATTACCCGTCTTCACAGTGACGGGAATTATTTAAGCTTTGTAAATGATTTTCCGCAAACAGTCTGATAAGGTTATTTTTACTGGGTGGTCAATATTTAATTGCATTTGTATACTGAGTATTGAGGACTGAATTGAAGGGAGGTAGGGGAAATTGTACCTCCTGTGGTAACGGCTTTGTAAAACGTTTAACGTTCCACGCGCCAATCTGCAGGTGATTCCTGTAGAATTCCGCTATCATGAGAGGTAGAATTTGTTTAGCTCAGACTCTGAGCTAAACAAATGAGACCGTGAAATCTTTACAAAGGATCGTGAGGACTATATGGTTTCTGCTCCAGTTTGCGAACCAAAAAATGAGTATAAACTAGATTTTCATCGTAAGCATAATAAGTGTATTTAGGGAGGATAGAATGTACGGTGAACAAATAGACCGGACCGACAGGTTTAGGCCTAGCTATCTAATTAATGAACACGAGACATGGGGAATTTTACACCGCTCATCTGAGGTGCGATGTCGTGGACCCGTGGAGCTCCAGCTCGGAATCCGTGTCCCCGCCTTGGCGGAAGTCACGCCCTAGAAGCGTCTGCATACGTTCTGGCAAAGGTCACGCCTTGGCTGCTTCTCTCAATAGAATGTTTTCAATTTCCCTAAACTGCAAGTTACGAACCGGTAACATTCGGTCAAGGTATAACGAGGATGCCTTCGGCCCGGTGGATACAGCCAGGTTCTCGACTTCACGCGCGTCTGGATAATATATCATCACTGGAATACAACCAGGAGTTCTCAAGGCATATCGTTCTCAGCCGATGGGTAATCTCAAGCCCGATTACATTGCGCGAGGACCCGTAATTTCATCAACTTCCGCACGCGGTGAACTTTCCAGAACCACTCACAACGGCGGAACGAAACAACAAAAAAAACCAACCAAAATCAGGTTTAAAAAGGAAATAACAATTCCTCGGTCACTACTATTGATACATCTCACTATCCGCGAACCGGATCGAACTTAATACTGCGGATTCTGATCGAATTTTTGGATTTCAAACCTACCGTCAAATGTACGACGTTCTTCCCTTCGTCGTCAAAATCTTGCCCAAGAATGTTACCAGCGTACAAAAAAATAAAGCCCTATAAACGACTTCTGAATTAAGAATAATAAAACCAGTGACTGAATAAAACATGTCATGAATACTTTTCATAACAAGTCTCCATCGTGTTTTTTTTACATTAGCTCTACACAGAAGGCCCTGAGGTAAAAATCCTTCAAGACCTTTATCATCTTTGGGGATGCTGGGTAGAAGATCTTTTTATGGGAAGGAAGGAGAGAAAGTTCTGGAAAGAAATGAGGGGTGGGTAATAATCTGGAGGCCGACGTGTCCGGGGGTGACGGATGCATGAATCCACCTTCTCACTGTGGTGCAAGGCGAGATGGGTCGAAAGAGTCCGGCTGAGAAGATCAAAAGGTCTCCCTCAACTGTCTCTCCCGATCCAGCCACTTAGAAGGTGAACAAACACATCCGCCGCCAAGACAAACCTCACCCCCATGAACACAGTCACCCCTTTTAAGTCACCAAACGTAGCGAACTGCTTGGAGCGACCTATGGCAGGAGGATTGGCTATCCAATAAATGGTTTGTACCCATAGTCGCCTTACAGATTGATATGGTCTAGGCTTTGTGAAAACGCTCCACGTCTGGCTCAGAGAGTTGGATTTCTTGTAAGAAATCAAATCTAAAAAAAAAATCGATATTCCAATGGTATTCCGAAACTATTCATCCGTATAGTTCCTCTGATTTACAAGAATGTGTAGATGTGTACAGCACGAGCCCTGGTTGCGCAGTACTCCCGCAGTGTCGAGTCTTCACTATCAACAAGCAACCGTTAACAAAAAGAGATCGCTTTCCAATCTTGCTATTCCTCCACTCTGGTATATTGTCGATTGTCCCGGCTCGAAGCTCATACCGCTCGCGTGTCGGAATATTGTTGCGATTTATCGGCGAACGCAAATTTGTTTGCGCGAGAAGTGGAGAGCGCCGGTAGTGAAGGAAGGCTCCCGATAAATAGATTTAGGCAGCTTCGGCCGCTCCGGAATGGTAAACAAAAACTCGCTATTTTCCATCGTCTTACCATTTTCGATCCGAAATCTAAACATGTTACCATAGATTTAGGACACACTAGATTACTATACAAATTATCCAATATCCTCGACATTATTTAACTTTTGTCTTCTTAATATTATCGCTATTTCTATCCCCATCTCCCATGCGATATAACAGCCAATCAAATTTAAAAACGAGATTAATGCTTTTTTTATATTACACTTACCTACATATTTAAATTAACGCTGTACTTAACCGAATATAGGGCCAGGATTATAATGCACATTTGGAATTCGTGTCATCTTTAATCAGTAGCATAGGTCCTCAATGTTATTTTGCCCATCGCGCACTTTGAGAATATTTTATTTTCTAGAGCCCTTCAATATTTTTTACTTACCATCAGTCGCGAATAGTTATTGCCACGATTATATTTAGCACAACTTTTTATGGGGGGGGGCTCAACGGTTAAATAATACGCGTAAGATTGTACGTGATTAGTGTGTTTTTAGACCATATTTTTTATCTGCCCTCGCCCTCACTGTGCTATCTCAACACCCCCTAATTTTCACTGGGTCTTCTACTGCCCCCCGGAAAGTCTCAAACGCCCACGAGGGGGCGTTGTCGCCCACATTGAGAACCTATAATCGAGAGTAATAAATAGGATTAAAATAATCTTCTGTTAAAAATATGCTTCTCATATATAGGATTAAAATAATCTTCTGTTAAAAATATGCTTCTCATATATAGGATTAAAATAATCTTCTGTTAAAAATATGCTTCTCATAAATAGGATTAAAACAATCTTCTGTTCAAAATATGCTTCTCATATATAGGATAATCTTCTGTTAAAAATATGCTTCTCATATATAGGATTAAAACAATCTTCTGTTAAAAATATGCTTCTCATATATAGGATTAAAATAATCTTCAGTTAAAAATTATACAGTATTAAAATTTTGAAAGCTACAATTAAAATAATTCTTTGTTAAAATATTATATTAACTTTAGGTACTTGTCTGAATTATTAACGAAAACAGTTCCAATTTTGAGAATAACACTAATTTCAAAATAAATCCGAGTTTGTTGAACCAGCCACAATCACTCACAGACAGACCCACAATCGAAATAATTTTTTGTGTTTAATGATGGCATTACACTTGTTAACGTTCTGATACTTACTAATATAATGGGGATTTATTTTACAACTTTTGAATTAGGATTTCAATAAAATTATTTCCATGTAAGCATGTCTTATTGAATTACCTGCATTTTATAATATATTCACACATGTCTATGACCCCAATATGTCAATTGGTTTTAGCAGATAATGATATCGACAAGGTGGAATGCGATATGTATTATCGACAGCCCTATCTAACATAATGCCTACGTTACGGTTATGGGAATGATTGTGGGAATCAATTATTGATGTGTAGATAGTACAGTCATCATACTTGCCAGACTTGTGTATTAGGTTTCTCGGTGTGTAGAAGGACAATCACCATATTCCATATCAATGCATTCCACCTCCTTTTTTGCGAACACCCGACGGATCCGTGTCGGCGTAATATGGGAGTTTAGAGTAGGTATTTCGTTATTTTGGTATTTTTCCGGGCAAAGCCGGGTCTATAAGACGGAGGTGTATGTCGGAGCTGGATACATAAAAGCACCACTCTGAATAATAATGCTTGGTAAATATTTTACATAAATCTGTATTTTTTGGGAATATCGGCAAGACGTAAAATAAACATACAAAGATTGAACATTCTTCTTACGCATTGACACCCGAACCTTTCTGCGGATTATTGACCGCCATTTTAACATAATCTTAAAGCGAATATTTTATTTCATTTTGTTGTCAACGATCGTTTTTTTACTTTTATTTTAGCATTGCCAACGAAAAATACCAACGGTAAAAATAAAATTTAAAAATGTATAATTTTCTCAATTCGATGCACATCCTAATTTCAAAATTTCGGTTATAATAATTGTGACTATTGAACACTGTTTTAGTGAAATGCCACTTCAAAGGCGCTTTCAAAAGCTAAAAAAAATAAAGACACAGTTTTTTATTGTCTACCTAAAAAATAGTTACATATTTTAGGAAATAATTTACTTATTTATATCAGAGGAAATTGCTGCAAATCAATCCCAGGATTGAAACCAGAGAGAGAGGATTTACCTACATACATAATTTGTCTGTTATTATTTTTCTGATACTTAAAAACTGCAACATTTACATGTTTTACTTCAAACTTCCTTTATCAGGAATCAAGTAAAGTGTCGAATCATCGATCAACAATAATGTGAAAACCAATTCGTTTACAAACACCCTTATACCATGTGTACACAAATTAATAATAATAATAATGTTTGGATGATTTCTACAGCGCCATTTTCGTGAGAAAATCACCTCGAGGGGGCTTAGGTAACCAATATGCGGATATTTTTAATAGCACCGAAAGAACTTACAAAAAAGCATTTCACAACTCTCTTTGCAAATAGATATTTTTTTACATTTGGTTTCCTGTAGTGTGATTGAAGATTTTAGTTATTTTAAATTATTTTACTCTGCTTTCACTGTATAATTGTTTTGTATTTTTTTTTGTAATAATGTTTTATTCTGTATATAAAAGTACTTATACCGTTGATAAAGAAATAAAATAGGTATTTATACCATTATGAAAGTGATCACACTTATTCATCGTTCTTCGCAATTATATAACAAACGACGGGTATGCAGTCTGTCTCGACACAGATATATTCTATTGAGACGGGTATCGAAAAACCCAATGAAATTGAGCATGAATTCACTTACCAAACACAAGAGCCTTGTCTCTTTATAGTGAGGAAAGGCTTTTATTAAATTCATGTTACAAATCTGTTTTAACATGTTAAAAACAATGTATAATTATTGTAAAAACATACATATATTAAATAAATAAAATAAAAAATAAAAATATATACTTTATATATATATATAAATAAATAAACTTTTAAATAAATATATTACCCTGCAATTAAAACCACCTTTTTAAATGGGAACTCCATTGTTTGAAAAAAAAATCTGTTAAATATTTATCATTAATTTAACCAATACAAGTGTTTATCTCCAAAATAGAGTTTTACTCACAAAATTTATGAAAAATTGTCCATTGACTCAAGGATTTATGAATTTTCGACGAATGTTGTATAACTTGCTTAATAATTTAAATAAGCTTTGATGCCACGTATTTAAGAAACCAAATCAAGACCAAAATATTTAATTTCATCTTTGAAAGGGGAAACTAGTTCTTTCCACTTGAGCAAATTCTAAATTTCCATTGAAATAATAATTATTCCTTCGGCACGATTTTATTTTCACTTAATACCGCACACAATTACTAAGTGCCCGAAACCAGTGGAACTTTGGCAGCCCTACTTGGAAAACATTGTGAGAAATGTAACAATGATGAATAAATTTAACTGCGAAAACTCAACATAAATAATTCTGAGTTCAATAAATACCGTATTATTTTAATTAATCCTTGAAATAAGCAAAAATATTGAAATCACATTTAGCTTTCGCGAATAAATTTCCGATGAAATGGAAATTTTACAATATTTCGGCACGTTGCTCAATTCGACGGGCGTAAAAGGCGTAAAAATAATAAAACTTCCGAAGTTCGGGGCATAAAGATTTAGAGTTTCTTGGCCCAGTTCCTCCTCCCGGTTCCTCCCTCCAATGCGCCCCTGTCACTAACGAGTTGGATATTTCCGATGTAAAATGGCAGGTTGGGTAATCTCAAGTAAATCCTTTGGCTCGGAATTATCCCCGCCTACGAAAACAACTTTTTCAGGAATTATTTTGACCCCTTTCTCTCACCCTCTCTCGTTTCAAGGAATTAAAATTTAAAACATTTCAGCCTACAATCTATCTTCTGCACACTCTGGTCAAACAAATGTTATTATCAATCGACAAATAAATCATATTATTTTCCAATACACAGTTAATTCTTTAAGTTATATTGATCTACAATGATGTCAGAACCAAAACATCATATATTATATTATTTCATCATAGCAAACGTAATATAACGCCTGTCTCGATACAGGTATATCCTAGTGAAACAGGCATAAAACAAACCAATTTAAATATATTTTGTTATAGATAAATAATAAAAAAAAATTTAAAAAATCCTAGGTATCCTTACGGTACCTTTCGACACGAAGCTGTAAAAATACATATTTCTTTAAAAATAAACAGATGCCCACATAATTACGTTCATGACGAAAAAAAATCGTACTCCTTGAATTGGTGTTTCTAAAATAAAATATTCTTTTTTCCAAAGCAATTAGTCAGTTTTCAAAATTCGCTAAAAGTGAAAGCCCTCCAAGGTGAATTTATAATTACATAATATAATTATTTATAATTACCGAATGTCTAAATTTTATGTGTAGAATGTCTAAATTTTATGGGATAGAAAATAGAAAAATGTGAAATTCTTCTTATAATATTGGAATTTAGGATTTATATCAGTGCAACAATTTTGGGACCAACTACCACCATATGTGTACTCCTCTTAGCCCAGAAAACGAAGAAGGGAAACAATTATACCAAGTCAGTGGACATCTTCAATTTATCTTTAAAGAAATATAAAATATTGTTACTGATGCAGTTCAGTTGTGTAAAATAAATACTGCATATTTCTTTCTATTCATATGTAAAAGCGCCGAAAAAGGGCGTTATTTAATAAATAAATAAATAAACTGTTAATAATCGAGAGAATCGTCACAAACAATTTCCTATGCTAAAATCAAAACAAACCGTAGTCTCACTTTACTCTCGAAGAGACGAAATAATACAATAGCCAATGCCAATAAACGTCCAGTTTTGTACAATTAAAGTGATAACTCGTTTTGACTTAGAAAATCCAAAAAAAAATCAAATTACCTTTCTCAATTTTTTTTAACGTTAATTCTGCACAGAAGGTCCTGAGAGAAATGGTGCTTTAGATATGGAGATTTTTAGGCATAGTTAATTTTTACCACACCCAACCATATTAATATATTTATAAATTCATTATGCTCCAAAATAAATTTATAATTATTATTCGGGTTTTCACACGGTCGGTTTCTGATAGTAATTCTAATTTTAAGTAAAGTAAAATTAGTTACACCAAAGGGCCTATGGGGACTTTAATAATAATATTATAATGTAGGACAACTCAGAGGTTTAAATATGTACTCCGCTACTCGCTCGTAATACTGGGAAGGACACCTGGGAAACATTTTTCTTCATGTTTATAAGAATTATGATATTTAAATACGTCTATCTTATTCAGTGTGCAGGTCTTGCATATATTTGTGTTGTGTTATACCACAACAAACTTCCACTACCCTGGCTACATGGTTATATGATACCATTCGGTATAAAGTATGGAGATTTTCATAGTCTATATAATGACACTGCTATCTGTGATTTTTTGCTTGCTGTGAGTTCGATTTCTCAGCTGCCCGTAACCAATGAAACTATTGCAAGATATTGGGAAAGATATAGGTTATGAAACGGATACTGTAAGTTATTATTTAGTTCTTGTTTCTAAGCATTGTAAAGCTATTTCAACAACGTTTCTGTTCTGAAAGGCATATTTTTCACGGGTTATTTTCCTCTCTGTAAAACAGGTCAAAAGTATATTATTTTTAACTGCTTTCCTCTTGTAAACGTATATAAAAATATGCATCAAAGTTTCAGTTTCGGTATATGAATTGTCATGTGTCACAAGGAGCGTTTTTTCTATGTCCCAATTCCACTAACCCAATTTTTTAATTAATTATTTTCTCAACCAAACTTGTAGAATAACATTTATTTTATCAAATAGCCCCGGTTATTTGTTAATATGAACTTTATTAATTTTTACTGTGATTTTTATTAACCTGTCGGGTTTTGAGGTACTTGTCGGTGGGAAGGTTTCAAGGGAATTCTTTGTAAAAAAATTCTCATCTCCTGTTCTGCTGGACCTACTGTTATTTTAGTATTTCCGAAATTCCAAGATAATCTATCCACAGATTTATTTATAGAAAAGATCACTATTTCGTGGAAGATGCAAAATCTTTGAAAAAACTTTTCCAGCAGTGAATCAAATATAACTGATAAAAATAACAAATAAAAATAAATGTACCAATACGTACATCGAAATAATTTTATTTTCAAAATATCATGTTGAACACCTCAAGGGAGAATAATCAGAAGTATCATTCACCAAATATACGTGAAGTGTCAACATATGAGTAGTCATATTATTTATTTATTCAAACCGTATTATGTGAACGATGTCAGCTTGTACTCGTATATTGCCGAGAGGATTTTTGAAACGCATTGGTACATGGAAGAGTTTTTAAAATATGTGAGCATTTTTGTTTCGTAGTAAAAGTTCTTTCACAAAAGTAAGATCGTTTACCTCAAAAATTTACCTAACTTTACATATTTACTATGTAAGTTTTTCTTCTCAAAATTTAATGTTGGCTCTCTTGATATATGTAAGTATCAACTGCGTAAACCTTGGAGGAAATGTCATTCCTCCGTGATATCAACCCACGATAAGTTTTATTTAGTCGCTGAACAAAAGTCCCATTTGTTTCACATAAATTCAAATGAAACTAATCTCAAAATGTAATTTGTAATGTTTTTTGATATTTTAAAGGACCCCGTTAAACGCCGATACTAGAAGCGTTTCAGTTTTCTATCAAATTATAATAAACTGACAAACTGAAAAACATGATAGTTTTCCTCTTCTGCTAATCACAATTTGTTCAAAAGCTTAAATAGATCTAGAAACGGCATTTAAAAAAAACCTTTCAACTGTCAAAAAACAAAATGGCGTTGAATGACCATTTAATGACTTTGTCACTCGTGAATTTCTGTAAAACAATTGGGCCTAATTATTTAAAGAAGCGAATTTAAAATTTATTGAAAACTCATGATGTTGCCAAATCTTAAACTTGTAAAGGTCAATGAACCTGTTTTACTGAACAAGGAAGATTTATTTTCAAATCCCTCTCATTACAAGTAAGGAAAAATTGAGCCTATTTCATAACACATTTTGTATGTCTTCAGTGTATATTATATTCAGTGAGGACTAATAGATAACTTTTACCCATTTTTGAAGGCCTTGTTTTCCATTTGTTAAAATGTTTAATCTATTTGTCTAACTGATTTTTCTTTCTCACATAGGTACAGCTGGCCCGTGCGCTAACATCACGTGTCCGTTCGGCGGTGCTTGCTCAGCGCGTTCAGGCCGCGCCGCGTGCTCGTGCCCGACGTGCGGCGCACAGCTGGAACCGGCGTGCGGTAGCGACGGGCGCACCTACGCCAATGAGTGCAAACTACGCGAACGCGCCTGTCAGCTGGCCAACGAGCAGGACCAGCAACGGGACACCCTGGTGCTGCTGTACAACGGGACTTGTGGTAAATTAATTTCATTTGTTTAATGTGATGCAAAGTCTCTGGGGTGTTTAAAATACCATCACAATATTGATGAAATGCTTAAACGGACCGAGAGCCTGCGTTTTATGATTACCGCCCAAATGGTAAAATTCCATAACAATATGGTGGAAACACCTCCCAAGCGCGCACTCCCAACTTTATGTTGTGTTACTTTTGGCCAAAATATTTTTAAACGAAAAAGGCATGGAAACCATGAATGTTTGTTTTTTGTGGGAATGGTGAACCCAAATAGGATATTGTGAAAAGGAAAAACATATGTATACTAAAAATAGCCAAATTGATATCAAGCAAAATTTCCATTCTAATATTTTTCTCTTTATGTTTGGAGGATCTTTTTAAGAAACAAAAGGTGAGGAAGTTGTTATGAAAAATTAAATTCGAACTTGCTTAGCAATGTTCCGGGAAAGAAAAAGGTATGAGGGGTGCAGTGGCGTAGCGTGCCTTGGAGGGGCCCTGTATCAAAATTAGTTCGGGGGCCCAAATGAAGGGTAAAGATTTCTCACAAAAGAAACAAAAATGCTTGCATTAAAATAAAATAAATATTTATTTCTTCAATCTTTGCAAAATAACTTTGTGGCATTATTTATTATTATTATTAAATAAATATTAATTGATTATAAGTTATGACTTTGTCATAGAAATTGAGCTAGCCAAACAATTCAAATTAAATATACACTTTTCTTGCCTTTTTTTGGTAAATTTATTTGTTAAATCATCTATAGCTGAAGACGATTTCCGTTTCCATGATCAAATATACATGGCATAAAATTGCTTCTAACGGAAACACCGTTTACCCATGCAGAGGAGTACGGTTTGATTTGACGATCTGCTAATAACCAACAGAAATGACAATACGGCTTGTTTAAAACATTAGAAGAACTTAGCCATGGTCTTGGAATTTTTTTATTTATTTGTTTATACTGGGTTTTACAGATGTTTACACTTACATGAGAACAATCCAGTTATAAAACTCAGTTATTACACAATTATAAAAATCTACAATTATGTACAATTAAATACAAATAAATACAATTAGAAAAACAAAAACATCACAAATAAAAATTCAGAAATATATACAAGGTCACTCAAGTAACACATTACAATGAGTGGTAAAAGACATATGAAATACGCGAGCATGCATAGAAAGACAATTCACACAACATAATTAGTTAGTACTTTTTAACAGCGCTAGAGCTTTTTTTTTAAATCCGTACAAATTATCAACGAAAATATCCACATCAGCGCACTCTATCTTGTTATACAGTCGACACATCTGGGTCAGAGGGCTAAAGTAGGCGATATTATTTTTAAATGTATTCATATGAAAAATGTTATGGCGTCTTAAACAATGGGAATTGGGGACATTAATTTCAATACTGTTAATAATAATAATAAGTACTCATAATTGGAAAGCCACGGGTTGCGATTAGATACATAATTTTTGTATAAACGTCTGACTACTTTACATCCCCTTTTGGCAAAAAATCTTTCAAAATTTGTCAGAGAACCTCAAAATTTTCCAAATTTTCTAACTAAGGGCATTACTTATATGTTGCCTAAAAGCGAACATATTAATAATCCCTCTCAGTTTAGACCCATTACATGTTTACCGACAATATATAAAATTTTAACCTCTTGCTTGACAGATTTAATATACACTCATTTAGATGAAAAAAATGTTTTATCTGAACAACAAAAAGGTTGTGATAACCCCCCCCCCCCTACGAAGTAAAACCTTCCTCTTGGTTTCCAAATGCTGCTACTTTGCTACAGCTACCCTGTTACAGCTACAGGCGCAACCCCGTCCGGCCTTTAAAAGCTCGTAGCTCGCCCGTTCTCGCGTCTCTCCCCTGCATTTCTTTTGCAGCGCCTTTTCAACCCCATCACGTAATACTTTTATGCAAACGTGACGAGATGCTCTCAATTAATCAATTGTAATTAACCCCACAACGTTGTGTACTTTTTTGTTTTAGTGGTTTGGTATAGTTAATCCAATTTAATTAATAATTTATTTGTGGTAAACCCCTGTTCTTTTAGATATGGCGTGTTACAATTTGCAAGGCTTCGAATAACAATGACTGTGTCTGACTAGCTTGAAAATTAACTAATCATCTATCTATATTCGTTCAGCTTCCTCCCCTAACACCTGTTATACACCTACGCTCATCGACGACTATTTTTATTGAAGTAATCTGCATTTTCCCTCCTAGCATCTAATATATAAATTTACATTCAAACGGCGAATTGAGAAGATCCTACCTTTCGATGCGATGTCACGTACTCTCTGCAGCTCTATAAAATGCTATCATGAAAATAATTTGACATCTATGTATATTCTAACAAGAGATTTACACTCAAAGCAGTACGGCGTGCAATAATTCTACACTCACAGTTCTAGATGCAGTTTGTTAGTTAGCTAGCTTGTTTTATTTTGTTAATTTGATCCTACGGGTAGGTATTTTGGATTAACATGAGACAGAACATGTGCTGTTTAAATAATTGGACTCCTCCATAGCCCAACTGATAAGGTGATGGTCATAGACCGCCGAATCAGCTTCCAATTCCAACGCCTCCGGAGAATGTTAAGGTCGCAAGCGACGAATGAAAATCGACATGTTTTGCCTTCTGTCGGGAAAGAGTTTGATGTGTGTTTCTGGATCATAGAGTGGTAATGGGAATAATATCGACCACTACGCCGCCAAATTATGAATGTGTTGATGATGATGATGAAAGGTCATCTCATACCGTTTGATATGAGGTTCTGCTCCGATTAATGGCGTGATAGCCGATGTCAGGAACTGTTCAGGAAATGTGTGGGTGGCACGAGGTTTTGGAACGTGACATCCTACTCTGGATTGATGATGATGTTGAAGTTCTTCAGCATGCCGATGACTTGAGTTCCATTAACTCCTAAAGCACCGGCATAAACATTAAACCGAAGTTGATTAGACAATCGGCAATGTCAGGAGATCGGTGGGGCCGCTCTCTCCTCTGATCTGGCGATGTATGAATTTAATTAAGGAAGATTTTGATGTCACCGATCCTCGCCTTGGCAGTCACTCATGTCCTCAATAGTCCCGTTCTCCGTCCAGCACGCCGCCTCGAGCCAGTAGAAATAATGATTACGTTTTTCCTAGGCACGTTACAGAAACATGCGCCAGCCTGCAATCGCGATGGTCATCGATGTTTGGTTTGAATGAAAAATACATCCTCTCGCACAACATACACAGGCGTAACTTGGGACCTTCCCCTATATATGTCACGGGCATATGCTCTACGATAGGCGTACCCCAGGCTCAAACTCAAAAATCAGCTCAAAGAAGGAATGTCAAGCTCGGCGTCCAGGGTGCTGGGTCCAAGAATGAAAGGCACCAGGTCGTGAATCTGGCTTCCCTCCCTTCTATTTCCCCGGCTGCGCTTTCGTCCAGAGTACATTCCCACCCTGATGCTGGATGATCCCTATTCCTAGTGTGAGGGAGTTAAGAGAACTTTTGCTACTTATGTAGGTGGATATAACGCATTACGCTTAAAATATGAATACCTACTGACGGCTTCATCCAACCGACAATGTGAAAGTTTTTGCTAAATCGAATATCGAATATACCTAAATCGTAAACCAAAAGGTAGTTAAGAAAACTTATCCGGATTCCAACAAAGAACCGCCGATCGGCTGCCAAACGATTCCATATGTCATGTTCCCTTCGTTCCGCCGACAAGGCAGACCCCACACGAGCGTAACCTAAAAGGTAGTGAAGCCCACGCAAATTTCGTCACTTCGTTTCCCCCATGACGAAGGTAGTCCGGCCAGATCGTAATCTTCGTCCTGCATCAAATTGACCTCCCGCGACGACAACTTTTATCCGCTGGTACCTCGGAGCGGCGGTAGAGGGAGGGCGAAATGGGTGCACGTCCTTTGTTCTCCTGAAGTCCCCCAATGCCTTAGTGACGTACATACGTCGACATCATGAAATGGCTCCGGCCACGCTTCCAATCCAGTCTAGAGCGGGTACGAGATCCACGTTACCGAGAAGTGATCACAAGGGATTCCAATTTGCTCGGACCAGACACGACCATCGCTTACTTCGCCTCCACATTAGAAAAATAGTGTAAGCCCACCTGCATTTCGATCACATCGCCCCCGATAAAGTCGCGTGAGATACTTCCTCATGGTGAAATAGGAAAGCCGGACCCGTTAATCCATTCGACAACCGCCGTCCATTCTCGAGTCGTAACCCGCTCAATTAAGTTTGAAGAAAAAGAGTTTGTTAATTAAGTAGGTGGATATAGCGCATTACGCTTAAAATATGAATACCTACCGACGGCTTCATTCAACCGACAATATGAAAGTTTTTTGCTAAGTCGAAAGAAATATACCTAACCGTGAACCAAAGGTGATTATATGATAAGGTATCGAACCAAGTTTATGCAAAGTCCTATGTAAGCGACTTGTTGTGATACCTAAAGTTTGGAATAAGGTGTGGGAAATTTTTGGAATGGGAATTCAATTATGTCAGATTTTGTTAGTAATCAAAAATGCCCATGCTACGCACCCTTCATAAACCGTTATATTACCCAATGCCTTTTCAAAAACCTTCCTGAATATAGTCCCTAGCTACGTTTAAAAATATTATTACGAAACTCGTAAATAATAATTATCACCTCAAAGGCGCTTTACACATTAATTTATACCTACATTCTATACCTATGTATTTTGGTACCCGTTATGTATTGGAGAATACCCAGTAACCTAGTTTTCTAGATCACCAACAAAGCACTTTTAAAGGATTTTATTATTGTTTTGTGGTTTTAAAATCCCGTCTTTTAAATGAAGTCTCTCGTCTAAGATTTATTGCCCGAAAGCGCACTTTGTGTTTCAAATGCTATTTAGTTAACTAAATTATTATTTTACAACGGTCTTGTCTCAAGAGTAACTTCACCCAACAAAGGTACTTGCTAGCCGGTCAACCCGGAAACGTGCAATGCTCCGCTCGACAAAAAAAAGGGTCCTAGATTCCTAAGGCTTGTATATAAACCCTAATTGACTCTTTCCTGCAAGGCCCGTACTAAATATGTTAATAATTTTATACAAACTTACCAAATTCGCCTTGTTGCACAAAATAATTTCACAAATCAATTCACTACTCTAATATTTAACTCAAACAAGCATTTCTAAACCACAACCCGTCATGCAGTTATTTATTCCAAGATGCAGCCGTCAAACACAATTCTCGCGTCGATTCGTTGTAAAATTTTTCCTGACCCTGATAAACGCCCCGAAAGCCCGTCCCGTATCGATAATTGACCGCCTCAATTTACAAATTATATCATTTAACTTCATGAACTCGCAAGCCGCAATCTCTGACTTCCTTATTCGCGTGGACTCTTTTTGTTTAATAAAGACGAACTATTCTTTGTTTAATTAAAATGAAATATCCCCGATTTAGAAGCACCGAGCTGGTCTCCTCGCGACTCTCAGAACTTGACGATCTTCATTCTCAACAGGATCTCTCCCTGACTGTCCTCTAACACTTCCCTGCCCCGACTATCTGAATTATTCCCGGTTTACGCGCACCAAATTATTACTCTGCCGTTTATCAAAACTCGATGATTTTTTATCCCGTCCGCGCGCCTCCAGGTTCCTTCCCTGACTGTCCTCTAACACTTCCCTGCCCCGACTATCTGAATTATTCCCGGTTTACGCGCACCAAATTATTACTCTGCCGTTTATCAAAACTCGATGATTTTTTATCCCGTCCGCGCGCCTCCAGGTTCCTTCCCTGACTGTCCTCTAACACTTCCCTGCCCCGACTATCTGAATTATTCCCGGTTTACGCGCACCAAATTATTACTCTGCCGTTTATCAAAACTCGATGATTTTTTATCCCGTCCGCGCGCCTCCAGGTTCCTTCCCTGACTGTCCTCTAACACTTCCCTGCCCCCCGACTCCCACCCATCTACTTGTGTGGTTTCAATAATATATTAGTCCCTCTTTTTTAAAACTTCAGTGATAAACACATCTCCCAATATGCATATTTCAATCGTTTTAATAGTGTTCTGTCACATTACATCCCAAATTCCAAGAAATCAGTGCAACTTTCATGTTTGCTATTTTTTTGTGTGTAACCTTTAGATAACAGAATACAAACTAATTTTGTCTGCGCCGAAGTCATAAATTATCCCAATAGCGCTTAAAAGAAGAGCTCAGTGGCGTACTTCAATCTAGTTAGGACCGCCTCATTACTTGCGTCGACTTTATTGGTTATATAATAACATTATATAAGCATTGTCTGTACACGTTTTCGTTCTTTCTGCGTGCGTCACTATTTAACGAATTCTGCAATCTTATTTTGACAAATATGTCAAATATTTCAACCCGTAATCGGCGCGTCGCTCTCGTATATTTAAATGCACCAACGATCAATCTTTATTGCCTAATTTTTCAACTCCCCACTGCCATAGAAAATGCACAAGACAATTGTTTCACAAATCAATTTGCTCGCGTTAAAGTCAGTCACCACTCGGGCAAATATCCATCGGCCGCCCCTGACTTGATAATGAACCTGAAAAAATCCCTCTAAATGTTATTCTGGGTCCCTTCTTAGTTTTGTGAAAAATGGCCTTTGCCGGGGCTCGCATGCACTTGAGGCACGCAAACACATGTGGTTACTTAGTGGTAAGGACCCATAAATCACCCCCATGAATTGGAAACAGAGAATCGTATGCTGAAAACATTCCATGTTACAAATTAAATATATTTCTAAATCGATCTCTCAATTTTAAAGGAATTATTTCGTAGGCCCAAAGGCGAGATCATCACAAGGTTGTCGCAGAAAACATATGGGATGTAAAGAACAATTAGTTATTGATTCTGTAATTCTAAAACAGATTCAAACCCAAAAACGTAATTTACATATTTGTTATATAGATTACCAAAAGGCTTATAATAGTGTCCCGCACTCGTGGCTGATAAAAGTTTTAAATATATACAAAATTAACCCAATTATTATTAGCTTTTTGGAAAAAATTATGGCATTTTGGAATACCGATTTGCTTTTGAATTTGAAAGATAAGAAAATTATAGTACCGGGCATTTCAATAAAAAGAGGGATTTTTCAAGGAGACTCATTGAGTCCTCTTTGGTTTTGCTTAGCATTAAATCCTCTATCTAAAATGTTAATTAAAAGCAAGTTTGGAATAAAAATTAAAGGTAATACTAGAGAGAGAAATATAATTTCTCATTTATTATTTATGGATGATTTAAAATTATATTCGAATTCTGAACCAAATTTAGAGAAAATGATTAAAGTAGTTAAAAAATTTTCAGATGATATTAAAATGACTTTTGGTTTAGATAAATGTGGAACGATCCATATAGAGAAAGGTAAAATTGTAGATGGAGAAGAGGGTATATTTAGAAATTTCAAAATTGAAAGTATGAAAGGGGATGAGGTTTATAAATATTTAGGATATCCGCAATCAAATAGATTAGATCATACTAGTATTAAAAATGATATTAGGATTAAATTTAAAACTAGGATCAGAAAAATTTTGAAATGCAATCTATCTGCTAAAAATTTAGTAAAGGCGATAAATACTTGGGCAATACCTCTATTAACTTACTCATTTGGCATAATTAAATGGTCTAATACAGATTTAGATAGCTTAGAACGATTGATTAGAACTACATTAACTAAATTTCATTGCCATCATCCAAATTCAGCTGTAGAACGAATTAATTTACCCAGAAATTTAGGAGGTAGAGGTATAGTCAAAATAACATCTTTAAAACATAATCAGGTTGAAATGCTAAGAAATTTTTTCCATAGGAAAGCTGATAGTTCAGAAATGCACAAAATTATTTGCAAGGCAGATAGAAATATTTCACCATTAAATTTATACGACGAGAATGCCAGCATTCTTATAAATACCAACCAGGAATTATTAGATTCCTGGTCAAATAAAATTCTTCACTCAAAACACTTCAATTATCTCAACCAAACATATGTTGACAAATTTTCGTCAAACAAATGGTTGAGTATTGGAGAGTTGAGCGCAGAAATAGAAGGCTCTATGCTTGCCATACAAGATAGAGTCATTAATACTAAAAATTATAGGAAGCATATCATCAAAGATGCAAATCAAATTGATGATTTATGTAGAAAATGTTTGGCTTTTCCGGAAACTATAGAACATATTATATCGGGATGTTCTGTATTAGCGCCGTCCGAATATACATTTAGGCACAATCAAGTTTTAAAAATAATTCACCAAAGTTTGGTAATTAAACATAACTTGATTGACTGCCGTAATGTACCATATTATGAATATGAACCAAATTCATTTTTAGAAAATGAATTTTATAAAATTTATTATGATAAAACTATTCTGACAGACAGAACAATTAGTCATAATAGACCCGATATAGTTTTACATGACAAAATTAAGAAAATAACTTATATCATTGATGTCGCTATTCCAAATTCTTGTAATATTCAGAAAACTGTTTCTGAAAAAATAAGAAAATATACAGATTTAGGAAATGAAATTAAAAGAATTTGGCATTCTCAGACTATAAAAATATTACCATTTGTTATTTCGGCTACTGGCATTATACCTAGCTCTCTCATTCAAAATTTAGGCGTATTAGATTTGTCAAAAAATTTGTACATAAAAATGCAAAAGTCGGTCATTTTAAATACATGTAGGATTACGAAAGATTTTTTAAATATTTATATTGAGGGATCAGTAGGATTTATCGGACCAGTTAGGATTTCATCAGAGCCGAACCCTCTGATATGAAAATATCTGGAGTCGGTGAAATATTTTCCCATTATGTTTCTGGTGGAGAGACGTATTGTTCTTGTATTGTTTTATTCTTATATAGTGCACTTACATTGCGTTAATTTACTAGATATTCATTTGTGGAAAAGTGTGTGGAAGGGTTTAGTCTTTCATTTGGGAAAGATTCAACCCGGACATAAAATCTGGAGCACCGTAAAATAAAAATAGTTATGTATGCAGGGGTAGTGCAATGCAATACATTCCATATTTTGAAACAAAAAATGGGTTAATGTTAAAAAGAAAAATAAAGTAAATAACAACATATAAATAAATTTTTTAAAAAAAGCGAATAAGCATGAAAAACATGAGAAAAATAATAATAAACAGTAAAATTAATTCATGCAGCTGTTTACGGAGGGTATTTCATAGTCTCCCGTCTCCAGAGGGCCATCAGGGGGGACTCCAACCAGGTAGTCATGGCGGTGATGATTGCATTCTTCGATTGGCGTAGTCTGCGCCATAAACTTCCCATGCGGTGGCGGAGAAGTGCTCGGAAAGTGTGCACTCGTCCCTCCAGGAACATTTCCGTAGCACTGCAGTATCTCGGTAGGCGGAAAAGTTGACGGTATGCGTTGTAAGACATAATGTAGTATCAAGATGGCCGTGAATAATTTTATGTAAACATATTAGATCAGTCAATTGCCTTCTAGTTTTAAGTGTATTAATCTTGAAGTAATCACGACGTACATCGTATGATCTGAGATGGTCGTGTAGTCCACATTTGAAGGATAACATTCTTAGTATTTTTTTTTTAACTGATTCTACAATGTTTTCATATTTGCAGTAATGTGGATTCCAAATAGTGCTTCCATATTCAAGTTTACTTCTAATTAAGGCATTGTAAAGAGTTAGAATTGATTGAGGATCTTTGAAAGGTTTACATATTACATTTTTTACATTTATGTCAGCCAGCAATTTAAAATTATTTTATGAAATTCTTCAGACTTCTTAGAATCATCGATTTGGGTTGCTTCTATTTCCTGATGGACATCTAATGGAGAATGTGCTTCAGAAGAATCTAAAAATATAATTGAATAAAATTAATATAGTAAATATATTTTTTTAATTATTAGAAACTAGAGGACTAAAATTAATGTTTAGATAAAATAAAAAATATATACGTTACATAACGTACGATACGTAAGGTGACGAGTATTTGGCGAAAAATTCGGAATTTAAATTTTTTGTAGGCGACATAACCTAAAAATCTTAAAGTGCTAAATTATCTATTCTCCCAGCATTATGAGAAAAATGGCTTTGAGAGTAATAATCAACTACTAATGAAGAATATAAAAATATAATTCTTATTATTGCTCGGTACAATACGTGATCAGGTATTTTCATGTATTGAAGGTTGCCATCGTACTTTCAAAAAACAAAATTCATCCTTCGCTACTGGTAGATAAATAGGTAGTACTTACCATTGCAATCTAAATCACTCACAAAAGCTGATTGCTGAAAAATTAGGAAATTTTGGGCATTTTTTTTATAACCTCTTCCTGTTTCTGTTTACTTTTCTTCTTTTCATAGCTCCACTGGCATAATCTCCTTTCGTTTCACTCATTTTTTTCACAAATCAAACTAATTTACCAATAAATAATCAGAAGAACAAGATTGTATTGTATTACAATGTAATAAATAACGTTTGAACCGGAATGAAATAAAACGCGTAAATATTGCTCTCCGTGGTTTATCAATGTACGTAAATAATACTCATTATATGTCATAATAAACGAGGAATCCCTCATTAACCGATGTAGAATGTTGCCAACTTTTGGGCGCACGCTTAACCCGGGAAAAAAAGAGATTTTTTTTTTTTACTTTCGTCATTTCTGAAGTGAAAACTCTATAGGCACGTATGACAGTTTTTTTCCCGGGAAGCACGAGATTAAGTGACATTGTGGATAACATTTTACTAATTTTTGCTTACACACGTTAGGGGTCCCCTGTAGCCCGGGGAACCCGTATCATTGATACGGCTGATACGGCGGTAGCTACGCCCCTGGAGGGGTGGTAGAAATCTGGAGGACAGTGTGTCTAGGATTGACGAACGTATAAATCCTTCCCTTGAGAAGTAAAAAGGTCTCCCTTAACCAGTTTCTCCCGATCCGGCTCACCGCGCAGTAAGTGAGCAGATGCCCCTGCCGCCAAGATATAAACAAACTTCACTCCCACGAACCTGAGCATCTCTTCTAAATCATAAAACACAGCGAAACTTTCGAGGTGACCTATGACAGAGAGGAGTTAATTATCCAATAAATGATACCATGGATGTGGTACCGATACCTGCCTAATTTACCTACCTAATATGGATAGATTTTTGCGTGATGGCGATAATGCACTTTATACTTTTAGTACAATTTTTAGTTTTTTTTTATTCTCCAATTTTTTGTTTTGTTATTACGTTGATGTAGTTTTGTTTTTATTTTTATGTTGACGAATAAATTTTCTATAACGATTTTTCGATTTACCGCCAAAACGACAAAATTTAATTATAATCTGGGATTCGGCGGGGTTGACGTCACACCAGGCAACGTTTGTGACTGCCATCTAACCAACCAATGACGGTTTCCTTATTATAATGACGCTGTAGCCAGTTGGAACCGTTTCGGAATGTATGTTTTTCAAATCAATAATTATAAATGAAAATTTTACATTTACACATTTTTAGTACAATAATCAAAATCAGAAAAATAAATTTTAAAACTTCGGTACATTTTCAACGGTATTCATAGTTTGTCTTATCTCATAAATTCAACATGTGAATTGACAAATGAAAATTACTCGAATACCACTTTCTACAAAATTGGAATTAAAAAACATTATTTTCCATTTCTGCAAGCCTCAAAAGTTGTTTCTTAGAGTAATTAAGTTGAAACGAAGTGTTATTTAGATAATCTATGCATATTGAGCAAGCCTGAATAGTAAAATTTTACCATATCTGTACCAAGAACTAATCATTTTTGTAACGAGATGAAGTGTCGTATTTGTGCCTATAGTCTTAGGGATATGTAAATCAATGTTTAGATAAAGCATCCGCTTCCAGTATTTTGCACTATATATGTAAATACCTGAAGCGCAATACAAAGAAGAACCTATGTTATCTAGAAGTAGGCAGTGTGTACAACGCCGTGTAGACTCGAGTGTAGGGTGTATGCCGTATGGTAAGGGGGTAGATGGGTAAGGATGGGGTGGGGATACATCTTGCTCGCAGTTCATCACTTGGTGACACGACATTAATGAAGCTTTATATTTTTTACACCCATAAAGCGCAGGCTGTTGACTGATGGGAGCCATTTTCTCAACGATTTTTTCACTAGACTTCATCGCAAGCCGGTAAAGGCGGTATACGAGTATTTATGACGTTACATAATGTATCACAATATATAACCTAAGAAGTGCCGGTTCTCTAGACATATACACATATCGTTTAAATATAATATGTGTTGTTAATATATAAGGTTAGGATTAGATGTTTAAAAATACAATTTTTACTAGTAGATTGTAGATTCTTCCTAATACTTGAATGAAAAAGTCCCCGTCCTTGAAGGCTGTAAATTTCTGTGATTTTCTATGGCTTTCAATGGCTTGTATATATGTATATGCCTGTCATGTGTTGATGTCAGTTGGTGTAAATTAATTGCTTAAAAACACGAATTATTATTTATTAGTTATTAGTTATAACTACTTGCAGATAGCTTAATAGGCTAAATGACTATCTGTTTGTCGTATTATTTTGATGTTTATATCGTTTATATGTGATGAAATTTTCCCGCGACTAACATCTCTTAGCGAAGATTACACGACAAACGCGCCGTCATCTCCGAAAGAAAAAGAGTTGGTGTCTTAACACACTCAAAATCAATCATATTATTTTGATGTTTGTACGTGATGATGTTCGATTACCAAATTTTCCCACGACTGACGTCTCTTAACGAGGATTACGCTGCAAACGCGATGTCATTTCTGGCGTAAGGGTCCTAACTTTTAAGAGTTAGTGTCTTAACACGAGCGCAGAATTTAACTAGTTAGCGCGATACGGAATACCGCATTTAAGAAAACTATCAAAATGTGTTGTATACATCAAAGACAAACGTCATTGGTATACATCCGATTTAACACGCGTTACGTTCGCAAAAGATCCAGAATCACCCTTCTGAGTAAGAATCTAGTTCTGCTCAACTGGGGTATGTCTTCATCAACAATGGATTGGCGCCCTCAAGTATAAAAATAAACCCTCAGTAAAGACGACCTTCTTATCTCCATTTCCAACATCTCCCTAATACTACTAACCATAATAGCCGACTCGGGCCTATGAGCCATCGTTACCACCTGCCACTTTGGCGTTGCTGAAATCTTTAATGCAGTGAGATGTTAGAATAAAAAATAATATAAATACAACCGACCCTTTCGTTAACGAGACATAGTGAATGTACTTTCCCGTTATCAAAAACTGCATTCGTTTTATTGATAAAATTCGTTTGAAACAAGTTTTTTAATAATATTGTTCTTTAAATAATAATCTATGTTTAAGCGTTACTTTCAAGAAACAGTCATATCAGTATGAAAAAATAATATTGTGTATTGTGCTTCAGGGTAAGATTTTTCTAGAGATTCATCCAAGAAAATGCTGAAAATCCACCCTTGAGGAAATAATATCTAAAGAATATACAAAAACTCTAAGTGAAAAGATTACTTTTCACCCACGCACATTAGTATTACTTGGATTCCCCAGATATAGATCTCAGCTTCAGAGTTTCCTGATGTGGGTGGAATGCGTGTTTATTTTCAGGGCATTATTACGGTATTATAATGTGTGGTTTCTAAAATATTCCAATCTGAACATCCGAAGAAAACCTGCAAAAATATATTTGTGTAAGACTTAAGATTCTTAGCAATCTATTTAAATGCAAATTATAATTTCCTGTCTTTTTAAATATCTTTGATGTTGTAATAAGTGCTCTCAGGAATTATTAATTAATTAAAATCCTTTCACGCCTGTATGGAATTTGAAAGGTTATTTGTGATGGAAGGTGTGCTGGCGTTAGGGGTGCAAATTTAGGTTGGGTTATTAGGAGGATGTTAGCGTTTTCAAAGGGGAGGAAATTAAATAGCTGAGGTCATCTGTATTAGCAATCATATTCATAATCGGCGATTTAACCAAAGCATGCCCCAAAAGTTATCGAATTTCCTTTGTTGAAAAAAAAGGAAATATTTCAACAGTTATCGAGTCCGTAAAATGGTGATTCCATAAATTTGTTATTTTTCAGAAGCGGAAGTAGTTATTTTTTCACATTTTTTGAAAAAATTGTGCTATCAACTTTGACAATGCTGAAAAAGATTATTTCTGTTGTTTCACAGGGATACATATTTTGAAAATAATTATTATACGTAGGTACTGCCTTCAAAATATTATTTTATACTAGCTTTTACCCATGGCTTCGCTCGCATAGTATTAGTGGGAAATTACTGGCATAATTTTTATTATTCTTGCTATTTTGTCTAATAGAAAATAATTACTGTTTAATAGAAAATTTCAAAATTTGAGTATGACATTTCGCAAATAAATATTCTATTTTAGAAAATATTTAAATTATAGAAATGGAAATTTATTTTGAGTACCTACTCCCGTTATTAGTATTTTATTCATATTTGAATCCAGAGTAACCTAAAAAAATAAGAAAATGACAGTCCACTTCAAACGCTATGCTTTATAGCAACGTTATGCTTATTGTTCGGAGAATAAACATTTTTAGAGATATGTAGATATTAACTACGACGCCAAAAAAGTACTCTTTTTCATCACAACAAAGCACTCTTTTTAAGCCGAAAATTAAAAAAAAACATTGTTTCCAAGGTAACAATTTTTTTTTTTTTTTTTTTTTTTTTTTTTTATTATTTTTTATTTTCATTAATATGTTTTACATGTTGCTAAATGATAATTTTACATGTTAGGTTTTTTACTACTTTTCCATTTAAAGCATTTGCTTGTGTATGGAAAAGGAGTGTACATAAATGTGGTTATTACTTAGTACTTAAATAATTCATTTACATAAATATATGTGTGTTGTAATAGTATATAATAGTATATATTTAAAGAAAATAAAGGATATTATGGAAAACTAAGTATATATGTATACATTTAAATAAAAGAAAGAATATTTTGGAAAACTAAGGATATTTGTAGGATAATTAAGTGGCATTAGTTTTTTTCTTCAGAATATTTTTAAAATGTCTCTTGACAGAGAGCAGTAATTGGGTTTTATCATTAATGCTTCTGATTTCTTCTGGTAGGCGATTGAAAAAAGTTCTTCCCTGGTAAGTGTAATGGTGTTGTGCAAAAGACGTATTTAGTTTTGGGCATATAAAAACATGTTTAAGTCGCGTTCTGTTTTCGTTTAAAAATTGATATTTATCTTTTTCTTTTATAATTTGAATTAATGAATTTTTAATATATAAATCTTTAAATGTAGGTACTTGGAATTCATCAAATAGGCGTTCTGTTGGGTAGTCCAAGGATTTTTTTAATATAATTTTAATAATTGTTCTTTGTACAATTTCTATTGGAACAAGGTTACATTTATATGCGGATCCCCAACTAATAATAGCGTATTGTAAAGTGGATTGAACTAAGGCATAGTAGATTAAATATATATTTTTTATTGACAAAAAATTTCTAATTCTTAAAAATATGTATATTAATTTTCTAATTTTGTTTACTACTTGACATATTTGTTCCTTCCATTTCAGATTTTTATCAATAATTACTCCTAGATATTTTATTTTATTTGTGGTTTTTAATATTGTACAGTTTGATTTGCAGTAGTTTTGGCTGTGAATTTTAGTATTTTCATGTATGACAATGTTAAAATTTTTGGGAGCATCGTTTAAATGTATTGCAAATGGAATTACAAATGTCTTTTCACTATTTAGTGATAGTAAATTAGTGTCGAAAAAATTCTTAAGCGTGTTAATGTCTTCTATGGCCTTTAATTCTACATTTTCGCAAGTCTTTCCACTTATTATTAATACTGTATCGTCAGCGTATGATGTAATTTGACCATGTAAAGTTTGAAAAAAAATATCGTTTACATATATAGTAAATAGGATTGGTCCAAGCACTGTACCTTGGGGGATTCCAAAGCTTGAAAGCTCTTGATCGCTATTAACATGATTGATTTTTACCACTTGTGGGCGGTTTTTTAAGTAGTTGGTGATCCATTTAATCGCGTTGCCTTTTATGCCAATATTATTTAATTTTTTTAATAGCATCTCATGAGATATGCTATCGAATGCCTTTCTGAGGTCAATAAATATACCCGCACATTTTTTACCTTTATCTACTGTTTCGTAAATGTATGAAGTTACGTTAGCAATAGCATCTTGTGTGCTGAGTGATTTTATAAAACCAAACTGGTTTTTGTGTATTATTTTATTACTATCTAGGAAATTTACCAAATTTATTTGACGTTAGCAATAACTCGATTTTGTTATTGACAGAAAACGTATGATACATAATTTCATAAAGCTACAGCTCATTCATAACGCCAGAGCTTACCAATATATAAAGCCGTTGTTACTCGCAAATAATGTAGCTTTAGATTAGTGAAAGAATTTTTAAATTCCATTCGATTTTGCGTGAAAGAGTAAGGACCATCCAACCATCCAACCAACCATCCGACCAACTATCCAACCAACCATCCATACAAACTCTCTCATTTATAATATTAGTAAGATTTTTCCCCGGGCTTCGCACGCGCCACCCCCACCCCCAACCACCCCCTCAACCCCCTTATTCCCCCCTCCCCCCCAACCCTACTCCCTCAACGTAACAATCAAACACTCGCTATAAATCTTGACTACCAAAGGGATCTCCATAACAAAATGACTGCTCATGTCAAACAATTAGGTAACAACGCTTTGCTTTTCGTCTGGACGATAAACGTATAAGTGTAGACAAATTTCATAATGCCAGAGCTCTAAGTTATAGCCTATAGACTATTCTAATGTATGAGCCATATTACTGTAAAGTTTCATTAAAATCTGTTCAGTATTTATTTCGTGAAAGAGTAACAAACATCCATACATCCATCCATTCATCCATCCATACGTCCATACAAACTTTCGCCTTTATAATATTAGTAGGATTCCGCATTTTTTTTTTCTACTCCTGGATATCATCGTTGTTGTGTTTATGGTAGATTCTTATCAAAAATACTAATTTTAGTTATCTGTGCGTGAAATCTGGTTCAATTAACTCAAATTTTCTTTGAATTTAAGTGTCATTTTAAAAATAGGAATTAATTGTGTGAAGTATGTAGACAATTATTTATAAAGTAAGAACCTACTTATAATATGATATATTAACAGAAAAAACAAATTGGAAATTTCAACATTGGAACTGATTTGTTGAGAATTCAGAGTCTATATCTCGAGATTTTTCATGAGTCTGTGATAGTTGCAAATAAAAATCTTAAAAATCAATTAACCGAGTAAACTTTATTGGGAGTAAATCTGATTGATTTGAGTTTTCACAATTAAATCATTTAAAATAATAACTGTAAGTATATTTGTGGCAAGTAGAAGATACCCTCAGTATCGCCCTGGTCCTGTTGTAAGACCACCATTCAGAATTGAAACCTTGCTTTAAATGGCTGCAGCTGTATATGGCTAGATCTGAACAGCCAGGTATTTCCCCAACTTCCTCGTCCTATCTCCTTTCCTCTCCACTTACCTTCGGCCTCACTCCAACTGGGAATGCCGTAGTCTCACTGGCTCCAGGCGGTTGGGAGCGGTTGAAAAAATAATAATAAAATAAAAATTAAGAAATTGATCAATTCAGTATATTCTCGTATTTATGTAGGTCACATAAAATTTTCCTGATTCCAGGGATGGGTTTAAATGGAATCAAATGCATAAAGTTGTAAGATAAATCATCTTAGATCCGGATATCCTTCCTCTCCAGTGCCATCTTGTACAGTGGATTATATATATATACATATGTGTATACAGCGGTACGCAATATGCAGTTGCACAAAACGACCCCCTCTAACAAATGAACTTGTCGACTCTCAAGTCGAGAAACATGACGTTCAGAGGCGGTCCTTTATCCTTGTAGGTACAGGTACAAGCCGAGGTACAGCCAAGGAACGGTAAAGGTACGGCCAAGGTAAGGTACATCCCTAGAGATATACAAGGATACTCAGGTCGTATCCTCAAACCTGGGGTAGTTACTGTCGGCCGGAACGGTGATGGTCTATGCCCTATCTATGTATGGGATACGCATATATTTTTACAATTTTTTTAAAATTTAAATTAAATCAAATTTATTAATTTATATTCATTTAAATATTGAATTATTATTTCTTATACAATTACAATATATGTCGAAAACTTAAAAACATTATATTGAAACTCATGACAGTACCTACCTACCTACATATAATATATATCAGTACAAAAAATACTTATCATTTTACAAACATAGTACAGGAACACGTCAGTTACATATTTTCATAATTAATTATTGTTGCTTTGATGTAGGATGGAGAGTCTTTGAATATATCGAAATGTCTGTACTTGTATGGGCAGTTTGATAAACTCGAGCTAGTAGTAGTGAGCGACATGAATACTTAGTGCTACAATTGTCGCGGTGAAAAAGATGGTGGAATGGATTGGATTTAACAGGGACACGGATATTTCTAACACTTAACGTTTGAGGGCAGTCTATGAAGTCTTTTCGGTAATTTAAAAAGCATAAGAATGTGTCAATAGTTCTCCGGGAAAAAGTAGCGGTAGCTTTATATTGGACGTAACTTTTTGTAGCAGAAATATCAATTACATAATGAGTTAATGTTAAGCAGTTCTGCAAGTATTTCAGTTTTTATTATTGTGATAAAATGGTTTCGGAATCAAACTGTGGACAATGTGGACATGCCACGACTGAGGTGACTTATTTATACGATTTTTACCCCTAAACCTACCGTATTTTTGTATGAAATATTTATTAATTCATTTTTTTAAACCATTTTACTTAGAAAATCAAATTTTCGCGCCACTTATAGGTGACAACCCGGTGTGTGTGTGTTTCTGGAATAAACTATTTAATCTATGGCGATAAATTGTTCCCTTCCCTTCTTCCCTCTGGTCCCCCCATTAACTTCAGTATTCGAAACTAACCGCGCCTTGAAAAGGTCTCATTATGGACTGTAAATCGCCTACAAACGCGCGTCGCAAGTTTCCTTTGGAAACGATCTATATTCGAAGTGAAATCAATAAAAACCATAATGAAGAAAACGCCGACAGGTCATCACACCTTTAAATTGCGGACAATCAATTCCACCTCTATTCCTAGTATTTTCCTTGCAAATACAATTTATTGCCATTATAAGGACACAGAAATCATTTTTCGTATATATAAAATCTCTAGCTGACACATCGAGTGTGTGACGGATTTACTTTTAATACTTGTCTATTTAGAATTATTAAATTAATTTTACTTTATTTTTTTTCATATATATATGAAGCGGAATGGATCGTAATAGCAAAAAGCTGTTTTGAAATAATTATTTTATTTTTATTTCAATAAAAGATAAATATTCCCGTGTAACTTGAGCATATTAGAAATCGTCATCAAATTTGCGGAAATAGTTGCATACACAATGGTGGGGGACTTTTCATAAAATCTTTAGGAATTTTACGAAACGGAAACCTTTAAATTGCATTAAACGAAGATCTTAACAAAACAGGAACCTGATGTATCTATAGTGTTTATAATGAAGTGCACAAAGTTTGCCTATCGGCCACCAAATCATATAAAATCGTTCTCCAAAGCACTTTTAACTCTTGATTTATATAAATGACCTACTGGTGGGCGATATTGCACACATTGGGAATCACTGCGCTAGATCAAGAAAATTTGTGGGGCTTTTCTAATATTCAATAATCAGTGGAGCTATTCTAAGTTTTGTTCGGGAGTCATATCTATTCGCGCGGACAGATATACCACCTCCAGTACATATAACTAGAGCCCACTTCTTAGAACCAGCAGTCAACCAGGATCGGTACATTCCGAACACGTGCTCCCAGATCGGTTCCACAACTAAATCTCCCTGTACCTACTGTTGCCCTGTCGTCTTAATATCCCACTTATCTATAGGCCGATAAGGAACTACGCATAGCGCGAAATATTAATGCGAAAATTAATTATGATTATAAATGGGTAGGGGTCTGAAAAATTCACGTAATTTTTAGCTAAATTCGTGATATTTTTGGGAAAACGCTGTATGATTTTTCAGCAAAAACTGCGGTATTTTGCAATAAAAGTGAAGTTATGTTAATTTTTTGATACTTTGTAGCAAAAAAGTGACATTTTTTTCAAAATCACAAAAACAATTACAGCACTGGGAATTTTTGACATGGAGTTAACTGCGTTCCATTTAATGCCTATTCCAGCTTGTGAAAACTTTAGACAAATAAATGTTTAGAATGTCTAACATCACATTCAATCTTATTTTTAAAATACCCGAATATTGCAAAGTTCGCTTTATTAAAAAAAGTAATAGGTACAAAATATAAATGGGTCCTGTTTTACCCAATAGTCATTACGTTAAGCTTTTTTAAAGATTAAATTCAAATGTTGAATATAACGGTGTACGATTTATAATTTTATATGCTTTATGAGGATTCTACGAGCACGAGTCCTAAAAACCAACTTGAAAATGTAAAAATCAAGGTGCCGTAAAAGTTATTTTCAAGTTCTGTTATTATTTGATCATAGGTCGGTTGTTTCACAGTACTTGGATAACAACAGAACTTTAATAAAGCTTTCACAGAACTTGAATATTGACTATGAAATTTGATGAATTATTCAAATTCTGTGAAACCACCCGTCCAATTTTCTATCATGGAAGTCTAGCGCTGTCAGAATATGAACGATGGTGACTGTGGTCAACATGGAAGCATGTGGTGGGCAGCTAATCTGGAAACTTTAATACTGCCATTTCTAATCTCTGCGGCTTGTTTATTGAGTTTTTTTATTGATTAACGACATTATAAAGTTATTAAGAATGCGTAGCCTTTATTTTCTCATAAAAGTTTATGTACAAAATAATCGTAAAGATTAGTTTCAAAGGAAAAGTTTTACGCGTATGCATGTAATGGTTACATGTTTATCATTAATATTGTTTACGTGCTGAGTGTGGTTTCGAAGTTGTACATTTAATTGATTTTTAATAGACCTTTTGGAAAGGGCGTCCATATATAAAGTACAAAATAATATTGTTTTACTCCCCGTATAAAATGTCGCATTTCGCGGCGATTTAATCACGCATATTTTGATGGGCGATTTACTTTGAATAAAGCGGTGAAACCCGAAATTTCACTTAAAGCCGCTGCTCCATAAAAATAAATCGTTTGTAATCACACCGTACATTCAATTCTGCTGGACTGGGGTTATTACTACTATTGAAGTAATTTACGTGGATAATGTAATATAAAGCAAAATCGGAGAAAGCTGAATCAAGGAAGGAAATGAGAAACTGTGTTAGGGTCACCATGTTGCCACGTGGCCTTGTGGGCAAGTTGCCACGTGTAAATACTGTGAAAGTGCGTACATTACAACTACGCTCCCTGGGTGTGGCCACTTAGCATCAGTAGTGAGACCACGTAGGGACGTTCCATGTAAATACTAATGCGAGTGGAATTCGGTCTAGAATTAAATGAGTTGCAAACGAAGGGCTATCAAATAAAAATAAACGCCAAGATATTCGACACTGTTATGTATATTACATGAAGTTAATTTTGTTCCAGAAACGTGTGACGAGAAGAGGTGCGAGCTATACGGAGTGTGCGAGATGGAAAGCGTTGCCAAAACGAAGTGTGTTTGTCCGGGAAATTGCTCCGAAGCTGACACGGTAAGTTAACACAATTATTGATGGGCTATCAAAAAGAGATCCTTGATTGCGTTATGTTGTTTAACTTTAGCGGTATTGGGAAATGTTTTGCACGTGACCTATTTCTTAGGATAGCATTTCGGGCATCTTCATGACAATGATGAACATGAAATGTTGACTTAAGCAATGCAAATTAACGTATTTATGGATCTGTTAGTGATTATTACTAACGAAATAGAGTGTCCTACGCCAAAAGTGGTTTGCTGCTTTTCAGAAGAGATAAAATAAGTATACACTAGTGTATTATAAATGGACAATTTGTCTGTCAATTAGTAAATAAATATCGGACAACACAATACTATCAGTGGATATATAGATATATGCATTTTCCTTCATTCTTTACTCTTTCTTTATCGTGTTTGATATACCTGTCGGAAGTATTTGGACTATATAATTAAGAGTTGATCATGTTATCATCAGGTGTTGGAGCCAGGCTCGGGCGCTCTGGCGTCGGGGCAAGTGTGCGGCTCTGACGGCAGAAGTTACCCCTCAGACTGCCACCTGCGCAGCGCTGCTTGCCAGGCGCAACTAAACATTTCCGTGGCCTACCAAGGGGACTGCGGTGAGTTCACTAAATACTACTATTGTTTTTATTCAAATATATTAAAACAGAAACAAAAATGAACACAAATATTTCCGGACATATAGAAAAACAAAGAACACCAGAAATGAGGTGTGATCAAAATTCTAAAAAATGAGGTTGCGATATACAATTTCAGGCAAGTGTAAGATAGACAGAGCCCGTGTTAAATCGGCTATGACCAAAAAGTAATAAGTGATTTAAATCTTCATGGAAGACATTTCTAGTGTGTATTATCTATCCAGTGCTTCCCGGTTACGAATAACCTGAAAATTGACCTTTTTTTAATAAACTGTCATTTATCCTGCCATCTTTGCTAGCGTAGGGTTGGTTATAGGAAACCGATGCGTGTGTCTACAGTCTACATACTATACCTACTACCACTCAAGAATAACATTAATTATTAATATCACCGAAAAGACAGACATAAGACATAATAATATATTGTGTTATGAACGTGTCTAGTGACTCTGGTTCAATGAACTCTTCCAAAATTGGATGCGATTTGTCAAGAATTTAGACAAGCGATAAAGAATCTACCCACGCAATTTTTTTTACCAAATAAAGTTTTTCTTTTGTGAAATTTCTTAGGTCTAATCTAAGTAGTTTTCCAATTTTCTTCAATTTTTCATTTCAAACAGGCAGCCGCCTAGTATTGTGATTTAATATATCTACGTAGTGTAAATTTCACAATTATGTAACATGTATTATATAAATAAAATAAAAGTAAGATTTCGCTATTTTCCAAGGAAATGCGCTTTTTAGATAGTATGCAATTTTTATCAATCCTTAATTATAATATACTGTTATTTTTCATGGATCTGCGCTAGTAACACATTATTCATAAGGCCGTCTGATAAAAATCGAACATGTTACAGATTTTCATGTTACATGTTCGATTTTTCAAGGATTTACTAAAAAATAATATACGAAATACACGTGCATTCACGTGGGTCTAAAATGGTATATTATTGGCAAAAGCTCTCGGTTAGCGGGATCTGAGAAGTTCCTTCCTTATATACGACGAAAACCTTTTTCGTATGAAACTCACCGTAATAGATATATTTCAATAATTCAACGCACCTTCAAATGTTGTAAATATTATAATATAAATATCGTCTAAAACGCTAGGCGATACTTTTCCCTGCTATTCTCGACATGCTATTTTGACAGTTATTATTTATTCATGGCAAGCGTGACTCGCGATTTCTTTTGCTCGATATCATCAATGACACGAAAAGATTCCCCGGCATTTATTAGAAAAGATATTCCTACGCAGACAACGAGCAACTGGTCGTTAGGTCGATCAAATCTGTAAGAAACATTTTCTTTATTGTACAATAATGTTTATCATTGTATATTGTATACATACAGAATTGAGCGGCAGTAAACATTTTCCGGAACAGAACCGATACAGAAATCCAATATTCATTGTTATCGTTTTCGTTCGCGCAGTTAATATTTAAACCTCTTGCTCTCCGCATCTCTGGTCTCCTGGCAACATAGCTTCCAGCATCCCTACCACCCCAGGGAAATATCCACCCCTAACTAAAGCCCAATATAAATAAATATCCTTCCTGCTCCTTAACTTTTATGCGAGGAATTACTGTTTTGAGAGCTAGCAAAAAAGTATTTGACCAACCAGGTCTCTGGGAGAATTCACCTTATTTCTAATTAGCGGGAGAATTTGAATTTTATTTTCTTCCTACGATTTCCTATAATCTGATTGATTGAGTAAGTAGAAATATTATTAAGCATAATATATTAATTCTCAGAACTTAACGTTTGTTTTACAAAAAACAATTCATTTTATTATAAGTCAAATATTTACGCCAAATTTGAACTTACTTTACTCCCGGTATACGTTAATATTTTTTTTATTCTTCGAGTAAATTATTATTTTTAAATAAATATATTTTCGTCGTATTAAGTCGGGTTAGTTACACCATTTATAACTCCAGAACGGCAGTACCGATTTTGATGATCTTTGATTTGTTTGATTGGTCTCCGCCCCGAATAGCAGAATAGCTATTAAAACATCGGAAAAATTTACAAAATAAAAAATTATGAAGAAAATTCTTTTCCTCATATACATATTTTGTATGGAACGAATTCTCATCTTTTGACAGAGCTGCAGCAATATTGTGATAAGTAAAATATTGAATAGTTAGTGAATTCCAAAAATTCAAAAACGTTAAATGTCAAAGCGCCGATTGTTTTGGTTTTGTTCTTAAACATATAATGCTGCCCCTCTTTCTAACACACTAAATGTCAACAGTCGAAAATGAGACAAACGGTGTACCCCTCCAAAGGAAAAATACAATAATTATAATAAATCTCCCTCACACGAATAAAGAAAATTTGACGCGATTCCCGTAAGTAAGTGGAAAAGTAAAAAAAAAACACAAAAATATAAATACAGATACTTACGAAAATAAAACACGAAAAGTTGCGCATCGATAATTGCTTCATTGTGTAATTTTAGCTTAATAAAAAAACTGAATTTAATTCAGCTTATAAGTAAACACGCTAGTTAAGAATAAACTTAAAATAATGCATAATCTTCTGCTAAATAGTTGATGGATGGTGGTTACTTAATTACTTTAGGAAAAATCCTTTCTGCAAATTGAGCTGTAAAATATTAAGATGAATTGTTTGTGTGCGCCCGTAAATATGCCTTATGAATAAATAGTTTGGTCTGTATAAAATTTCAATTCTTCTAAGGAAGGCATGCAAATACAATATTGGATTGAATCAGCAGTACAATATTGCATTGGTATTTTGCAAACAATTGAATTTTTAAGTATTGCGGTTTTTTTAACAATCAATTTTACAGCATAACATGCAGAAGGGGTTTTTCATAAATAAATTAGTTTACCGCGATCCGAGCAGATCTTATATTGTGTTAAGTTTACCATTAATTTAATAAATTGAGCAAATTAAATGTTAAAATATTGTTTTATATTATCTTCTCGTGTTAGTTGATTAATTTTAGCATGCATCCTAATGGCTTTAGCAAATTATATAAGTGTATTAGCACGTATCGAAAGATTTTAATTATCGATTCCTGAGCATGTTTGGTGAAAAGTAGATGTCGTTGTGCTCTCCGATGATTTTTTTTCAATCAGATTGTAGAAATGTAGTTTTAGCTGTCGAACTATCGAGTGATATTAATTTTCGAGTAAGAACTATTTTTTTCTATCTCACGTTCCCACTGATCACACTGCTACACGGATAACGTGATACGCGCTCTGGCACGTCTGTACGGTGCTTCCGTAATGAGACGGAGTGCGTAGCACTTAAGACGCTAGGTAAATTACCCAGTAACGACGAGTGATGGATATTATTTTTCTTGTTTTACTCGAAAAATATTATCATTGGACACAATAATTTCCATTTTTTTTCCAAATATGCTCAGAAATCGCTCCTAATATCTTTCAGTTTTACTGATATATTCCGGTGATGCTGATGACGCACACTGTATAAATGTAAAAATATATTTTAAACTTCGTCACAAGTTATGATTGAGGATCAATTCAACGATACGTGCAATTTCTATGTTTCGGCCCGTTTTAGCTTTTGAACAAATTGTGATCAGTCGTCAAGCAAAACGGTCAAATTATTATCTTTTGCCATAAGCAATCATTCATACCTGCCTTTCATTGATACATTACTCGAATTTAAGTGTGTAAAATGTTTTTTAGTTTTAAGAAAACCCTCACGAAGAATGTCGGTTTTTATAAACAATGAACGTGGTTAAAACTTACTTAGTTTTAACCAATCTATGAAATTAAAAAATATTTTTTCCTATTTTTGTGTTTTTTTTTATTTTTATTTTTTTTATTTATTTAACATTTGTTTGTTTTTACAATAATTATACTTTTTTTTTACATATTAAACAGATTTGTAATATTAATGTAATAAAAGCCTTTCCTCACCATAAAGAGACAAGGCTCTTGTGTTTGGTGAGTGAATTCATACTCAATTGTGTTATCAATGTTATCATTGAGTAGTAGTTATGTTATATTTGAGTAGGTGAATAATAATATTGCAACTATTAACAATAGATATAGTAAGAGAAACTTGAGATGTATCGATTAACAGATTTAAATGAAGTAAAATAGTAATGTAACTCTTACAGTTGTTTCAGGTAATTTTTTAATTTAGTTTGGAATTTACTTTTATTTTCAATAATTTTTACTTCTAATGGGAGTTTGTTGAAATAATTTATACCATGATACAGATAGGAATTTTGGATGTGCTTGGAATTAAATTTTGGGATTTTAATATTGTTTTGATATCTTGCTGAGATATTGAAATGTAATTTTTTTAGCTGTATTTCTTTTAAAGTTTGTAGAATTGAATATTTTTTATATAAATTGTCTATTGTAGTTACTTTGAATATTGAAAAGATTTTTTCGGTAGAAAATGTTGATGGTTTTTTCAATATTATAATCTTAATTATTAATCTTTGAACTATTTTGAGAGGATTTAAAATAACATCATATGTTCCTCCCCATCCTATAATACCGTATTGTAATATTGCATAGTACACTCTTTTTAGGTTTTCCAGTCTAAGAATATTTCTGAGTCTTATAAATATATATATATACATTTCCTAATTCTTTTGACAAGTTCACAAATATGTGTTTTCCATTTAAAATGTTGATCTATATATACACCAAGATATTTAATTTTGGAAGTTGAATTAAGTGTAGAACATTCTGGAGTGCAATTAGTTCCACTACATTTACTCTGATGTATTAGAATTTTTATTTCTGGTTTAGATTTAAATTTATTGATTGAGAATGGGGTAAAGTTTGTTTTATCGGTATTTAAAGAGAGGAGATTTTTATCGAACCAATTTTTCAGTGTATTGATGTCAATATTCGCTTGGTTGTTCACAGTATTCCAATCAGTACCTTCAATTATTATGACAGTGTCATCAGCATAAGACATTATTTTTCCGTTTATTCTTTGTGTGAATATATCATTAACATAGATGATAAACAGTAACGGCCCCATTGTTTTAATATTAATTTCGTTTTCTCAATGAAAGGAGTGAGTATCTTTTAATATAATATTGATCCAAAAACCTAAACTGATACGTCAATTGGATTGCTTCAATTAATAGAGATGGAATTTATTTTTGAACGGTCGAAGTTAATTGTTAAAAATAATTGGTTGAGAATCAGTGAAAGTTTTTTTTATCTGTTTTCTTGGAAAAGTCGGAGAATGGATATTTTTGGGCAAAAATATAAAATTTAGGTTGGTGAATTTTATATCGTAATAATTACTAAAAATCCCTTGGCATACATACTAATTTAGCTTCTAAAGCAAGTTCCTTAATCATTTGTTTGAGGCCACGCGAAGTAACTACGTGAGACAGTCTGAAGGACGCAAATCAAAGGTAAAGAATATTTAGGTAAATTGAATGTCAGACTTTTGTATTAAAACCCCTCGTTTTTCTTTGAGATGGTTTGCTTTGAGATAACCATTTTACCTTTAGTAGACATTTTCCACATACCAAACAGTTTAAATTAGTGGCAACATATCCAGTGGCGTAGCTAGCGTGGGTGGCACCCGGGGCAGATAACGTGGTGTCACCCCCCCCCCCCCCCCCCCCCCCCCCCCATAAAAGTTGACAAACACAACTTTCGACATCAAAAAAAATCGAGTTATTTCGGTGACCAGACAACTCAAAACCATGCAATTTCAAAACCTCCCTTTAAAAGTCATTAAAATTGTTGAAAGTTGTGTTATGTTACGGGTTATTTAAAAAAAAAAATCAATACTTTTAATGACTTTTCAAATGTGTGTTGAAATTGCATAATTCTGTGGTGTCATTAATTCAATTACTCTCACAACATATTATTTAGCAAATACGAAAAATTACTGTGCCAGATATCATAGAAATTTAAAGTTTTCCACGACTCAAATCTTCCACATAATTCTCAAATTAGCACATTTAAATAAAATCAATTTATAAATTCATCTTTCCTTTCTCTGTAATTTTAAAGCAGTGGTTCTGAAGTAAAAAATCTAAATTCAATGTTGGTCTCCGGAAGACATTTATGATTTTTTTTTCAACTTAAAGCAAACAATCAGTAAGTATTGGACAGGTAGGACCGGGGTTGGGTGGTTCCTCGGCCGAATAACCATTTATGACATGTGGAACAAAATATTTTTTGTTTGGTTTTGAAGAAAAAACAAATGATGAAAAATCGAAAAAGTCACCGGAGACCAAAATTTAATTTAATTTTTTACTCCAAATAGTGTCCAGAATCACTGATTTAAGTAAATCAAGTAGATCCCTCAATACCCTAAATACATTTAATATTCCTATAATTAATATTAGAAATACAATTAAGTTTACACCACATTTTCCATTCCTAAACATAAATTCCTAAGCTTTTTGAATTCACAATGCATCTCAGGGATCCTAGTTTCACTGCAATCAGGTTTTTAGCCCTTCCTCTGCCAATACTATATTTATCTAGGATTGGTATTAGAATTCCTCGGAATAATTATACTTGGTTATTTTACCGCAGTCACCATTCAATCGTACGCAAACTCTTCCACTTGCTTTAAAAATTCGCCCTACCTAATTATAAGTCCGGTAAAAACAGATATTGGAATCTATCAAAACGTTCGTAACTTGAATAATAAAAATCTGATCTCATGATCAACGTTATATTCCAGAAACTACTTCTAGTAGATCTTACTGAAACACGGTTAACTATGGGTACATATTACATATTCGTTAGAACTATTTGGTAATCTGTACCACGTCTACAGGAGAGATATAGGCGATCGCGGGGGAGGGACTCTCCTGGTCCTCTCTACTCTCGTGCAGAAAGGCTGAACTCCATGAAATTTTTTTTGCACAAAAAAATACCTGTAACCCCAAATTTTTACCCTCCTACCCCCACCCTCCCATTTTTCAATTGCGACCCTCCCATTTTAATCGTGTTTTTTGTATTTTGGTATGAACAAATTTAACGTCGGTGGTTCGTATTTTAAACAGAATGAAATTATTTATGTTGTTGAATGACAGATGGCGCTACGTCTGCTTCATCGAACGTTCATCCACACATAGAAATAATTTATATGGCAGAACAACGTTTTCCGGATCAGCTAGTTTTTATATTACTGTTTAATGGGAACTACGAAAAATAAATTAATTTAAAAGATGAACAGGTATTTAATTTTCAATCTGCTACGACAGGAGAAATAGTTTATATACATCGTGATTTGTCTCTTCCGGCAGTATACGTTCTTCCATTCTGAAGCACCGCATCAGCAATATATATTAAAACAGTAAACATGTCTGCTTTTCACATACGTGTTTTTGTGTAGATACATAAAAGTTGGGATTTTAAACAGTTTTTCGAACAGGAAAAACCATACATTTTCGTTTTAGAACGATTTCACAAATATAGTTTCATCTTAACTGGAAAAGGAATTTTCAAACCGAGAATATCCTTTTAACGGTTTAGCAGAAGTTTTCTTTTCTTTTGTGGTATTCAGTTGGTACTTAAAATTGCATTTTATAACGTCAGGAAGCGATAATCCTGCGGGTGCAGATGTTCCAATTCAGTTAATAAGATTTTTTTCTTTTTTAAAAGATAGTGTGCTTCTTTATGATCAGTATAAAATTGTACGGTGAAAGCCAGAACGCGAATGGTCTAAATGCCGAAGGGACCATTATCGCTTTAATTTAGATCTTAGCGAAGCGGTTGCCGTCTTGATTTCTTAATCAGTGATCACGAACAACTCCCGTCATATCTTAATCCGGCCGCGACAAATGGGGGCGTTCAATAATTAATTTTCATTACGTGCCCGGCTTCCGGTGTTCCGGTCTCCCGGTCTTCCCGGAAGGTCCTGCGAACTGCGAGGTGCACCGACACTGCGGAGACTTAGTTCCTTAAACCGGGAGATAAATCAGGCGACCCGGGCGCACATACGCCGGCCCCTAAATCTCTAAATTATTGCGGGAATATATTCCTGAAATTATTACGGGCGACGTCCTGCTATGTGTTATTTAAGGTACTGCGGCTGCTGCGTTTCGCCGATAAAATTTTTAAATCCAATTAAGTGCAATTTAGGGGCGGTAAGCCATAAAACATGATGGCATTAAAAACTATTTTTACCGAGTGGTGCGCCGACCTACATACACGAGTACCTACCTACACGTGATAATAGAATTTTGGCGAAAATAGTATTACCCGACACCAGCCACTTTATTGGTCATCTATTCCTGTACCTATGAACACAAAAAAGTCTGCTAACTGCTCGGAGCTAGTGGAACCATATCACCTTAATTTTGGGGTAATTTTTTGGGAAATAGGGTAGGGAGAGAGAAAGATAAGTGAGTTATTGGACGAACAATACTATTCAGGTTACATCACTAAAAACAATTTAAAACGATAAAAATATTCAAATTTTGTTCGGATTTTCGACTACGATTTTAGTGTTTGTATTTAAGTACTATCCACTTGCAAACTCTTTATTTAGTTTCCAAAGCTCACTGTACGTGTTTTTTTAAGAATGTTAATAAGAATAAGAAAATTAATCTCTTATTTCAATAACCGGTTAGTGGCTGCATAGGCATCGCTTTTGGGTCCCGCCAAGGCGATTTTGTTGAATACGGCTGGCTTAGCCCTTCATCACGACACAAGCAACGTTTTTCACTTACTCAAGTGATATTAGAAGATTTTTAAATATTTCCAGGTTATTCGTAACCCGAGTACTTTTTGACTTTCTTTTGAAAACCTACAGAACCTACATGATATTATACTTTTTACTTTAAGTTATATGTTTAATTCACTTAACTTGTATTGTATATATACTTACTATCTATACACTTAGTAGATCAATAAAGGAAATTAATAGTTGCACAGATAAATAATTGTGGCCAGTCAGGCCGACTTGATTCGACTGCCATCCAGCGCCGCACACTGGCATATTCTATAGCATTTACCCACATTTGGAAAGCATACACATTTTGATAGCGAATTGTATTTGATACACAGTATTTTCCGCGAACTGGGTAACGGGTTTGTTTCTTATAATGTGTACATTTTAAATCCTATCAATCCCTTTTTAAACGTCTCCGGGTCATCATGGTATTTCTTATATATATTGTGGGTCTCTTCAAGGCCCATGTTCACTCCTTTCTCTCCTCAAAAAGACCCTCAACACCTCGACTCCAAAGATGACATAGGCTCTGAGGAAAATTTTTATCCTCAGGACCTCCTATGTGAAGTTAAAGTTCAGAAAAATCTAAACTAACGAAATGAAGCAAAATATATACGTATAATTTATATGGGTTTGGCTTTTTAGTTTTGACCAAGTTTGTGTTAAAATACTCAGTGTGCGACGGGATGAATCACTGACAAAGGTTTGAGTGAAGTTAGTCAATTAATCTACCGATGCCCAATAAATTATCCTCCTCCCCCCTCCCCCCTCCCCTCCCTCCACTCCACACCCTCACAACTTCCCCTCGTCAGATGCAATAAGGATCCGTAAAGAGGAGCGTGAATCATGTTCCGGGGCCAATCATTTGGTATTAATCTAATCAATAAACTACATGGAATAGTTGTTGCTTCTCCGTCAGTCAATTCGGAAGATTTTTTTTATTTTTATTGTTTTCAAGATACAATCCCGTTAAACCGCAATAAAGCAGTTTGTCAACAGGATGTTAATGTTCAATTACAATTTAAATCTATTTGTAGAGTCGCAATTTTTTTATATTAATTGGTAACATGTTAAATATTTTTGGCACGTTAAATTCCAGGGTTCGCCGTCCATAGTTATTATTATATTTTGGAAAAAGCATTCCTTCATTCTTTGTGAACCTCGTATTATGCTCATGTTCCACTTTCTTCTTATAATCAGACTCAAATACATGCTGAATCAATATTTTATACCATAATAAGGCCTGCACCGGTAATATTATTAAATTCCTATACAACAATGAAATGTTTCGTCTCTGTGAAAAAATATTTTTTTGAACAAATAACTTAATCATAGAATTTTGTACTGATTGTAGGCGGTTTAAATTAGTTTTGCAAGAGTGTCCCCAAGTAATTAATCCGTATCGTAAAGTTGATTCTGCGAGTGATAAGTAAATAATTTTTAAAATATTCACCGGAACGAAACATTTCAGTTTGTACAGCCTACCCACTATCGCCCTCAGGCGTTTACAAATTTTGTTAATTTGTATATACCATTTGAAATTACAATCAACAGTCACTCCCAAATAAACATATTCATTTACAAGTTCAATACTATATCACATGCAGGGCTGCAAAATGTTTTGATGAATACACGTAAAGTCATGAGATATTATTTTAGGCGTTTTCTGAAATGAAGCATGTGGAGATCGTATGTGCATCAATTTAGTTTTTTTGTTGTATTAATGATAAGACCTGCGTCATGTGACCATTTTATCAGGGACGTAAAGTCATGTTGCCAACATTTAATCGCAATGGATAATTGTTCATCAGATATGACAAGAGCAGTGTCGTCAGCATATACAAAGTGTTTTACATATTTAAATAGTTTTTTAATTATTGATACAAATATAATATATAGGGTTGGTCCCAAAATTGACCCCTGCGGGACTCCAGCACACATTTTTTTCCTCCTACTTTTTTTTCTAATATTTTTACACAGATATGTCTATTAAATAAATAATTTTTAAACAAATTAAGTAGATTTTCTTTAATTCCAATTGCTTCTAAGATTTTTAATAATTTTTGTGGGTCAATTGTATCAAATGCTTTGGAGTTATCGATAAATAGTATTAAAACGTGTCTTTTATGGTTTAATTCATTATTAATATAATTTGAAAAATCCTGTAATAAATTCTCTGTACTTTTTTTCTTTTGAAAGCCATATTGTTTTTTGTCTATAATGCCAAATATGATAAATGCCAAGATAATAAATAAAACAAAAAAAATATATTGTGTCTTAAGACTTTGGATTTATAAAATATTTTCCTTGAACACTTTATATTTTTTAGTTCATAAATCAGAGTGTGCAATTCACACGCTGCAGAAGTGAAACCTTCAAAAACCTAAAGTAGACAAGAGTGGAGAGAGGCTACAAAGCACCTCACAAAGAGGAGACCGATAATACTGTATCATTCTCTCGCAGGCTTAATCCTATAGATGTATGTGTTTATCTCTTTTTAGTGTCGCTAATTTTAGTATCATCGCATTTCAAATCACAATGACGCGAAGCTAAAGAAGTTTTCACTTAAAAAAAAGATATATCTTATTTTTTAAGATAATATCTATACACTTGCTAAGCCGAAACGGTAATTATATGAAATTTCCTCGAAAGAAAAAAATCGCAGAGTATGCTCCGAAAATTATTAAAATCGTCACACCTTGTTCTGCTATTTAACATTGTATAGGTATGAAAAAATTCACAGTGTATTTAGCTGCTTTAAACATTTGCCGTCAGATTCTTGCTCTATTTTAAACGAGACGTGTTTTATTAAAAAAATTCACAATTTTATTCGCTTAATTGTAATAGTTTTTTTAATGTAAGCGCACTCGCTCTAACATTCGTATTTATATATTTGCATTTTTTATGAGAATACCGCACAAGAGTTCCAACTACTCACAAGAGTTCCAACTACTCGTCTGGCAGTGAGACTATGGCATCCCATTTGGGGTACGTTGTGAGACTGAAGGAAGGAGTCGGGGAGAGGAAGGTAGGGAGGTACCTGACTATTCATATCTAGTCATTAAACAGGGCTAATACCATTCCAAGTGCCGTTTTGATTCTAAATGGTGGCATTTCACCAGGGGTATACTGAGGATACCTTCCACTCCTGGTTATTTTTTCATTTTCTCAAATTTTCATTAGTAGCTCAACACAACTATTTCAAATGGGCCTTGTCATATACATTGTGAGGCATTAGATGAATTGAAAAATGATGCTTGAACAGAAACATGCCGTGTTGTCTTGTTCCGTATTATTTGTTTAAAAAGTCAAAAGTTAAACAATAGTTCGTCAAAGTCAATACATTTTTTTTAAAAACATATAAAGTGTTTGAAATCCTTTTTTTAATTTTCCAGTATTTTCCGGTCAAGTTGAAAATAATTTTTCTTACTGGACGATAAATTTTAATAAATATTCCAGGGATACGTTAATTTAGCTTCGCAGGTGCGCAGACGATTGAGTAAAAAGTGAAATAAACGTTTTGAAGTTACGATAAATAAAAATAAAATATTTTTTTCATGTGCTTATAAGATTTTTAATTTTGCCATTAATGTAGAGTCCAACTAATAAAAAATAACTATTCGATATGAATCAAATAGCTGATCTATTTTATTCGTTAATTTGATGTGTGAATTTATTTCACACGTGTTTTAGTTCTCAAATTAACGATTGAAATGTTCATTATCACTAACTCGTTCTACCGCGAATGTCCCTGTAAATACTGGCGTGTGGTCGGCCCTCCACCCTTCCCTGCCCTCTCTCCTTCTGTGGAAATCAAACGCCATATTAATTAATTGGCACTATCGTCACGATATAAATTCGTTCCGCGTGTAGATAATAGATAAATAGTATTATTGATCAACGTTATAAAAATACTTTATGCTAATCTAAGCGACTACGTAATCACTAGTAAATAGTTTCGTAAAAGCGACAGCACTACAACAGCTCTACAATGCATTCCAGATAATATTCTTTCCCCCAGTGATGCAGGCAAAGCCTCTATGTTACTAGGTACTTCTGGATTTCTCTAAAGTTTATCGAACATTCCATTACTTGTTTCGTAGTTGTTGTACATTGATTTTACGATGAAGTGATAAAATGGTTTCAGAATTACTTCAAAGATAAACTCACCGCAAAGTTTGCAGGGATGTCAATGGGGTTCTAAAATGTTCATCTGATGTTAAGATAACGAGAAGGGTACCGCAGGGATCGATACTGGGGCCGTTGCTTTTTGCTGAATATACCGCTGACACAATGCAATCTATTGAACACTGCAGATCGCACGTGCATGCTGATGACACATAATTATATTTTTCGTTTGAAGTAAGTAAAGCTCGTCTAAGGGTGGATGTGTACCTACGTAGATTTTACACTTCGGCCCGCGTTAATTCTCAATTCCCAAAAAACGATTGCTTTATTAATGGGAACTAAGCAAAAAATATCATGCGTAAAGAATGGAGGACATGTAAAAACAAAGGAAAACTGCTTCCTGTGTTAATGCTGCGCGAAACCTTAGATTAATGGTAGACGGTAGATTGAGGTATACACGTTAAAAAGAGGTGATAATGATGCTATTCGAGGATTCGTGAATACTGCAAGAATATATTAAATTACGTAAGATTGTTACTGATAGTCTTGTTCAATCAATAATGCATTATGGACACACAGTGTATGGTCCCTCTTTGCTATAATAGAGTCCGATATTGCTAGAATATCCCGAGACGCGAGCATGTTTCGCCTAACCTTTAGCTGCTCGGATACTAAATACGTCGCACAGAAGGAAGTTACATCAAACGTGTCAAATGTACAGTTTGATAAATTCTAGGGTTCCTGCCTGTGCTTGACAGACTGCAATGGTCCCGTGACTCATAGAAACAGTACACGCCAAGGAAACAATTTACTCGTTCTCCCAGACTTAAAACTGCTGTATTTGAGGGTTATTGCAGTCAGTGGCATAGCTAAGTTGCTCACAGTCTCTTCTTATGGCATTAAGTACCTACCGATAGCATAACCAATTTTAACCAAAAAATAAGATATGTAAATATGTAACAATCTATTTTCAAAAAAAAAATCTTTTAATATTATATCTAATTTAGTTTTACCAATCAACAGAAGAAAATAAACTGGGTTGATATTGTTGAACAAAAATCGTAAATTTTAAGTACTTAAACCACATTTAGGTCAGAAAATAAATACTCTATTCCTACACCATATAATTTTGCGTTAACCGAACAATTTCAAAAAAGTGGTTCTTAATCACTCTTTTAAAAAGTCATTAAAAGTGATGGAAAAAACTAGTATAAGTAGGTTGCGTTAGGTTAGGTAACCGGCATTTTTTTCATCACTTTTAATATCTTTTCAAATAAATTTTGAAATGCCACTTTCTTGAGTTTAATTTAACTTTTTTATTTATTTATCCTTAGTATATGTGCATTACAAAGAAATAGTATATTGTCCTCCACACTAGGAGTTCACCTGTATTGTAGAGGACATTTTTCAGTTGTAAATTATAAAATGTAAGTAGTAAATTTTCCTATAAATTATATCAAATTATCATATTATTATTAATACTCATACTAACAAATTATTATATTCAGTTAATTATAAAATTTAAGAAGTAAAGGACATTTTTCAGTTGTAAATTATAAAATGTAAGTAGTAAAACAAAAACAAACAGTGGTCTTAGTTAATATAAAGAAGAAACAATAAAAATCAAAATATACAGAAACAATAAAACTAAATTATAAAATCGACTTCTATACGACAAAATTATAAATTAAAAGTTAAAAGGATTGTAGCCAGTTCCATATGTTTTTTTTTGTATTCAATAATATTAGTTGTTTTATATTGTGTTGGAAGTGAATTGTATAGTTTAATAGCCTGGTATCTGTACTATCTGTAGTGTTTTTGTCCAAAGGATGTGTTTGTTTTTGGTATTTGTAGTTGGTGTGCATGTCTTGTTCTAGTATTGCGAGAATTTTGTGAAGTGTTAAATGTGTTTAAGTTCTTGTAAAGGAAAGTTAGTATTTGTTTGGAATATAATTTTTGAATTTTCAGCACTGAGAATTTTTCGAATATGATTGAAGTGGGTGTTAGTATTGGTAATTTAAGTATTACTTTTATTAGGGTTTTCGGAGCTTTAAACAGTGTATTAATGTATTTTTTACTGGCACAGCCCCAGGCAATAATGCCGTATTCCATTAAGGATTGTGCTAGTGCGAGGTATATATTTTTTTATATCATATATGTTTAGAATATTTCTCACGTTTTTAAAGAAGTAAATCAACTTGTTTATTTTTCCAATTACTGAATCTATATGTCTATCCTATTTTATATAACGGTCGAAGTATATGTCCAGATATTTAATATTTTCCGTTTGTGTAGTTGGGGGACAATCGCATAGGGTGTGTGTTGATTGACAAGAATGTATTTTAAGATGGATGTTATTGGATGGTTGGCCTCTTGAGTTTATGCTAAAAGTCATGAATTTCGTTTTATCTATATTTAAAGTTAATAAGTTAGAGTCGATCCATTTTTTAGTAATATTTAAACCAAGTTCTGCTTTTGTGATAAGTGTTTTCCAGTCATTTGCCTTAAAGAGTAACACAGTATCATCAATGAAACTTAAAATTTTTCCGTCTATTTTGGAGGTGACAAAGGTCATTAATATATATATAAGGAATAAAGAAGTATATAAGGGATGCAAGAAAAGAGTAAGTGTTGGAGTGAAAGAACGAAAGAAACGTCTGGAAGAGGAAGAGGGAATAAAAATGACAAAACACTTCCAAGAAAACATTAAACTGTTTTGGAAGGAGGTCAAAAGGTCCCGAAGTGGTTCAGAGAACGGAAGTGTGAAAGTGATAAAATCGAAAGATGGAAGAATGTTGACGAATGAGGAAGAAATAAAAGAAAGATGGATGAAATATTTTGAGGAAGTCTTCGAAAGCAACCCGGGTGACAGTGAGACCAGCGGTGAATCGGGTATGAACGATGACGGAGTGAATGTTACTAAAATCAGCGTGGATGAAATTAAAAAATCGATAAAATGCATGAAGAATGGTAAGGCTGTTGGTTTCGACAATATTGCTGCCAAATACTTTAAAGGAGATAGCCATATTATTCTCACATGGTTGTGCAAACTTTTTAACCAGTGTCTAGAGGAGGGTTACACGCCATTAGATTGGAGAAGGGCTGTAATCATGCCGTTATACAAAGGTAAAGGGTCGCGTATGGAATGTGGGAATCATAGGGCTATTAGCCTGCTAAGTTCAGTCGGTAAGCTGTACGGAAGAATATTGATTGAAAGGGTAAGAATGGAAACAAAGGATAAAATATGGGATGTGCAAGGTGCCTTTATGAGTGGAAGGGGATGCATGGACCAGATTTTCTCCTTGCGTATGCTCACTGAGAAGTTTCTGGCGAAAAACCAGAAACTTTTCTGCGCCTTTGTAGATCTACAAAAAGCATACGACCGAGTCGATAGGAAAAAGCTTTGGAAGGTGTTGTCCAAGTATGGAGTGAATACAAATCTCATACAGGCAATTGCGTCTCTGTACGAGGGAAGCGTTGCATGTGTTAGGGTGAACGGTGGTTTTACGGGGTGGTTTGACATCACAAAAGTTGTTAAGCAAGGCTGTGTAATGTCACCATGGTTATTCAATCTGTACATGGATAATTGTATGCAAGAATTGAAAGAAGGTGGATTGGGCGCGAAATTGAGTAATCTGAAAGTATGTTGCCTGTTGTATGCTGATGATGCGGTGCTGATTTCTAATACCATGGAAGATCTACAGTCTCTCGTATCTAGAATGAATGAAGTATGTATGAAGAATGAGTTAATGATGAATGTAAGTAAGTCTAAAGTCATGGTGTTTGAAAGAGAGAGTACGAAAACAGTATGTAATATAGTTGTGAATGATGAATACTTGGAGCAGGTGGATGAGTTTGTGTATCTGGGTAGTATGTTTACGAGAGATGGGAAGGCTGATAGGGATATTGAAAGAAGGGTGAATGCTGGTAACTCCATTAATGGAGGACTGAATGCCGTTGGCGCTAATAAAAAACTGTTAAAAGAAGCGAAACTAGCAGTCCACAATGGAGTCCTGGTACCTACCCTGATGTATGGCAGTGAGGCATGGAACTGGCAGAGGAAGGATGAAAGTAAACTGAATGCTGTTGAAATGAGATCCCTGAGGCGTATGTGTAGTAAAACAATGTATGATCGTGTGAGAAATGTGGATATCCGCAAAGAATGTAAGGCTGATGTATGCATAATGAGTAAGATTAAGAAAGGGACCCTCAGATGGTTTGGGCATGTAGAGCGAATGAACGAAGAAAGCAGTGTAAGAAGAATATACGACGCAAATGTGAATGGTAGAAGAAGTCGTGGACGTCCGAGGAAGACATGGCACGATCAAGTGAATCAGATACTTGAGTCGGGCCATGTCAAAAGTCAGAATAATAGAAGAGAATATATGAGACGATGTATGAATGTGAGTGAGGCAAAGAGTGTGTGCCAAGACCGAGTTGTTTGGCGGTCCGTCCTCTCTGCCTACCCTACCTGCGGGGAAACGACGTGATGGTTAGTTAGTTAGTTAGTTAGTTAGGATTGGACCAAGCACGCTGCCTTGGGGTACTCCGTAGGATACTTGTTCCTTGTCACTACATGTGTTTTCTATTGAGGTATACTGTATGCGATTTTCCATATAGCTTTCGATAAGTTTGAGTTCTGTTCCCTTGATTCCGATGTTTTTAGGTTTATTGAATAGGTTTTGATGGTGAATTGTGTCAAACGCTTTAGCCAGATCTAGGAATATTCCAATGCATTTTTTGCCCTGATCTATATTTGTTTTGAGGAAATCTGTTACTGAAGTACTCATATTTTCCTTGAATCCAAATTGATTGGGTGATAGTATATTATTTTTGTTGATAAAATTAACAAATGGTTTTTGATATGTTTCTAGAGAATTTTAGAAAGTGTGTTCAGAATTGTAATTGGTCTGTAGTTATTTACTTCTTCCTTGTTTCCATTTTTGTGGATTGGAATCACTTGTCATGGAACCCAACTTTACAAGTATTTATAGAAGATATTAAAGAAGCCGAACCATTCAGAAGCACAACAACTACCAGAAAAAATACATATTACCGATTCCGATGTGTAAAAAAACTTTGGGTCAACGGAACTTAAAAATACCTAGAAGCAAAATTATTTAATATATTATCAGAAAGTTTAAGATCCTTTAATAATTAACGCAAGAAATTGGAAACTAAAAATATAATTCAGCTAAAAATACCACCATTGAAAACTTAAGTAAAAAAAGTAATAATAATAAAAATTGTTCAAAATTACAACAAAAAAAAAACAAATAAGATATAATTTTTATAAGATTAATAAAAATATTCTTTATAACTAAATAAATAACACCCTCCACGAACACAAACATAGCTTTTATAATGTTTCATCTTTAAAAAATAAAAAATATTGAAACGTAGGAAATTACAAAAAAGAAAAGTCACTGTTTATTATAAGGAATTATTACTCTGTTTTTCAATCACGTTTATATTTTGTACTAGCAGACACGGCCACACGTTGCTGTGGCTAACGAAACATAACGCCATTACCCAACCTTTATTAAATTCACACCACCCGCTTGTCAGCTGCCCGCTGCCTGAATTGAATATTTGAATTTCTCGGCTTTTCTCCACTATAATAATCATGTATTATACATATACATCTTCCTCTTGAATCACTCTATCTATTCATCTATTGGCTAAAACCACATGAAAATCCGTTGCGTAGTTTAAAAGATCTAAGCGCACATACGTTTTGAGCGACTTTATTTGAAACTATGTAATGATAATGATGATCGCACACAAATATATTTTCTTTGAATTTCTCGGCTTTTCTCTTATAATATGCATGTATTATACATAAACCTTCATCTTGAATGGCCCTACCTATTGGTGAAAACCGTATGAAAATCCGTTGCGTAGTTTAAAAGATCTAAGCGCACATATATTTTGAGCGACTTCATTTTATACAGGGTGGGGCAAATGTAATCATCCGATGTTCTTTTGCTGTAATTTTTTTTTATTTAATGAAAAACTTTAGTTGTGCTTGTAAAATTAGTTTATTTAATCCATTAGAATTTATTCCATCAAGTCGAGAAAATGATATCGGCCAAGTGGCCGCCACCAGAGTTGATTACCATACGGGCCCGTTTTATGGCATTTTCCATCACTCTTGCCAGAGCTTCGGGCAACAGGTTCTCGCATTCCTGTCGAATATTCTCCTTTAGGGCTTGTTGACGTAAACCCGCGACTTCAAAAAACCCTATAAAAAGAAGTCTGGAACGGTTTAATCGGGTGATATGGCCGGCCAGTGCAAATCACCAAAACGAGAGATTAAGCGACCCGAAATGCTTCCTTCAGAATATCGGTCGTGGCTCGAGCAGTGTGTGCCCTTGCACCGTCCTGTTGGAACCACATGTTCTCCAGTCCCAATTTTTCCAATTGAGAAAGAAAAAAATCAGTAATCATGGCTCTATAGCGCGCGCCTTCCACAGTCGTCGTTTGGCCCGCGGCGTTCTCAAAAAATGGCCCGATGACTCCTCCAGCGTAAACAGCACACTACGCATTAACTTTGAGCGGGTGTAATGGCTCTTCGTGGGGACACACGGATTTTTGGTGCACCAGAAACGATTATTTTGTTTATTTACATAACCGCTGAGATGGAAATGAGCTTCATCGCTCATGATAATTTTCGATGAAAAATCGTCCACCTCTTCGTAGGATATCATTTTCTCGACTTGATGGAATAAATTCTAATGGGTTAAATAAACAAATTTCACAAGCAGAACCAAAGTTTTTCTTAAAAAAAATACAGCAAAAGAACATCGGATTATTACATTTGCCCCACCCTATACTATGAAATGATAATATTTTTTTTTTTAAATAGTTAGTTTCCTATACTTATGACTCGAGTGATTAGTAGGTATTCGGTTTTAGATTTGGCCATTCTATTTAATCAACATCATTCCTCAAATTTTTAATATGGAAGCATACGAACCGCTTGCTGCGGTTTAAAGCAAGTGAATCCTTCGTTTTTCCACCGTTTTTCCCATATTTTTAGGTTCTATAAGTACTGGTAGTACTACTATGATATTTTGCAAACTTAATATGCCTAATATATAGCATAATATACGTCAAAAATCACTTGAGTGGATTTATGCTGGTATATGCAAATGATTTCCAAAAGAAAATTGATTCTCATTGAAACTCAACGACTTGAATTTAAAAAAATAATGTTCAGTCAAATTTGTCTGAAATAAGAAAGTGTTTGTTTTAATACTTAAATATAATATTAATGTAGAGTAAATTGAACATTTTGGAGTAGGCAAGTACTTCCTATGGCGGAGTGCGGCACACAATCGAGTAAAGTGCATTCGCTTCTGGGTTTAAGGACCGCAAGTTGGTTGCTCGGGTCGAATGGCCCCGGCTGGGTACTGGAACTTTTAAAAAGTAAGAGTTTCTCGTTGGCCATATCAAGTTGCGACTATCAAAGTGACTCCATTGTGCAAGGAGAACGTTTGAAGAGCAAGTTGTCACGAAGTCCTGCACTTTAAGACTTATTTTATAAGTTTCCTTTTATGGTGATGTGTCCCCCGTCCCGAGCACTCGCCCCTTGCGGTATGCGGTTATCATTAACCATTTTATTCGCGGGGAATATACTGAAGGATAAAAGTTGCGAATTTTTATAACTCGTATTATTATACTCGCGTACTTAATATGGTTCGTATCTTTCGTCAAGCGGAAACTCTGGCTTTAAGGATGGTGGAATTTATAGGGGATATTGCAACTTTATTGAGTATTTTTTTAACGTGCAATAACTTTTCCATTATACGCATAAGGCGTCCTTATTTTTATTACTCGATGTGAAACATCAATACTACTTTGAAGATGTAAACATGGAAGTGACGCAAAGTCTTTTTTTCATTTCTTATACTTTGTGAGTGGTAAAATAAATTAAAATTGCATAATAATAATTTCACTTACACCAAACCCTCGATCGAGATAATTATCCAAATGTTTTTTTCGTCTGCAAATCTTGTATATTTTATACCATTTGATATATTCATCGGAGTCCTCATTAATGACAGTCTAACTTCTCCGAAATGAATACTCTTCTCGAATTTTTTTTTTCTGCATCTCTCAGTGGCTTTTAGAACACCTTGAATCACCTTAGTTCCTTTTGAGTACCACTAAAATGTAAAAAAATTGCCATCATTTGTGCATCAGCATAATACAATCCGCCCCGTACCATTATCATTAATTTTTAGTATAAATACTAGTGCAGATCCGTAAAAATCACGGTATATAGATTTATGTATTTTTTTACATTAGCTCCACACAGGAGGCCCTGTGGAAAATAATTTCCATCAGGGCCTATGTCATCTTTGGCAATGCTATCTTTTTATAAAATGAAGTAGAGGAAGGTCTGGGAAGGAAAAGGATTTGAGGGTTGGGTAGAAATCTGGGGGTTAGTGTGCCCAGAAGCGACGGACGTACGAATCCATCACTTCCACTGCGGTTCAAGGCGACGTTCCGACCACCCGCCACGCAATAGACGGGCAAACGCATCCGCCGCCAAAATCTAGACAAACCTCACCCCATGAACCCAGGCTCCCCAGCTAAGTCACCAAACATAGCGAACACTTGAGGAGACCTATGACAGAGGTGTAGGTTTTCCAATAAATTGGAGCGGCGGCACCCTCCTCCCAAATTGTAATAACCGGTATATTTCAATAATTGGTTCCATACCAATTCCGAATCAAGTCAACTCAACACCTCTTTGAAAAGCTATTAAAAAAATAATTTTAAAAAGCCCTATTACGTAAACGCAACGTTTAAACAATTTTTTAATATCACTTTTAATGACTTTTCAAATGAGGTTTTGAGTTGATTTCATTCCAAGTGGTCCGGTCACCATTATGATTGCAGAATTGTTCATTCTAAGTTAGCTAAAAAGCGCAGATCCTTGAAAAATCACAAAATCTGACTTTGCTTATCAAAATTAACCCTAAAAATTTAAACGGATTTAAATTATTTGTTAAAAAATTAATAAATTTTTCTCATAATATAGTACAAAACTTCATAACTGTAATAATTTTTTTAAATGAGTAAATGGTGAAATAACACATATTAATCAAATAAAATTTATTTTCCACGCCAGGATTCGATCCCGCGACCTTCGTTGTGCGAGTCAAGAGCCTTACCGCTGGGCTACTCCTGTTATAATCATATAATATCTTTTAGTTGTTGTAAGATTACTGTTTAATTTATAGATACATAATATAATAGTATAATGAGGAATAATGAGGAAATCTATAATTGGTTTCTTAGATAGGTAAATTATACATGTATGAATTATCAATCAAATTGAAAACTGTTGATTTCCCTAAAATAAAATAAATAAATGAAATAAATAAATTACCTTTTCCAATTTTGAAAATGAAACTTAAATTCAAGGCAAATCCGAGATCATTAAATCAGAGTTACACAGGACAGACAAAACCGAAATTAGCATTTTTGATGATTCAATAAACAACTCAAGCATTTATTTCTTTCTGAATATCTTTGAATGATGCCAACATTACATATATTTTCATTCCACATTGCGTTTCATTTACTTTCAGCTTGAGTACATCTGTTGAAATAAGTTTTCGCGTTTCATATTATGTATTTACTTGGGCCACCACACTAAAGGTGTGTTTATGAAATTTTGAATGAATCCCTTGTTTCAGATTCAGTTTTCTGTAGCAATTTATTCATTTCGACACACCCACCGTGGAATAATCCTCAACCCTTTTTACGGGACGTTCTACACTCCACCTCCACACCCTACACCCCGCGTTACTAAAATATTAAACACGGAAATTCTGCCACCAACTTGGCTCGGTTTAATCATAACCAAATTACTAATTAATTTTCTAACACGTGTATGTGCTGATTAGTTGACTAACTTCGGGGGCTATTTTAAATTGTGTCGAAGTTTCCGACAAGTCAGACTCCGCTTCAGTGTTACACTAACTATTATAATTCCAGTCACTAATGATCGCCTTCATATTAGACAGACGTAAATAGATTACTTTAAATTACTTTGTAAATTACACCTTTCAAAATAATATTTTGAAATTGAAAACTTTTTTAAGGGGTTGAGGTGACGTAATTATTCTTGTTATTAATTCTAATTTAGTAATCAACTGAAAGCTTTTATACTAATGAAACAGTTGATAATAATGATATATTTAATTGGTAGGTGTGAATATATTTAAGGTTAACCACGTAAATGAATAGAGTTCACAACGTTCTAAAGATATCTTAATATATAGAAAAATCTCGCGTCACGATGTTTGTTCGCGGTAAACTCCGAAACTGCTTAACCGATTTTGATGAAATTTGGCTAACTGTGTGTAATTGGGTCCAACTTACAAGATAGGATAGTTTTTATCTCGATTATTGAAATCAATATTTATTATTGCGAATTATATGTTCATTAAATGTATGTTATAGAACAATGATTTGTAATTACTTGTAAGTTCCATAAGCTTCTAACAGATGGCAGTGTGAGTTAATTTATCGACAACACAGGTTATCTAGGTAGGGTAACCATTCAGTAATTAATGGCGTTGTTTCGTTAGCCATAGCAACGCGTGGCTGGGCCAGCTAGTTTAAATATATAAATAAATTGATTGTAAAAACATTGCCTCACAAATTTGGAATCCAAGATATATAACATATGTTCATAGAATAGAACGTGTTCAGGAAAAAATTTTCTCCTACATAAATTTTCGGTCGTTTTATACATTCCAATCAAATGAAGATATAAGTCAATTCTTTAAAATCCCGAAATTAAATTGTAGAAGAATTATTTCGGATCAATTGTTATTGTACAAAATCCTAAATAATACGGTATCTTCCCCGTATCTTTTACAAAAAATAGATATTAGAGTTCCTGGTCCTAAAAGTAGAAACGTATCCTTTTTTATAACAGCCGCTCCAATACCAACTACTTACAAAATGAATTCATACATCGAGCCTGCCATTATCATAACACACACCTCATATATATAGACATCTTCAATATAACTTTCAACAAATTCAAAGCAACACTATTAGATAAATGTAATGCATCATAACACACCCCTTAACATCCATATTTATATTTATTATATTATTAATCAGATTTCTTTTCCTAATTTGCAATATATTTACATATTCCCTAATTACATACATATCATCCTTATACTCCTACATGATCATAAGCTTACCCTTTATTGTGTTTTTCTATATTCTTATCATGCATATTTAAGTATTTAGCTTCTCGTAACTATTTTTTTCTTAGTTTTTTTTTCTTTATGTTTTATTTTAACTTCTATTAACTATTTTTTTTCTTGGTTTTTCTTTATGTTTTTCTTGTCTAGTTACTAAAAAAAATTTATCAGCAAAACATGTTTTTAGGCTTACTGTTTTATTTTAGCACTCTTTTTTATGTATCTTTGTAAAGCGGTTTGTTTTCCAAATAAAGATATTATTATTATTATTATTTAAAAAGGTGGCATTACAACTTGCGACACAATCCTGTCGTGAAGTTCCTGTGAGAGGAAAGCCTGTCGGTAGTATTTCCTGGATCATAATTTATTTAAATTTAATATTTTGAGACCTGCATTTTCTCTTAAAATTAGTTTGGATATAATGATAAAAAAAATAATAAATGAAAATGGATGTGATAAAGTATTAGAGTGATATAAATAAAATTACAATGTTCGTTCGAGGAAAAGCGACCAATTTCATCATTGACTGGTCATTAATCAAGTGTCATTCTGAATCTCAATATGCCGTTAAAGTCTTGTATTTATTTCTTTAAGCCGAATTTTGCTGGTATTTTCATTATTTTAGCATTTGAAGTTCATTATTTTTAAAGAGCTTTGATGCCTACTTACTTTATTATTATATTTAAAAACAGCCCATTTGTATACTTTTAGCCTTGGGCTACATGAGTTGATATCTTCATTTGGTCCATCATGAGAATGGTGTTATTTCGGACTGCAGAGATAGCGTAACGCTACCACAAGTGATAGAATATTCAAGTCAAGTCTGCATGTGGGGAGGGTAAGAGGGTGTGTGTGTGTATGTTTGTGTGTGACTAGTGGCAGCGATGAGGCGGTCCGGTGATCGAACCGCAACGGGCACATTCCAAGCAGCCAGCGGTTCACCGCAACCAGGGCGCAGGGTGGCATAGCTGCATAGCATAAATATAGTATACACTGTACAGTCACTAGTGTCTCCATTGCCTTAGGGTGGCGCTGACCAATGCCAACTACCCACCCTTGAACAGTGCTGTATTGTCAAGCTCCAACATGTTTTAAAAATACTTTTGTGAATTCGAACCTGGAGAAGCTCGTGATCTATGGCAAAATATTAGGCTGGAGTAGCAGAGGAATGATATCATCTAAGCGGGTTTTTACATTAACACCACACAGGAGGCGCCTAAGAAAATAAGTTTCTTCATCTTTGAGGAGGACTTTGCTTAGAGGACTTTTTAGATAGGAGGAGAGGAATTTCTGGGAAGGAAAAATATATAGAGGTGGGTAGGAATCTGAGGGTCGATGCGTCCGAGAGTAGCGGTAAGAATTCATCCTTCCCACTGCGGACGGACTGTGTTAGACGGATCTTGGAGGTCCAGTGCGTCGGTTTCCGCGGATCTCTCGGGCCGCAGGACGTTGAGAAGTAAAGTAACCTGATTGACCAGGGTAATTGGAGTAGAAGTCACGATCCTCAGTGGGGCAAATTATTAAGAACTATAATTATTGTCAGTGTAGGGGTGAGAATTGCCACAATATGTCCAAGTGGCGGTCCGTGAGTTTTCAGTGAGCTAGACTAAGATTGAAAAATACGATGTTATTGATGTTGTAGCTGAAAATGAATTTTATTGTATGAAGATCTTTCAATATGTGGATGCGGCGCATCCCCAAACTGAAAGAATCCTGAAAATCTTCATACAAAATATTGAAATTAAAAAAAAATATATATATTTTCAGCTACAACAACATCAATAACGTCTTATTTATCAATCTTAACACTCTAGCTCTCTGAACACTCACGGACCGCCGCCGCCAGGTGGATATTATCCACGTACCTAATTAGAAATTTACGGTAATTCTTTCAAACGGTCTCCACGCACTCCACAATTACATCTAATGAAAATAATGTCTTGTGGTTGTTGTAGTAAGCAGTGCTGTTACATAAAAATATACATTTATACATGCATGTAAGCCTCCCTGGTTAAACAGCCCCTAGTATATTGATTTTTTTCGATACTATTGGCTTTTTCGGTTAAATCCGAAGCGTCCCGACTGGGACATTTCCTGAAAACTCCACCCCTGGTCTAGTTTTGGATGACGAGCAGTATTCTCACTCCCACCCTCCCCTCGAGGGCTGCAGACCCCATTGCTCCGTGCAGTAGGCTCTCGGGTAGAACAATGCGCTGTTTGTAAACAGGAGACTACACTCCCTGCACACTCCACACACTATACACTAGACACTAGACGGTCTACACACCAATCACCATACACTACACAAGTGTGTACACTGTACTGTACACCTGCACGACCCTGTGGCACGATGAACCTAGTCAGTGCTACTTCTCAGAGCAACCTGACCTCAACTCCGTGGTATATTTGAAAGATTGTTGATTTTCAATAGATCTACAAATAAGAACATGTAGCGAGGAAAAATATTATTTTTGTTTTGTCTGAAAACACTGAAAAATATATCTGCACAAGGAGAATATTTCGGCAGCTTTTTTTATATTCTGGGGGCGCAGGATACTCGGTATTACTTAACCTTTTCTAATAGAAAAAAATATGAAATATTCTTGTTGTGATGAGAATACGGAATACATAATGCTTTCCGAGATATTCTTATAAAGAGAATAGTAATACTGATAGAATAGTATCCGAAATATCAGTCTCCAACAACATGCTTTCTAGTGCCGCCATATGAATATAATAAGTTCAGTTGTAGGGTAGTTGTAGAGATCGTATCTAGTATATTTCTACGTAATGCATACTTATTCCCAATGTCCTTCATTACAACGACATATTTTATTTTTGACTTCCAATGTCTTTCTTACTTACGCGCATTTTAGTTCTCTTGGTACTTTTATCCGTCTAACCAGTGGGGTAACTAACATGGGTGGCACCCGGGGCGGATAGGACGGATAATGTAGGTAGTAATTCTTTTGTAGGGTTATCATTATATTTCTTTTAAGTTTTGGTACATATATCTCGATACAGGAATGCCCTAGTGAGATGTGCAGCTTATGTTTTTATGTATTTCTTATTTTTTCAATAAATAAATAAATGTAGTTGGTGCCCCCCCCCCCCCCCCCCCCCATTAAAGTTGACAAACACTGATTTCGACTCATAAAAAATTGGTCTGTCCCCTGGGGGGGGGGGTGGCTGGATAATCGTGATTGGTTGGAGGCGCGTCACCCCCCCGTCGGGTGGCACCCAGGGCGGCCTTCCCCCCCCCCCCTCGCTACGCCACTGCGTCTATCCACTAAACGTGTCCAAAAAATCAAAGGGCCAGTTGTTTCGCAGAACTTGATCAATATAATTTTCACGTTCTATGAAAGTTCTGTTCATGTTGGTACTGTGAAATAAGTGGTCTGTAATGGAATAATAATAGAACTTATTTATTTTTATTTATTTTATTTTATTTAGTAAAAGATTATACATTTATACATATACATTATTTAAGAAATTTTTTGACTGCCCAACTAGGAGGATTCCCGTTTTAGGACAGTCAAATTAGGATGCGTATTAACATACGGAACATGGTTTGTAAATAATATAAAAGAACAAAACAAAAATAAAAGATTAAAACAAAGTGACTGTTCTTTGTTTAGCAAAGTTTTAAAAAAATATATTAATTACGTAGGTAATTAATATTATTTTTAGTAGGTAGTTACTTAATTACAGAGGATTAAAACATATAGATATAGAACAAACGTGTAAGCATTGCATATCATAGTCCTACACAGATGGGTTGTATAAAATAAAATAAAAAAGAGAAGAGAAAGAATTAAAAAAAATATATAATAATAATAGTAATAATAATAATGGTAATAACCAATCGATACAGAAAAGATAACCGTGCTTTGCTTGAATTGAACATTCTCAAAACTTGAATATTAACGTTCAAATTCTGTGAAACATTGGCCCTAAAGTGTTTTAAGTCCACAAATTTGAAAACGACGGCAAATGCTGGTTCAAAAGTCTTGAAGTCCAAACGATTTGATTTTATTACTGATGTGAGGGTTGTTGCAACTAATATAACTGTTGGTGTTGGTTTCGTTTGGCTTCTATCACTAACCAATCCAATAATAACCTTTGTCAGCCTTCCCTTTACTCCTGTTTGCTTATTCGATTCCAAATGATTCGAAATGAAATAACAATTATGTATTTGTGCAATTAATAATGTTAATGAATATTGTTTGTTATCCCCCAGCCCTGTGCGAGAACATCGTGTGCAAGTATGGCGCGCGCTGCTCGGCCGGCGAGTGCGTGTGCCCTACCGACTGCGCAGGTTCTGACGCCGAGCCAGTTTGCGCAAACACCATGGCCACCTACTCCAGCGAGTGCGAGCTGCAGCAGGCGGCCTGTCTGCTGCCGCGCGGACACAAGCAACTGCACGTCATCTTCTACGGGGACTGCAAGGATCGCTTCGCGGTGGCTGGACCGCCAATAGCTCTAAGTAAGTTCATTTCATTTTTTTCTTCGGGTCAAGGACACAATTCATCTTTTCGACAAGGCGCAACCAGAGGTCTCTATCATGAGCTATTTTAAGTGGCCTCGGTTCATTCCAAGCCAAATATCTCCTGTTTTCTTCAGCTGGGGTCCAAACCACCTCATCTGAGGCTTTTCTGCAAAAAGTAGCAGGGGTTCCATGTCAAGCGCTTCTTATGTAGACCATCAAGCTTCTCACTGGTTGCCATTATGTCATTATAATATTAATTTTGCCACCCCTCCAAAATTTCTAATTACGGCACCATGACTCTTTTATGGATTTTCAGCCGAAACTTAAACCGAATCCCAATTTCGGCTCCTGTTCTAGTTTCTACCGAAACCGATACTTATTTGAATAGGTTTAATATATAGCACTCTATACCCCGAAATTGGCTGATTTTAATGTTAAACGTGTAAGAGGTCATTAAAGTAAGTGTGAAATAAACATAGCCATGAATTATAATATTAAGTTGGTGTAGGTACTTTTAGGTTATTTTTTAACTAAGAGTTATTCAATATAGGTACGCTATATAAGTAGATAGGTACTTACTTAAATGTAAAAAAAGATCTTAGAACTAGTAACTATAGTCAACAGATCAGTCTAGTGTTGTCTTTTTCTTAGACAATAGCAATACAATAACTAAGTGTTATTTGTGCTTCGGTTAATTTGTGGCCGAAACCGAAAACGCGGTAGAAACTCGTTTATTTGACGAAACTGGCTGAAATCGAAGCTGAAACTTTGGTCGTACACAAATAACATTAATAATACATGCGCTACTAGTACCTACCTTAATAACAGAAAAAATCAATAAATGGATTTGCAGAAGCAGATCAGGAACTAATTCACTAACAAACTAACATTTTATTCCGCCAGCGACCGCCATCCCATTACCCTTCCCACCCACCCTCTCCGAGCAAGACCAAGAGAACTCCACCTCCCTCCCCGGCCTGACGGAGTACCCCGAGCACTCGCAGAGCACCCTGGAGCAGCTGGCTTGCAAGGACATCCACTGCGACTACGACGCCACCTGCGAACTGGGCTCGGACAACTTCCCGCGGTGCTCGTGTCTGTTCGACTGTCCACTGGACGAGACCAACGAGGACTACTTCCCGGTGTGCGCTTCGGACATGATGCTGTACACCTCCATGTGCGCCATGCGGATGGAGGGCTGCCACAAGCAGATCGAGCTGAGGCTCAGGCCGCTGGAACTTTGCAAAGGTGGAGGTTACTAACATTACCTTTATTAATCTATTAACTGACTATCTAAGGTTATGGGCCTAAAACCTGGCAGGGCTCCAATAAGGGCTCAATTATTTATTTATTAATAAATAAATAAATAAAATTATATCTGCTTTTGAGGAATTATCCAAGAACAAGCTGAAGTCGTGGGAGGATTTTCCTCAATAATATAATATCTAACTCTACAAACCCGCACTTTGACTCTTCAATATGCCTGTCGTTTAAAGTGTTACAATACCGCTTGTTGGTTTAGCTCCAACAAGATACATTACATTGAATATCTTATTAGCTAGAAGCTAGTCCATCAACGTTAACATCACCTACTCACGATCACATCTCTGAGCGTTATTGCTGAAGCCAATTGGCGTTTCCATTCGTGCGTAATTTATACGGCAATTCCATTGATTCAATATTTAGTTCTCACTCCGGCTGGGAACATAACAAAGACATTGCATTAACCGCTTGTTTATTTAAACAGGCTAATAGACAGACTTGTCAATAATATGTTGACGTAGCTGCTAAGCAGGGTAGTAAAAATTCGACGTGTTGAAAACTTCATACATTTAAATCCATAAATCTCTCCTTTTTCTACGAACTGGAGTGTGCGTGAAGGCGTCAAATGTCTTGATATACTACCTACCACTCATTAATTATTCTCAATTCTATTTCTCCAGGCAAAGTTAGTTTACTATAATTCGTCTCAAGGCCCGTATGAATCTTAATTTCTCGAAATATTTTGCAGACATTATTCATATTTATAATAGATATTTACATTAAATTTAATGTTCAGCTAAACACTGTAAACGACTAATGGATCCAATATATCAAATCTAAATACCAAATAGGAATACATATTAATAAGCCATACCGCAATCACGAAGTGCCTTGATACAACAGAAGTCAAATGAGAGATAATAATGTATCCGAATACGAAGCTATTTACTATTCATGGGGGTTTTAATACAATTCATGATAATTATAATACAAATTGTTATCACTCCTCTGGAGAACGTGCGAAATACATGTTTATTTAGCATTTACTTCAAGAGCTCAATTCGCCTGATTTGTGACTAAACTGGTACTAACTCTGGCCGCCACTCATTCCTGGGAAAGTCTCCCCAACAGCACAACCAACAGCATTTGCTTATAAAATTCCGTGTTTTATAAGTGACCTATTTTTTTCGAAATTATACAGAATACCTGTTTATAAGCCTGGAGCATTTAAGGAGCCCAAACTACTGCATTCTACACTTAAAAGTATTGAAAGAAATTTACTTCGCGGCGTAAATATCTCATAAATTGAAACCCTAGAAATCTAATGCCTAAATAAAGTGGCACCAATCTGTAAACCATGTCTTCCTGCAAAGAGGCTCTTAAAACTTCCAGTTGACTCAATATTAACAAATTATATATAATGTTTCTTGATAAATAAATTTACGATCCAACTCGAGCCGGCGGCGAAAGCAACACTCTAATCGTAGGTGATTTAAATTCATGTCATCGAATTACATGTTTATAATTAATTCGAAACAAAACATGTAATAAAAAGGACATATTATGGTGCTAAACCAAACTGTTTACCTAAGATTCAATAACGTTTTTTCGATATCGTCACCCGAACCCCGCTAGGGCAGCTAGAAGTTTGTGATTGTGTCCTTTCAGACCAGGAGACGAGATAGGTAAACCCTACGTCATCGAGTACACGGATGAAACTACTTTTTTTTAGTGATAATGGACACTTAGAAAACCTTTAAAAAGCTGGTCTGCCGGTGCGCCTCTTGGCAGGAGCCGCGCTGCCATGGAAATAGTCAGCGATTTTTTTCGAAAAAATACGTCATCGAGTACACGAACGGGAATGGTTTCATATGATAAAGGTCGATTAGAAAATGAGAAAAAAGCAGGGCTGCCAACCGGCAGCCTGGCAAGTTCGCAGGCAGCCGGCGTCAAAGTGTGGTAAAAAATAGTACATTTTACTTCATCGAGTACACGTATGAAACTGATGAATAACTATAGTCCAGATGATTTCTTTTAAGAATTTCTTGGTCTGCCGACCAGCAGCCTGGCAAATTTTTGTGTACGATTTTTTAAAGTTTTTTTTATTTTTTTTGTAAATTTTTCGTTTATCTTTATTATTATTTTTATTTCGTTATATTTTTAAAACCTTAGATTGCCATATTTTAAAGATATAAGCGATAATGATAAAAAAAATAATTTGAGAGTTCCGAGTGTAACCATCCGTCAGGTGAGCCGTTCGACGCCAAACCACTTACGAAACCTGCCGCGGTGCCCCTCACCGCTGTCGCGTGTCAATATTATTGTACAAATTTATAATATTAATAGTCCTTTTAAGATTGCCTAATAGTCCATAGTAGTTGGAATTTAAAATTTGGCATTCTAAGTTTTTAAAACCATATTGAAATAAAAATAATAATAAAGATATTGAAAATATTTTTTTTAAATTAAAAAAAAAAATTAAGACTTTAAAAAATCGTACACAAAAAACTACCAGGCTGCTGGTCGGTAGACCAAAGAAATCATGAATAGAATAATCTAGACTGCAGTTTTTCGTTAGTTTCGATCTTGTATTCGATGTAATCGGTGCAGCAGGGCAAGCGAAACCGATATGAAACGGACGGGGTTTCGGAAATTCCCGTCGTTTTACGGACGAACGCAGCTCTTACAGCGACGGTGCGTTGGTTTTTCGAACTTCCACCTACTATGGACTATTAGGCAATCTTAAAAGGACTATTAATATTATAAATTTGTACAATAATATTGACACGCGACAGCGGTGAGGGGCACCGCGGCAGGTATCGTAAGTGGTTTGGAGTCGAACGGCTCACCTGACGGATGGGTACACTCGGAACTCTCAAATAATTTTTTTTTATCATTATCGTTTATATTTTTAAAATATGGCAAACTAAGTTTTTAAAAATATAATGAAATAAAAATAATAATTAAGGTAAACAAAAAATTTTAAAAAAATATAAAAATTTAAAAATCGTACACAAAAATTTGCCAGGTTGCTGATCGGCAGACCAAGAAATTCTTAAACGGAATGATCTGGACTATAGTTATTCATTAGTTTCATTAGTGTACTCGATGACGTAAAATTTACTATTTTTTACACCACTTTGACGCCGGCTGCCTGCGAACTTGCCAGGCTGCCGGTTGGCAGCCCTGCTTTTTTCTCATTTTCTAATCGACCTTTATCATATGAAACCATTCCCGTTCGTGTACTCGGTGACGTATTTTTTCGAAAAAAATCGCTGACTATTTCTATGGCAGCGCGGCTCCTGCCAAGAGGCGCACCGGCAGACCAGCTTTTTAAAGGTTTTCTAAGTGTCCATTATCACTAAAAAGTAGTTTCATCCGTGTACTCGATGACGTAGGGTTTACCTGTCTCGTCTCCTAGTCTATTTTCCAGTAACCAAGCGTCCGCCCCTTTTAGTCGCCGTGGAAACATTTTATCGTAGGAATTATTTGCCATATTCACATGACTACCACAACAGGGGCATTAGCCTAGAATGGTAGTTAAAAAAAATGACAAAAAACTGTAACATATAAAAAAATTTGAAAAAAAAAAGCCTAAGCGACCTAAGCAAATTACTTGTGAATTATGAATGCGTCCACGGGTTAGGTTCTTTAAATTTATAATAAATCATAACTTTCAATTATTGTAGACATTACCTATGTACTTTATGTAAAGAGTGATTTCTTTCAATTATTAAAGAAAATTTCAACTATTTTGTACTGGGAAAACTTTTTCCCGCGTTTGCCGGTGTTGATTATTATAACAAGGCTGGTGAAAATTAGAACCATTTCGTCCATCATTATTGTTTATGATTTTTTCAGTGCTTGCGGGCGGCTTTCGGCGGTAGGAGCCATTTTTCATTTGGCGCGCTGAAACTGACATGGTGAAATTGGCGAAAAGTTTCAGTACAGACTATGCTACTCCTCACCATGATTGATTAAAAATTTACAATGACTTGATAGAAGAGACGGTCCAGAATTGCCAAATTTGTAATGCTACGCCTATAGAAAAGAATAATTTAACCCTTTTAGCCGCACATTATTGTTTACAAATCACTTTGAAAACAGGCCAGTTAAGCCATAAAAATGTATAACTTTAGTTCAATAAACACAAGGGTTCAGTTTTAAAAGAATATAAGTAAAACAGAAAATAAAGTGCAGTTCGATCAGTAATTGGACCATAGTGCGCCGCGCCGACCTTATTATTTATTCGGGGTTTAACTTAAAAGGGGATTTATTGAGTGGATTCGAAATAAGTTCGCCCTAGTCCTGTTTTATTGGGTTATCCTTATCCAAAAACTAAAAAAGGGTTCCTCTTGATATCGGATCAATGCTGAAAAAACTTAGGCTTTCCGCGAAGAGGGTGTACCCATTTAATGATAAACATATTTTTGTGAAATCTTTGTTGTTGAATATTTTTATACACTCTTTTTGTATATGCATCAATAGTAGGTTTTATACATCCATAAAAGAATTTATTAATATAATGAATGAGTAGGGTATGGGTTAATTTTTTCATGAAAAGTCTATTTTCTTTATTTTATGTTCATAAAGTTGGATAGGATGAAGTAAAGAATTTAATATTATGTACATTAGCAATGGATAATGAAATTGAGAATGTTATAAATTTCAGATATCTCTTTTTAAAAATAAAATACAAAAGCGCGCACAATCTGTTCATCTCATTAAAGCAACAAGTTATTTAGACCTGTTTTTGCTTTAAAAACCGATTTCGTATTGGAGTGTTAATTTTTTTTTTATACGTTTGCCGAACAAACGTTCACATTAATGACATACAAACGACTTACACAGTAGCTCTTTAATTTTAATTTGATTTCTCTTGTGTATTAATATTTGAAATACGAGGTTTATTTATATTATTTCTCGCGTCTATTCCGCTAGAAATACGCAGACAACCCAAACATTTTCTGAAATAATTGCTCTTATAATGTATGCATGTACGCTTGTAAGTCTGAATTCACTTGTATTTCGTGTTTGTTTCGCGGTTCTCTAACCACTTTACAAATGCCTAATTAATAATTCAGACACAAAGCAGGTGTAGGTACATGTATTGTATAAATGATAATATATTATGAATTAGTGTTTAACAGTGTGGAAATGTTACCTAAGCGCCCACCTTTTTAATTAAGAATGATTTTTGTGGGTGAGGTGACTATAAGTGTGGATGATTTGTATTGAAGGTTTGGAGTCGCGGCCGTGTGCTGGGGGTTCTCCTGTAAGAGACGCCGCGGGGAGAGAGGTGGACTGCGGGGGAGGTCCCTCCAGACAGGACTGTCCCGTGGGGAGCTACTGCCACCATGCTGCCACCTCCACCAGGTGCTGCTTCAAGAGTGAGTGCCATCTTTCAACTCGGTTGTAGATCAAATATTTTGGAACCAAAAATATTACTTGTAAAACTTGATGAATATTAGCGTTTTACGGTGTCACACAAGGTTCAGAATAGGGACCTGTTTTGCTTTTAATAATTATTTGTGAAGGTAAATCATAAAGTAATATTATATAACTTACAATAATAATAGTATAGGGACACTATAAATGTGTACGGATATATTTTTCAATATAATAATATTATCACAGAAATAAATTAAACAAAATTACAGCTAATTTCGGTAAGGCCTTTTGATAAATTTAGGTTTGAACCTGGACAAGTTATTAAGTACAAAAATCGACCGCCTCTCTAAAAATCTTATATATTTGCTGCCCAAGGATTCTCCTTGAGTTAAGAAAACTTCCAGAGTAACAGTTTTGGTTTATCCCCTAGACGAGACTCTTCAGCGCAAGAACTGTGAGGAATCGAGTCACGGCTGCTGTCCCGACCAGCGCACACCAGCCGGTGGGCCCGCGCAGGCTGGCTGCCCCAGCACGTGTGGCTGCCACCGGCTGGGCGCGTTGGCCGACACGTGCGACCCGGACAGCAAGCAATGCGCGTGCCGGCCCGGCGTGGGCGGATTGCGCTGCGACCGCTGCGAGCCGGGATACTGGGGGCTGCCGAGGATTGGAGCGGGACACAAGGGTTGCATTCGTGAGTCTTCTTCATCTATTATTTCAAAATTGCAGGAATTTTGTCCTCATGCTAATCTTTGCCCTCCAAAATCATTGTTATTATTATAATTCTTACGTATTATCCAAAATTATTGGACCAAGTCCATTAATCGGCAATGAAAACCTCCTTCAAGAATGCTATGACTTAGTTTTCGGAACGAAGAAAGCTGAAAAAGTTTATTGTAAGAAAGGCAGTTGTTCTCTTTATTTCCGTTTGCACATATATATTGACCGGTACGATCAGTCCAGGCGATATTTGTAGGGGACTATATGACTATCAGCCTTTTGTCTATTGCAGCGTGCGGATGCTCCATGTTCGGCTCCGTGCGTGAGGACTGCGAGCAGATGACTGGGCGCTGCGTGTGCAAGGCCGGGATCCAGGGACAAAAGTGCACGCTGTGCATGAACCATGAGGAGGTGCTGGGACCCAACGGCTGCTTTAACTGTAAGCATGTTCAATATGCGAACTAAAAAAAGTGCATTAAAAATATGACGTTATACTTATTATAACTTCTCATACAAACCTCTGTTTTGTGTTTCCACCTTCCAGCTGAAACGGGAGCCATGGCCCCTGCGTCCTGCTCCGACATCGTGTGCTATTTTGGGGCTGTTTGTGTGGAGGCCGACGGTCGGGCCGCCTGCCAGTGCCCCGCCGCCAGCTGCCCAACGGACTCCACTGATCCTTCCATGCTGGTAAACCGATCTACCTCTCTTTTTCTCTCTCTCTCTCTTTGACATTAGTGCAAATATCTTTTTAAATTTAATAGAGATATCAAATATCAACCACTAGCGTGTCGGTACGTTTGGCTTGTTTTGAAAAGTTACTTCTCATAGGAGTTAGGACCCTCCAAAATCGTTTAAATTGCCTGGTTTGAACGCCATCAACGGACAGGTTTACAAACTGAAGAACGTGTTTTAAAAAAAAAGCGAAATGTACAAACATAGAATATTTTCTTCTAATGCAGTTGGTAATAAAAATCGGTCCAGTTTAGGAGAAAAAATGGGAAGTACGAAACCTTGTTTTTGACGATTTTATTCAGGTATTATATTTATATTAGGTGTTGTCCCTTTCGCTCAGTTTGGGGGGGGGGGGTAAAAGCGATAGTGACAGCAAAAGTAAAATAAACAAGTACCTATTTTTCAATTTAAGTAAGTACAATGTTTAGATCAAATTCGTCGTCTCAAAAGAGAAAAAATGCAAACATCTCACATAACCATAAAAGCAGAGAAAATCAAATAGACGAGCTAAATTTAATTAAGTACCTAAGTGTAATACTATGTACCTACTTTTGGACAAGGAAGTTCTGAATTTTATGTATCAAACAAATACAACAAAAGATTAGGTACTACATTGTCCATCAAATCTTATATTTCATGTATCTCTTAAAATGACAAAATTATTATGTGATAATTACATAAATAAGTAATGTATTTTCAGGTCTGTGGTAGCGATGGCCAGACCTACCCATCCGAGTGCCATCTCAAACTTCAAGCGTGTCGCACTCAGGAAGACGTGGTGGTCCAAGCCTTCGGGATCTGCAAGGGGAGTGAAGACATCACCGGCACAGCACTGCCCTCCAAGCACTACTCCCCGCTGCAGTTCACTCAGCAGGACGACAACAACTTCCCTTCCAAGTCTACGCGACACCTCCTGGTGCCTGATCCGCGCAACTATTACAATAACTACGGAAGGGGGTACGAAGTGTCAAGAGACAAGGATTCCACCAGCAGTCTGGATGGGGATAAGGGGCCGCACAGAGGTAATGAAACAAACTTGTTATTACAAATCTGACAATTTGAATACAGTTTGTCGTGATTTATTTTTGGGATATCACGCCGTATTGCGCTACCTCCTTCTCTTTTGGATAGCGTTACGGTGCCCATTATCAAGGTATAAATGTAATTTGATTACACATCTGCCCTGGCCACAATTACACACCTGCCCTAATGATGGACACTCTAACGCTGTCCAAAACATTGGCTAAAGAAGGAGGCAGCTCAACACGACATAATACCCCAAAAATAAATCACCATTAACAGTTTAGCGTGTTTAAATATCACACTTGTGTGTAATGCTCGGGATATGGGGAGTAAAGGGGGCCCAACATAATATGAAGATGGGTAACATTTGTCACATGAGAATGCGTCGCTTCTATGACTCGTTCTTGAGTGCTGTGGAACTGTTTGCCGGCCTCTGTGTTTCCTCCCTCGTACGACATGGGTCCTCAAAAAGACCCTCCGCGCAGGATCTTCAAATATGACATAGGCCCTGAGAGAAATCATTCACTCCGGTTAAAAAAAAAATTGATTTTATCTTACTTTGGGTAAAATTGATATAACATTTTCAAACACCTAGATATATAATTTTTTAACAGATAATCATTTTATTGGCCTGTCTGATGCCAGGGATAGGTCTTGTGAAATGTAAATTGGTGACATCAGTTTTCATTCAAATCGGTATAAATTTCACTTTTCAGCGTTCATGTTCAGTGATTGGCAAAGTCAAGAGACAAATAGCACAATTACTGCCATCTATGAAATAAAATACGCTCTTCTCATTTTTCAAGAATATCTCGTGGACTGCGGTTTTTGATTTAAGGGGTGTTCAGACATGGCTATAAACCGCGAGCAGATTTCTGTTGAACCGCGAGCAGATTTCTGTTGAACCGCGAGCGCTTCTGTTTTGTACCATTCACACGACGCTATCAAATATTTCTTCCTATAATAGGAGAGGTGGTCAGATGAATTAGGGAACGCCCACGGAATGCTCATTTTTGTACTGAATCTGTCAACTTGACATCTGCCATCCACCGGTCTAGGCAGCTCCGTAATTAAAATTACCCCATGTCCTATTTTCGTCGGAGAGGGGGGTGTATAACTTTTTGTATATCGCCTCAGGCGCGGTTACGGCGTAAGATGTGTATTGTCTAAGGTTGATCTGCGCTAACTGCTTAGGTGTGAACGGTCTGAAGAGATTGTATAAAGAACGTTATTTGGCGTGCGATGATCTTTTATATTTTATGGCCGAGTCTGAACACCCCCTTAAAATTATTGTGTTAATTTCTTGATTTCGCCGCCAATATTCAAATCAAGAATATATATTTGTTACGGAGCTAAACCAGTAGGGAGCTCCTTCTTGCACATTTGTTAATCCGAGGCATAAATGTAACATGATTGTATTGTACCATTGCGTATTCCGTGATTCCAGGAGGATTTGGGCCCCTGTACCGCCCCACACCGGCCACGGTGCGCGCGCCCCCCGCGCTGGTGGGCGACTTGTGCAGCGATCACGCGGACTGTCTGGGGGTGCCCAGCAGTCATTGCCACCGCGCCGCCTGCCTCTGTCAGCCCGGACATCGCCCGGCCGCCGACAGAAGGGAGTGCATCCGTATGTCTTTCCATTTTAATTTTTTGTATGAAACGTGAAGAGGGTCAAGAAATACCAATATCAAGCTGTGTTTTCAATGTTCTGCCTTGACGGTAGAAGTTTAGGCTTTTTGGAAAACGAGCTGTGGTTATTATAACTATTTTGTTTATTTTTATATGAGTTACAACAGTCCCAACTGCCTGGAGCTAGTGGGAATGGGAATGGAGTTCCTGGCTATTTAGATCTGGTCACTAGACACATCTAAATTCATTTTAAGCAACATTTCGATTCTGAAAGTACAACATAGTACAACAGGGTGTAAACGCAAAATTCTGAAGGATTTAAACCAGCGATTCCTAGGTATATTTGGAGTAAAAATGCAGTGTCATTTTGCTGTCCGATGATATTTTTTTCAATTAAAAGCAATAAAAAAAAATTCCATCATACATTGCAACTGAGTAGTCTGTTACACGCTAGCGGGTCACTCGATAAGCACTCCAGCAGCACGGTAACACACGAAACAGCGCCAGTATCATGTGATCCCATCGCAACGTGTGGCAGTGTGATCAGTGGCTAAGTGTGATTGAAAAATATATATATGTTTTTTTTTAATAGAAAAAATATCTTCATTCATCAAAATGATGACAACTTTTTGTACTTCAAATACGCTCACAATTCGTCGGGTATGTGCTGTTATATCCTGTATACTTCACTAAAAGTTGTCTTATCTCACCAAATATTGATGCTCTTCACTTGGGAGTGGTCTCATTCGATTTAGCACCAATGAAAACAAAGTAAACAATTCGTCACTCGACCTAGTGCGACGTGCAAATATGTATTTTTTCAAAAAATCCCCTCCTACCCCAACCCCCTGGAGGGGTGTTCCACAATTTTTTTCTGGCAGACTGCAGATCTTCATTTATACTGCTAAGCTGAATATATGACCAAAATTTCATGAATGCACAAATTTTATCATCGATTCATCAAATCCTTTTTTTTCTACAAACACGGCAATCTTATTTTGTGGCACCATTTTAATTCAAAATTAATAAAATACTTAGTTTTTACCAATTTTATTACCTGCTTAAACCCTTTTTTAGCTTTCCACTCTCTTAATATTGATCAATCTAATAATTATTAAAATATTTTAATAAATTTCATAGGGCCATTGATTGTAAAATATCACATCACACTATCTTAAAAAAAATCATTAAAATTACCAAATACTTCTCTAGTTCTAGTTAATATAATGCCACTTGTTAGTATGTTAGTATTATGTAGTAATAAAAAGTATTAATTTTAAGATATTATTCATTATTTTCAGCTACAAACGAAGACTTTACAACCACCACCGAGGAACCAAGAGCTTGTTCTTCTGAACCCTGCATGAACTTTGGGACATGCATCGACCTACCAGAATCAACATTCACTTGTATTTGCGATTCCCAATTTACTGGGGAACTGTGTCAAGACAGAATACCGTCACAGGAACCTATTAATTACATCGAAACCCCCTCCTTTGATGGGCGGGCATACATCAGACTTAAGCCCCTCAAAGCTTACCATAAACTTAACATCGATGTGGAATTTAAAAGTTTCTCAGAAAATGGTGTAGTGCTCTATGATCAGCAGAAATCTGACGGAACTGGAGATTTCGTTTCTCTTGCCATTGTTAATGGATTTGTAGAATTCAGGTACAAATATTTATTAATCATTTTTTGGGTAACTCTTATCTCTCAATGATTCATAGATTTTCCTGGAAAAGGGCATTTTGTTTCATTCATAAAGTCTTGTGATTTATTTGTAGGTATAATTTGGGAGATGGCGTTGTCGTTCTAACATCAATTGAGAAAATACAATTGAACGAATACCACAAAGTTTCAGCGAAGAGATATCATCGCGATGGAATTCTCAGTGTCGATGATCATGAAGATGTCGTCGGTCAGTCAATGGGAAGCCTCAAAGCATTGGACTTGTCAGAAGATACTTTCATTGGAAGCGTTCCTACAAATTACACCAAGTATGTTTTATAATATTTTTACTAACAGATTGTTGTAATTTTCTGGTAATTTTTTACTTTTACACTGATATTATTTTCTTGTTTCAGGGTATTCGATAACATTGGTACAAAACATGGTTTTACCGGCTGTGTAAAACATCTGAGAGTCATTCGACACCAAGTCACAAAGAAACTTGGCAAAGATGATGCCGCTATCTTAGCGATGCAAAATGTTAGAGAATGCACGTCTAACCCGTGTGTCAGTGCTCCGTGCTACAACGGAGCGACCTGCCACGCTAATGACGATGAGGAACTACAGTACACCTGCATCTGCTCTGGAAGCTACAAGGGGACGCAGTGTGAAGAGAAGGTTGACCCTTGTGAGACAAATCCTTGTGGAAAGGAAGAAGGAGTCTTCTGTGACTCGACACCCGCCGGGGAGTTTGTTTGCAAATGCCAGTTTGGAGGGAAGCTTGTGACAACGGAAGAAGTGAAAACCTGCTCATATGGTAAATTTCCTTTTTGTTTCAGTGCTGCTAAATCAGTATTATTTATTGAATTATTATTTTTAGTTCAAAAAAAAAATTATATAATTAGGTAGGTACTAATAAAATTTCCACATAATTTAAGTGTACACTTTACATTACCTACCTTACTAGATGTATAGGTTATCCAAAAGGGTTCGCAACATTTGGTTGAGACTGGATCATTTTTGACCACTGCAGTTGGAGGAATGGATTTATACATCTGCCACTCCTGGACACACTGACCCCCAGATTCCTACCCACCCCTCATACCTTTTTGCTTCCCAAAAGGATAAGAATTAATAAAGTAGATGGTGTGTAAACAAAGAAGAAATAGAGTACATTTGTAGGCATATTTTAAAGTTAAAAATATGATAAAGAATAATAAGTTCTATCTTATAAGGTGTTCAATTACAATAGCCACACTAATACAAAAACACAATAATAATGATAGTATTATTATCAATGTACTTACAATGTAATAACTTACCTTTTTCTTGTTTCTTTAGAAATGTCAACTCTCCATGAATCTTATGTGCCAGAGTTCAATGGAAGCAGTTATCTTCAGCTACCCAAGCTCGACGGCCTAAGTGACGCATTCCGCATCGAGCTCTGGTTCCTGACCAAGAAACTGTCCGGATTGCTCTTTTACAACAGCCAGTCCAGTAAAGCAAAGGGAGACTTTATTTCACTCAACCTGGTGAATGGCTACTTGCAATTCAGATTCAACTTGGGGAGTGGAATAGCAAACATCTCGTAAGTTATTCATTGCATTGTATTTTATTTAAAAATAACCATAGTTTATCAAATAATGTACATATATGAATGAATCTTTATCCATTTTTTAAAAATATTTATTAAAAAAATAATGTTACATCATTTACAGAAAATATGTTACAATGCACATAGTAATCATTCCACATAATATATCATTATATAAAATATGTACCACCATAAAAAAGTTAGGTTTGTGTTTATGTGGGATGTGTTATAATGTTCATTATGTCTTTATTTATATTGTATTAGTATTCAGTTCATATTTTCACTGTGCTTTTAATGATTGTTATGTATTTGTATTTCTAATACTTTCTGGTAATTATTTTTTTATTTTTTATACGCTTTACAAATACAAGACAAAAAGTCCCGATAAACTACTTTTTAGCAGTTTGTCTAACGGGTTCTTTACGTTAAAGATCTTATTATAGTGATTTAATAGTTACATTTTTACAATTACATAAAATAAAATTTAAATTTTTACAGAAATATACATAAAAAGAAATTTTTGAAAACATAAATGACATTTTTAAAGTCTTTAGAATAATGTGTCATTGTAAGCTAATACAAATTAATTATTTCCGTAAGCCAAGTCTTCAGTAAATTCATCAATTGTTTGTTTTGGGCACAGTTTTTAATTTCAGCAGGTAACATATTTAAACAACTGGAATCATGTAATTTAACATTCTTTGTCCATATTTATTTGTATGCTTAGGTACAATTAGCCCTTCATTAAAGTTAAAACGAGTATTATGGTTGTGTTCCAGCCTGTTTATATATAAAGGATTATTTATGTGCTGAAATATAATTTTGTACCACAGAATTGCTCTCACTGAAAGAATTTTGAGACTCTGATAAAAGTATGGAATATTATGCCTTTCTTTGTATAAATTTTTTTCGGCTAATAATTTAACCAATGAATTTAACCAATGACTTGAAAAATTTCACACTAGGATATATATAGTTGAACTGCCCCAATGTTTTATTACTTTTGGAGAGGGAGGATTGATGTTTGTTTGAATTTTTTATTATTTTTAAAAGGTGCAGTTTTATTTACAATATTAACTTTGTTTTTATATTAACTTTGCTTTTTAAAGATTCCCTGAGAAGGTGACCAAAGACAGATGGCACAAAGTGAGAGCCTTCAGGACTGGTCGGGAAGGAACATTGAGGTTGGATGAGGGGCCCGCTGTCACAGGAAATTCAGCTCCTCCTCTCACAGAACTCAACCTGGGTCTTCCTGTTTTCTTGGGATCTCTACCGTAAGTTTTAATTAACATTCTTAAAGTGTCTAAAACTGTCTTTAAGTGTCGCATAACAGTCTTATAAAATTCAGTAAAACTTTCATGTAACTTTTAGCTACCCGACTACCCAACTTCTATAAAACGACTGACATTTCATATCTGAACTTCACATTTTCATAAATGTGTTTAAATAACTTAATAATATAATATATTTATTAACATATGACTTTTTTCTTTTTTTTGTTAAAATTGTTCTCTTCAACTATAAGTTTCGTATTTATTGTTTTTTAGATCACATACAAAACCGCATCGCTTGTCAGGAATTACAAGCAGCTTTGTCGGAGCCATCCAGCAAGTGTTTGTTAATTCCATTCCACTCATTCTTTACAACGAAGACACTCCTCAATGCTCCATGCTGCCAAATGAAGAAGTATTGCCATGCGCCACAGTCGGGACATCCAGATATTCAGGTTTCCCATGCTCTCACTCCTCCAACCCTTGCCAACACAACGGGGCCTGCGTGCCGATGCTCAATGAATACAAGTGTATTTGCAAGGACGGGTTCGAAGGAAGGAATTGTGAGACAAGGCTGCATGCAGAAATCACAGATAACAACACCCCCGTGAGATTTGACGGGGAAGCGTACTTCGCCTACAGAAGTAGAGGCGGCAGAAGGTACTTCCAAAATATTTTGTTTGATTAGCAATAAAGCATGTATGACAAGAAAATAACATTGTTTTAATATGTACGAACTCTTCTGAACAATATTTTGAAATATGGTTTAACAACAAAGTGTGGACAAAACTTTTACTTATTACATTTCCTTTACTAATCACTACTAATCCTTTCAGTACTAACAGCATGAGGGATGCTCTTAACATCGACAGCTAACAACGAGCCACACCGAAAATAGTCTAAAATTATTATTGTTTTATATCTTCAATATGTTATAGTTTGATAAAACATAATTATGGAATAACTTGTAAACACTTCTTCCACTAACAATAATTAATGTAAGTGCAATCCTGACTAATTCTCAAAACACGTAACTAAATCATTTTTTCAATATGTAATAACTTAATTTTAGTTAACTAAATTATTTTTTCCAATAATAACTTATCTATACTTGTTTATAATTTTAATTTTCTTGTCAATTACACTTTATTTATCTTTTACAGAAAACTTCCTGAGAGAGGAATGCGCTTAGACATAAAATTTCGCACAACTGAGAGCTCTGGACTGCTAATATGGAGAAGGAAAGGTGGCATTGGACAGGGAGACTTTCTGGCCCTCGGCATTATAGATGGTTACGCTGAACTCATCTACAGCGACTACAGTTCTCGGAACATCTCCTCAAATCGCAAGGACCGCTGGTACAGCACCGTGCGCTCTCGGGTCCGAGTGGATGACGGATTGTGGCACACCGTTGTCATCAAACGGCGAAAGAAGATGTCCTTGATACAAACTGATGATCAACCATCCATCAGAGGCTACACACAGTTGCCAATATTGACAACGAAGGCAAATCCTAAATTATGGATTGGTAAGTTATAAAAGTAAATAAGCCCGTTGAAAATTGACAATCAAACACGTACAAAATACAGTAGACTCTTGACCATGTGCATTAACCATTAATAACTGGTTCACTTTACTTTCCGCTTACTACAACATAACTTTACAGACCAGCAGGGCCGCCGAGAGGGTATGTTGGCCAAGTCTGAAACTAGGGGCCCGGGTCTAAGGGGGGGGGCCCGGGGCGGGCCCCGGATTTTTGACTAATAAAAGCCAATGACCATCCAATGACACTCAAAGCGGACGCGGACGGGCCCGCACGCTCCGTAGGCCCAGCGGTCAAGCACGCCAACGTGCCGGCTAATATCAAGCAATGTTATTTTTAACACTGACAAATCAAAATGATATTATGTAACTAAAAAGATAAATGGAGACTTAGAAAAAATAATTAAATTTCATGTTCCGTACATTGAAAATTAAAACTCTTTAAAACAAAATTCAAGTTCCATTATATTCGCTATGTGCTGCGCATAGTCTCAATGTATGTACATAGAGGAGATGCGGCTCAATCTTGTGTAGAGGCTATTACGTTCTTCTAAATCGTCCAAAAGTGCTACAATGTATTCAGTTTAAGTCCATGAAGAAGGGAAATTCTGCAAGAAAGCATTAGGTGTTCGCTTCACTCTCATTCTAAAACAAGATGGTCTGCAAGAGTAGACAGCGTGCGGCCTTTTGCTGCTCATATTCCTGGACTGAAAGTTGCTCTTAGTAAGATTAAAGAGCTTTATCTCACTCCTCAAACTTTGGCCGAAATTAAGGGCATTGATTGGACAAGTATATGAATACATTTGAATGTCTACTTATGTCGTCGACATGGTTTAAAGTGTTGTCTGAAATAAACTACTGGAGTATAGTTTTGCAAGCGAGACAAGTAACCCGGACGTGGAAGTTGTCAATTTGCAACACTTTGTTGAAAACCTAACTACCCTTCGTTCTAAGTGGACTACAATATTAGAAAAGTGTAAACTTGTAGCTGAGAATATTGGAATTTCACAAGAACTCCCAAAAAAAAGAAAAAGTTTTGGCTGATAAAAGTCATGAAAAACAGATTGATTGCCCAGAAGAGAACTTTAAAATTAATGTTTTTTATGTGTTGTTTGACAGTATCATTAGAAACTTGACTAGAAGATAGAAAGCTGTCAACAATATTAATGAATTGTTTAAGTTTCTTTGGCAATACCTAAGTATGATTCAAGAAGAACTAAAAGAAAGTGTGAAAAACTGGTGTGATCACTATAAAACTGATGTATCTGAAGAAGAAAAGATTTTGGAAATTGAACCTTAAAAACTATTCAACCAGTAAACTTTTCAGAACATTTAAATCCACTGCAGTTACTAAATACTCTTTCAAACCAAAAACTGTCAAATCTCTTCCCTAAAGTAGTAATTGCCATTCGAATTTTCTGTACTCTGCCTGTAACAGTTGCGGAAGCAGAAAGATCTTTTAGTTTGTTGTCTACAGTGAAAAACTTTTTGCGTTCCACATTGGGTCAAGAACGTTTAACAAGTTTGGGAATGTTATCCTTAGAAAATGGTCTGGCCAGAAACTTGGACTTCGCCGATGTTATAAATATGTAGCTTTGCAAACAAGAAAAGTAGAAAAGCAATATTGTAGATGACAATTTTTATTTGCCTATATTATTATTTTATAGTTTGTGGAATTTTTACTATAATTTTAAAAATATTCCAATTTAGTATTCCATTACTAACGTATCTGCGAGTGTGTTGATATTATAATAATTTAATTTAGCTTTAAGATGTAATGAACAACAAAGAATATGCAAATACACACACAGTAGCCTAAAACAATAAACACAAGTATTTTATTTTGAGTATTCACCATAACTTTTTAAACATTTCCATTGAATAATTATGCTAAATTCGAATGATTGGTATAATGGTATAAGATAATAGAAAATAAGAAAAGGTAATGAAATAGTATTCCTAGCAGTAGCAGGTTAGCATGACATTTTTAATTGTTTTCTTTCTCCCCCCCCCCCCCCCCCCGGTAAGTTGGGGGAAGGGGCCCGGTATAGTCTACTAGACTTGGGGCCCAGATTGGCTGTCAGCGGCCCTGCAGACCAGTCGTACAGTATTTGTAAAGATTCATCCGACTGCTGAGAGCAACTTTCTTACCACCGCTGGTTATGAAGTGTAGCCATTATTTTGCTCAAACAAAACCTTTTTCTATTTCCAGGTGGTGCACCATCTCTTCCGCACGGACTGCCGCCCCAACTTTACCTCGGCCTCAAGGGCTGCATCGCCACTCTTAAGTCCAACGGACGGCCCCTGAACCTGCATCATCCCCTCGGCTCATACAAAACCATCGAACAGTGCTAGCTTGCTGTTAGCGTACTAATTAACTATGAGAACTCTGTTGTTAACCTTAACTAAGCGGTTGTCGCATATACGATCCATTATTGATCTGTCCCATATTTCCATATGTATGCGGATGTCTATCTGTCCCATATATCCAAATGTGATCCATGAAGTTTCAATGAAAGACATACATTGTGTCAAAAAGTGCTGCGCTGTGGGATAGATTGTGTTGGAAAGGCCAGCATTGAAAAGGTTAATACTGTATTTTAATAAATATGTGGATATTTGTAAATTCAAATAAAGTTACTGTAAATACATAGATTTAATCTCTTGTAATCATCAATCATGCATAGTACACAACATAACAATTATTATTTGTTTAATGTGAATTATAAATTTAAAAGAATTTGTTTTAAATTTATTAATAATCTGTTGTCTTCGGTGCTCTGTCTTAAATATTACAACTGGAACTTATATTTCTTAATAAGTTCTATTTTGTTATCCTATATGAAATTTCCTTTCAAAATACAATCAATCATTCATTCGATGATCAATGGTCATTGTCATTTATAATTGTCGGTCATCCTCTAGTTTTTAAGCCATTGATCAATAATTATTTTCTACTTGTTGATATAACGCTTTAAACTTTTATAACTTCTTTGCAATGAAACGTCTGAATCTTAATGTTGTAAATAATGTAAATAAAGAAAATAATTAGATAAAAATGTATTAATTATTATTACATCTATGACTAACAATAATTTAATGTTGCTATTTCTGAAGAAGTCTGTTTTTATATCACTTTTCCTATTTTTGTATATCAACAAAAGTTACCTTGTAAAACTGTTCCAACATTCTCCTCCTGTTCATTAGTAGGTTAATTCATTTCATTCAACTTGCGACATCTGTTAAACCTGACGAACGGGTACATAGGAATCGTGCCTGCCATATAGAAAATAAAACAATGATGATAATTTTTTTTAAATATTCTGTTATTATTAACAAAATTATTAATTCTCATTTTTAACAATTTACTACAAAATTTTGCAGGAAACGATTATGTATAATCTTCCATCAATCCTATTAAAAAATACATATAAATTTGTTATTTTCTAATTTTCAGAGGAGTCCAATCTGGACAAAGTAGGAATAAAATTCACCTGCTACCACCTATATAATGTACATAATTTGTACATAGATGTGAACAAAACTTAGAGGAGTTTTAGTAATTAAACGTCTGTTCGCAAGGCACGTGGCAAGTCTGAGGTTTGCTGTGATTTAAAGCAGTCCGGTCAGTGAAAACCACAATGTTCAAATCTCATTCATGACCTTTTGTGGCTTGTGACTTTCGAATGCTTGATTCAATATCTCAATCCATTTCTATTTGGACTTTAGGGGTTTTGAGACATGGTGCACTTCCTCCCCCTTATGGTGGTGGTGGTAAAAAGCCATAATTCGTTATTAAACAATTTCGTTGGATAATAAATAATTGTGTAATGTGGCAGGTTTATAATTTTCAATTCTTTGTATTTCTTGAAAGGTGTCAAAAGTCGACTTCATTTATGCAAATAATATTACTAAATATTTAGTTTCATCATTCCAATATAAATAAAGATGCAGAGTAAATTCTACTAACATTAACTATAAAGAACACTAACATTAACAATCCCTAGCAATATTTCCACTGAGATAGCTATTCTCCGGTAAAATATAGCTTTAAGACAAATTAAAAATGTATCAATAATTTTACATGGTCGTGCATAATGTTTTTATGCTTTTTAAAAGAAGGCAGCGCATTTTAGTTCATTAGTATGTTAAAAAGACTGATGTATTTTATTTACATACATGTCACTTTATTTATTTTGTATGTAGGTACTTGCTATCGAAATTATTAGTTTCTTTAATTTAGCTTATCAAAAAAGTCTTTTCGATTGTATTACTTACCTACGTCTATGATATTATATTATGTACTACTCTAATAAATATATTTATGATAAATTTATGCTGACAATAATGAATTCCATAAAAAAATATATTATGTATTGTTCTGCCTAATTTAGATAATAAATGCCACTCTCATAATTAATATTTTAATTCCAATCTATTGAGTTTTAATTAATTTGTTAGTTAATATTAAATACCGTTAGTTTGGTAAACTTACTCCATACTTTCACAAACTAATTTTTTGGAGAATTTTCAACTACCCGCTGTTAGTATTTAATAATATGGGCTATATAATTTTTGTAATATCTGAGTTGGCTTTAAAATTTGTGAAAATGTTGTAATTATGTAAAAATTATAGTCTGAAATATTAAAAGATTAAAAATTACTATAAAAAATAAATTATAAAAGTTTAAACAAAGCATATCATGCCACTCAACATGTCATACAACTCTTTATCTGTCGACATATCCAATAAAAAAATAATTATCATGAAATTAACAATAATATGTATTTATGAATATAAAATTTTAAAAGGTTATAAATAAATAAGGTATGAAATACATTGTAAATAATTGATCACTTAAAATAAAGTAATATTTTAATGTTCATAAAGTTTTCTTATTTAACAGGTTGAACACAGATAAATTTAATAACTGAACATGTTTCAGTAAAACATAAAAAATCACAAGGGCATATATTTAAGGAGCTTCTAAAGCCGCGGTCGTTTAAGTGCGGCCCGCAGGCCTAACTTTGACGACCACGGCTTTTTTCATACACAATTATATTAACCTGCTTTTTTCAAATATTTTGCGTACCTACGGTGCTCCAGATTTTACGTCCGGGTTGAATCTTTCCCAAATGAAAGACTAAACCCTTCCACACACTTTTCCACAAATGAATATCTAGTAAATTAACGCAATATAAGTGCACTATATAAGAATAAAACAATACAAGAACAATACGTCAATCCACCAGAAACATAATGGGAAAATATTTCACCGACTCCAGATATTTTCATATCAGAGGGTTCGGCTCTGATGAAATCCTAACTGGTCCGATAAATCCTACTGATCCCTCAATATAAATATTTAAAAAATCTTTCCTATTTTATGTCCGGGTTGAATCTTTCCCAAATGAAAGACTAAACCCTTCCACACACTTTTCCACAAATGAATATCTAGTAAATTAACGCAATGTAAGTGCACTATATAAGAATAAAACAATACAAGAACAATACGTCAATCCACCAGAAACATAATGGGAAAATATTTCACCGACTCCAGATATTTTCATATCAGAGGGTTCGGCTCTGATGAAATCCTAACTGGTCCGATAAATCCTACTGATCCCTCAATATAAATATTTAAAAAATCTTTCGTAATCCTACATATATTTAAAATGACCGACTTTTGCATTTTTATGTACAAATTTTTTGACAAATCTAATACGCCTAAATTTTGAATGAGAGAGCTAGGTATAATGCCAGTAGCCGAAATAACAAATGGTAATATTTTTATAGTCTGAGAATGCCAAATTCTTTTAATTTCATTTCCTAAATCTGTATATTTTCTTATTTTTTCAGAAACAGTTTTCTGAATATTACAAGAATTTGGAATAGCGACATCAATGATATAAGTTATTTTCTTAATTTTGTCATGTAAAACTATATCGGGTCTATTATGACTAATTGTTCTGTCTGTCAGAATAGTTTTATCATAATAAATTTTATAAAATTCATTTTCTAAAAATGAATTTGGTTCATATTCATAATATGGTACATTACGGCAGTCAATCAAGTTATGTTTAATTACCAAACTTTGGTGAATTATTTTTAAAACTTGATTGTGCCTAAATGTATACTCGGACGGCGCTAATACAGAACATCCCGATATAATATGTTCTATAGTTTCCGGAAAAGCCAAACATTTTCTACATAAATCATCAATTTGATTTGCATCTTTGATGATATGCTTCCTATAATTTTTAGTATTAATGACTCTATCTTGTATGGCAAGCATAAAGCCTTCTATTTCTGCGCTCAACTCTCCAATACTCAACCATTTGTTTGACGAAAATTTGTCAACATATGTTTGGTTGAGATAATTGAAGTGTTTTGCGTGAAGAATTTTATTTGACCAGGAATCTAATAATTCCTGGTTGGTATTTATAAGAATGCTGGCATTCTCGTCGTATAAATTTAATGGTGAAATATTTCTATCTGCCTTGCAAATTATTTTGTGCATTTCTGAACTATCAGCTTTCCTATGGAAAACATTTCTTAGCATTTCTACCTGATTATGTTTTAAAGATGTTATTTTGACTATACCTCTACCTCCTAAATTTCTGGGTAAATTAATACGTTATGATTTCAATTGATTGACTTTTGATTTTAAAACGCCGAGCTGGTTAGTAAACACATCCAAAGTGGATTTTTAACGCGCGCGTAGTGAACATCATAGGTTCTCAACGTGTTTGAGACTTTCAGGGGGGCAGTAGAAGATCCAGAGAAAATTAGAGGTAGTTGAGATAGCACAGTGAGTGGGTAGGCAGGTAAAAAAATATGGTTTAAAAAGACAAAAAATCACGCTAATCACATACTAATAAAGCAAAATAAACATTAATATTGGATAAATTTTGTTATTGTAGATATGTATTGTACGTTTTATCACGGTGCGAAAATTCACATATTTCGGTAGTTCAGGAGGGAAGTCGATGAGAGTAGAACTGAAAGATTCCATTACTGATCTCCATAAATTTTCTTTATTATATGTATAATATTATCATCTTACGTGTATTACTATTATTATTAAAAATTGACAATGTATAATCATGAATACAAGAAGGAAGGAGGTAGCAACCCAACTTAAATACAAAAGAATTGCTTTTGTAACTTGCTAAACCAAAAAGGTGGCTTGTCAGGAGTCGGGAAGCAGCTCGATTGTGTCCAAGTTTTCCACAGTGAGAACAAGTAGGCGTGTCTGCATTACATTTCGATGTCCAATATCCACATTTTAGACTGTCAATACAATCCAGTATTTGCCAGTCTCAGTCAGTTTATAGAAGCGAATGAGAGAGTGACGAACAGAAGGAGGAACTCTAAAGACATGAGTACACGTTCCAGTGTGAGGTCCTACTTTGTGAGAGAACTGCAATTTATCTTTCAACTCATTCAGTTGTAGACCAGTTTCTTCATGAGTTTGCTGGTGTATAGCCAAGGTGATATTCTCGAGGGGCACAACTTGAGGTAGACCATGGATAGCTATCCGGGGAGGTTTGTGGGAAGAAACTGCTGCTTTCAGACCGGCATCGGGTAGGGTCGGTGCATTGGCAAGTTTGATGGCCTCTGCATCGGCACTCGGATGCACAACTACACCTCCGTTCCTTATTTCACGTACTCCCGTGATTGTGATTAACCAGTCTCTCCCGATGTACTCTGCCACGCTGCTGGTGGGCAGACACATCAGCTGCCAAGACCCGGACAAACCTCACCCCATAAACCTGGGCACCTCTGCTAAGTCACCAAACTTAGCGAACCACTTGGGGTGACCTATGGCAGACGTGTTGGTTATCCAATAAATGGTACCCAAACCCGCCTCTCAAATTAGGTTGATTTGCACTTTAAAATTATGCATTTTGAGCTGTAGTCATTTTCATTCAGTACCTAGAAAATTAATTTGCACAGAATCCCTGTGCAGAGTGCCCATTTGCCCTTCGAACAATATATCATTAATGGCCTTCTTCGCAAACAATTGTTGTTTAGGTGTCATTTTCTGAAGATCTACAGCCCACGCTGAAGCAATTTTGTCGTAGTCAGTTTGAGGTTGTTCAAGGTGTTTGCGGGCGAGTGATATTAATTCATCTCCATCATTAAGTTTCCTTGCTTTCTTTGTTGGAGGAACAGTTTTGCCCTGTAAATAAATAAATGTTTTTAATATTTCTTTGTTATTAGTAATTGCAGTTGCCAGAAACAGAAGCTGAGTGGACAGGTATTGCTAATGGATTTAATGAACATTGGAATTTTCAGAATTGTCCGGGAGCAGTCGATGGAAAGCACGGGTCAATTAAAAAACCACCACACACAGGCTCATATTACTACAGGAATAAACACTTTTTCAGTATTGTTTTGGTGGCAGTTAGAAATTATAATTATGAATTTATAATGGTAGATGCTGGAATTCTTTTTTTAAGTTTTCTTAATTCATTGATGATTACATAAATTGGGGATTTTTCGACCATCCTGCTAGGCACATGCCCGTGTTGTGGTGGTCGATTTTCTATACAGTACATTAACGTATGCAATATGTATAAAGAATGTGAGAGAATATTAAGAAAATATATACATAAAATAATATACTAGAAGAAAATTAAAGAATACAAAAGAATATAAAAGAATTAAAATTACTATAGAGTAATATAAAAGAGTTGGGAAGAATATAGTAGAATATAAAATAATATAAAAAGTATAAACAAATGTATAAATATTAATGGGCTAATATCTGATGGAGGTGTTTTGGGATACACTGTATTTGGAAAAGCATTATCATATAAATCCCTTAAAATCCCAGAACCTGCTCCATTACCAAATAGTGAAAAGAAATTACCTTTCGTCTTTGTTGGAGACGACTTGTATTGACAGAAAATTTTATGAAGCCTTTATAGCCAAATAGGATTAATCGTGGAATAATAAGTTTTAACTATCGACTATATCATGCGCGCCGCATCGTAGAAAATGCAATTGGCATTTTAGTTGCTAAGTTTGGTACATTTCAACGACCTATAGCATTATCCCCTGAGAAATGTAAAACAATTGTATAACGGTTCATCCGATTTTGATGAAATTTTAGGGATTTGATGTGTGCATGCCCGCGATGGTTTCTATATATAATAGTGAGCTCTGGCATCATGAAAATGCGTTGCTAAACCGTTCATCCGATTGTGAGGAAACTTATGGTGTGAAACTTATTGGTGAGTTGTTGTAAGCACGCCCACGAACATTTCTATATATACTGGTGTTATGAAATTCGTATAAAAAAAATGCAATAGGTGGCACGCGAGCAGTTTGAAAACTGAATGTATGGAATGTGGGAGCGGGGAAGGGAATTCGGAAGGGGGGTTCACGGGACGGGGGAATTGGGAGAGGGGAGTGTGGAGAGGTGGAGAAGGCGAAGTGGGAACGCGTGAGGGGAAGGGGTTGCGGAAGAGGAAGGGGAGGCGGAAGGAGAACGGGACGAATGGGAAGGACACGAAGGGAGAAATAATTTCTTTATTAAGTGGCATAGCAACGCGTGCCGGGAACTCGCTAGTTTAAGAATAAACCAGTCACAAATATACATGAGGAGCAACTATGTAGATGAGGAAGATTTAGAATCTGGTAATATCGTAGATGGAACTTGGAGGACAATCAGCATCACTTTGTCATCTCATTCCAGAAATTCTCCTCTAATTGCAAAAGATGTAAGAGATAGTTATTGTAATTACTTTAATAATGAGATCACGTTTCATGGCACTAATCATGAATAAATATGTACTTACATTATAATAAATTTAATAAAATTTAGGAGTGGGTATGGGTACCGCCGCCCCGGGAACCATTTACTGGATAATCATCACCTCGGCCATAGATCATCCCAAGTGGTTCGCTGCGTTAGGTGACTTAGCAAGGGTGCCGGGTTCATGGGGTGAGGTTTGTCTAGGTCTTAGCGGCAGATGTGTTTTGCCCACCTACTACGTGGCGGGTGAGACCGGTTGAGGGAGACCTTTTGATTTCTCCAGCCAGACTCTCTCGACCTATCGCCTTGCACCATAGGGGGAAGAAGATATGGATTCATACATCCCTCATACCTTTTTCCTTCCCAGAACTTCACAGCATCCCCTAAGATGATATAGGCCCTAAGGAACATTATTTACCTCAGAGCCTCCTGTGTGGATCTAATGTAAAAAAAAAAAAATGTAGTTACTTACATTGATTATATTTGATCCAATGTCCACATCGTCAATGTAATTCTCATTCTCTTCTTTGACATGTTCTGTCCGAATGCTATTTTTTGAAGTACTTGGTACTTCATCACTTATTAGAAACTTCATTGCGTCAAAATACCACAATGTTGACTCTATTATATCGCTTGTTCCTGCACCTCTTTTTTTAGAATCCTTTATACGCTTCAATTCTTTTCTAAAGTTAGTGCGCAACGAGTTAAATTTTTTAACTACCTGCGACTTATCAGCATCCGGATACTTCTCTTTATATTTACAAATCAATAGTTCGTACTGTTCATTTTTCTTTATTTTATTGCTATAATCACTGCTTTTAACATTCCACAAAGCCGGTAAACTCTGGTATAAGTCAATACACTCCACAATAAAGGTTCTCTCTTTTTCTTTACTTAAAGCCATCTCGATCATTAACCTATAATTTCACTATGATGTTCACTGCTTGACTGCGGAGATAGAAATGAACCCATAAATGGCATAAATAAACCAATGAACCATTATTGTGCAATATCACCCACAAACAATTCAATTTTTATTAGATAAGTTCATATTGCACAATGAATACCTAACTCATTTTTGACCGACTCAATATATTGTGCAATCCTACATAATATTAACTAAATATACTGTGCACTTCTACACAATCCTACTAATAGAACTAACAGATGGTTAGTATTATTGTGAAATATGCATTATTGTGCGATAAATTGACCATTATTGTGCAATATACATTATTGTGCAATACATTGACCATAATATTGAACGTCTAGGGGCGGCTTTAGACGTGGTAACGCCTACATAACGGGTTAAAAATCGCATTTTATTTTTGCGCAAAGCATGACGTAATTGACAATGACAATAACAAATAAACCAAACCATAACCAAACCACTAACAATAACAATGATGACAGCGATTGGATATGACAATGACAGAGATAGGACCAATTAGTAAATTTCAACAACTTTACTTTCACCGGACTATTGAGGACGTTTAGTGACATCTAGCGTCAACATTCAAAACTGTTTTCCAGAAGTTTCTCATAATAAATACGCATTTTTACCGCAGATTGGTTTGGTTCATTGATGAAACAATACGTAAATCAATTTATTTTGCTTGTGAGTCTGGATAGAGGACTGCCATAATATTATTATCTGGTACTAGTTGTTGTTCGTAATAATTAGTGATTACTGATTTACTGATTAGAGTAGATCTCGAGTCCAAAAAAAGTGTGTTTCTAATTTCTATTTCAAACCCAATTTTTTTCTCTGAAATCATAAGATTTGCAAATATATAATACATAAATCATTTATATATATAATATACATAGATGAGACATTCAGCGAATAAATTGGTTCGGCGGAATCGTAAGTTAGTACCTCCATTTCTCTATTTAGACCGGGCGCTAGAGGTAGTTGAGTGTGCAAAATGTGAGGACCGAATTCCACCAATGGATTTGAGTTTCAAAAAGGTCAAATATTAATAATGTGGATCTTGCCGGTACAATAAGGCTGCGTATACATAGGCGAGCCAAACCTGCGAGCGAATTATGGGAAGGAACCGAAGCAACCGCAAACGGCGCGAAACACCGCTTTCGGTTGCTTCGCTCGCGTCTCGGTCTCACATAAATATGTAGAATACCTTCTAGTTGTAACTTTTTATTTCAATTAATGAATTATACAATTTGTCCAAAGAATCGTCTAAAACTATCTAAATGGCAATAGGTACTTTTTTTTAAATATATGTATCTACCAAGGCCGTAGCCAGGGGGGGGATCGAGGGGGTTTGATCCCCCCCCGAAATTGTCTGTACGGTGCGCCGAAGATTTTTTGAAGATTATTTAACTTTTTACTTTTTTTTAACAGTTGAGAATACAACAGGAAAGTATTTCGCTAATGCAATTTTATCTGAATTAAAATCTTTGGGTGTAAATTATAGGATATGATTTATTTATTTATGAAGCTTATGATGAAGCTTCTTCGATGAAAGGAAGTTATAAAGGTGTGCAAGCAGTAATTTGTAAGTCACATCCAGAAGTCTTATACGTTCATTGCAGCTCACATTCGTTGAATTTGGCTCGTCGTCATTCTTGCCAGGTTCAGCCTATTCTAAATTCTATTGGCACTAAAACATCGATTGGAAATTTTATCATGTCCTCGGCAAAACGAACTGTTAAGTGCTTAGAAGTAAATATTGAAAAAAAAATCCCTGAAACACAATGGAAAACCCTTACGGCAATGTGCGAGACCCATTGAAAAGCATGATGGGTTGATAAGATTCAAGGAAATCTATAAAGTTATTGTTGATACACTTGAAGACTTAAACAGTGACATGAATTATGAATCAGTCATTTCAAGTAATTTTGCTATGAGCTTATGTTGCTTAGCCACTGGAGCGATCACGCGAAATAAATAATTTTTCCTCGATTGCTCGCGATTTCCCAGAATTTCATTTACCTTCGAATTCTAACAAAGAGACATACAAACTTATTATAGAGCTATATGATCAATAAATTGACCTGTATTTTACCATTAATCTCTTATTTGTAGGATTTATAAAAAATATATGAAAAAATCGTAAAGCCCATAATCGCGGGAATTCTGCGTGTTTTTTTACTCGAAACTGCCGTGAGGGATACTTATTCGAGTCAACGTAGAATATTTTGGGGTGAAAAGCCATTACAAAAAATAAATAATATTTTAGATTTCTGTATATTATCTGTGGTAGGTATACTTAACAGTTAAAGGTGCATATCTATGGAAAAAGGACTTAATTTTATCCGAATACAGCTGATCAAAAATTTTACGGGAAAAATATTTAAAAAATATATGTATGTATGCAAAATACTTCAATCTCCCTTATGCTATTTAGCAGCTGCTTTACATCAACATGTCGATTTAATTTTAAAAACTATTGAAGATGTTCGTCAAAATACCGATTCCAAAGTTGCTGAACTTTACAAGAATGCTCGGAATTTGCCCATAACTGTAAAGAGGAAATCAAAATTCCGCAAATATCGTCATGCCAAAAGCATAGGGCAAAGTACAACACAAATGATCCTGAAACTTATTTTAGAGTAACTGTCATGATTTCACTTTTGGATGATTCGATTGATCAGTTTCGTTCTAGATTCCAAAATCCTAGATCCACATTATCATCTCTCAACATTTTACTTCCGTCTGTGTGTTGCAAAAACCAACTAAATTATCAAGAATACTACTTTGAGCTCTATAAAAAATATTTGGAATGGGACTCTGTAAAAGCTGAATTAGAAATGTGGAGGATAAAATGACTGAAATAATCTTAACTAAATCAACCGACATGTGCTATTGCAGCTCTCGGAGAATTCAACCAGTCCTTATTTCCAAACATTCACAAACTTTTAAAAATCTTGGTGACACTGCCTGTTTCCTCATATACCCTTGAAAGGGCTTTTTTTTCTCTGAAAAGCCTCAAAACTGATTTAAGAAATTCCACCGGCCAGGAAAATCAACGCAGAATTGATATATTTTTTATTTTTTTAAAAAAAAATTTCTAAATTCATAGCATAAATATTAGTCACATTATTTGTGGATTTTTCGACCACCATGCTAGGCCGTGTTATGGTGGTCGATTCATTGACACCGACGAGGTAATTGATTTGCTCGTTGCAAAGAAAATACTAATTTTAATTTTGTAATTAAAAAAATATGTGATAAGATTTATATATAACTCCATTTAGTTCCACATTATCATTTTTTTTTAAACTTAACATATTTCCAGTGGCGGACTAAGCCCGTCAAAGCCCCCGGGCGCCAAAGCTGAATGAGCAACCCCCCTCCCCCCTAGTTTATTTTTTTTTATTTTTATGTATTTTTTATTTAAGGGAAATTTGACTGCAAATCTGAGATTACACAATAACACAATAGTAAGATAGTTAATTATGCCAATTATGAACTTTCCACTGATCATAGTGAATGAATGATAAAGTGTGACATTGTAAGGGTGTTTTCTTAATTAATTTATTTTTTGTTACAATATATGAAAGGGGAGAGGGGGAGGAGGAACATAGAATTATGATTAAGAGGCAAAGAGATGGGAATATATAGTGATTGAACTTTTTAGTTTGAGTCACGTTCCTTAGTGAGTTTTCGTTTTATATCACGTAAAGTCGAGTTAAAAATGTCATTGTGGTAGTAATTTAAATTGAATTAGTGTGTGGATCTGTAAATAAATGAGTTCTGTTTGGAGTTGGTCTTGCAAAGAGGGAGATTAAAATTCAACGACTGCCTACTGTTGCGATTTGGAAAATGGAAAAGGCGTTGAAGAAGATCAGGACTATCAATTAAGTTACGTGTAATTTTAAATAACATTACCGATTCTGATTTATTTATTCGGCAAGTTAACGTCTGTATATTGAAGAACTTTGCAGAGCCTTCATTACTAACATGAGATCAAAAAGAGCTTAAGGTACCTTGGGATATCTATTTTGAACACTTTCAAATCTATTTATGTGTATTGCTTAGCCTAGGTTCGACACTTGAGATGCGTATTCAAGCATACTACGAACGTATGAGAAGTAAAGTATTTTGAAAGCAATAAGATCTTTGAATTATTTACAGGAACTGATTATGAAACCAAGCATAGAAGATGCGTTAGTGACTATGTGGTCGATATGTTTATTGAAATTCAGTTTACTATCAAGTATATTCCCAAGGTCCTTAATTTCTGATTTGATGGATAATAGTTGATGATTAATTGAGTATTTGTCACTTAGATATATTTATTTCCAGACAATGGGCATTACAATACGTTTTCAAACGTTGCAAATCATCTTGCAGCTTCTGACAGTAAAGCAGCTTCTACAGTTAAGAAGTTGATGTAATTTTACAAGCTTTTTATTCAGTTCACATGGGCCTCTGGTCCTAGGGGGCCTCTGAACGCCTCCATGTTTCCTTGATCAATTCCTAAACAAGGCTTTAAGGCTGTAAAAAAAGTAATTTTTTATTTTATTTTCTGAAAGATGCATCTGTTCATAATGCTGACACCAAATGTTTTAAGGAAATTCGTAAAATTGACGGAGATGCAGCATTTTATATGAAACTGTTTTAAACAGTTTTTGTGTTGAATTATCCTTCAAAACTTCGAACGCGATTTTCTCGAAACTACGTTTATCAACTAGGTTGACAACATATTAGAAAAAAACTAATATACTCATCTGATTTGCATGCACCAAGTCTTAAACAGTTAGAATATCCAATTAGAGGGACCCATTCTATTTTTTTTATGAACGATGAAAATTTTCCATAAAAAATCGAAAATAAAATTCGCTAATCCGCATTTTTTTTCTTTTTTTAAGACATCGAAATTCCCAAGGCACTCGATTTTCGGACAGTATAAGACTTGGTGCATTCAAATTGGATATACAGTTTTATATGTTGTCAACCAGGTTGAAAAACATGTTAAAAAGTTCGTCAAAAACGCGTTCAAAGTTTTTCTGAAGGATAATTTAACATACCTACTAACTGTTTCAAACGGTTTAACATAAAACGCTGTATCTCCGCTAATTCTACAAATTTCTTTAAAATATTTGGTGAGCGCATCCTTAAGAAGTGAATCTTTCAGTAAAAGAAATTAAATAAATGACAAAAAAAAATACAGTGTCCTGGTGCCTTAAAGTCTCCTTTAGGAATTGATCAAGGGAATATGGAGGCTTTTGCCCCCCCCCCCCCCCCCCAGGGCCCAGGCGCCCCCCCCCCCCCCCCCCTCCCCAACCCCTTAGTCCGCCATTGTGTATTTCTATAAACACTGTTCCACCAAACAAAACCCCCCCCGAAATTTTTCTCTGGCTACGGCCTTGGTATCTACTATCTAGTACATATTTGAATGAATGAATGCACGCAAATAGGTACAGAGTTAAGTTGTTAGTCTGGGAAACCTGGGCAGTGGGCACACTGTTTGTACCAAAGATATTGAATTGAATATCTTTGGTGTGTACAGTCAGACCCGGACTAGCCAGGTCCGCAGGTCCGCGATCGCGGAGGGCCTCCGGCGCGAGGGGGCCCCGAAGGGGCCCCAAAAAACGTACAAAAAAAAGTTTTTGTCCTATTTGTGTTCTTGGTAATGTTTGTTATTTTGTGTTCTTGGTAATGGACCCCAAAAAGTTTGACTTTATCTTGAAACTCCAAACATTTCCCACAGAAGCTCTGCACAGTGTTTCTAAACTGTGTAAAATTGAAAGAACTCGGCTGTTGATAGAGCTGCGACAGTTTGCACAACAATACAGCAACTTCATAGCGGCAGAGCCACTTAGAACTACGGAGACAGATGCAGTGACGAAGAAGACGATTTGGACCCAACGGCAGCGGAAACAAATGCTGACATTTACTGATCTGAAAATAGACAATGTTTCCAGTGTTTGACATGTGCTTTTTCTGTTCTGTTTGAACTTACTCAATCTGGACTGTTTACCAACCTGTATATTGTATATAAATTTGTTCTTACCATACCTTGTACCCAAGTCACATGTGAACGAGTTTTTTCTAAACTTAAAATCGTCAAAAATCGACTTCAGTCGTCCTTAGGCCAAGACCTTATGCCCAGTCTGCTTTTTATTAATGTTGAGTGGGATTTATTTTATAATTTGGACAAAAAAAAAATAATAGATGAAGTAGCTTTAACAAGTGAGTTGCTTACAAAGAAACTGTTACTTTAGGGCTAGGCGAGCAAAAGGTCGAATCATTTCAGTTAAGTTAAGCCCCTTCTATTCTAGTATATAACATTGTAAACTGTTAGACACACAGGATTTTTTTTAAATTTTAGTATTATTTTTCTAATCCCTAAAATCCGTTTGTCATTATTTTTACTACACAAATAATTTTGATATAATTCATTAATGCTTTGGTGTGAATAAAATCCTGCCAATATGTTGAACACCGTTATAATTATTGGCAGTTCTACAGCATGTGTTTAATAGTGTTGTGGTATCCTAAAAATACCGTGAATTTCTTATTTCAATAAATAATAAAGTCAATACAAGTCGAAAGTCATAATATTCGTATAAAAACCTATCTGAATTTCTTCTTCTTTATAGGTGCCAATATAGCGTAGAAACGCATTTTCTTTGTTTTCAAGCACCTAATTTTCAAAAATTATGGGGGGCCACAAAATAATAGTTAGGGGGCCCCTTTACAGGTTTTAGCGGAGGGCCCCAAATGGTCCCAGTCCGGGCCTGTGTACAGGGCCCGCAGATACTAGTACGCTACTGCTAACACTGCACAAATCGCAAATGCGCCCCACGGTTGAGTTTGGCTGCCACCTCTGGTGCGGAACCCCGAAATACGTGATACGCAAACGGACCTCCAATTTCTCTGCAGAAACGGGAAGTCCGTTTGATGTTCTACCGGTATTTCAATGGAAGACGCTCCGAGAAACTACCTGATTCCTTCGGCACCAGAACACAGTCGAGAAACACCCACCGGACCATTGTCGGGAAACACGCCAAACGCGCGCCCAAAATTTGTGCACTGTTGACGTTGACATTTGTTTCGGAGAACGGGTCGTTTCTACGATTCTTTCCAGAGTTCAACATCTCGGCTGTGGAATGATTTGCGGATATCTGTGTTTCCTCCCTCCTACAACATGGGTCTCTTCATGACCACAAAAATACCCTCCATACAGCATCCCCAAGGATGACATAGGCCCTGAGGGAAATTATTTTCCTCAGGGCCTCCTAAGTGGACGTGTGGAGTTATTGGCAAAAAAAAACTTGTGTTCAGTTCACGCGCGGTAGAAGTGAAAAAAAAAATAGAAAACTAAATTTCAGGAGAATGAGACAAATGCAGAGATCAGGAGTAGGATAATTGTAGGGCTTTATTTATTATAATGTTGTTACCAAGCTTAAAAATTATTTACATTTTATTCTACGAAGCACCGCAGAAAGGGGAGGTCGATAGGCTACGAAGCACCACACAAAGAGGACACCGATTAGTTACACCTCATTCTATCGTAGGCTAAATCCTATAGATGTATGTGTCGGGTTTTTCTCTTTATAGTGTCACTAGTTTCCATTTCATCGGGTTTCAAATCACAACGGTGCTAAAGAAGTTTTCACTTCAAAAACTTTTTTTAAATTTGGTTTATATTACAAGATATTCATCTTACAACATTTTTTATAGCCAAAAATGCGAACGATCTACTCCACCGTCGTTGGACCAATCTGTGGAAGAAAAATGGAAGAGAAATAATTGTTTCTGGGGGTGCAATGAAAAACTTCAATTTCTCTTAAATACCTAGGTAGTTACTTATCATAGACATCCAAAATTTGGATGTCTGCGAGATTTAGGTACCTATACATTACAAAAATATCAGCGTTCCCGAAGAACAATGTCGGATGTGCAATTTTGTAGTTTTGTAGTAGGACTGTTTAGTTACATTTCTGTATTTTTACTGTAGGTACTTGAGATCAAGAAATATAGCATTCTAGCGATTTAATTATTTCTCTTCCATTTTTCTTCCACAGATTCGTCCAACGATTGGTGGAGTCGATCGTTCGCATTTTTGGCTATAAAAAATGTTGTAAGATGAATATCTCGTAATATAAACCAAATTTTAAAAAAGTTTTCAAGTGAAAACTTCTTTAGCACCGTTGTGATTTGAAACTCGGTGAAATGGAAACTAGTGACACTATAAAGAGAAAAACCCGACACAGACATCTATAGGATTTAGCCTGCGAGAGAATGAGATCGACTAATCGGTGTCCTCTTTGTAAATTGTTTCTCCCTGCGTGAGCTTTCCCATTCGTGCCGTTCCCCTTCCGCCTCCCCTTCCCCTCCCATGTACCTTCCCCTCATGCGTTCCCCCTCCACCTTCCCCGCCTTCTCTCACCCCTCTCAACCCCCATCCCGCGTTCCATATATTCAGTCCCAGTACATTCAGTTTTCAAACAGCTCGCGTGCCACCTGTTACATTTTTTTAATTCAAATTTTCCGATTTTTATATTTTACAAACATTCATTTTCCTATAATATAAGAACTATTAATCAAATTTGGTACCTAACACAGGCATATCTATTTAAAATACCCATAATTCTTACTTACTTAGTACTTCAAGTAAATTCATTATTTCAAAGACTTTATTCGAAAATTCACGGCAAGGTCATCTCAAATTGTGACATTTTTGAGAGTTTCGTAAGAGTTTTTGTAACGATTAAAAAACTTTTCAGATTTATTGTCACCTGATTGTAATAATCCAGAAACCTTCGCGAGGGTGGAAAGAAGGTATTTTTAAGTTTAAAACTTTTCCTATGTCCTATGTTTAATATATGTACAGCAATACATAAACAACTTACATATAAGCAAGCATATTTTGGTTTTTATATACATAATGCAACGTATCGTATGCAAGTACACAAGTATCTATTGTCCCTATTGTCCGAACAATTATAACAATTGCAGTATATTTTTCACTATTGCGTATTTTTTTCTTGATCCCGATAGAATTCGGTACTTTTGTCGTAACGAATTGTGACTTCCTCTGTCTTTATGTTGTGTGTACTATTAATAATTATGCTGTAGGTAGTTGTGAACATTACGCACCACTTTTCTAAGAAATATTTTATTGTACTTTAGTCCTAACATGGTCCTAACAATACTGTCAATGGGACGAGACATGCGGGTTGTAAAGGTATAGTTTAACGGTAAGCTCCGTGTGTAAAATGCAACCCTGATTTTTTTGTGCAAAACTTCAATTACGAGTATGTGTGGTAAAAATACCTACATTTAGAACAGCTTTCAAAAACTTTGGGCACGGGCACAAAAATTTCATAGGTAGGTACTGGATGTAAAATTAATTATTATGTACTTGTATTATGTTTTTTATAACACGAATGGTTTTCTGCTACAACTACTGTGTAATTTCTAATCTTGGCACTCTAGCACCAGCAGCCACTGCTGATGAGCGTCAGGTCAAAGGTCAAATTGTCTATTTTGAGGGGCCGAATACCGAATACTGGAAACTCTCTCGGTCACGGAAAGGTTAACATGATGGTACTAAAATTAATATTTCACAGTATGATATCTAAGTGTTTTACTCAGCATTTCCAACATAATTTTTTTGCATCATAGATTTTTATCTTCAGAAAAATCGCGTACCATCGAAAATTGATTCAAGAGCGTGAAATGTATCGGGAGCATCTCCTATCCTTATTCTATATTCCTCTTCCTCTCCCCCCACCTAAAATTAATTTTAAGACACAAAAACTCCATCTCCAAGCCTAAGAGTTTTTTTTTGGATTTTATTTTACAACCATAACATGTATAATTTACTATCTGAATACTTCACCCGCCATAACACAGGGACAGCCCTGGCATGTCGGTTGAAATAACACAAAACTAATATACAATGTACAATATTCTTATATTAAATAAATGAATAAATAAAAACAAGTATAATAGAAGAAGAAGACTACCTACAATGCTACAAGAGATAGTGTGACTATAGTATCTCCAATCATTGAGGTTATTCACGAGGCTGAAGGGGGTGGTAACCAAGGTAATGACCAAGGAGATGAGAATAAGGTTGAGAACTCTCTCTGTGCTAACTAAAATTAAATGTATGACTAAATAATTTTATATCATAACAATACGCTAACCGGTTTCACCGCGACCGCCAGCCCAGATGTACATTTTATACAGTCAGTGGTGTAGCTGTAGCATGTACACGGGGGAATCCCCTGTGAGAGGGAGAACCTCCATTCCCCATACTCACCATGAAATATATAATATTATTTACATCACATTGCTAAAAAAACTAAGTGCAAACAATATTATTGTATTTTCCCATTGTATTTTTTTCGGAATACTGAGGCTGGGTGGATTTGAACCCATATCTCCTAATATTCGCCCCTGTGTTCAGTTATGCCAAAACCGGTTAGCATGTTGTCAATAAAAAGTGTAATAATAGTCCACAGTAAAAAACAGTAGATACAAATAAATTAATTTATGTTTTGTCTTGCGGTTCCTACCAAAAAGTCAAAAGAAAGTGCATCTTTCTCGATTCAGGAATGCGGTGACTACGAACAATAAATGTCGCAAGTCCCGGGGTGCAAGCAGTCAGTAGTGAGTAGGGAGGGGACCCGGTCCGATATTGCATTGTCGTCTACCTTTGGAATTTCTTAGAAAAAATGCACCGAAATACTTTGAATGCATCCACAGCGACACGACCCGGTCCAGACCAGACTCTAGGTCTGCTCCGGCTCCGGCAACCGATAGTGCTCACGGCTCTCGGCAGGGGATAACAACTGCGGCCCGTTAGAATAGTGGAATGGATATTTAGTGGAATCGTTCAGTAGGCAGAATACGGTAACCGGACAACCTAACAGCTTGTCAAATCAACACACTTTTTAAAATATACATGTTATAAAGTCGTGATAAAAAACTTAAATAGGTTTTTTTTTCATTGCTTTTAAGGACTTTATATCACTTTTCAAAGGTGTGTTGATTTGTCATGGAACCGCATAAAACGTACGAACTCCAGGAGGTATTGTATCATTTACTTCGTTATGAATGACACGATTTTATAGAAAATTGTTTTTTATGTGAATTGTTATAAAAATTGATTGCGTACATAATTTAATTACAATGCTGCGCTACCTTTTCAAGATATGCCTGTGCAGATTAATTTGAAAATGTATTAAAAATTGGTACTGTAGTCCCAAATAATCTTCCTTCTCACATATCTTTCTTATGAAAACGAAAAACAATGAAGAAACCAAAACGATGACACCACCTACGACCTACGACCTCTCTCTGACTAGGTACTACATTATCAACGCTAATGCGTGGTTAAGATTTTTTTTAATGAAATTTGAACTATATGGGAATGTGAGACAACATGCAGAAGACCGTTGGAAGTGGAAGGTTTTAAATTGGGAATACCGCGCAAAACTGTAGAGGGGAAAAGCTAGGAAAAAAAAACTGTCTCTTCTGATTCCGCTAGTAAACATGTCTAAAATCATTCCAAACCACATCTGTATGTGAGTGAATTGACAAGTAAGGAATGTACCGTTCAATCCTCCATGCGGAAATGTCTGCCTTTCAATAAAAACTATTAGTTTATCTTTATCTATATAATCTAAATAAAAATAAAAGTTTCATCTCCCATAATTTAATATTCATGTAATTGATAATAAAATGGCAAAGTCTCTTTTAACTTTTAGTCTAATGTTATTTATTTTATTCGGATTTTTCCCTGCTTAGCTACTGCAATCAGCTTGTCAGCGTTGAGAAGGTAGTTTATATACATGTACATAGAAACATATTAAAAAAGGCAGGCAAAACCTTCACCTTTGAAACTTGTTTTCTCAGCTAATTAAAATGTCGTATCAATGCCTCCCGTTGAGCATCAATAGGCATTTTATAAAAATATCCACATATTTACGTTTGTCTGAATATTTAATGATTCGACGTTATATTATAATTAAAACGCCGAATAATTTGACGACGGAAAATTAAAACCATATTATTGATACTCGTAAAGTTGTTATTTACCCTGTATTTAATATTAAAAAAAAACAACTTTCCTTTACAAAACAATTAGTTAGGTTAGCACCTAACGTTCGCTTATCATCAGTACACATTTACTAGGAAACATTTTTTTACTGTACTAAGAAGTAAACAAATATATTATTTTAAATTTCCATGTTACGAATATCATGTGATGTACTACTACTTACTAATAATAATAATAATATTTGGCTGATTTATAAAGCGCCGTTTTCGTGAAAAATCACCTCAAGGGCGCTGTACATATAAGCATACAATAAAATAAAATTAATACGATAGGCTTACAACTAAGATTCAAAATTATAACTAGGTACTTAAATTTAAGACTTATATATTATTATGTACATAGCTAGTGACTTACGACTAAGACTTATTACTACTGACTGAAAACTAGTGGCATACATATATATTTACAAATGTGACTTAAAATTAGAGATTCACAATTAAAATAGGTGTTACATATAACAATAAATATTTTTTTAGTTTTGCGAGGTGTCTAATATTACCAAGTGATCAACAAAACTCTACCGATATAGGTACAGACAGAGAAGAAAGTTATTGCTGCAAGTCGAAGCAGTTTGATGATTTTATATATATACATGTATACATACATTCGCCCTTGAGGTGATTTTTCACAAAAACGGCGCTCTATAAATTATCCAATTATTATTATTATTCATATTTTATTCTACACATTTTACAAATTATTTTATACCCTTTTTAATATTAATATTGTTAGCGCCAGAAGAAGAAGGAAGTTTGTACATAATATTACAATTTTATAACACAGTTTTGAAAATGATTTTAATGGGTTAACTGTATTTAAAGGACAGAATAGGTATCTTAAATGAATGAATAAATTTAATCGTCGATCTCAACCGCAATAAGATAATTCATCGCTCAACAACAGATTGAGTAGCAATATTTGAATGGAATAGCGAATTTATGGAAATGAGTGTTTAAATAGGTGAGTTTTAAGTTTGGATCTAAATTCTGTTGGGCTGGTTATGCATCTTAAATCCATAGGAAGTTTATTCCAAGCCTCAGGGCCGGATACTCCGAATGCACGATCACCAAAATTAGTGTTCGAATTTCGCTTAGGTTCTTTCAACCTTCCGATTGCAGATGATGTCGCTGATCTAAGAGTTGACTGCCTTAGACCAAAATTTTCCGGAATGCACAATTCAGAGATATAGGGTGGAGCCATTTCATTGAGAGCTTTAAACACCATCCAGCATAACTTGTATTGGATCCTCAGGACACTTCAGCCAGTGAAGATTTCGAAGGTGTTCCGAAATGTGCGAAAACTTGGGTACCCCAGTAATTAGCCGTGCTGCGGCGTTGAACACTGATTGTAGTTTTTCAGTTTGGCATTTAGGAAGTTTTGCATAAATGCCATTACAATAATCAAGCCGTGAAACTATGTATGAGTTCACAAGAAGCTTAGTTGCCTCCGTTGAGAGGTTCCTACGAACTGATTTAAGTTGTCTTAGATAGAAGAACCCAGTACTGACGGTCCTATTTACTTGACTTTTTAGCGAAAGGTCTGAATCCAGATAAACACCTAGAAGTTTGACGGTTTTTTTTGCAATTACGTCGCTACCGGAAATAGAAATTGGTGAGTTGGCTATTAAATGTTGGCGTCTATTAGTGGCTGCCCAGAGAAACTCGGTCTTTGTGGGATTCAACTTAAGTTTGTTCGAGGACATCCAAAGGCGGGGTCCATTGCGACGGCAAACGCCAGAATTTTGCTTGACAGTCCTATACAACAATCAAGGTCACAATTTTTGCCAACACTCAAGGCCGCAGTGTTTGTGCTTCCCGTGTTCGGCGGAAAACAAAACTTAAACATCTCATCCCGGGTGAAGCGGGAAGGCAGGCGGGGTCGAGCGGGGGGGGAGAATTCATTTTTTGACAGAAGTCGCGCGGTGCGGTCCGTGTATGTAGAAAAATCGGAACGGATTTTTGTGGTTATGTGCTATGTATGAGCGAACATAATCACGAGTTTAAAATATTATTATACCTAAATATAATATAATAATAGAAATATTTGATAATATAATATCAAATATTTATAATTATTCTGTTGTTGACGTAAATATTTACGTATTATAGAGTAGAAATAGATTTTAGATAGATAATAGAATTTAGATTCTATAGTTCTAAATTAGGTCGTGCAATAAAATGACGTTATTATATAATGTCATTGGTGCAATAATCGATATTAGTCGGAAATCTTTCCTGATAAACCCTGATCTGTGTTTTCTTCCTGATGCAGGTAGCATCTTTCCTACATCGAACGCATTTTAACATTTATGCAAACGATAAACGTCAAATTTTTTGGTGCGCGGACCTAATAATTATGATTTTAAGTTGTAAATAAACACACTGTCGTAATGGATGATTATTTCTTTCGTGAACTCACTTGTAAATAAAGTCTATTAATTTATTAATCGGTTTCAGAGACACGGGAGAAATTGACCATTGTAAATCGATATTCTATTTTTGATGCTACGTAATTATTTACGTAGCAACAAAACGTATTCACTCTAAATTCTTAATAAATAGTAACTTTAGGTCGTGCATATTAGTCGGAAATCTTTCCTGATAAATAAATATCTATTAAAATATCTGTGTTTTCTCCCTGATGCATCTCTTTTGTCATCAGAACGCATTTTAATATTGATATAAACGTCAAACGTCAAGTGTGCATGCCGTGGACACGTCCGTACCTCAGATCACTTGTCAAATTGTGTGGACCGCGCGAACTTCACCCCAAACGATGTTGGTGTAAAGTTATGGCCTTGAGTGTTGGCAAAAATTATGACCTTGATTGTTGTGTTGGACTGTCAAAACTCTGACGTTCGCCCGCGCAATGGACAAAGCTAAAGACTGATCGCTTCTAGACACTCAGTTGTGCTATGTTTCAATCTATGATCATTACACAGAAGGGTGGGTATTATTGTTTTAAATTAATTAAAACATTGTTTGTACATCCGTTTACCAATTAAAAGGTTAATTGAATTCTCAAAACAGTATCATTAAAGGTTACCCTTCTATATGCTATATTACACGTTCATCCACCTGTCCAATACAATAAGCACGGGCTTATAAGGTAATATTTGGATAATTATAATTCTGTTTAATTATGACTACACCGTACATTGAAAAAGCTATTAACCCAAGCGATAAAACCGAAAGTACTGACCATCCCGCCCAGTAAAGAGGTAATGCAGGTGGCTGAAAAGGTTTTAAGGGAATCCCCAAGCGGTTAATTTGCTTAGTGAAATGGTTCGAGTACGGAACTGAGTATACATCAAAATTAATATTTTTACCCTTGGCATTAACATTCTGTGGATTTAAAAAAGAAAGCTACGCTGTCTTCTTCGATACTATGGAAATCCATAATATCAAAGCCAGAGCCAAGAGACTGCAAGCATTCGAGCTATGGATACAAATGAACAATTGATACAATTTTCACGGCCAAAAGCATTTTTGTTGTTAGTTTTTGGGGTGTTATGCCGTGTTGCGCTACCTCCTTCTATAGCCGACGTTTCGGACAGCGTTACAGTGTCCATCATCAGTGTGTGACACATCGTCGGATCTACCGGATCTGCCCTAATGACGGACACTGTAACGCTGTCCGAAACGTCGGCTATAGAAGGAGGTAGCGCAACACGGCATAACACCCCAAAAACTAACAACAAAAACAAATTAAATTGTTTGTAAAAATAAGATTAATTACAATTACATAAAGGATATTTATTTACCAAATTAAATTCCTCAATATTGGTACAGTCCTACTTCTCAATTTTTAAGTGCACACGACAGCTGATGATATAAAAAGGTGGCATTTTATTCAGTCCAGAAATATTTTTCTTCATTGACCAGTTGGAGCAACATTAAAATGTCATAGCTCCAAAGGTCATAATGAAATTTTCGTTGCGAGACAAGTTGTTGACCGGATGATTTAGATATTTCTAACAGCTTTTTAAATTTTAAAATGCTAGAGCTCACCTTTTGAGAGCCTTTGCAGTCCGTTTTTACTATCAGTATACATACGTATTTAATAACGATTGGACTACTTCTTTAGTGCCGTTTTCTTATACCCGCTATAAGTTTTGAGCTCTTAAAATATAAATATTATTTTTTAAGACAATCTCTATTCAGATGCCTAGTTGAAAAAAAAGTTAAATGAAATTCCTTCAATAAAAAAAAAAAACGCAAATATGCTCTGAAAATTATAAAAAACACATCTGATTCAGTTATTTGACACGTTATAAGTACCCACGAAAAAATTCAAACGGATATTGAGAGATTTTTGTTCTATTATAAATAATCCATGTTTTATTAAATATTTTCACAACAGTTATTTACGATTTTTACAATACTAGTGCGCTCCCTTTTCTCCTAGTCAAACAGTCTTCAGTAATCTTTTTCTTTTTGATCCGATGTAAATTCTAACAAGAGGACTGCTGAAGGTTTTGAGTTATGACTTATGGCATGACTCATAAATAAGGTCATAACTACTAATGCAAGATGGAAGATGCAAATACATTTGTCCATTACATCTATGATTCACCATAATAAGGAATTTCAGTCAAGATTTCAATTTTTTTAAATAAAACTTCTGTACGCACGCTTGAATTAGGGAGTAAGCTGGTGAATGCGTGATGAGAGCGTTACGAAAAGTGTGATTGGGCGAGGCGAACTGAAGTTGAGAGGGAGATATAAGTTAGTGAAGATAGAAAAAGTAAGAGTTACGTTTCGTATATTACTGTAGGGGCAAGAGAGAGAGGTGCGAGCACACATTTTCTTTCTCTCTTTCTCTCATAGCCAGTTACGTTTCGTATATCTAAGATACAGTGCAGGCCTGTTGTCTGTATCACACTGTAGGAGCAAGAGAGAGCAGTGCGCGCGCACATTTTCATTCTCTCTTATTTTATAAGTTAGTGAAGTTTTACTTCAGTCGTGCGGTCTAAAGTCTAAAGCACACTCGTTTTTTTTAAAATCTTCTAACTTAAATACTAGAATACTGTTTTTATGCAAATGTCGATTTAATAGTAATAATTTTCAAAGCCCGCCAAAACGATCGAAATCCTGCGGGGTACGCGTGGTGTCATAAGTATCTCGATTCCGAAGGTTAACATTAAGGTCAATCCCGCTGGAGTGGGTATGAAATCAACAAATCCCAATTTAAATTATTAGCAAAATTTCCAAAAAATATGAATCCTTTTGAAATGATTTGTGTACCGCAGTGACGAATCGTGTGCGAGTCTACGCAGCACAACCTAGCACAAAATTGTCATGTACACGGCCGACCAAACTGTGGGGTAGCGGTGTAAGTACCGTCAGAACCTGTCGACCAAAGACCAATCACAGAGCGTTAAGTCCCTTACGGTTTTAATCCTTTTTAAATGATATTTATGATGATGCAGCGACCACACTGATGAACAAACCATTTAATTCATTTTATTAATACATATTATGTTTTTACTTTTACTTTCATAATTGTAACAGGGCAGATCACAATATCGTGTATTAATATATTATGGGAATTGCTCGACCCACCCGTCCTACTGGAAAAAAATATTAAATAAATAAGCAAATAGATTGTTTGGATTTGACAATAAAATAAATTTGCCTTAAGGGTCCGTTACCGGCCCCAAAAAGGAGAAGATGGAGAGATACGAAATTACGAATGTTAGAGGAGAGCGCTAACATTTACTGCGCCAAAATCGATGCAAAAATTGCGAAAATTTTTAATAAAACACGACTCGTCTAAAATAGAGCAAAAATCTCTTGGGGGCTGTCTAAAACAGTATTTAATGAAACACTGTGAATTTTTTCATACATATAATTTGTAATATAACGGAAACAGACTTGAAAAAAAAAAAAATTGCATACTTTGAGATTTTTTTCTATCGAGGGAATTTCATATAATTTGCTTTTCGGCGTGGGGAATGCATAGATAATATCTTTAAAAATAACATATTTTTTTAAGAGCTTAAAAACTTCAAATGTTTAAGGGAGGTTTGCAAGAAATCGGTAGAAATTCGGATAGAGGCCTCTTAATAAGATTTTTTTTATTATTTATTAATTTGTTATTTAAATTACGATTTATTAATTAAATTGATGTCGAAGAACAATCAAAGGACTTTATTTATGGATTTTAAAAAACTTACCGCGAAGGGTTTAAAAAATATTAAATTTTAAACTTTTATTTTCCATGGCTGCAACTTATAATATAATTTAACTGCATTCATGCGGTTCATAGCACCTGAGATTTGTCCCCTTCATATCAAACAAAGCAACAAGTAAAAAGCTTTAATAAAAAGTTACAACTATCTAGTAAGAAACTGATAGTTCTTATCGGTACTATTCAAGCACTTTTACTCGTGGTTTTTTATTTTATGCTGTAATAAGACTCAATGTCGATGTTGTCGAGCCCGACCGCGAGCACGAAAACGAACCGGTACAAAAACTCAGTGCGCAGCCGGCGGTCGTCGACAGCGGTTCTGCGTTTTGTTTTATCAACTTTTAATAATATTGTTAATATTGCCGCGTGTTCCATAGCAACCGAGGACAAACAAACAAAAGTTCTGTGGCATTCAAAGATTCTCTAAAAACATCAACAAAAACTAGTACCGCATAAGTTTTTGTTATAATCATTATTATAAATCAGTGATTTTGTGCGTCAATACTTGATTGTTTTAACTTTTGGTTTTAATTATTACCTACATCTTTACAGTGATAAGAATTCTTAAAAAGTGTACAGTAGAATCTTTCAAGTTTTTCTTTGGACATTACAAATACCTTGTCGGGATTTCCCTTGAATAATTTCAATTAATATTAGTCAGAAGGTATTGCAATGGGCATTGTTGTAGTGATTTGTTAGTACGTGCATGAAACATCTTCTCGGCAGTGACATCATTCCTATATTTGAGGATTTTTCATTGACAACGCTCTCCAATTTACCTGGCGAGACAATCTTCATATTTCAGTGGAATCGCTGTAATTCCGCAGAAGACGTTACTTCAAAAAGTTACTTGGTAAGTTTATTAATTAATTACCTACTCATATATGGCAATAATACATTCCTTCATTATAATATTATCAGTGACATTATTTTAATTGTGTACCTAGTAGGTAATTACTGTAAACTCTAACTATGATTTTGGTTTCCAGCATTTGTTAAGGTGGCAGGTAACCCATGAAAGTAAATAAAATACTACAGTTTTTTTGTTCAGAATAACGTCTGGAATGATTATAATTATGCTCGTGATGATTTTGTGCTTTATAATCTTTATACAATATCTGAAATATTTCTAGAGTTGTCAGGATTCTATGACCGATAATTTTGCGTTCCTTTCTATAAGGGCCTGTTCGGAAGATTGCTTCCGAACAGGCCCTCCATTGATTTGCTTGGTGTAACTATAAGTGACCAGCTCGAATACGGAGGCTTCATCGAAGCCAGAGTTAAGTTGTTTGCCTCTCAAAAACTGGGCGTACTGAACAGGGCTCGCAGATACATCAATAGAACACAACTGCTAACCCTGTACAAATCGCAAGTGCGCCCAACGGTTTGAATTTGGCAGCCACCTCTGATCTGGAGCCCCAAAATACCTGAAAAAACCCTCGCCTCTGTGCAGAAACGGGCTGTCCGTTTGATTCTCCCATCTTAACGAACGGATTGCGATCTTCGTGCACAGGCGTCGGGTGGGAATGCTGACCTTGTTCTACCGGCATTTCAATTGAAGATGCTCCGAGGAACTAACGTCATTGATCTCCTGTGCACATGAAAACGGGTCGCTTTTATGACTCGTTCTTGAGTTAATAGCTCGGCTGTGGAACGATTTGCCGGCTTCTGTGTGTCCTCCATCCTACAATATGGGTCTCTTCAATACCCTTGTCCACTCCTTCCTCTCCTCAAAACGACCCACACACAGCATCTTTAAATATGACATACCTAGGCCCTGAGAGAAATTATTTTCCCCAGGGCCTCCTGTGTGGTGTAATAAATAAATAAAATAAACCGAAAAAAATGTGCTTTAAATAGGGTAGCTTTTTACAGCGCTACGCAATGTTCAGTTGTTCACATGGAACTCATTGAAAGCTGCCGGTGAATTTGCACGGGGGTAAATCTCACCTGTGATTCAATTCAAAATCAGGATAGCAAAAATGGCCAGGTACGTGCTGTAAAAACACTCTTTGGAGACTCTTATTTATTTACCCTAAGCATTTACTCCTTTTACGCCTTTGTTTGAAATATTAGCAACTTTATACTAACCGATTGTAAGAATTTAATTGTCCCTATTATTTTAATGACTGGTCATTCCAGCTTTTTAACCTTTTATGTTTTGCCTCAGTGGGTACTGTTTATTTATATAATGTGCTATCTACCCTTCTACCTGTATTAATGTTTTGTATTGTAGATAAGTACAATACAAAACGGAAATTCCGAACATGTTAAATTCTGAGTAATCCGGAAGGATTACTTAGAAATTTCCAAATAAAAAATTCAAATGTTAAAGGAACACCTACTCCAAAGTTTTTCTACCTGTGCTTAGTTGATACTTTCATGGATTTTTTATTCAGAAGGTTTCAAACATAATCCGAACCTAAACATGCCTTGTAAGTTCCAAGTGCCTACATATAGTTTTTAAATCACATTCAACAAAAGGGAAAGCAATAGATGGTGGAGTTTTCTCAAAATATCTGTGAAGTTATATAAAAATAAATTTAAATTTTATATTTTTAAAAGAAAGACAAACATTCCCATGTTACGAATAACCCAACAATGTTTGAAAATCTCCTACTACCACCGCAGAAAGCCGAAAATGTTGCTTGTGTTGTGATGGAGGACTTAGCCAGCCGAAGAATCGAACACGCGACGCTCGGGTGGGACCCAAGCGCTATGCCCACTCAACCACTGACCATCTTTACATTTTAGGGATACCTGCATCAATTTTTAATCAATTTATTTGTTAACCAGCACCTCTTCCACAAGTCACCCCAAGTGGTTCGCTACGTTTGGTGATTTAGTCGGGTTCATGGAAAGAGGTTTGTTCGGGTTTTAACGGCGAATGCGTCTGCCCATCAACTGCGTTGCTGGCCGGATCGGGAGAGATTGGTTGAAGGGGACCTTTTGATCTCTCCGGCAGGACTCTCTTGGAACATCGCCTCGCACTTTGGTGGGAGGGTTAGATTCACACGTCCGTTACTCTTGAACACAGATTCCTACCCACCCCTCATACCTTTTTCCTTCCCAGAACTTCCTCTCCTTTCTTTTCTCAAAAGACGCTCCATACAACATCTCCAAAGATGACATAGGTCCTGACGTGAATTATTTTTCTGGGGTGTGGAGAGCTAATACCAAAAAAAATAATCGGTCGACTTTTAATCATTTAATTAAGTATCTCCACATAGTATGAAAAATTCTTATGTTTTATTTTATTTTATTATTATTGTACTTACAAAATAATAATTCCGATTACACTACAATTTATTTACCCTATCAACATTTAGTCAAGTGACTCTTTAATAATATTTTTAAGGCATATAAAGAACAGTCACTTACATCGATATGGTTTGCAATTTCATTTAACAGCACCATTCCCCTCGTCATGCTACGCTTTGCCAAGACGCCTGTTCTGCCGTTAAAAGTTAAAAGTTACGAGCCGCCACTGGTTCCACAGTTCCACATACCCAAATACAATATACATAATTGAACGTCTTCCTCTGCATAGGTAAATAGTAAATGGTATATTTGAGTGATTATCTAATTGTTACGGAAGGATGTTAGTTCTGGCCTACGTTTACCTTGATAACAATCGTCGTTTCCGATAGCCATGTGCTGATAATCATCTACCTTATGTAACACTGTTTAATATTTCGTCTCATTATTATGTACCAAGCTAGTTGTAGTTGAAAACACTGCAGCAAAAACAAACATCCTTGGAAATAGCAGTAGCTGAATATTGAACGAGAACCCTGAATCCAATTAAATGGCAAAATATTTCTATTCGAATCTGATAAAAAATTCCCTACACTTTCTGAGGGCTATTCGTTACTTTGAGTGTATGTGTGATTGTAACTCTGGTTCAATGAACTCGGATTTATTTGAATGTTTAAGTGTAAGTAATTGATTGTGAATTGATATATTGGAACTGATTGTGCCAATAATTCAGAAAGCGATAAAGAACATACCTGTAATAAAAGGTTTAATACAACTTGGGAGGCGGGTACGGGTACCGCCGCCCCGGGAATCGTTTATTGGCTAACTGCTACCGTAGGTCACCTGGTCACCCTAAGTTGTTCGCTACGTTTGTGACTTAGTAAGAGTGCCTGGGTTCTTGGAGTGAGGTTTGACTAGGTCTTGGCGGCGGATGTGTGAGTCCTTTTGACTTCTCCAGTCGGACTTTCTTGAACCGGCGGCGCCTTGCACCGCAGTGGGAGGAATGGATTCATACGTCCTGAACACTGACCCCCCGATTCCTACCCACACTTCATATCTGTTTCCTTCCCAGAACTTTCTCTCATTCATTTCCCTTAAAGACCATCCCTACAGCATCCTCAAAAACGACATCGTGAAGATGACGTAAAAATAAAATCTTAACAGAAAATTATTTTATTTTCATTTTCAAAATTGGTACTGCTGATGTGTCAAAAATTCAAACAAGCGACTAAGTAAAAGAAAATTATTTTAGCTCTGTATTTGAAATGTGTATTTCTTTTGTTTACATTTCTATTGGTTCATCTTGAAAAGTAATCTTTGTCAAGGGTTTTTTAGCTAACATGATTTATGTTTTCGAATCCATAACCTTCCGATAAAAAGTCAGTTGCTTAGAACTTAAACCATACTGCTCTATTGAGACCGTCTCCAAGCTATCAAAGTTGTTTTAATCATAAGTGATACAGTTAGGATAATATTAATATAATGGAGGGAAAATCAGTTTATCAGATAATTTTACAGCATCCCTCTGGCAACTGGCAAGTCTGTAGCTAAAACCAATTCCGCCATGCGCACTGCCCGAAATAACGAATAAAGCGAGGGAGGGTTTTACAGGTTGTAAATTTATGTCGAGTACCTATTTGTATATCATTTGGGATTGTAATAAAGCCTCCCGGCTCGGCACCCCTCGCTTCCCTAAATGGAACGGTCCCGGGAATGCTGTAAGAGTGTAAGCTGCAAGAAACTGCAATTTACCACCAATTCTACCCTCTACTGTTTATGTAGCGAGAATTCACCCGGAATGTACCTACTGTTCCCGTTGAAACTGTTTAGCTCCGTATTATTTAGTTACGTTGAAGTTGTGTTGCGCCAAATTAGACCTTCGCTGTACCTGTACTAAGTAAACCAATCGAGTTGGGCGTATGTATTCCTATTGTTCTGCACTAACTAACTAACCATCACTCTAATTCCTCGTGAGATTACGCAGAGAGGATGGACCGCCACATAACTTTATCTTGGTGCACATTATAAATATATAAATATGTACCCGTCTCGGAACAGACTTAGTCTAGTGAGGCGGGTTACTTACTTGTTTTGTATAAAATATTATTATTTCAATAAACGCCCGGGTTGCCGGCATTTAAAAAAAAAATAATTTATATTTACTCCACACAGAAGACCCTGAGGAAAATAGTTTCCTTCGTGTCATCTTTGGGTATGCTGTGTGAAGGGTTTATTTGTAGAAAGGAAAGAGTGAACCTGGCCATGGATCGCCACACGACTCACATTTTGGCGCACTCTTTTTTTACATTAACTTCACATAGGAGACCCCGAGAAAAATAGTTTCCTTCATGTCATCTTTGGGTATGCTGTGTGGAGGGTCTATTTGTAGAGAGGAAAGAGTGAACCTGGCCATGGCTCGCCACACGACTCGCATCTTAGCGCACTCTTATTTTTTTACATTAACTCCACATAGGAGACTCTGAGAAAAATAATTTCCCTCAGATGACACCGATGACACTATGTCATCTTTTGGTATGCTGTGTGGAAGGTCTTTTGTAGTAAGGAAGAAGTGAACCTGAGTCTTGAAGAGACCCATGTTGTAGAAGGGAGGAAACACAGAAGCCAGAAAATCGTTCCACAACCGAGCCATTGAACTCAAGAACGACCCATCCTCTTTTGCTTCATTTACATTTATACCTTCTCATCTTATACATTATCTATTGTTTTGTTAGATTATTTACTATTTCCTCAATTATTTCATTAACTTGATCACGCATGTCTTCCTCGGTCGTCCCCGACTTCATCTTCCATTCATGTATTGTTTCCTTATTCTGTTTTCATCATTCAGCCGCTCTGTGTGCTCCACCGGCCACCCATCTAAGCGTCCCTAACATACTCGTAATTTTATAATTTACCTACGTCTTACATCATTTTCTAATCTCCACATTTGTAACACGGTCAACATATGTCTCAGAGATTTCATTTCTACAACATTCTTCCTATTTCAACTGTAGATTATGTCTCAATTTTTTTTTTCATAACTCACTTGTAATTTATGTAATTACAATAATTTAAAAGTAGTTTTAATAACGTTCCGTTAGCTATGTGTATTTACGCGTACCTAAAGTACGTAATTTCTTACATACTGGCTTGTAATAATAATATTTCAGTCTGAAATGAAGGGTTGGGCCTGTGCTACTTCATGTCATTTGGCATTTTGACGATAATTACACCATCGTGCAGGAAATTATCATTTAGTATTTGCGCAGAGAAGTTTAATGAATGACCAAAGAATTACAGTTGTGGTATACCCACACCGTGTACTATGAGTGGTGAGTTCTGAGTGTCGAGCTGCGGTCCCAGCTCTGTCGCGTAATACCACCCAACCCAACGTGCTAAACTTCCTCTCCACTCCCCCAGGTTCCAGGTTCCAGGTGGGGGTGGCAGACTAATTGTAGAGGACACACATTGCGTTGAAACGTTAAGTTTCCCTCTACGTGTCTACTGTGTTGAAACATTACCTGTAATAGCCTGACGAATGACAACATAACCTCACACGCACTCACTCACTCCGTCAATCTTGTTATTGATTAAGTGGGACAGCGAAATATTATTGTATCGATTAAAAAAGTGTCGCAAAGACAGGTTCAACTGCAATTCGTCCACTGCCATTTCTTACTCTCAATCATTTCGCAACGAATTACCTTCGGCTTTGTATAAAACGACGCCAATTAATTTAAAGTCGAACCTTGTAAAGCGCTTATCGTGCTAAAATCGTATGTTTTTTGGCTTGGTAAAAATTGTCTGTAGTTTTAACAGAAAATGATGTTAAAATCCGTTGAATGTCTCGATCTTTATGAGTTTAGGCATTATATGTTTAAACCGCTGTATTTTCGAGTAAATTTTCTATGGTTAGATAAGATTAATTTTGGAGTGATGAATCTGTGGGAGTCTCTTTCTTGTATTTGCACAACAAATGCATCAAATCTTGTGTTCCACATTTCTTTTCCCTGTAATGCGACAACATCTGTGTTTATTGAAGAAGGTGCACAAACATGGCGTTTTGTGTCCGCGGTGTAACTGCAGGTGTTCGTTTGTATGAACACGTTTCGGTTGTGAGGTCATTGAACAAAATATCTCACTTTTACTATTGCGTGCTATATCCCAAAGAAGTTGATAAACATAACCAATTTAGTATACAAAAACTACAAAAATGCCTCGTGGTCGTTTGTCGGTCTACCCTGAGTCACGAGTTCATGAGTGATACGATTTCGAGACTCATTTCAGATTCTTCTCATCTTTGGAAAATGATTCATATTATAACGACGTATATTAACTATCATTACACCAATCTTGTGATGATCCTCATACAAATTCTTTAAAGTGACGACACAAACATTTGACCAAAACGTATTCATATTCGTAGGTACAATAGTCCAACTATCTACCCATGTTATATACAAGAACGGGTGGGTTAACCACACTTTTGCTTCTTTGACTACTACATTAACTAATTTTCCTGTAAAGCCACCTGTGTCAGATTCATCAAACATCAAAAAACATCACCACCATCTGACAACGTTGATTTGTTATGTTTTTTTTTTCGGAAGATGTTACGGTGTTTGAAGCCCAGTATCAGACTACAACAATGAATTAGAACAAATTGTTTTTCAACAAAAAGAATTATTATGTTTTTTTCAATTCCTCAACCACGAAAGTCACCAACCGCAACGGCTGTCGGCGTGTATTATACTCAGAAAAATCCACGTTATTATATTTTTTGCCCTCTGCCGGAATCGAACTGGAAGTCAAAATCGAGGACCATGACAATGTACATTTTGAATGACTTTCAATTATCAACGTTGTTAACTTCCCAGTAACTTAAAATGCATTAATTTTTTTTCAACTGTTGTAGACTATAAGCATTATTACTTATAGTACCTTGGGTGTTCAGTATTTTTTTACTAATATTGTTTGATTTAATTATTTTAAGTAATTTTAACGGAATTTTTTTTAGTTTTACAGCATCATCCATCTTAAAATAATCCGTTCTAAAACCAGTTTGTTGTGTTGTTTTGTCAAAGTTTAATATTACAACCAGTAGACAAACTAACGATCGAGAGGTTTTGCTATGAAAATAATATTATTTAATAAATCAAGATTGTTAATTAATCCCTGTTCGTGCAAGGCTATCAAGCTCGGAAAGTATTAACGTTCCCTTCGATCTTATCCGACATGTGCAATGTACAGGTCTATCATTAAACTCGCACCGAGATAGAAGAGTCCGAGATGTCTTGCGTGATGTGATGAAGATGCGCTAGTGGTAAGTGGTGAGTGGCCTTACAAATGCTTTGTTTTCTTCTGCAGCTAAATTACTTCTAGATAAGCGACTAACGTTCAGGCAGGTTGTGCAAGTATGTTCATGGACTGATCTTGTCTATTGTAATTTTATTGTTTTGTTTGATTTGCTGTTCTTTACATTAAAGATTAAATACAAATATTTCTTAATGAATGATGGATTCCAGATGAATCTCGTCATTCAGTTATATACGAGGAACCAAAAGAGATCATATTGCCTTATAAGCTGCTAGTTTCACAAGTTAAATGATTCGAGCAATTTGTAAGGGGTGGTAAATTGGTTACAATGATTTGCATTTCTTAGAATGTATGCGTAAAACGAATGAATACCGAATGAAAGTGCTCTAAAGAAGTATTTTGGGCAAATCGCCGTAGTTGCAATAAAAGGGTTCAGTTCAGACACGCAAAAATTATGCTGAAGCATAAATAGTATAAAATCGAAACATTATTTGACAGAAATTTAAAGTATGGGCTATCGTCTATCAATCAATTTGTATTTTACACCACTCACGTGAGAGTCTCATTTTGAGTAGTTGAAGTTCACCCTGTCACTTCCAGACCCTTATTCTGGCCTAATTGACGTTATCCCGTATGCTGCAATACGATAGAATGGATAGAAGAAGGGTTTGTACCGAGTAATTCAATACTGTATGTAGATTTTAGATATAATCTTTACATCAATACAAATGTCGTGTGGTAGTACAGTGTTTACAGCAATGAGTAGGTGTAGGCTTGTATCTATGTATCTACATATTTAGTTTAATGAATAACTCCATAGTGAATGGATTCATTGGCAGAAGAAACCTAACCATTTGAAAGGAAGTGTGCAGTATGTACATTATTGGTAGCACAGTGTACCTGCCGGTTGCTGTCTGCTCATCTCATCCGTGTTTATTTGAAGAACTCGTAATGACTCCGCAGTCCACACAGAGGGAACTAATGATCCTAATTTGGTCCAGCTCGAGACTTCTGTTTCTAGTTGACAGGATGGCCATAAAGAGGGATTGATGATGATGACTGTGGCCTATGATCGTATTCCTTTAACACCGGGTTTCCACAGAACACCGTCGGGTATCTGCCTTTATAGTGAAAGAATGTTGACGGATAATTAATCGGTTATTTTGTTACTCATAGAGCGTATCTAGTTAGGAACTATACACGTCATATGAAGGTTGTAGCTATTTTCTTTCAAACGTGATAATAATAACGGCGAAATTGAATAATATTTTATGCAGTAGTAGTAATATAAAATGAATTATTGTATAACCTTGCACATGTAATCATTTGTATTGTAAAAACAAAAATTCTTGAAATAAATAAAAAACCAATAAAAATACATTTTTTTTCCTAAATACCTACGGTTTCTTTTTAAATATTTTTTTAGACGAAACTATACCCTAAAATATATTCAGAATCTTAACGACGACGTAAGTAAAGAAGCCGTGTATACAAATTTCGACTCGCTACCCGTGGTTTGGACGGACCTACTGTCGAATTTGCCCTATCAAAGAAAAGAAGAAGAAGAAAAATAATGGTATGTAAAGAAATTGTGTAAACAAATATGCGTCCGCGGCACGGCGTATTGGACGGACGTACGGTCGAATTCACCCTGGAGATTCGACCTTTCCGCAGGGTTCATTTTAATTAATTCTGAAGAACGTGTTACTACTCGTAATATTTATGATATTTCTAAATTAATACCTCCCGAAGTTATTAATTCATCGTCTAGAAAAATAAAATCTGGTGCTCACCGCTAACTTTAGTTGTACAACGTATTACATTTATTTAAAGGCGTTGTATGTTAAAAAAAATTATGGCAACGTACTGTTTTTATTTTTATTATATTAACTCCACACAGGAGACCCTGAGGAAAAAAATTCCCTCAGGGCCCATGTCATCTGAGATGCTGTGTGGGGGGTCTTTTTGAGGGGAGGAAGGAATGAACATGGGTCTTGAAGAGACCCATGTTGTAGGTAGGAAATTAATCTAAAATATTAATAATTCGTATCCGTTGTGAGGCATGGAAATAAAAATGATAATTCTATTACGTATTCGCCGAAATAAATTAAAATGTGAGCCTCGGACAAACCCCCGATAAATGTGGTTATGTCTCGCCTCAATCGTTAATAACACCAAAGTGATGGGTATTAATTTGCTTCCACTACAAAATTGGGCTTACACTACACGTTAGAATAATTTGGGGGGCGGGAATGGGTACCACCGCCTCGGGAACCATTTATTGGATAACCAACACCTCTGCCCCAGGTCACCCCAATGGTTCGATACGTTTGGTGACTTAGCAGGGGTGCCCCGGGTTCATGGGATGAGGTTTGTCTGAATCTGGTGGTAGATGACCTGGACACACACCCATTATCTTCCCAGAACTTACTCTCCTTAAAAAGACCCTTCACACAGCATCCCCAAAACATAGGCCTAAAGGAATTTTTCTCAGGGCCTCCTGTGTGAAGCTCATGTAAAAAATAGAAACCGACACATAATAATCGAAACTAATTACATTGAAATTAATCATTCAGAGGCGGACGACAGCTTCTGAAAGAAACAGGTTTGGAAAATATTTATATCAAGATAAAATTACAATTCCTTCATTTTTTCTCCGACTGTTAATTACATAGTTCAAATGATTCGAAAATTCGTAAGTAATTAAAGCATTTTTAGAATCGAGAGGTTTTTGTGAAAGTTTTCAGAATCGAACAATTTCGTTTATCAAAATAAAATGATCGATACCTACATTAGGCATGGAAATATTGATTAAATATACCTTATAGAGGCTGTCATCGCTTAGTTCATTATCGATGACTTCATAAAACACTTTTCCGTTTTTTTAATCAGAAGAGAAATTTACCAATAAACCATTATCTTTGAGGTATATTTGTACATTCTTGCGCCGTATCAATTGAAAAAATTGGTGACTAATAAAGTCAATGGCAATATTAAAATCTACTTTCGGGCTTATAAAATTAAATATTTTTACCTTGACACATTTACATTAGAACATAAGGTATTTATTATTATTAAGTTTTCTAAGTTTTATCGAACAATATATTCATGCAATTTCTTACATATTATTATATTATGGTCATGATGCTGACACCCCTGCAGTTGTAACCTTTCTTTCCGTTACATCGTCTTTTATAAAAAAAAGTTACAATGGGTTACAAGCACAAACAACTGCCATGCGTAAAAATTAGAAAAGACCTAACCAAACAAAATGCATTGAGCACCTGCCTAATCAAAACATTTAGTGGTACTTACCTAATGAAACGTGTAAAAATAACAGCATTGTGTTTTATAGAAACCATGTTTACATTATAAATCTTGTGCACCTTCTCACTTTTCTCAGTACCCGAAATATTTCGTGAAAGTGTTCGATTGTTTAGACTAAAGCCTCGTTGCGTGCCGTGATTTACCAAACGCCACATTGTTTTGGAAATCACCAGTTTCGGTGTAGGCTGTCGGCACGTGTACGTGTACAGTTTACCTACCTACCTGTACGTGTACGGTTTACCTGTGTTCTACAATCTCATCCTTGTTTTCACCGGCCATTGTTATTCAGTTGTTTGGTCCGACATCGACACAAGAGGCAAAGCGCAAAGCATCCCATCCCCCCATGGGCCGGGCGACGAACTAACGATGTTTTCGATGCAATCTAAACAAATCTTGATTATAGTTCGTTAGCACAATCTAAGCTCAAAGCTAATCAACAAATGCGAAATGTTGGAGAAAAGTATCAAACGTTGTAAATCCATCAACGATAGCAACCAATAAACAATCACTCGAGGTTATCTATTTTATTGCTCTTTGTATCCTAGTCCTAGGCGGATACTGTTCGTGTCCGTCTTATATTCTAATAATTCTTCTAAAAGTTCTGATAAAGTCGGTTTTCCAACCGTCTTCTGTCACAATATATGTTTAGTTATTTATTTGCATTATAAATAATCTTTATAAATTCATATTTAACAATGTTATGAATTTTTGTATCATTCGCAAAAAAATAGCGACATTCAAAATTTAAGAACAAAATAAAAAGAGAATACTTTATTTTTATTTATTTAATTTTATTTTGAAAACCATCTAACCAATAAGTAATTTATAATGTATGATAAAATATTTGTAATTTATTTAACCGATAATAGGTTTTCACTGACGTACGTATGTTAATTATTTAGTGAATATAAAGAAAAAGAGTTACATTAGCTTAACAGAATAATCTTAACAGTTCTGATAAATGGCTTCACTTAGCTACTTCAAGTGTTTTTTTTTTATAATACCTAGGTTTACGTTTGAAATTGGTACCAATGATAACAATAACGGCCGTTTTTCCTAATCTTACTGATCAACTGTTGAGCCGAATTTGGCTCAACACTCAAATGCACAAATGCGCTCTTCTCAACTCTCCTACCAACAGGCAAATAGAACCTTATAAAACAAATCACTTAGCTGATCGGAGACTCAGATTAATCGATCGAAAAGTTTGTAACAACGGCCGTAAGAGGAAATGATGTTATTCAATTCAAACTACAGAAAACTAAAAAAAAAATTTTTTTTTTTTTACATGACTCCACACAGGAGACCGTGAGAAAAATAATTTCCCTCAGGGCCTATGTCATCTTTAGGGATGCTGTGTGGAGGGTTTTTTAAGGAAAGAAAGGAGAGGAGAGTTCTGGGAAGGAAAAGGGTTTAAGGGGTGGGTAGGAATCTAGGGTTCAGTGTATCCTGGTCACCCGCTTCCAAGACCTAGACAGACCTCACCCCATGAACCCGGGCTCCCCTGCTAAATCACCAAACTTAGCGAACCACTTGGGGTGACCTATGGCAGAGGTGTTGGTTATCCAATAAAGGTTCCCGGGGCGGCGGTACCAATTCCCGCCTCCCAAATTGCATATGATGAGAATATATAAATAAAATAATTAGTTGTCTGACAAATGTTATTTTTTTAAGTGAGGTTTGTGATACATCGGTATCTGAATCTCTTATAAGTACATTTTCTAATTAGTAGTGTTCTTCTTAATATAAAATATGTCCGGAGATCGAGTTTTCCATTTAACATAACTGCATTTGATTATAATTTCCGTTTTAGCTTCCTCGCCATTATATCATCTGATACGACATGACACGGATGATAAGAGATATCAAAATAATCGATTTTTATCACTGGAGAGCTAGAAACTCCGGTAGGTACATGCAGGGGGACGTATATATTTAATGATAATATTAATTTAGCACAAACTTAATACTGCCTTTAATAATATTATGATAGATAACAGGCCTGTGCTGCTATTTCTATCACGTTTCTTATCGGATTTTACTTATTAATAATATTTTGACGTGTTCATTATTCACCAACCAAAAATTTTGACACGCTTTGTCATAGCTGTCGATATTATGTTGTCAATTCCATCGTAAAATAATATTTTTGCGAGAGCGCGGAGGTGTTCTGTTTCCAGTTTCAAGTTGAAAATTACTTTTTATCATTATTTTAATACATAAATTTTGTTAGGTGTGTGCTCTTTTATCCTAGTCACAATCCATTGGAAATGCAATTAATAGTCTGTCGTCAACACTGATTATAGTTTTCTTTGTTTTTTAATTGTTTGAGCGAGCTTATTTGGGTGAAATACACAATACATAAATTTTTCCAAAAGATCTTTTGTTTTATTCACCACAAAGAACAAACGGGCTTCATTTATCACCTGTCAGAGTTTTCAATGCTGAATAGAGTGGCATTTGAATGAACACGGTGACTGGCGACCCTTTGGTTGTCACGATAGTGGCAGATTTTTTTAACAGAACGTCTCTGTTTCAATGTTAAGTTTAATGTCATCAAGTATCGCCCATTTTAACTATCGTGTCTCATTCTATTAGTGTGACAATCTCGTGAACACGAACGTGGAACACGGTCTCTGTCACGAGAAAGTTCAACAGACTTAACGCGTTTTTTAGTGAGTGATGGCGCGATGACTCCAAAACACCAGTGCGTGTCTTCTTGGTGACTCAATCCAAGCCGTATGACTAATTTTTAGAATTGCCATAAATTTGGCAATCGTTCAACGCGCTGAAGGAATCGTCGTGGAGTAGTTTGTTGAGGTGTTGTAGCGCATCGACCGGAAAACTGGAGGTATTTAATATCTACTGTTTTCGCCATTGTTTCGAGTTTCCTCTTTATCTACTTCGACGACATTTCAAGGGTAGAGTACCAGATACATATATTAGCTAGCCAAGTGGGCGAGGAAGATCGGTTCACGCGCTTTGCTTGTTTTAAGCGTGTAGCAATTTGTCGACTCAGCCGACCAATTTGCCGAATTTACGATGGTTATCTTTAGATTAACGTTGATGGGAAAACTCATTATTAATTGTGTTGGAAATAATTTGGTTACAATCACTTTCCCACGAGAGGATCTCTAGTATCATCATCTGTTCTGCATTAGGCTAAGGTCAGGAACATTATGAAAGTAAGCGTAATTGTTATTACCGACGTCTAGTTTCATTAGAATCGGCATTGTTTCTTGGCGTTGAACAATGGTTGGTTAGGCTCGTGGTACCGGTAGGTACTATTTAGTTATCTGTGAAAATGAGATTAATTAAGAATTTCATTCAATGTGCACACACAATAAAAAGTGAAGGTATAAAAACGTAATCACTCTTAATTGGGACTAAATCATTTAATGCGTTTTGCTTTATTGTGTTGATACAAACTAATGGATGATATTTTAAATTTATTCCAGTTAAAATCAGGGCTTTGTCTACACTTATTGTTTTATCCTTTTTTGTTTTCTTTCATAATAAATATCCCCTTAAACCCATCAAGACTTGGGATCTTGATTATTATATCGGAGACAATAAATTGACCTAATTTGAATGTTGACCGTTATTTCATATCTACCTACTGAATATAATGTAGGTATTCACGCCAACCGGTTTTGGCTCCGAACAAAATCAATATAATTGTTTATCAGACGTCTCGGAGTTGTTTTTGCATCGCCAATAACTCTATTATTCGATAATGAGATAAATATTTTGAAATAGAAAAATATCTCTGCGTTTAAAATATTTTAAATCAACAATTCAAACCAATTTGATTCATCAAATTAATCGCTTTAACCCGAAAGCCCAGACAAAAACACTCTCAACTTGGTTTGCCCCCCGTTGGGCATAATTTGATAGGAATTTCTCAAAAATGCATTAAAAGGTCTGTATCAAGTAGGTACCATTCGATGGATGCGTGCATGATACGTGTTTATTAATATGTTATTTTTTAAAGAATTTCGTGTTTTGAACACGCTACATTGTTTGAGTGGAATTTATGTAATAATTACAACAGTAATTGGATGATTTGTATAGCGCCGTTTTTATGAAAAATCACCTCAAAGGCACTGTACAAATATACTATAACATCTTTATATAATGCTTAAACTTATTAGTCTTATTACTAACTACAGACCAGACTAACTATTTGAACAACTTATGGCTGACAGATCGCATCCACCGGTTCGTCGATCACTAATAAAAATTATATGTTCAATCAACGTGATGCTATGTTAAAATTTGGAGATTATAATTATTTTTTTTTTTATATTGTGTAAAGCCAAATATTTACCATGTTTACCTGGGAGGTAACTTGAGATTAACACTGTTTATTTGAGAACTTTAGATACAGTTCGCACGTCGAGGATATAATTTGAAACACGTGTTATTGAAAATGTTTTTTTAAATCGTGGTACATATTTATTTTAATATATATGTTCTTTAATGAACGTGTTTACGAAAGAAAAAGCAAATTTTTAAATGGTAACCAGGTATCTGTTTTCTAACTACACTAATTCATTTACAATTTATATTTTTTTGAGTTCAGCTTATAGGTATTAAAAAAATCGTTATAGTCATAAGTATCTGACTGCACGAACGTTTACACTTCCGAATATTTTAGAATTATAGGTAATAATAACTCGACTCTGTGTGAATACAGGCGGTCCGTTTGATAGATTCTTATATCTTACAAACGGATTGCAATGTTTAGAGCACAGGCGTCGGGTGGGAATACTATCCTTGTTCTACCGGCATTTCAATGGAAGATGCTCAATGGAAGCGTCATTGATCCCCTCGGCACCGGTGCATAGTCGGGAAACACGAACGCGCACCAACATAATATTATGTACACGGTTGACATTTGTCACATGAGAACGGGTAACAGCTCGGCTGTGGAGCGCTTTGTCGGCCTCTGTGTCTCCTCCTTGCTACAACATGGGTCTCTTCAAGACCAATATTCATTCCTTCCTCTCCTCAAAAAGACCCTCCACACAGCATCTCAGATGACATAGGCCCCGAGGGAAATTATTTTCCTCCTGGCCTCCTGTGTGGAGTTAATGTAAAAAAATAACTCTTTATTTACATAACATTTTTCAATGACAGAAGAATAAAAAAAAATATATCTCGTATTTTGCTTAAACCAGGAGTAAATTGTATTCGGATTGTTATTTTTTCATCAATTTGTAAAAAGAAATGCACGCAAGCGTAAGGGGCTAATTTAACGGCATCACCCCGGGCCCCGGGCCACGAGCGAAGGTACCTTCTAGACTCTAGACTACTAGGTGTAGGTAGGGGGCACAGTAAACCGGGCTTCAGCCGGCGTCCCTACCAAATTACAGGGAGCTTCCGATTCTCAACGCCGGAAAACTGAGAAAATTATCATGAAGCCAGGGTTATATGCTCCCCATACCAAACTATATGAATAATTTAATAGTGGCGACTAGTGACTTTTGCTGTTACTTAAAAGTTAATGAAAATAGCTAAAATTTCAGATTTTTGTAAAAACATATACCTACTTCTTTACGTATTTCATAATTTTGTCATAAAACACTTTATTATTTTTTATGTTCGTTAATTAACTAAATAAATTTATTTAACCCCTCAGGTTTATTTGTCGTATTTTGGGATCAACTCATACAGGTCTGTCATAGAAATCGTCGTGTCTCCCTTCTATCATGGTGAAAAATATGATCTAAACGGTGTTAGAAAGAAAAAACACCACGATTTATATTAAAATCCAAAAGTTTACCACAAAATAATCCAAATATACACCTTTATGAAACCAAAGTTTCTACCGGCAAATTGGAAAAAAATTAAGCTTAAATTATTTTTACATGAAATGACAAAATATGAGGTGATAACAAATATTCCTTCTTTTGTATTTTATTGCAAAGCGGAAATATTATGACCTTCTAACAGTTCGCTGATGGGTTAAATAAATTATCATTTAGTTATTCTGCAATTTATTAACATTAATAAAATTAAATAAATAGATTTTTGAGTTTGTATATTAAAAATGAATAGTTGAAATGACGAGTAAAGGGTCGCAAACTGAACTAATTCATCACTAAAACTACTTACTCTAAACCTGTATTAAGTACGTCAATTAGTTATCTCTGCCCTCACAGTAAATATACCAGTAGGTACCTTCCCACAGTGTGGGCGGACGATCTATGTTGTTTCTTCGTATCCCTCACCCTCATTGAAAGCACTTTGCGAAAACACCCATAAATCTTCATGTAAAATGGAGAAAAGCAATTTCCTCCAATCGCTCAGCGACACCCACTGCCGAAAATGTTATTCCATAATGCCCCCGGTTTACAAGCAACAACCAACCCAACCCGTCTACCGTTTAGCTCGGGGATATTATTGCCAAATTCTAGGAGCTCGCATTTCCCAGCCAGTCGAATGGCGCTTTATTTCCGCTTCAACGAGTCCGCTCCGATCTGCCATTTCATTCCACTGATCCAATGATGTAATAGCAGACATCACGAAAATACAACCTCCATAGTACCAACAACCTGCCGAGGTAGTGTGACGCACTGACGCTCCTCTACAAATCAGATATCGAAGTTATATAAAGACCAGTTCTTAATTATTCCTCTTTCTCTACCTTTTATAAAACAAAAATGGTATTATCGTATTATGTTTCCACGAATTTTATTTAAGCGCACTTGCGGCATATTTAATAGTCTAGTGTTACTTTCACATAATATCCTTAAAACATAAACCTATCATTATCATTAAATCTCCTGGTTAGTACTTAAATGCTGACGGTATCACCAGCCGCTTTCCGTAAGAAATATACTTCGTTTCTGACACATATTTTAATCTGATGACTGTATTCAGATTTCAGATTCTAGGTTCGTTAGAACACGAGAGAAGCTCAATAGTGGTAGTATTAAATCCCTGAATAATGAGCACCTGCTTTCCAAATGTTGTTGGTTTTAATGACCATAGGCTTTTATTCCTTATCCTCGCCCCATCTCAGGCCGGTGGCTGTAATGCTCTATCGGCTCGTTTAATTAATGGAATATCCACATATTTTCTTTTCAATGAAACCTCGGCATCTAATGTTTGTTGCTGTGAGCTTTACTTTATGTATCGTAGACCGTGGGATAACGATGATAAAACCACTTTTCAAAGCCAAGGACCGGCTGTCCTTGCAGTGAATGATGATGCTAATGCTCATTAGATCTCTAAATAAAGAGATACACAAATACTGTTCAAGTTTGTCCTAAAAAGGTCTTACTATCTTTTCTGTACAGTTGTCCTATATAATCGTTACGGAGTTTCCTGACGCGTCCCTTGTTGACCTATATCATTTGTTGTATGTGGAGTGTGGACGGTAACCCAAACCCACAACGGTAGTCATGCGTTGACGACATTATCTGAAAATGATTGATGTTGCAATATCAATCATATCAATGTGCGTGGTATTTTAAAAAAAGTTCATTGAAACATTTGGCGATACTACATTATTGTTGATATATCTCTACTAACTGACGAATTTGGTTTAATGAATGACGCATACACCCAAAGAAGCACCAAGAACCGGCTGAAAGTTCTCGTAGGTGGACCATAGCACTAGTTCCTTACGATCATTGACCGTCTAAACAGCGCTTGGTAAAACAACTGAGCGTATCGCATGTAATTGTAACAAATTGAACTGTTTACAAGGATATTATAATTTTTCTAATGCGGGGGGTTGTGCTTCGATCAACGCGTGCAGCTCTCATAGCCGCTTGACCCACATTTCCGCGCTTTATTGCTTATAGTATATTTATTAACTTTCGACTTTTACTTTAGACCCCGGTTTAATTAGATTCGTTCCGAGTGACAAGCCCGAAATGATATGGATTTAGTGCTTCGACCTTTTCAATGGAACGAAGCATATTGCTATCATAATACTATTATACCTCTATTAATATACAATATTATTCCTGTTTTTGTCGCTGAGGAATGACAATAATAAGTTGTGAGGATTAAAATATAAATATTTCACATCCAAGACGAGTCGTGGTCACGAAGACGTGGGCGCCAGACGAAGATAATTTATCGACTTTAACATCATTTTTCTTTATATTTCTTCAACATCACTTTCCTGTCTTTCCTCTAATCAACTTGTCATTGCGCGGGTCAATGATTAGTTGATTGTGACATTTCCGTATGTGATCGCAATGTTTTTTTTCTGCATCAGTTTAATTCAATCTTTTTTTTCCTTTGCGGGTCAGTCAGTGTTGACATTTCCGTATGGATTGTTCTATTTTTGACCTAAAAACAGTAGTAGATGGATAAACTAGTGCGATTGGTCTGACCCGGTGTGACCCAGACAGCCTTTCATTCGGTATGGATCTGCATTTAGACCTCTGCAATCTGTAATGTATTCTCTCTTAAATAAATGGTGTTTTACAAGTTTTTTTTTTAATTTGATTAAAATGACGCCACAAAGCGGATTTTGCAACGATTGAAGATGTATTATTTCTACTTATAAAATCAACCATAGTTTTATTCATTAAAAAACACAATTTAATTTGTTTTGGAAAAACATTGCATATATATTTATAGTCACTTCATATTATTCTCACTATGAAATTTTAATATCTCAATAAAGTCTTTGGCACGGAAGATCTCAGTAAGATGAAAAAACACTTCGATATTATTATTACTTAACTGTCAATTTGGGAGGCGGGTATGGGTACCACTGCCCCGGGACCATTTGTTGAATAACCAACACCTCTGCTATAGGTCACCCCAAGTGGTTCTCTACGTTTGGTGACTTAGAAGGGGTGCCCGGGTTATCGGATGAATTGTGTTCAGGTCTCGGCGGTGGAAGCGTCTGTCCGCCAGCTGCGTGGCGGGCCGGGTTGGGAAAAGCTGGTTTGGGCAGAACCCTTTGCTTCTACAGGTTGTCTCTCTCTCGACCCATCATCTTGCACCGCAGTGGGAGAGATGGATTTATACGTCCAAAACTCCTGGACACACTGACATATAACTTTTTCCTTTTCCGGATTAGAACTTCCTCTCTTCCTTTCCTTGAAAAGACCCTCCACACACCATCCCCTAATGACACAGGCCTTCCGGGTTGGGAAAAGCTGGTTTGGGCAGAACCTTTTGCTTCTACAGGTGGTATCTCTCTCGACCCATCATCTTGCACCGCAGTGGGAGAGATGGATTTATACGTCCAAAACTCCTGGACACACTGACTTATAACTTTTTCCTTTTCCGGATTAGAACTTCCTCTCTTCCTTTCCTTGAAAAGACCCTCCACACACCATCCCCTAATGACACAGGCCCTCCGGGTTGGGAAAAGCTGATTTGGGCAGAACCTTTTGCTTCTACAGGTGGTATCTCTCTCGACCCATCATCTTGCACCGCAGTGGGAGAGATGGATTTATACGTCCAAAACTCCTGGACACACTGACATATAACTTTTTCCTTTTCCGGATTAGAACTTCCTCTCTTCCTTTCCTTGAAAAGACCCTCCACACACCATCCCCTAATGACACAGGCCCTGAGGGAAATTACTTTCCTCATTTGCCTCCCGTGTTGGGTTAATTAAAAAAAACTGTTTCCGTGTACATTCTAAATTATTAAAAAAATAAGTACAACGTTCATAACTCAACGATCGTAACTTTTTTACGTATACCCATCCCTAAATTTTGTATTCCCAGCCAGAATGTCTGTTAATTGGCAAAAATTGCTTAGCAGTAAGCTCAACTTTATGTTCTATTTAAAAAAAGTCTTAGTAAGTATTGATATTAATTACTTCTTATGATCTTAGCCAAACAAAATGTAATCTAATTCACAAGAACCCTTTCCTACGCGCAAGCATTTATCAGTATTACAATAATACCCTCACTTCTAAGAAATCAACAATGTTAACCAAACAATATCATTTATCGAACCCTCGATTTCCCAGTCCATAGAGGCGCTAGAATCAAAGCACTTATTATTTATTAATAATGACGATGATTTTTGCTACTGTTCTGATCAGGCGAACAGAATCAACAAGAGCTTGGTATAAGTCCAGTATTTGTCCAAGCTTTCTTCCCCGAGCATCTTAATAGTAAATAATAGATTTTGCTACTGTTTTGATCAGGCGAACAGAACCACCTAGAGGTATAAGTCCAGTCCAGTATTGGTTCAAGCTTTCTTCCTCGAGCTGCGTGTGGCGTGCGTCCGAGAGAGCGGTGAAGGCGTAATCAAAACAAATATTCCTCGGCCTCGGGCGGTTCCAGGAACGGGCATATTATTGTAGGCGGCATTCACTCCAAACGCCGCCCTGACCCGTGGGCATGATCGCCTATCACAACAAATTCACGTACGTAATTACGCAGGGCGGAATCAGTCGATCCTTTACCGTATTTCCAGTTAGCAGACCTCGACCGACCACCTCATGGTTATTTATAAGGTCTTTGAATATTGTAATTATTTGAATGATTTCTAACGTAATCTGACAGGATCGCAGTGGTGGCGCCATAACGTTTTAATGAATTGTATTTACTGGTAACTTAGTGGGTATTAAAGATTTTAAATCGCTTTGCAAACGGGATCAAACTCGTGGCGTTGTTCGTAAAATATATAGGAAACCTTTTCATTTGTTAACTTAACCCTTGGAATGCCATCCTTCCGCGACCTAGTACTCTTAGTGTGCTAGGGGTAAAATTTAAATCGCTCTCCGTACGCCGGCTGTCACTATCTTCGTAATAACTTATCGTTTATAGGCTATTAAGAAAAAAAAATCTCTCGTGTTATCCAAACATATAATAAGTAATATAATGAAGACAAGCTTCCATCTAAATCAGCGTTTCTAGTCATATGATTTACTTTACATGATTTAATTATAATTATTTGTATTATGTTACGTGTATTAAATTGTAGATTTGATTTAATTTGTATGTAATTTAATTTAAATGTATTTATTTTATTTTAATTTAATTATTTATTTTGTGTATTATATTAGAGGCACCGCTGAAAATCAGCTGCATTCCAGGAGAAATCCTGAATGTATAGCTGAGCAGTGACCTTTTGTCAATAGATTCAATGATAAATAAATAAAATGTATAAAATTGTACAAAATCTATCTATGAATAAAAGTAAATACAGTACTATGACTTTCAAAAATCGGAATTGTGACATTTGATATGTAAATTTGCGATGAGCTTTTTAACTGATAAATTAAAAAAATATATTTGCAAGCGATGAAACTACAAATAAGAATAATATTAAGACAAATTATTTCCTTGCCAAGCGAATAAAATATATTTTAGCATTCTAAGATCATGTTTTAAGGTTCAAAGTACCACAAAATCGAAGCAGGTGAAGCGAGCATTGTGAGCAACTAGCGAATCCAAGGTGAAACGCCGGCACACGACGCCGATATGGACGAACGTTAGAAATCCACGGTGAACTTCGTGGCACGTTGGAGGTTAATAGAATAATCGGGTAGATCAGATTTGTTGGTCCGAGGGTTATGTTTTATTTTATGTGTATGGCTTACTGGCTGGCCAAGGAATGTGGACACACTTACACCAATAGATACATACGTGCTATATCCATGTTAAGGTATGTTTATAGAAGGATTATTAAATATTATATGGCAGGGTATATTATGTCTGTGTCTAAACGCCTTTCACGATATTGACCCACGACATGCCAAAGAAACAATATCTTTCACCAGGAATGCGCCGGTACCATTTCGACACGGAAATAAATGACTATACCTACTATTATATGGGGCGCCTGTATTAAAATACATATTAGTAAAGACTGCATGGCAATTTTGAAACATTGTTTTGCGCTTGCGGAGGAAATTAGTTGAGAGAAATTGGAAAACGTGAGGGGGAGGACGGGATTTAATTTCGGTGATTGGCGGAAAAATGTGTGACAAATAAAGGCAAATTATGGATAAATTTGCAAAAAAAAAAATCTAATATTTGGATGATTTGATTTTTAAAATGCCGTTTTTTTTAAATCACCCCAAGGGCGCTCATTCGGGTTTATTATTTTATTAAGTTATCCAAATAATAAATTAATTTCGTGTAATTTACCGTACAATTGAAATTGTAGTGTGAATCGAACAGTAACCGTAATAATATTCGTTTGACTATTTATAGTTTTTTTATGTGTATACCTCACAAGAGTCCCAGTTACTCCCGTCTGGAGGCTGTGAGACTATGGCATCTCCAATTGGGGTATGTTGTGAGACTGAAGGTTGTGGGAAAGGGAAGGAGATGGGGTAGAAGGAAGGTAGGGAAATACCAGGCTGTGCAGATCTGGTCACAAAACACGGATAAAGCCATTTCAAGCAAAGTTTCAATTCTGAATGGTGGTTTTACACCAGGGTGATACTGAGGGTAACTTCCACTCTGGAATGTGCCGCAAATATACTATATATTATTTTTAAATAAATGAATTGTGAAATACCACAAATTAATCAAATAAAATGTATTTGTGCACGCCGGGATTCGATCCCGCGACCTTCGGATTGCGAGTCAAGAGCCTTACCCCTTCTCCGCGCCGGCCGTTACTCCCAGACAAAGGTCGTACGTGGCGTCATCGTTCTAGTACATAGATTCTCAACCTTTTTTTGCCCACCGCCCACTTTGAGAATATTAATTTTTCTAGCGCCCCCCAACTCGTGAATCTGAAACAGCAATTGTCGTCACGATTATATTTACCACAACGGTGGTGGAGGGAGGGGTGGGGTGGGGGGAGGGGGGGAAGGGAGTGGGGGGAGGGGGGGGGGACGGGGGTATATATATATAAAATAAATTTTAAGATATATGACAATTTCAAAAAAATTGAAAGACATTGCTGGATTCATCCGTTTTTCTCGCTTTTTTGTTATTCGCTGTCGATCTAAAATTATTTCTTCTAATAATGGGATGGGGCGAAATGGGATATAATAATAATATTTTTTAATTAATTTCTTACACCATTACAAATTTGACTTTATTATATATAAGAAATAAGGCAAGAAATATGGCAATTTCAAAAAAAAAATCAGGCGGTGGTGAAGATTTCGTCAATGTGGAGACTCTTTCAAGAATCAAAAGAATTTGCCTTTTGAATCTCTCCTCACTGACGCCAAATATATCAATCTCGGAGGAGATTTGGTTCAGAAGCAATATACTCCTCCCTACCGGGAGAACCATTGGCAAGTTATTCCTATAGGCAGGAAGATAGAATACCTAATCTATGATGACGCTGTCTAAGTTAGTCATCTGGAACATAGAGACACACGCGCTCCAAAATGGCTGAGTTCTCAATATAGCCTCGCAGCAGTCTGAATAAGTGGGTGGCGGCATACCCCTCTCTTCTGAGCTGCAGGGAGTGAAGTCCCAGCATGCCCAGAAGAAAGTTCGTCAGGTAGAGCCATAGATAGTGGTCGTACTCCCTCATGTAGAGAAATCTCAGAAACTTTTTTGGAACCCTTTCAAACATAAGGGATCATCCCACCTTATGAGGATTCTAGATAAACGAACCACTCTCCAGCCTATTGCGGACCAGGGAGAAGTATAAAATCTTCAGAGCACGGGTATCGCGAAAAACTCTGACGGTTATATGAGGACGAAATGTCAGCTTACTTTCATACATAATCCCAAGATCCTTTACATTTGAAACTCGTTTGAGATTATGACCGAGCATGGTGTACCTGTGGTAGGTGAGACTGGTATGCTCTGGTAAAAGTCAGAACTACGCATTTCAAGACATTGAAATGAAGCTGGTTTCGTTGACTCCATTCTGAAATGTTATCAACATCAGCTTGACGGCGCTGGCAGTCCTCAATATTTCTTATTAGAAAAAATAATTTTAGATCGTCAGCGAACAGCAAAAAGCGAGAAAAACGGAGGACTCCAGCAATGTCATTAATGAAAATAGAAAAGAGAAGAGGCCCTAGGATCGATCCTTAGGGAACCCCAGAAAAAACGAGAAATTCAGCAGATTGGAAGATTCCGTGTGTGACAAATTGCTTTCTGTTCTTGAGGTAACTTTTAAAAAACTTTAACATCCGAAGGGAAAAATCCAACTGGGCAAGTTTTATGAGTAAGATATCATGATTCATAGTATCAAAGTCTTTGGAGAAGTCGTTATACGAATAGTCTACTTGGTATCCACTATCTAGGGACCTAGCAACATAGTCGGTGAAAACCATCAGATTGGTTTCAGTGGATCTTCCTTTCCTGAAACTATGCTGTTCGGGGATAATGTATGCGTCTATCTGAGGCATAAGGAATTTATGAATTAATTGTTCAAATAGTTTAGCTGTTAGCAGGAGCTGATAGTATGGCAACTGTTCTATAATTTTCGACTAACTTTTCTTAAAAATAGAACATTTTTTTGGAAGCTTTCCATACTTTACAAAAAATGGAAGTACTAATAGCGAAGATAATGATAAGACATACAATGGTGTTTTTAGAAACTCGGTACACCCTTTAATAAAAAAATACGGGAACGAAGTCTGGTACGATAGAGGGTGAGTTCTTCATGAGACTTATGGCACTCATAAGGTCAGATTCCGTAAATATATCGAAATCAAAGTTTGAAGCTCCTCGGGTAGTAAATGTGGCCGTATTATTAATGCCTAGAGGTGGAGGGTCTTTATTGTAGACCGATTGAAAATGATCAGCAAATGCGTTAGCCACACTCAAGCCACGAAATTCTCGATTACCTTTTATCATGGTGTGTTCAAGACTACCATCCTTCAGAATGGATTTTATATAGTGCCATAACGTCTTGGGATCATGCGTGATGTTTTCCTCGATTTCAGACAGGTAGGCTCGATAGGCCACTCGAAACTCGCGCCTAACTAACGCTCGGTAAGAACTAAACAGATCGTATTCACTCTGAAGGCCTCCAGCTTTCCAACGCTTATGAAGGGAGTGTTTGATCTCTATATTCGAGATGACTTCTCTCGAGAACCACTTCTCAGATACTTGCGACCACCACCGCTTGTCGTTAGCAAGGTTCGCTAACGACAAGCGGTGCGCACTAGTTTCCTCGTTAATATCAATTAGGATCAACTTGCAAATCATTTTAATAATTTTAAAATTACGGCGCGCAGCGAAAAAGACGTACGTCCTGCCGGCGAACTATCTGGAGCACTGAAGGGGTAAGATGGGTTTCTCTGGGACTTCTACCGCCCCCCTGAAAGTCTGAAACGCCCCTTAATTTGCTCTTGGTCTTCCACCGCCCCCCTGAAGGTCTGAAACGCCCCCAAGGGGGCGTTATCGCCCACGTTGAGAACCTATGTTCTAGTATCTTCTGTCTACTTCGTTTTCATACAAGACGTGGGATACTATTGGTTATTTGTACGTTGTGTTGGTTTGAAAGTAAAGTGTTTTATTCAAATATCTGCCGGCTGCCAAAACGGATGGAAATTATGAAAAAAACTAGGAATGTTTTTTTGCACTTTTTGATTCACAGTTACAGATACAATAATTACCTCGCATTCCTTCACAATACTCGTTTTGGATGTCGGAATAATATTTGAGACCATTATAAGGAACACGTGCCGGACCCCAATTGACCCGCCTCATTTGACACCAGTCGTGCGTAATAGGACGATGAATTTGGTTCACATTTTCGTCATTTTTTTATCTGTGGACAATAAAATTATTTTGGCTATGGCAATGTGATTCGGAATCACAACTTTCCCCTCTATTTAACCATTCGTCCTATCCTATCTATCAAATATTGCGTCATTTTTCGAACATCGAGCCACTAGTAAATAAAGAAATCAAATCCACCCTGGAAAACAAAGGCTACCGTCTAACTGTGCCAGTGTCATTTCATTCCTCTTTACAAAATTATTCATTTTAAATATATAATAGCTTTATAATTTTATTGTATATTAGTGTAATATAGTTTTAACTTGTATATTTGTTTTCACAGTAAGTATTTGTGTTGTGTAATTGGTTCTTCGGAGCAGTATAGGTAAGATTTTTTTTTTTGATTTGTGTCATTTAGATTTGTTGAAAAATGGTCCAAGAAAAACCACCTGATCCCCCAGATGATGGTGGTTTGCTATCTGAATCCTCGGGTGTTACCAAAAAATTGATCGCTGTTAATATTCCGGAGGCTTCGGACTTCGTAACGATCGCGTCCAAAAAAAGAAAAATTGCTAAACCAACTGATAATAGAAATGCAACAGATTTTGAACATATCTTTCGGTTGAATTCAGGACAGCGGCTGAGGCCAATAGCTTTGTAAAATCTGATGTTGCCAAAAAAAACTCGTACAACGTTTTTATACCTACATATCAGGTTACAAGGCTAGGTGTCACAAAAGGGATCCCACCGCACTGGTCGATAGAGGACATCCTGGAGAACATTACTGTTCCTCAAGGTTTCGGAAAAGTTTTAAAAGCGCGTCGTCTAAATTACAGGTTTAATACGGGAAACTCTGTAGAATGGAGACCCTCCCAATCCGTTGTCCTAACCTTTGACAGCAAAGACCTTCCACAAAATGTTACTATGTTTAACGTCTCTCTACCAGTAGAGCTCTATGTGTTCCCAACTGTGCAGTGCTACAAGTGCTGCAGATTTGGACACACAAAGAACCTCTGCAGATCAGAACCCCGTTGCTTCAAGTGCAGTTCATCCCATAGTGGCGATTCCTGCGATAAAACTGAGGAAAATTATAAATGTTTAAACTGCTCCGGAATTCACATGTCCATCAGCAAAACTTGCCCTGAGCTGTCAAGGCAGCGCAATATTAAACACACAATGGCCGAGAAGAGCATTTCTTATGCGGAAGCATCAAGAATGTTTAACAAATCCATTCCATCTTATTCTGAAGTAACTTCGAAAAATTCTAAAAATTCCTCCCCTTCTCAACCTTCATCTTCTTCATTTAGAAAAACTGTTGAAAGGGTTGTGAAACCTAGAATTCTAACAAAAAAAAAATAATACTAATCACGAATCCCTTCTGTGGTTCCCTAATGGACAACTTCCTTCCAGTTCAAATTTCAATACTTACCTAAAGTCATCTAGTAAAGAACAAAATTATAATATAGACCTTAACTCTACACTAATCACCTCATTTTTACATATTTTACAAACTTTAAATAAAAACAACATTCAAATACCGTCCCACGTTGCTAAACAAATTACTAATATTATCAACTCAACTAGAAATGGCTCCTCTGATGAGGATTCTTCAGTGGAATTGTCATAGTCTTAGAAATAAGTCTGACGAATTTTTAAACACATTACACTCAAACTCAATTGCAGTGGCTGCCATCTCGGAGACATGGCTGAAACCGGATTCTGATTTCAGAGTCAGGGGATACCACTGTCTTCGAGACGACCGTCAAGACGGTAAGGGCGGCTCCGCTCTTTTCATTAAAAAAACATTACCATTCTCCCCAGTAGATGTAAAACCAATTGGTTGTCCTTTTCAAGTGACGGCCGCAAAGGTTTTTGACACTACTATCATTTCTTTGTATATATCACCATCTAACAAACCTTCAAAATCAATCCTGAAAGCAATGTTTTCTAAGGTCACTTCCCCTTCTCTTATTCTGGGAGATTTTAATGCCCATCACGGATTATGGGGAGCTCACAGTTGTGACAGAATGGGCAGAGATATTGTTGATCTACTCGACGAACTAGACTTTTGTATCATCAATGATGGTTCTCCTACCCGTCTTCAGGTGCCTGGTCAGCGTCCCAGCATGGTTGATCTTACTATTTGCAATTCCAGCATAGCCGCATCCCTGTTATGGAAGGTTTTGGATGACCCTCATGGGAGTGATCATTACCCCATCCTCATTGAATCCTCAAATATTTATCATTCCAATAAAATTGTCAAGTTCAGTAGTCGAAAACCAAGGTTCTTAACGGCCAGGGCAAACTGGAATGATTATTCAAATCATACAAAGTTCTCCGTGCAAAGTCTACCCTCTCCAACTACAGAAAATGTTACGGAATGTTACGATTTATTGGTGTCTGCAGTCATTACGTCCGCAGAAAAATTTATCCCCATTAAAACGACACGTAACAAAGGGAAACCTCCCCCAGCTCCTTGGTGGGATATTGAATGCTCAGACGCAGTAGATAAGAGGAAAAAATATGCGAAAATTTATTCAACAAATATGAATATGGAGAACTTCCTTCAGTATAAACAGATTGAAGCTAAGACCAAACGTCTTCTAAAAAACAAAAAACGTCAAGGCTGGAAAAAATTTTGCTCATCATTATCTCCCGAAGTTCCTCTTTCAGTTGTTTGGAATTCAATTCGTCGGTTTAAGGGTTCTCACGTCCCATCGGTGACTCGACCACTCTCTTCACAGTGGGTGAAGGAATTTGCCGATAAACTAGCTCCTCAAACTGCAAGTAATTTTAATGAAACAGAATTCACATACTCATTTAAAACACGGGGTTGGATGGACACCCACTTCAATTTGACAGAACTTAGGGAGGTCTTAAACGATCTCACAGACTCATCTCCCGGTATAGATGGAATTCCTTATAGCTTTATTAAAAACTGCGACGTTACCACATTAAACTATTTTCTTTCAGTTATAAATTTGATCTTTGACTCCGGCAAAATTCCATCAGCATGGAAAACTCAAATAATTGTCCCCATTCTGAAACCCCAGAAAGACCCTAACTCTGGACTTTCTTACAGACCTATAGCTCTGTCATCTTCCTTAGTTAAAATAGCTGAACATATGATTAAAAGACGCCTAGACTGGTATGTAGAAAATGAGAAAATTCTTCCCAGTTCTCAGTTTGGCTTTCGAAAAAGAAAAAGTACGATCGAAAGTGTGTCCATCCTGACTTCTGATATCCAGTTGGCCCTGGCCGATAATGAATGCCTTGTCGGTGTTTGCCTTGATGTGTGCGGAGCTTTTGACAACGTTTTATTAGATGTTTTATTTAATAAATTATTAAAAATTGGCATCCCTCGTAAGCTTTCCAGTTTTATAATTAACCTCCTTCTTACCAGGAAAATTCAAATCCAGGTGCTGGATTCTCCTCCACTGGAAAGAATAGTAAACAAGGGTTTGCCTCAGGGCTCCGTCCTTAGTCCTATCCTTTTTAATATATATACCTTTGACCTGCATCGGAGTTTGCATCCATCTTGTAAAATACTTCAGTATGCGGATGATCTTTTCATATACATTTCAGGACGAATTATTGCTATTCTGGAGGAAATAATTAACATTTGCATGAAAAACCTTGACACCTGGTTAACGAATCACGGCTTAGAAATTTCTCCGTCCAAAAGCAATGTTATCGTTTTTTCCAGAAAACGTGTTCCTCCGTGTATAACAGTCCAAATAAATAATTCAATTCTCCCTATGCAGGTACAGATAAGATTCCTTGGGGTAATTTTAGACTCTAAGTTAACATGGAACCCGTATGTTAATTTTATCATTAACAAATGTCAAGCTGGCCTCAACATTTTACGTGCCGTTTCACGGGTTTGGTGGGGAAGTCACCCATTCACCCAAAAACTTTTTTATAACGCATATGTTAGGAGTCATTTGGATTATGCATCATTCCTCATCGAACCCACTTCTAAAAAGAACCTCGCGAGGTTGGACCGTATCCAATTTCAAAGTTTAAGATTGATTATCGGTGCAATGCGTTCTTCCCCAATTAACGCTTTACAAGTGGAAGCTGTGGAGGCTCCTCTTAATTTCAGAAGACAGTTCTTGGCAGACAAGTTTTTATTTAAATGCTTAAGACTCTCTAATCACCCACTGATAGACAAAATTACTGCACTCACTGCTCAAGTGAAATCACTTCCTTATTGGAGGAACAAATCAATCCCTCTTCTTGTTAAAAGTCTCCATACGTATAGTGCGTATAAACCCCTCTTAAATCCATCTGATAGACTTCCTTTATATGCTAACTCCTTTCGTATTCATTTACGTAAACCAAATATTCTTCTTTCTCTCGGCATAATTAACAATCACGAAGCTCCAAGAAAGCTTATCGAAATTTTAAATTCTAAATACTCCAACTGGAAAATTATTTACACAGATGGTTCCAAGTCTTCCTTATCAAACCATGTGGGAGCGGCATTCCATTGCCCATCAGATCAAGTCAATAGAAAAATCAAACTTCCAAAAGAGGCTTCCGTTTTCACTGCTGAATGTATAGCCATTTTTGAATCCCTCAAATACATTGACAATGATCACATTGGAAACTTTTTAATTCTCTCAGATTCTCTAAGTGCACTTCAAAAATTGAACTCTTCCCCCTTCCATTACCCAGAAGACGATTTCTGTGTTGGAATCCGCACTTTAATTCATAAATTAACCGACTCTGGCAAAGAAATCGTGTTGGCTTGGATACCTAGTCACTGCGGTATCCCTGGAAATGAAAAAGCCGATTCATTAGCGAAAGATGCCATTATTTCGGGGGATATATTATATAATTTTTTAAACCCCGATGACATTTTCATTAAATTGAAAGAAAAAATGATTTCCACATGGCAGAATCATTGGGATGAGTCTAGTAAAACAAAAGGATATAACTTTTTCATAATTCAGCCAACGATTCCTTCAAAACCGTGGTTTTCTAGACTCTCTTTGAACAAATTCTCAACATCCTCGATTTGCCGCATGCGGATAGGGCATTGCTGTCACAATGTTCACTTGACAAATATTCATGTTAAGAATTCTGCGATGTGTGAATGTCGTCTTGGTGAAGAGGACCTCAATCATATTTTTTTCAGTTGCCCTATAAATAATTCATACATAAATTTCATCCCCCACCTTATCAGTACGGGCATAATGCCTCCCTACAACATTGCATGTCTGTTATCTTCTCAAAACAAACGCGTTTATAGAGTATTGGCTAATTTCCTGAATATTAACAGCATCAATTTGTAAGTTTAGTTTAACATTTTTCATTATTTAGTTTATTTTTTATGTATAATAAATTACATAAGCATATTTATCATTTTCCTGTTACTTCCACATGTTATACATATGTAAATAATTAAAATCATCTCGTGTTGTAAGAATTTAGCGTTTTATTATTATTATTTATATAGTATTATTATATAATGTAGATATGTTCTTGATACCAAAATTGTAAATATTGACCAAAAATACACTCACAAAATTACACACAAAAATCATTCACTTGACACTGGCCAGAACACTCCTTTGGGGTGAAAAGCCATTAAAAAAAAAAAAAAAAAAAAAATCCACCCTGTTAATAATTTGAATTTGGATTGTTCCGCGTTGAGTTCCGCGTTGGCATGTAGTGTCATGGCGGTCGCGGGTTAAGTACAGGGCGGCCGTCTCGTTTGGGGTCCTTACTCGGGGCTGGTTGACCCACCTCATAAATAAACTCGTAAAATTATTCCCAACAAACAAACTGCCTACTTAAAAAGGTCTTAATTATGTAGTCACTGAGATTTATAATAGACCAAACGGGTTACCAATATACCAGATAAACGGTGAAATAACCTTTTGATTAATTTATGTGGATTCTTGATAAATGATATATGTGGTGGAACCTTTTCTATTCTAAGTAACTGTGAAATCGAAATGTAGTCAGATAAGTTTTTAGATTTTCACGGCCAATAACACCCCAAAAACTAACAACGAAATGTAGTCATTTATTTAAAAGTAGGGTGTAGCAATTCTAATTGTCTTCGAGCGTGTATTGATAAGTATTCAATCTCAAATACCTTCTCTTTTCCGCATCACTTCGTCCCTTACTAATTAGGGGCGAAGGATATTATTGGTTAGAATCTTCACCCCGCCGCGCTGTTCATGTGACCCCTCGAGAAAGTTTAGTTGCCTTCCGGTCCTACCCGCGCATCTTTAAGGAAAATTGCAGCTTAAACTTATTGCCTTGAATTATTATTTTTATACTCTTTGAAATGACAACTAATAAATTCAGGGAAAATAGTATTGGTATTCGCGTCATGAAAAACCATTCTCGTTTTCTTATTTTTTATGGTTGCCACCCAACGAAAAAAGTTTCTTTGTCCCTAAGATTTGGGTTGGGTTAAGAAAGGTGACATTCCTTTAACCTATAAAAATACTTTAGCAAGGATGGCATCGTGAATAAATAACATGCCACAGGGGAATTAAAGTCGTAACTTTGTAACGAATTTCAACTCATAAAAGTTTACGGCTCAATTTATTGTTAAATCAATCGTGGACGTCACCCTTAAAATAATTTTGTGACAGGCTGTACTTACTATAAACGTATTATAATATTATTCAGTTGATTTTGGTGGTCAGTTTTTAAGGTCCTTTTCAAAATGATTGTGATTTCGTTATGAAAATTCATGTAATTTAAGTGCCCACCTACTAGTACACCTAACACGAAACTTGTAATGATAAATAAATCACACATTATGCCTCATTATGTAAATGTTATATTATTATATTTTCAAAATGTGTCACATCCCACACACCTAAATGTTTTATCAGATCGCTGGTGTATAGTTTTTTTGCAATCGCTTAAATTGAATAACATTTTGTAATGTCCTTCTAACCTGTCTAAACAGACACATAAAAACGTCGATCAGTAGTTCGAAAATGGCGAAAAGGCGTGCTGATAGGTAACCTTGTGTTTTTGAAACAGGTGTTTTTAATAGTCCAAGTCCCCAAAACGCAATATGGCATGTAGTAGACATCAGCTACAAGGGCGAAAGTCATTTCAGGCTGTAGCTGTTCTTGTTCACCCTGTGGATGAGGGTGGGAATAAATTCCAATATAATGATAGAATTCAACGCAGCCGGAGCGAGACATTTTGGCGCCTGGGGCGCCACAGCCAGGCGCCTTCACAATCAGGTTACAATTTTATTCTTAACACTTTCGGGAAAGGGTAAAAATGTTGTAATACATGTTTGATAATTTTTTTTTACATATTTTACTTTTCAAGAATGAATGACTGAAAATTTGATCTACATAATAATTATTTATTTCTAACGTGGTAAGAAAAAAATTCCACGATTGAGTTGGCGAAATATTGAGAGTTATTCAATTTCGAATGCCTTCTCTTTCCCGCATCGCTTTGTCCTTTACTAATAAGGGGCGAGGGATGCTATTGGTTAGATTTTGCACCGAGCCGCTCAGCCATACAAATGAATATAAGGTCATGTGGTAACTCGAGAAAGTTAAGTTGCCTCCCGGTCCTACCCGCGCATCTTCAAGGAAAAATCTCTGGCAGGTCTGAAATACTTTCGGCTAACGCAGAGTAAATAACTCTTGTTAATAGGGTTAACAAGCGATTGAGGGAACAATTAGTTTCTTTGGGTTATTTATTGTTATAGTTTTGTACTGTTTTAATATTATTGAACCGTTTCATACTTGCACATTGATTGTACCTACTCAAAATAAAGACTAATTGTGTTTACCGTAAAATAATTGTACATTTTCTTGACCGCCGCTACAGTATTACATTATGTATGCTCTATGTTTTGTCAGACAAGTTAGGCGATTTTTAGATATCCTTTGTCCCACCCTTATCCCGGCTCTTATGTTCAACTGCTCAATAGCTATCGTAATGTCAAGTAGGTATTAGTAAGCACCCAGTTCTTCGAGAGCAATTACTTTACTTGCTTCCGTTTTCTCCCGGGCAATAAAAGTACGGGCAGCAAGCAGTAAATAACGTTTGGTATATCTGAAACTGAAACGGCCTATTGATCGCTCTACAAGTTGATATAATTCGTGATATTAAATAATTGCGTTTCGGTAAGAGCTTATCGGCTTATTACTTTTATGTATGCGGATTTGTATTTGGTCGATACCGTAGGTAGGTGTGAAACCTTTGAACATTAATCACGTATTTTCTTCAACAAATTCCAGATCGTAATGTTATTTTCTCGAAGGCTGCAGCCCGAGAAAATTCAGCTATCCATTCAATTTTCATTATAATTATTTTGCATTCATTTGACGGAAACGCTAGAATCGTGAGATCCCATCAATTATTACAATAATAGCACGCATTGGTTTCCTGCAAACGTGCGAGTTGTCAACACTGAAAGCGCAAGTAAGAATGAGGCATGACTATTGTATGCACTGTGTATAGAGTGTAGAGGTACCTGCGTGGAAAACTGCATCTGCTTTCCAATCAATTTTTCTTTTCTATAAGAAACTACGGTTTGACACGTAAACGCATGAATAGTGAATACCCAATTACGAAGTGATGATTTGCATAAATGAACAAGCCTCTTCCTCGTTAGAAAGCTAATTACTCTTGATTTGGCCGTTGTCTGTCATTTATTGCACTACAATCTTCTTGCTTGCATTCTTTTCTACATTTACTACAGATACAGGTGTGAACACCGGAAGACATCCGTACGACGTTGATATAGGTGTAAATGTAAAGTTTATTCATTACGAATAAATGTCTGCAAATAAATATGTTCGAAAGGAACTCGGAGAAATGCGTTCTATATCCCTTTATCCACTGAAGTGTTCTGCAATGTGATCACTTTAACCCTTGAGCGTTATGAAATAGTTAAACTTTTGGTTTCAAATTTGCCGATTTTTTCTAAAAAATATTCATCCGAATTTTAATATGGAGACATATAAACTGCTTATAGAGCTATTGAATGCACCTATATTTGTCCGTTTATCTCATATTTTAGGATTCATATAAAAATATAAACGCGTAAATTCTGTATATTATTTATTTTTTTAAAACTGCCGTACGTGGTACCTACCTATCGCAGAATATTATGTATTATTACTTCTGTATGTTGTCTATGGCCTAGTTGATAATCGCAAATATAATTTACTTTCGAACATTCATTTGTAAGAAAGAATTTTTCGATTATTTCGGCTCGCGCAATGTCAATACAAAATAATGACTAAGAGATGCGAGACATCCCTTTCTAAACTGTGAAACTACTAAGTTAGCCTTGTAACAATGATTGACCGAAGATCGCAACATAAAAAAACTTTTTTTAAATATCTCTTCAAATTGCCTCATTTTGGCCAGCGGGCGCTCGTGGGTGTTCGCAAATTGGCCAGAATGTGGCCAAAAACGAACCATTGGTGCGAGCTGTGCTCGAATAAGGTAAAGGTAGAACAACTTGGGGCATTAGAGTTTTTTTGTATTATTCAAATAGATAAAATAATATGTTATTTATTACGATGGACTCCCTGATTTACCTATTTCTACCCAATCATCCGTTGAAATTTGTATTTCGTAGTGTAACACCTTACCTATATCTACTACGCAAAATTTTCTTTTCTATGTTCTGTTTCATATTTCATTGAAATTTGTTAGAAATATTATTTTCTTCAATGTCTTTGAAATATCTTGGTACCGCCAAATTTATTTGATTTACAGGATATTTATCATTTTCTATTTGCTTTTCAGATCTCCTGAGTTCAGTCGTTTCTTTGGACAAGCTGTTGAAAGGTATGTATTTTAAAAATATTTAATTATATAACAGGTAATGCCAAAACACGTGCAAATAATGATAAAGTATCGAGTTTTCTCGAGTTGTATCGTGAACTTTAGAAGTTTACGTATTCAATGAATTCCTCCTAACTCTGTTCAACACAGCAAGAGTTAGTAAGTATCTAGAACCCGCCTTCGCGTCCCTGACCTTTGCTTGAACCAACAACTAAATTGATTTACATTTTACCACAAGATGTTATTCCCTTATGTCTATTCATAAATTGCTAATTTTAATGACTGGTTTGGAGAAATAAAAGTAGCTTTTGGGAATACATCAATCCTTATCTTTAGATTTTCTAAAAAATTCTATCGATCTTCGTCTTACATCAAATTATTAACATAACAAATTGTTTGCACCTACGTAGGTATATTTTATGGTCAATTTATGTGATGTCCAATATTCGAACCTTAAAAATATACACTTGAGTCATGCTAAATCACCGTCTAATTTAATCAATCTGTCAAACATTGGAACAGAGGAGGTGTCAAGGATAAGTGCTAAACTCTGCCGAACCGGACTTTTTTCAATGTTTCGTATGGAAACGTCATAAAAATAAAGAATTTTCTTGTTGTGGCGATATCATAAAGTACTCGTCCCACACTCGAACCGAATTGATGTTCGCTAAATCCACAAGTTCGGGAGTTATTGATATGCCATTTTGCATTCCACTTATCGTCTACGTATATTAAAACAGACAATGGACGGTGACTAAAATTGGTAATGACCTTGTAAATTTTGAAGCCACTGCTTTCGCTTTACGAAAAAAAATTCCGAACGCAACCTTTAGAAAGTATTATCATAGAAAGATACGTGATTGTTTTACATTCAAAGCCTTTTTGTATTGGCGGGTATATCACTTGCTCTTTATTTTCGCTAGTTTGTTATGACTTATAACGAGCTTAGAACATAATTAGATCGCGATCTTTCAAAATGTTAACGATCGCTGCTTATGATTTTTAATAATTAGTAAATTTTTTTTTCTTTTTAATTTCCAAATTCTTTGGTCATGATTTGTTTTTTTTTAGTGCACAGTGAAATTATGACGATCTAACCTTTGAAAACAAACATGTTCTTACATTGGATAAATTTCTCTTATACCTACCGGACTGTTTTAGGTTGCCATGCTTTATCAATAATTAATATCATCGACATTGTACTCCATACTTATAATAAATAGTAGGCAATTTACGTAAATGTCGGCGAGATAAAATAATGCAATTATTTACCCATTATTTCATCTGATTGTTGAAATTTTCATTGTTCAATTGAAATTCGCAATCTAAGGAATTTTATCGAAACAGTCATACATAAGTATTATTTTAATTGAATTTATTACCGATTTATTGATGAAATAATACTCAAGCTCTCAAAAGGCATAAATTCTGATTTAACTCAATTAAAATATTCAAGAATCCCGTTTATGAAATATTATTACCTGTAGCTTTCATGATAGTTATAAAACCTTTTCGTATAGACCTCCAACTGTGGATATTATAGTGTGAGAAAACCATGCATTGTAATTCATTATCGATGGACTGGGTGAACATTTTCGATTGATTCTCTAGTCACATCGTTACACGCGTAATGAAGTGTGAAATATTTGCGTACAACTTGGTTCTGTGCGACGCGCGACATACAAGGCTATCAACACGTGCATCTTAACACCTGGCAAATTCATTTTAGTATTCGTTTCTTGTTTGGCAATGCAATTTCTAAAATAGACCACACCGTCGATGTGCAAATCCGAATTCCGAATATAAATTGAAACGACATCCTTTTCCCCAGTGAGGCGGATGCGGCCACATTAGCATGGCGACATTACCACTCTCGAGAGGTACCTAAATATATTCCACCATCTGAGGTAAAGCTATTTTGGGTTGGAAAAGACTTGCAAATCGTCATGGAGTGGGTTGAACGAGTGTATAAAAATATACTAAGTAATAATGACGTGAAAATTTTCTTGAGATAAGTTGTAAATTGTAATTGAGGGCTTCAATATTGAGAAATGAAGAGGATGGATGGGAGAAGATTAGCATTCATATTCAGATTTATAAAACTGCATTTTGTGGATTATTTTGAGAATTTTTCGTACACGGTTCATCATCTATCATCTATCTACCTAACTTCTCTTCTATATAAATAAAAATTAATCGCCGAAATGTATGTACGTGCATAACTTCCGAACGACAGCATCAAATTGGATAAAAAAAAATTGTGTTCGTTATTGTCAGGACAAGGTTTGTATAAAACTACTGGTGAGCTTTGGCATTATAAAATTTGTATAAAAAATGCAATAGGTGGCACGCGAGCTGCTTGAAAACTCAATTTATGGAATGCTGGAGGGGAAAGGGGAACTCGGGTAGGGGGTTTGCGGGAGGGGGATTCGCGGGACGGAGGAAGGGGGGAGTGGAGTGGGAAGGTGGGGGAGGCGGAGTGGGAACGCGAGAGGGGAAGGAGACGCGGAAGAGGAGGCGGAAGAATGGGAAAGGACACGAAGGGAGAACAAAATCTTTATTAAATGGCATAGCAACGCATGCCGGGTACCGGCTGGTTATTTATAGATAAGCTGAAGTTCCCGGTCCGGGCTTTACGTAGAGTAGGTATTTAGAAATCAGATTGAGACAGTAATTTTCCTCTTGCTTTGAACATCAATTGTGCAAAATTTCACCAGGAAAGAGCGGATGGGTGGGTTTTAAAAATCTCATATAGACAGTGACCTTCCTCTTATTTTGAAGGTCAAGTTTTCAAATTACATCAATCTTGGAGTAAAACTGTAGATTTGCATCAAAATCATATCCACACCGCCCTCCCGCCACAGATACCTACTCTTCTTTATTTAAATAGATAGATTATTTGAAGACGAATGAGCCAATTAAAAAAAATTGCTATTGTGCAATTTAATAAATAGAAATTTCGTGACGTTGGTGATTTCATGCGTATCGAGGTCCAAAAACGTTTAAAAGTTCAAGTCAGCGATTTCTTGAATAATTATTTTTGCACGAATTTCGCTTTTCAAAAACTTACGTTTTGCGTAATATAAAAAAAAGTGTGTACATTGCTGAAACAAATCAGGACAAATTAAATGGAACGTCAATATTATTATTAGCAAGAAATCTACAATAAATTGTAATGTGAATTTCATCATCATTATCACAAGAATATCAAAGTTATCAGTGAATTGCTTTAGATAGGTACCGTAATGCCGATCAATCTCGCATTTTTTATGATTTTAGAATTTCTTTTCTTAGGTTAGCTCCTCTAATAAAGAAATTATAATTCAGTATCAAAGCTTTAGTTCTCAACAAGTGATCATTGCCTAACCTTTACATACGACGTAAGTCCATACTCTTTCCTAGCTACTATCATAGATATAGAATGGGACCCTTACGTTAACAGCTTTTAAAATTATAAACTATTACATTGACTGCCCATACCTCTTTGAATGCTCTTTTACATTACATTAACTGCCCATACCTCTTGGAATTGTTCGTACTGAACAACTACCGTCAGGGTCGTCACCACGACTTGCTCTGTGTTTCACATGGCAGAACGGACGTTCTGGCCAAGCATAGCATGGCATGGTGCTGCTAAATGATATCTCTAGGTCTCTACATTTTTAACATTGGCCTTGAAGGTTTCATGAGTCATATTCTAAAATATGTATTATTGTATTTTTTTACCTTCATTTAAGTTATGTCGTGTGTATTGTAAAAGGATTACATCAGGCTGCAATGCACATTATTAAAAAAAACTGAAAATTCAGACGTTTCTGTTTCTCAAATAAAGTCCAATAATATTCTGTTCAATCAGAACATGGGTAATATTATGTTTTCTGTAATAAGATGAAAATGATAATCTGTGAGCAGGTTCTCCGCCTCGGGGCCCGGGTTTCTTTAGGTTTTTTCGTGTTTTCTGTAGACCCGGTTTATTTGTTCGACACTGTTTGTGTGTGCGTGTGTTCTAATAATCAAATCAGGTTTGTTTGATATTTCTGAACGAGTAGATAATATGAAATAATCGCTTTAGTGATATCAAACAATAATATTATAAATAAATTCCAACTTGTGATTCTGTTGATTTAAGATGCTCTAAAATAAATATTATAATAAGGGATTTGTTTTGATCTTTGTCGTTAAATATTAAATTCAATAAATTTATGAACCATTTTCAAGGGAATCAATTCATTCGAAGTAGGTATGTCGCGTAATTCAACTGCCAAAAGTTATAAAGATAAAGGTCTATAAAATCAAGTAAAAAACTTTTTTTAAATACAACTATTTATTTTTCACTTTTGTTTTCTTAATTGAATGGCGCGGAATCTTGGAAATGGATATTATCCCACTTTCCGACATCCGATCTAACTAAAACTCGACAGAAAGATTCGTTATCGATGAAAATGCATTCTATTGACTTTTGGTGGAAATCAAACACACACACGCGCGGTCAATGGTTACGCTCGGTTGGTTACGCGATTGATTCTGATTATTGGTTAGAAAAGTTTAAAACTCGTTTAAAAGTTTAAAGTACAAAAAAAAGATTAATAAAACCTTTGAAAGTAGACAGACATATTATGGTAAAAAAACTTTTTTTTTTTTTTTGTTGTTTTTATGGGTTTTTATATCTGTAATTGTACTTAAAATCATGAGTCATGTAATAAATAAATAAATTGCAATTACTGACGAAAATATTTTTACGAAAAAAAATCTGATAAAATTTATGAGTGTTCATGCCTTTTCTATGACGATTTGCTAGGTAGGTAAGTTTAGATTGAAGTTTTCATGTTGTTTAAAATATTTATATGATTTGACGCATTTGCCTTCGACGTAAATATACTATACAATAAAATGATTGCGGAGGTAAACGACTAGTATTACGTTCTCGTGGCATTTCAATATTATCGAAGCTCTTATTTTATAGCGTAATCAATTATTACTGAAGAGATTTTGAATATAGAGATTGTTCCACAACTTGCTGAGAAATATTTCATATCTGCATCCGCCTATGGAGAGACGTTTATATTATTTATATCGACTTATTCTACATGTAAATGATCTGCTGATTATAAAATTATTCATCGTCGTCATAGTCGATAAGATTTCCTAATATGTCTATATTTGCGTTGCGTCGCCATTCGTATTCAGTATATTAATGTTTTATAGACTTTCTCTGAAAATTTTCGTAGGAATAGATATTACATAGTACATAAACCAGTTATTTGCAATCTTTTCTATGCCTACCTAAATGTTAAGGCACGATTTCCACTTTCACTGAAAGCGAGCTGCTATTATTTGCTAAGGCCTAATTTACGCTGTTCTCCTGTGAACCAGATTCTTGGAGATACGTCTCGAATTATAATACAACATACATACATACAGTTGCTATTTGATACCGTTTCAATTATTTATTCAGCACAAGCCAATGTGTATGTATTTTCGCGTTTACGATTACAGAAACCAAAATAGTATTACTTAAAAACTAAAGCCTCAAATGAAACAATTCTTTGTGCTTTCCAATTTTTAAAAATAATTTGTCTTTGTTACTACGTTATTAGTTTGTTATAACGACGTTCTTCAAATTGTAATTTTTGTTGCCTTCTTTAGCGTATTGTTTGACAAATCTAAAAATATCCTTGAGTTGTGTAAAAATCACTCCGTACCCTTTCTCAATTATTCTCCCATTGATGCTAGATCAGAGTTCCCCTTATATCTTCTTTGTTTCAACTAAAGCTGCTATCTCTGGGATGTTATTAGTTTGTTATAACAATGTTCTTCAAATTGTCATTTTTGTTGACATCTTTAGCGTATTGTTTGATAAAATAAAAAAATCCCTGAGTTGTGAAAAATGTCTCCGTACCCTTTATTATTAATCTCCCATTGATGCTAATATAATATTGTCAGAGTTCCTTGTATATATGTATATATTTTGTTTCAACTAAAACAACTATCTCTGGAATGTTATTAGTTTGTTATGACAATTTTCTTCAAATTGTCATTTTTGTTGCCATCTTTAGCGTATTGTTTGACAAATCAAATTTAAAAAATACCAGAGTTGTGTAAAACTTACTCCGTACCCTTTCTCAAATGTCAGAGTTCCTCGTATATCTTTTTTGTTTCAATGAAAGCAGCTATCTCTGGGATGTGATTGTTTTCTATGATTGGATTCCCTTTAGGAATAACATAAAAATTAAACAGTTTAATTCAATGAATAACGTGGAAGGCCTCGATACGCCTACCCTGTTATGACGCCGTCAACAAAAAACGATTAGTTCGTTCGGACCCCAGATTTAAAGTTAATCACCAGAGTCAGACGGTGGGCACTGTGAGGCTGCTAGCCCTGTAAGGGTCCAATTAGACCGTCTTGCGGCCCTCCTTGCGTAACGTGGTTTGTTCGAGTCCCGCCCATTGGATTTTTTTTAAATTTATTTTTAATTTGTGGTTCAACACGCCGCTTCCTGTGTTTTGTTTTACGACTTTATTTCATCGCCTCTTGTAAGGGAGTGTTTATCACAAAGACCGCTGCTTTAATTGTTTTCAATATTAAAGACCGCTAAAAATAACGGTCTCGATGTTGTGTTGATTATTTTTCGATTATTTATTTTAACAAAAACCATCATCCATTGAATGGCGTCCCTATGGGGCTGCTAAATGCTACACATAACCCATTTCTTTATTACATTATTTAACATAATTGAGTGACATGAGTTTAGCATATATGCTAAATATAAATACATTATTTGTTAAATATATTACATAATTATTTTCCATATTTGTCCTGCAAATGTGATTATTATTCACTAATTTCATTATAATCTTTAATTAATGGCAAGTTCATTCCTAAATCTAGATTGCCCCGTTCGTAGTTGGTCAGCCTAACTAATAATTGTAGCATTAAGTATAACAAATTGTTGACAATCCACTGATTACGATATTTTAATGCTTACGAATATTAACTTAGTCTTAAAATATTTATATTCTTTAATATATTATGGAATCCAATATCCATTAAATTTCCAAAGTTGATTAAAATATTCGACTTTAATTGTATATTTATTTACATTGCTGTGATTATTTCACACCTTGTCTCGTGGCATTCATGTATACATTATCTTAATTAGATTAGAAAATGCCTGGATTTGTCAAGGTATGTCCTAATAGATTTTTTATTGACAATTGAATTATGCGGCATTCTTAACAAATCTTTATTAAATTTAAGGTAGCTACAGATTTAAAAAAAAAAACGATCTGTACATACGGCCAAAACAGGAACTAATAATGCATTGTCTCCAGCGACAATATTATCACCAACATACATAGAACCAAATGTTTGTGCAAACATGAGCCATTGGGGTTGAGCCTCAATGTTATTGTTTTCCGTGGCTGATGAAAATAAACAAACGTTACGGCCCCGATGTCATGTTTTTGTTCAATGTTTTGAAAACATTTGATCGCTGGTGACCTGACCTGAGGAACACTTTTTACATTAGTAATATTAGCCCCCCACTGCACAAATAATGAATGTACTGTACGCTGATGCTGAAGGTAACCAGTACTAGGTAGTATAAACAATTTGGGAGGCAGGTATGGGTACCGTTGTCCCGGGAAGCATTTAAAGGTTATCAAACACCCCTGCCATAGGTCGCCCCAACTAGTTCGCTACGTTTAGTCACTTAGCAGGGGTGCTGGTGATCATGGGTTGATGTTTGTTTTTGGTTTAGACCTTGGCGGCGGATGCGTTTGCCCACCTATTGCGTGGCGTGGCGGATCAGGTGCGACTGGTTGTGGGAGACCTTTTGATTTCTTCAGCCGGACTGTCTCGACCTATCGCCTTGCACCGCAGTGGAAGGAATAGATTCATACGTCCGTCACTCCTTGACACACTGAACCCCAGATACCTACCCACCCCTCATTCCTTTTTCCTTCCTATAACTTCCTCTCCCTAAAAACAGCAACTCCAAAGATGATAAAGGCCACCATTGAAATTGTTTTCCTCTGGGCCTCCTGAGGGGAGCTATTTAAAAAAATATGTATACTATCTTCAAAATGTTTTTCGATGTTTTGGCGTATTACGTCAAGGTTCGTAGATAGTGTATTTAAGATAAATTTTCTACTTAAGTTTGTTGTATTTATTTTTTGAAAAAAAAAATCATTGCGGTGACAACTTTATTTTATACAGCAATCGCTATCCATACAAAGTTTATTCTTTGTAAAAAAATATGTATCTGGTAATTGTTTATGAATTTTTATCAAACAGTTTATACTGTAATAATGTATTGAACTATGGCGATACAGAAATAGATTTGTGTCGTAACCCCACGCAGTTGATCTTTGGTGAAAGGTTAAAAAATAGGGTGGTCAAAGACCCGGTAAAAAGGATGTTCGGTTATCATACGGGTAATGTCACGGTTTTTATTTTAAGGATATCCAGAAATTCTTAATAGATATTATTATGTCAAATCTGCAACATTAATAGCACAATACTTCGTTATTCGTATCTTTGCGGTTTATACAAATCCAGAGTTGGGTTTTCTTCGAAGTACAAATTTATTCGCGGAAGGGGATTAGACAATTAGTTATATCAACGAGCTATAGATTCCATCCTATCTCTTTATTGTGAACTTGACGATGAATGATTCAAGGTCTGTTGTAAAATACCTGTCTAAAGGGTAAATAACTGCCCTGGAATCCTAATTACGCATTGTAAATAATTTAACGATGTTGTATAACATTTGACCTTTCATTGTACAGTGTACACCTACGCTACATTCCTGATATTTCCACCGCTCCGGAATGGAGGGTAGGTAGTAGGTACCTGCTTACTGTCAGTAATAATTTAGCATTTTTATGGCGCACTTTTGTGATGTTTCACCTAAATATCACCCCATTCCAATACTGCAGTAAACAAATATGAATATTCAGGCCCATTTCGACCCTGTTCTTTCCCATCTCCCTCCCTTTCGTCAGTCACAGCATTTTTCCAATAATTGCGAATCTTTACGTCGACTGAAATGACATCAATTCGGCGGACAGTTTGTAATACATAGCGAGAGAAGGTCGTAGATATTTTACAAGTTATTTGTATCCAATTATCCTTGTTCCTATTTATTTATTTTTTATATGAATACCTAACAAGAGTTCCAGATGCTCCCGTCTGAACTAGTAATGGCATCCCCAATTGGGGTTAGTTGTGAACTCTGAATATAGTGTTGAGGGGAAGGAGATGGGGAAGAGGATGCTTAGGAAGTACCTGGCTATTTAGATCTGTTCACCAAACACGGCTTAAGTCATTTCAAGCAACATTTCAATTCTAAATGAGGGTCTTACACCAGGGCGATACTGAATGTATCTTCCACTTTGGAACTTGCCGCAAATATACTCTACATTATTTTAAATGAATTAATACTGAAATAACACAGATTAATTAAATAAAATTTATTTGCGCACTCCGAGATTCGATCCCGCGACCTTTGGATTGCGAGTCAGGAGCCTTGGCCCTCGACCACGGAGGCCGTGTTTTAATTAATAAAAAGATTAATAATCATAGTGTTCCTGATTTCCAGTTCGTATTTTTAACAACCGCAACTTCAATGATAGAGGCACTGTTGAAAAATAGCTACATTCCAGGAAAAATCCTGAATGTACAGCTGAGCAGTGACCTTTTTGCCAATAGAATCAATGATAAAATAAATAAAAATGTAAAATCTATTGACGAATAAAAGTATTTATTTTATTATTATTATTAATACTACCCAAGTAATCATTTATTTATCTGTAGCACGAAGGAGTATTAGTATTAAGTCAGCTGTTATTATATTCCAGTTACCTTACGGTAAATTGTAAACGCAACTACAGGTAGATAGAAGTATAGGTACACTTTTTATCTCGGGACTTTTCTAACTAGCGCCGAGCATTTTTATAGTTCAATTTGCTTTTGATTGCCCTTTGGATAATCTTTCAGTTATTTCTGAAATTCTTTCCGTACAAAGAAAAGCCGTAAGGCAAACCTTAAGGCTGGTTTAATACATACAAACATACGTGTATTCAGTGCCGTACAGTAAATATATAATGAAAATCTGTGCCCACTCTAAGAAAAACGAACCATTAGAAAGTAAAAGTATTTTTTTGATATAATAATTGTTTCGACGAGTAGGACATGAAAATAAATCCCTTTTATTAAAAAAATGAATGACCTTTTCAAATGTTCAATGCCCTATTCGTTTTTAGCTCCGCACAGTAGGCCTTGAGGATAAAAAAATCTCTCAGGATCTGGTCACCAACAAACACGGCTAAAGCCATTTCAAGCACCGTTTCAATTCTGAATTATGGTCTTAGACCAAGGCGGTACTAAGTAGATATATCTTCCACTTTGGACCTATGTCATCTTTGGGAATGCTATGTGGTATTTTTATGTAAAGGAAGGGATGAAGTTCCGGGGAGAAAAAGGTTTGAGGGGTGGGTAGGATATGGGGTCAGTGGGTCAAGGAGGACGAACGTATGAATTCGTCCCTTCCACTACGTTGCAAGTTGCAAGGCGATTGGTCGAAATAGTCTGGCTGGAGAGATCAAAAGGTCTCCCTCAACCAGTCTCTATCGATCCGGCCCGCCACGCAGTAGATGGGCAAACGCATCCGCCGCCTAGGCCTAGACAAACGTCACCCCGTGAACACTGCACCCCTGCTAAGTCACCAAACGTAGCGAACCACTTGGAACGACCTATGGCTGAGGTGTTAGTTTTCCAATAAATGGTTCCCGAATCTAAAAACTACACAGTTACACAGCCCCAGCTCTAGTCCCAGGGAGAGGTCGTACGTACGTCATCGACGATCGTCCTTTTCCTACTCACACGTCTTGTATGAAAACGATAAATACAGGAGATACTAAAACAATAACGTCACGTACGACCTCTCTTTGAGACTAATATACCTTTGGTCATAGATCAATGCACGCCACTGCTTGTACTTCCATGCGGTACAATTGAGTGAGGTATGCTCGTTGCCTGACGATATCAGTCATCATCTCTAGTCATGCTGGAACCTGGAACCAAATGTACAGCTTTTATAATAGCTTTCCTTGTATGGAGTGACCGCTAACTTGTCTACATTGTAATATGACCATGAACTCAGACTCGTTATAGATCGTTCAAACTAATTAAACTCCAAAAGAACAAACAAACGCATTGTTTGATCAAAATCTGTGTTCAAACGTTGGACTAATAATGACCGGTACGAGCATTATGTAACAAGCTTTGCAGTTGTAGGAATCTTGTTCGAAGCAGTATTTACTAACGCTGGCCAATGATTTATAGCGGCGATTGTGTTAATTATAAGTTTAAACCCTGATATAATATGGATTTCCTTGGTCTAATGGGGTTGTGGGTGTTGGCCATGGAAACTCACCCAGCGTATAAATCAAAGAGCCGTTAACCCTTCTCGTTAACCATATGCAAGATCGACTTCATATCGGTATTGTTCCAATTTATCACTGAATACATTACCATCTTATTGTCTCAGTGAGTATTAAGGATCTGTAAGTTATCGATAAATTCCTTGACGATCATTTCCTGGCCATATCAATTTTGTTTTAGGTAACGTATAATTTTCTCTGAAGCACTTCAAAATCTTTAATTGCGGTGTCTCTCTCTTAAAAATATCTATTTTATCTACCAACTATTACAAGATGAGATTCACAAACTCGGGCTTTATCGCGTATAACAGGATCACACTTCTTACCGACAGTTCTTCAAATGAGAACTTTCTTACAAAAATGTACACAAAATTCATTTTCAAAATTATAAATGATCATGTAGAATCTCCCTCTTCGTCACAATCAAAAACAAAATCAATGCCACTCACCGTCTATTAAGAAACCCTTGAAACTTTCCTTATTTCTTTCCAAAGAAAAAACATCTCCCAACTATGGTGCTAATGTGTCGACTGTATGTATACTGTCCGTCAATGTATAACATCCGCTGTTGTATAGCAAGATTCCGGACATATTTAGCGATGGCCTCCAAAACTTAACAAAATTTCTCGAATCCTTTTTTTCACTTGACTTCACTTGTCCAAACATTTTTGTTCCTTATTTGTTGTTGTTGTTATTATTATTTTACACACTAACATACCGACCTACGTGGTCGAGGGGTAAGGCTCCTGACTGGCAATCCGAATCCGGGATCGAATCCTTGTGAGGTTATTCACATAAAAAAATCATTAAAAATTCTAAGAGCCTTTACTAATAAACGTGTTTTAAGTTTTACAAAACTGATATACAACCACTATTCTATCCTACATTGATGTTTATCAATTGTGTATAACACATTTATTAGGGGATTATTATTTTATTCACATATTTTTGTACACCGTTATCGGCCGGTTGGTATTTATCCTTTAATAATAATAATTTTATTTTTTTTATTTATTAAAAGTATACAATACAGAATATAGTATATTATATAAAGCATTGTACTCCCAAGAGTTAATAAACTCATTGCGGGAGTAATATTTGGACGATTTATATAGCGCCGTTTTTGTGAAAAATCACCTCAAGGGCGCTGTATAAACTTACCATACATGCCTAAAATCTAGAAAGACTACAAGCTAGACAAACAATTAAAAACAACTTATGGCTAAAAATTGCATACACCGGTTTATTGATCACCGATACGAAAATATATGTACAATATTTTGACCAATGAACGCGATGCTGCCTAAAAATGAATTAATACAGGACCATACTTACCTGGGAGGTCGCTTGAAATTAACACTGTTTATTGTCTATTTAAAGAAATTTAGATAGAGTTCGCACGCAGAGGACATAATTGTGAACACGTGTTGTTTAATCCTGAAAATATTTTAATATTAATATGTAATATATTCTTTAATGAGTGTATTTTGGAAAGAAAACCAACATTTAATGGTGGGCGGTGTAGTAGTACAAGGATTTGATCTTCCTAGAGACAGATTGATGTATAAGGATTCGAGTAATTTTAATTCAGTAAGAAAAGTGTGATTAAGACATATCATAGGCAATACAAGTATGATACTCTCAGACTCTCAGATAGGTATATTTAAATTAAGTTAAGGGTATGACAGCCCGAAAAGATAGGTTTTTAGTTTGGACCTAAACCTTTGTTATTTATTTGTAATTATTTTTATGATAATCCTCTGCCTGTTGTGTGAGTACATTATAGATAAAAATATAAACAATAATAAATATCCATGTACAGAGCAGAAGGATGAAATGCGAACCCTCAGTTAAATAGTGAGTATAGTATTAGCGAGGCAACAGCACCAGGAAGTGAATTAATAACCACAATAAGAACAGTTATATTATTCCGTTCGGTGATAAGGCCATTAATTTCTGCAAATACCTCGCCTTTCTGATTTCTTACTCGCATTACCTCGCTTGCTGAACACCGTGTTGAGATTTTAATAGAATCTAAATCTACCTATCTGTAATCTATAGTCTTGATGATTCTTACGGTACTACGAATATTAAACCATTCGCATACGGTGCACAGGAATTCTTAATATTGATAGAAACCCTACCATATTTTTTAAAATCATTAACAACAGTTAACCGACCTTTCAATGACATTGTAGTTTTTGTTATTTCTTCTCGATCGAACGAATTGCCCAACACAATACACGTAGGACACAGTTGCCAATTATTATTTTTGTTCTTTGAACTGATTAGATACTTGTAAGAGAATTTAATTGAAAATTAATGTATTTGGGTTAGTTTAAGCATTTTTAAGAAGTGTCACAAACCAAGCCCAGTTTTCAAAATATCTTCATGTCTATGCCTAAACAAATGAATATGTAAAAATTACATCAACCTTTGTACTTCTTGGAGAATGAACGTTCAGAGAAGCGGCTTTGTACATCTTGTCACGTCCGCCTGTAACATTCGAGAGATGAAAAATGGCATATCATTATTTCGGGATAAAAGTTTTCAGGCGCGCATGAAATATTTCGGCAAATACATTTCTCAAGCGAAACTCAGGTGTTTCTTTTTGAAAGGATGAATGCTCGTATGTTATTTTATTGTGGAATATGTTTGTACTGTTGTCATGCTGAATTTATCGCGTCTTTAAAGTTTTAACGCGGGGCGCAAATTACGAAATAAAATAATATTACCGTGTATGTGTTTTTATTATTTATTTTGTGAATAAATATTGCATATTCTCCCATATTAACTGGTGTCCAAAATCATGCTAGAAAAGGGGTACATTAGTTTCGTATGTACACGGTATTTGTCAAATCCAAAAAAAATACTCTAATTGGCGACTTCAATTTGGCGACAAGAAACAGTTTTAACTGTATTTCAATTAAACTAGAACGATCAATGTAGGCATAAGGACTGAACGATAGGTACAGGCTAAGCTTCCGACGCGACGATACAAAAACAAATACAAAAAAACTGAAAGTTAAAAGAAATCACTGTCGATTCGTAGGATTTCTATGGATTTTCCAAGACCGAAAAACCTGTCTTGATTTCTCCTTTTGTACGTACTGAAACGGTTCGCCTTGTTTTTATTTTAGAATTATTTTTTATATGTGATTTGATACAATATTACGTGTGAAATCAATAAACGTGATCTATATTATCTGTAACAATGAGGTGCCTTTAATACACAATATGTAACAACAATTTGTAACGTAAGAATTACGTGAGATAAAATGTGTGAACAAAGCGCAAAAAAACAAGATATTGATCGTTAGAAATAATGGTAGGGCTGCCGTTTCATAATATTGATTTTTTTGATTTTAGCTAAAAACCACAAATAAAATAATTATTTACTCACGACTTTCGTGAGGTGTACCTTTTTCTTCAGAAGTATAAAGGCATGTAGGTATTTGACAAATTAACCCCTTCTCAATTATGGGGTATTTATTTTTATAACTCAGGTGAATCTATATATAGGTTTCCATAATACATATATAATAATAAAATTATTACAATAAAATAACATTGTTTGAATACCACTTTATTATAAATCTTTAACCAACCGGTTTCGGTTCATCTTGAACCTTCATGAGGGGCATATAAAAATGTAAATAAATTATTTTAAAATAATTTTCGATATGTTTTATACATCCCTGATGAAGGTTCAGGCTGAACCGAAACCGGTTGGTTAAAGATATATATCCAATAAAGTGGTATTCAAACAAAGTTATTTTATTGTTAATATTATAATTTTGTACATCCACAGAGTATTTGCTACATGTGAAAATTTATAATATATAAAAAAAGTGTGTAACATTGCTTTTTTACAGTTTTATTCCGAGATTGGTGAAATTTTGCTCACTTGGCTTTCAATATAAAAGGAATATGGAAGTCCTCACAATATTTCGAAAACCGCCCCCATCCTATTTTCCCCACCTCTTAAAGCAGAATTTGATAATTATTATTAGCCAAATTTTGCTGACTTGATGTTTAAAATAAGATAAAACTCGCAATTAGCTCGGGCAAAGTCGGGGACTATTCAGCTATTTGGAATATAATGAAAACTCCCATCAATATAAGCGCAGTTTTATTTATGTAAACGTGATACAAAATATTGAAAGCTAGAATTAAAATGTAAATGCATAATATCTCCTAAAATGTTGTAAAAAATATGGGTTTATCGCCTTCTGCCTTTTTACATCACAATTGTCTTTGAAACTGCCCTCTGAATATTGTTTGTTGCGCGTATTTGTGTCAGGCATTTTATTTTAGTTTTATTTAGTGAGGATGTTTGCAAGCAGCCGAGTGAAGCGACAAACACAAAAAGTCGAGAGAAGAAACAAGAGACGAGAAACGAGAAGAAACGTCGTGGGAGAGGCTGCGGCTGCGGCTTCGGCTCCGGCTGCGGTGTCTCCGGTCTCCAACAACACTCATTCTATTATTCTCCGAGAAATCATTTCTAGACTAAGTGCATGTCTATATAATTCAATTACGTCACGAACAAGTAGTGGTTACTAGTTTCATGCCATTGAACCATTTACTACTTTTTATATTATTTAATTTATCTAATCCTCAATAACTGGTTTAGTTAACATCTCAGGCTATCAATATAACCAATGTTCGTTTTTGGAAACAGATCATATTATACGTCTCAAATAAATTGTTGTCTCTCTCACTTTCATTGTGAGAATTATGATATAAACGATGTTGCAAGATAAAACCCCACGCTTTATATTACACTAAAAATTAATCACAGAATAATTAAAATGTGCGCATATATATAAAACCGAGGTTTCCGATTGCAATATAAGAAAAAAAATGTCAAGTTTTTATTAATTATTTTTACATTAAACGAGAAAAAAGTGACGTCACAATAATTTTTATAATACATTTGTTTGATAAAATATATATGAGTTTTTAGTTTTTTTTTTCGTTTTCAGTAAGTTTAGTTAGAAAAAACGTAAGGCAAGCCATTTTTACAACTTTTCTATGTTTCCATAGAAGGTTTTACTCAATTTTTAGAGGAAAAACTCTCTTTTTACAACTTTTGATGGTTATTCCCAATTATCAATTAATAGAAAGAAGATAACAACAATAATCTAAACCAGCGTTTCCTAACCTTTTTCAGCCACGGACCCCTAGAAAACCGGCCACAATTTTCAAGGAACCCCCTTAATAAAAAACCAACAATAAATTTCGGACCATTTTTGAAGTGAAATCTTCTTTAGCACCGTTATGATTTGAAACTCGATGAAACGAAAAGTAGCGACACTAAAAAGAGACAAACACATACATCCATAGAATTAAGCATGTGAGAGAATGAGATAGTATAATCGGTCGCCTCTCTGTGCGGTGCTTCGTAGCATCCACACTTTTGTCTACTTTAGTTTTCTGAAGGTATCACTTCTACCGCCTGTGAATTGCACACTCCGATATTTTTTTAGTATCTAAGTACTACAAATATTAAAAAAAAGAAGTTAATAATTAACGTACAGCAGCACACCAACATTCCCATTGATTAAGGGTTAATTAATTCGAAGGTTGGTGTTGCTTTTTTGCAACTAAATGTGATATTCGGGTTGATATTGCTACTAAGTTGTAATCTCAAATCGGATTCCATTTGCACTGTGTTTGTTTTAAGTTTATACAAGAGCAGAGAATGCTTTTTACAAAGGTTATATGGTTGAGAAAAGCAGTAAATGTTTCAGTATTTCTTATGATATTTCCTTATAACTTATAATCTTTTTTTACCCAAAAAATTAATAAAGAGGCTTCTTTGAAATTACGATTCAAAGCTGAATCACAAGATTTTCTATTAATTGATTTTCCTGTGCCGTTGTCAAGCCAGTAATATCAGTAAACTCTGTGTTGAAAGAGTCTTATATACAATTTTTATTTTTGTAGAATATGATAATGCCTACTGGAAAATAATCATACTTTTGGTAGCATTTATTTATTATTGTTAAATGGTCCAAAGATGAGAAGCAGACCCCCAGGCATTTATTCGCGGACCCCAAGTGGTCCGCGGACCACACGTAAAGAAACACTGATCTAAACGAAAATATGAAAGAGAACAAGACACAGAAAAAAATAATGGCCGCAACTGGGTCTCGAACCCAGAACCTCTCGTCTAAATCCTATAAATGTATGCGTTTCTCTTTTTCGTTTCACCGAGTTTCAAATCACAACGCTGTAAAGAAGTTGTCATTTAAATAATTATAAGTTTATTTCTAATAATTAAATTTAAAATCGTTTTCCATCACCTTTTTAGTTACGTTCGGAAATATTCCGTTTATTTTGGATTTTATTGCAAAGCTTAAATACTCTGCCCTTCTGACAGAATATACTCGAGGCCTAAGGGGTTAAGTTTTACTGTGATAAACTGATTAGAATAATAATTAATCTCGTTTGCTTAGCCAGGTTTACTATTTGAATAAATAATAGCGAGCGACAGAGTAATGGAGCGTGACGACAAGGCTATAAGACGGACTGTAACACTTCCACAGTAGGTAGAAGGTATCCACAGTTTACAGTAAACCCGTAAATAGAATAGATTTTCTGATACAACAGGGCTACGTAGGATGAGTTTCTACTTTCTACCAATGCTTTTTTCCCGTCGATAGATTTTAATACCCAGGGGCTTGCCGTTGCGATTTTCCGGAACAAAGAAGGGTTTTTGTTTTGCTTTTGTTCATTTACCGGTTTTTGTATTAACCCGGCGAACGTTAGGTTCAAAATTTTAACACATATAACCTAATGTTGGGTAGATAACAAATATTATAATCAATAATTATCAGCCTGAAACACTCATCTACACTGAAAAAATCTTCCGAGAAAAGATACTGGCCGCCAACGGGAAGGTTGGGTAATTTTCATCCGAAATTTTTAATTAAAGTTAGTTTTTCTATTCTCGACTTATTTATAACAATTTTAATTCGATATTATATTTATTTTACCTGCTCTTTAAGTACTTGTTATTAGAAACTAAAACTTGGAATAAAAGTGTTATAATTAGTAGTTTAATCACTTTTATGCGAACCATCATTTTTCTTATAAAATGCGACATATGGTACTTAATTGTCCATTTTTAAAATCACCAAAAAATTAACATATTCTAAAGTTTTATCATTACAAACACAAATTAAAATAGTTATTTTCTTCTACAACTAATCTTAGTACGTACTTGTGAAAAATATCAAATGACCGCTAGACAATAAACGCGCCTTTATCCTAACTAGTCAGTGGCGATGTGTGATGGAAACATTTTTTTAATGTTTTTAATGGAAAAAAAATGTCATCGGACTGCAAGATGACATGTTCATTTTTTACTCCAAATATGCTCAGGAAAGCTGGTTAAAATCCCTGGTTTACGTCCTGTTACACCCTAAGTGTGCAATTTAATTCTTCTGTGGTTAACTTTTAGATTTGAATATAAAGCGTGGTGTCTGCTCTTTCTAACACCTTTAGATCATATTTTTCACCATGACAGAGAGACACAATGATTTTTTTGAGACCTATATGAGCTGTTCCCAAAAGCGAACAAATTAGCCTGAGGGGTTAAATGAGACCCTCAAGCTAATGAACGCCCCCTTGGAGGCGTTTCAGATCTTCAGAGGGGGGCGGTAGAAGACCATGAAAAAATTAATGGGCGTTTCAGGGAGGCGGTAGGAGACCCAGAGAAACCCATCCAACCCCATCCAATCTTGCCCCATCCGATTAGAGGCCATCCATCTACAAAAATAATTTCCCTATCCCATTACGCCCCCTCCGTGGCGGCAAATGTAACCCCATCGTGATATCCCATTACGCCTTCATCGTGGTATTCCGTTATGCCCCCTCCGTTGTGCCAAATGTAACCTCGTTGTGCCCATTACGTAACCCCATTACGCCCTCAATTGCTGTTTCGGATCCAAGAGTTAGGGGGCGCTAGAAATAAAAATATTCTCAAAGTGGGCGGTGGGCGAAAAAAGGTTGAGTATCTTTGGGTTAAACGAATTGGCATTCAATCCTAGCTATGTTGTACCAATATCGCAGATGGTTCTCCAGAGACAATAAATAATATATTTACCACTGCACCCAGCAGCTTGTTGAAAGCCTCCCCACGCATCCTACTATTCACAGCTTCCGGTTTTTACTGTATAGTGGCTTATAGGCACGGCTAATATATTAAACTTTCATCTAAGAGTGGCATCTCTGCTCGCCTGTACCATATCCTATTACCTTCCGTATATCTCCAATGCGGCGAGTAAACAGTAAACAGTAAACAGCAAAAAGCGTGACACGGGAGGAGGAAGTGGGCTCCTGTTACCACTCCTCACTCGACTGACTCCTGGCTGTCCTGGCGTCTGTCCATAGAGCAATGCAGCGGTGTCGAATATCACACGCAGAAAGACCCCTCCAAGAGACTATGCCTTGTATTTTATTCATTATTTCTTCGGTTACTTTATACATTTTTATTTATTTGTTAAATTATGTGTTCCTCTTTTCGTACGATAGGTATTAATCACTATAGTCTCGCAACTGTTAGTTCGTAGTTTTTCAATGGGTTTATTAACAATCTATTTTTTATTTTAGGATTGGTACATATGAAAGAATATTACTAGCGCAGACACGGAATTAAATATATATTATGTAATTATCTTTAAAAATATATTGGTAGGTACTTTATCACTCAACTGAATTTGTTAAAGAAAAAAAATTCCATTTATGAAAATTTTGAAAATTACAATTTTAAAAATCGAAATCACATCGAGAGCCAATACCTACAGTTCATTGAATCGGAGTTACAGACACACAGCCGATTTTAGTTTATTTTTAATTATTATTTTAATTATAGATACAAAAAATTTATAATTTTTATTATTTATAATTTATAAGATATTATTATAATAATGATAAATGAATTTAGAATCGGATTTTATTACCTCCACATAGGAGGCCCCGAGGAAAATAATTTCCATCAGGGCCTCTGTCATTTTAGAGGATGCATTGTGGAGGGTCTTTTTAAGGAAAGGAAGGACAGGAAGTTCTGGGAAGGAAAAAGGTATGAGAGATGCGTCGAAATCTGTAGTCAGTATGTTCAGGAGTGAGAGTCGTATGAATCCATTCCTCCCACTGTGCGGTGCAAGGCGATGGGTTGAGAGAGTCGGGCTGGAGAAATCAAAAATCTCCCTAAACAAGTTTCATTCGTTTCGGCCCGCCACGTAATAGGTGACTCACCCCATGAACCCGGCACCCCCGCTAAGTCACCAAAAGTAAGAACCACTTGGGGTGATCTAAGGCAGGGGTGTGTGTTATCCAGTTAAAGCTTAGACCCCTAAAGTTAAATGGTTCCTTTACCGCCTCCCAAATTGCCATAAGACACAGACCTTTCGACTCCTAGGCGCCAGTTCGAAAGAATTTCTACATTTGAAAATGTTTGATCATTTCCCCGAAAGTAAGGAAAAATTCAGCTTATTTCGGCACAGAGACATGTTTCTATAGGTTTTTCTCTTCAGTTCTGTTATCCCTAGATCTCGATATTCTAGATTGTGACTCTGTATGTGTAACTAGTAACTGCACAGTAATAGATCGATGACCCTGGCCTGTGTAACGTTATTAGTTCCTACCCGGTGGCGTAGCGACAAACGCATTGGCCCCCGGGCTGTCCTGTTTGTCGGGCCCCACACAAATGCAATGTAATTTTTATTCTGGTTTTAGATAAATCACCGATCGAGCCGCTAAATTATAATCATTTTATTCGTTTGCAGACCCCCAACGCCCGCGGGTGTACGCCATTGTTCCTGTAAGTTAATAGTCATCACGCCATTTAACCGCAGAGGTAGAAATGGAAGAAGGAACGTCATAGAAATCTCTCTTGTCAAACACCCCATCTACATTTACGTTCATCTATCGTCTCATGTACGTCTCATATCTATTTACCGACTTTCTCTTCCCCATATCCTTTCCTTCCCCACTTCCTTCAGTATGACAATATACCCCAGTAATAGTCCAACTGGAGCAATTGGAACTCTTGTGCGATATTCACCTTAAAATACTCGTTTTTCAAGACCCGATAAAGGCGATGCACCACATTGTGTAAAATTCGGGAAAATTATGTCTGTATTGTAATAAAAGCTAAGATCAGGATTTACGCAATACTATTCTAAAAACATTTTGAGGTAGATGGAGTAACAATACTCCTTAAGTAAGTGTCGACAAGGTTTAATTTCCTTTTATCACCAACCGCTGGTTTTGATTTGTTCAAGAAAAAACGTCGCCAAAAAGCGTGTTTCATTTTTATTTTGCGACAGTCAGACACAAATATTTAAATGTTTTACTGCCATTTTCTAAAGAATGTAATTTTCCTCATTATTCTATCAAACCACATTTCAAAAGCGGCTCGTAAGTAGGAGAATTATAGCAGTTTTATATATGTATAATACATTTTTTTATGTACTCTATTTTTTAATACACTTTATTTTTTCGGACTTATAAAAAACTAATAAAAAAATTATCGATTATTTAAATGACTAATATGGTTTTACTCGCAGTATTTCATTGAAAGCATCTAAAATATTTCTTAGCGTTCTATTTTGCAAACCAAAAACATACGATTTTGTGTTACTTAGTGAATCGCCCTTCGAGTTTCTACCGTTTTATAACATATTTTTCTTGAATACTTATGTTTTTAAGTTTCTAAAAAAGTATACGTTTATTTAACAGATAATATCTATATATATATATTTTTACATGAACTCCACACGGGAGGCCCTGAGGAAAATAATTTCCCTCAGGGTCTATGTCATCTTTGGGGATGCTGTGTGGAGGTTTTTTTTAAAGGGAAATAAGGAGAGGAGAGTTCTGGGAAGGAAAAGGGTTTAAGGGGTAGGTAGGAATCTGGGGTTCAGTATGTCCTGGTCATCCGCCTCCAAGACTGAGACAAACCTCATCCCATGAACCCGGGCACCCCTGATGAAATTCCCTTGATCGAAAGCATCACAAATATGCTCCTAAAATTATTACTTTCGTTTATTTCTGTTATTTTACAAGTTATATGTAAGTATAAAGAAATTGACAGTGTTTCATTAAATGCCGTTTAAGATATTTCCCACGAGATTTTTGCTCTTTTTTAAACAACATGTGTTTTTTAAACATTTTTACAAATTTCGCTTAAATATTATCGTTTTCAATATTAGCGCGCTCCCTCTAACATTCGTATTTACCCATTTCCCCTTCTTTTTCTTTTTGAACGCTTACTACCGCCCCTTATTCATAATGTTTACATTCCTTAGACGTCCCCGACTACTTCGACGATTCCTTGGACTTTCACTTGCGCATCAATTTACGACAATCCTTTCTCTATCTATCCCTTCTTGGTGTTTAAACCATTTAAGCATCTCTTTCTAAATATGTATTGTCGATTACTTTTGCATTGGCCTTACATTGGAGTTTTCTAGCTATATATAGTGTACACAGCAGGCAGGTAGCAGGTAGCAAGTAGCCAGTAGCCAGTAGCCAGTAGCCAGTAGCCACATGTTTGTGGGTTTATGACCACTCTACGCCATTATTTCCGCGATGTTTTCTTTACCGGAAATAAATTACAATTTTATATTATTTCTCATGACGTTACAAAGCTCGGTGGGTGGAACTAACTTAACCAATTACCTGGATTTCTATGATCAAAAAGTCTGTCTCTTGCAGAAATTTTGCCGTAAGAGAAACTCGGGGCAGAATTTAATCTGTATTTTGCGCTTTTCAAATTATTAACGTTATTTAAACATTATTTTCGGTTGTCCGTGATGTAATGATATACTTCGTAATGTAATTAATATTCTGCGTAATGAGTGAAACTTTAATTTTGAAAATTGAAACTACTTATTGGAAACTCATCAGACTAGCGATGGAGTAGGTACCGAAGTAATTTAATTTTTTTAATTAATTATTTATTCAAAAGGTCTATTTCATTCTTTCAAATGCTTGACAGATGCTTACATGATTTAATAGAGTGAAGATGTTTCACTTAGCTAGGTCCAGTGGACACACTTTAGCGGCCTGTTTATATAATTATTTGAATGGCGATCGTTTTCACAAGCTTCAAGCAATATTTTTGTTCGAATAGTATAAATTTTACGTGTTTTTTTATTTTTATAATGTCATTGGATAGATTTCGTAATTTTAGTTAAATCAGATAAGAAAATTTCTTCTTTCAACAGGCAATGATCCCGAAAAAAATATTTTGTTTTTGTAAAAACATTCAGCTTTACAAAACCTACAATTATAATATCCCGTGATCTTTTACGGGTCTGCGCTAGTTTGATATAATGTTTAACCACAGTTATTATTATTAATATCTTAGACATTATAGTTTATAAACATCACCACAAATTAACGCACGATTTGCGGTCACCAGAGACGTTGCCCCTGGGAACCAATACATTGGAGGTATTTAGGTACCGTCCACGTGCGTGAACTAACACCGTGATGTTTCGGGTTTTCTTCATGCTTAGAATATAGCCAATTTCCCCATTTCTTTTTACATACTGTTGTTTTTCTACGTCCTACGATATCTAAATCAATCCGTAAATAGAATGGCCGGCCTCGATATTCCGACTGAATTCCCGTCGATAACGTTGACGACCATCATGGAGATTAAGTAAATGGATCACGGACCGAGGTAAATGTGAAGTCTGATTGGATCTACAATCCATCGATCCGCTGCAATCTCTCCTCTTCCCATCGCCCACAGCTCACAGCCTTCGATCTCATCAACTCTACAGTTAATTGGATCTGGAATGGACGGACACACTCCATTGAACAAAAATTAAATCGATTCTAAAGTTAAACAGCAAATTTATGGGCGTTTTACACGATGTTTTATTTCGTACAGTTTTCCATACGAGTCTTCTTTTCGATAGATTCGGGAATAAAAAAATAATGTTTTCTATTTTGGTACCGATTTTCCATTATTTAACTTCTTAAAAAAATAAATTATTAACATCTGTCATTGTTTTATACATCCGTATTATGTGGAAATGTTTCGTTTTACAATAAAAATTATTATATTCTTTTTTTCATTTAATATATAACGTCACATGGTTTGGGTATTATGTAGAGTGAATGAACGAAGAAAGAAATGTGTGGATAAAATATGTCGCAAATGTGAATCGTAGAAGAAGTCGGGGACGCCTGAGGAAAACATGGCACGATCTAGCGAATCAGATACTTGAGTGAAGCCATGTCAAGAGTCCGAATAGTAAAAAAGTATCTTTGAGACGATGTATTAATGTGAATAAGGCAAGAAAGGTGTGCCAAGACCGAGGTGTTTGGCGGTCCGTTCTCTCTGCCTACCTCTGCGAGAAACCGCGTTACTTAATTAAAATGGTGCTACAAAATAAGTTTGCTGTTTTTGAAGAAGTGAATATAATTACTGTTCGGTGATGTGATTTCGCGTTTATTTTCGATGATTTGTTTACGGCAAAGGCAAATGTCAGATACTTTCACGTAATTAGTAATTACTAAAATTATGTTTTGAGGTGTTGCCATTTAATTCCCAAAATATTATTTCTTCTCTAATGGCAACTATCGGTATTAAATTGTAAGTGTGAATATAATGATCGTCTAAACCAGTGGTTCCCAAACTCTTTTGGCCCACGGACCCCTTTCTTAAACAGTTATGACCCCTGGACCTACGGGTGGATAGCACTAGCACAACGAAGGGAGCGGAATGTGATAGGGTGGGACGGCAAATTTTCCACAACGGAGGGGCGAAATGGGATATGGAGTTTGAAAGGAGTAGGATGGACCCTGTTCCATTCCATATCCCATTTCGCCCCCTCCGTTATGGAAAATTTGCCGTCCCACGCTATCCCATTCCGAGTCTGAAAGGGGTAGGATGGACCCTGTTCCATTCCATATCCCATTTCGCCCCCTCCGTAATGGAAAATTTGCCGTCCCAGCCTATCCCATTATGCCCCTCCTCCGGCGAAATTTCCATATGCGAATCCCCGGACGTCATTCAGGGACCCCCAAATCAATTTTTATTTTTCACAGACCCCCTGAATGATTCTGGGAACCCCTGGGGGTGGCCTACATTGATAGGTAAAGCCAAGCCAAACATTTTTTCTTTACTATAGAAACCAGATAAATTTTTGTGGACCCCTACTTACAACTTGTGGACCCCCATTTTTTTATCACGCCAACATAGACCGTCGGGTCTCCCGTGGACCCCTGGGGGTCCACCTGGACCACTTTGGGAAACACTGGTCTAAACTCTAAACAAAAATATTTCATATGGGTCCCGATATAGTTTCCGATATAATTGGTTTGAAAAAGCGTCGTGTAAACCCCCATTACGGTACTGAAAATCGATCGACCTTTGATTATTTTAAACACCTATGCGACCTTTTTAACCACCGACATTATGTTAAACTTGGACTTGTTATACTGGAAAGATAGTAGGTATTAGAACCTTCAGAGGAAAGATAACTTACTTCTTGGTTTCATATACTGTTTTAAATAATGATTACAGTTACACAATTGTTTAGCTACCAATTCCTCGCTTATTACCCTTTAAATACTATAATATTAATCTTCTTCTACTGGTTTGGTCTACGCAATTGTTCCACGAACCCTCTGTCCTTGCTGATAATATTTATCCACCTCCGTTGAAACATCTGTATTCATAATAAATAATCTTATTGGAGGTTCCTCCGAGTATTAACATTAAGATTGACTTAGTCTGACCTAGCGGAAAGAACAACGACCGAGATCAAACAGAAACAATACGTTCAACAAATGGCTTAGATTTCACCATTCATTTTCAATTACATATTTAATTGTGACAGTTTATCGCATTGTTTGGCAAGACCGAGGCATTACCTCGCGAGCATTTATCATTTATCATAATATATTTTCTCTTTAATTACAAACAAAGATGCAATCATCAAGCATCACGTCTCCTCATTGTAGATAGTGTATAATGTATAACCCTGCAATCATAGGTACCATCGACGAACGGCATGAAAAAAAATCTAACCTTCTTGCATAATGGTTTTGTAAGAGTGCACTTTGACTAAATATATTTCAACTTTCGTATCTCACGTTACACATAGTGAACATCTCGCTTGCGCCATAGCAGATGATTTATTTATAAAGTACCTGCGTCTATCACGGCAAATTCTCATGATCCCAAATTATCAGATGATCCATTGAATTGGTGACGAAAGACTGTGGGAGTTTAAACCACAGGGGGTATACGAAATTGAATCACTTCGAGACACGACAGATAAACTAAGATTTTCGATGAGAGAGATTTTTATAAGTCAGATAAATAAAAACGTTCAGGATCTCATTTTAATACCTCATATAATAGCATTGCGTAAGTACTTAGTAAAATGTCATATTACACGACCACTTCTACAGAACAATTCATAAGTGAAATTTCACCGACATCACCGCAATTTTCTTTGAAATTATGAAGAAATCTTCGATGACCGATGTGTTTTGAAGTTCGCTGCGAATACCTGTAATTATTTTTCAGAAATTGACTCATTGACAAAATGGGCCTACCTTGTGTTAAGTGTGAGTCATTTTCTTAGTGATTTACGCGTACCATGCCATGTCCCATGTTTGCAAATCATGAAATTACCATAAATATAGAGGCATTGATTTGCGGTGGCTTTTTTTCAAGATCGTTTCCGCAATGTGATATTATGCATTTCAATCATTATTATCTACACTTGACTGATTGCGAAGGCCTCTAAGACGTTAATCGATCGATTTAGTCCGGTCTTGCGTGATTACTGGACGATCTCGTACACGCATTTGCTCGCTTAAAACTTGTCAAGTTATACGCTTAGTTAATATGCGTAATGAAGGACATTACATGTGATAAATGATTTAATGGCGGGGGGAAGTCGCAGAGCTGGTTGTCCAACTGGAACTGAGGGAAGAAAGACTATCGCTCCAAGGGCTTTTGAGCACAGTCTGGACCAGGAGTGGAGCAATAATTTGTTTGATAAATAGTTGAGCTGAAGCACAGATCATTGTCTTTTTCAAAATTCTAATCGTGTTTGTAGCACAAAAGGATTTAAATAATTTTATCTCGTTTTATTATTCTTCTAGCGCAGACGTTGCGTGTCAAGATTAGCCCTAACAAATAAAAAAACGCATTTAAAATATATAATTAGAACTACGTAGGCCCGTGAAAAATCAGATAGTAGAGTCTGTCAAATAAAAGTAGAAAATAAATAAAATGGAACTAAGAAATTTTTAGGCTGGCAGCACCAATTTATCTGTCAAATATTCTTTAAAAGTGCAATGACACTGCAAATTCAAAACACTGTATACACACTAAAAAAACATTTTTTTGTTCTTAAATTTTATTTTAAATAGAATATGCACAATTGTGAAGGTACCTACTAAATGACATAAATTTGATTAAATTGTGTTTTACAAAGTGATTGGCTTTCATTTAATTTAACATAGATTTGAATTTAACAGTAGGTGGAAAGGAAGAATTATTAATGGTGAGTTTAGTCACACTACTTTTAGATCTGAATAAGTTAAATATATTCAGATCTAAAATTAGAGGCATGATCTAAAGCCCGGGCAACGCTAGGTACTTAAGCTAGTATTAAATAAATGTGAGCAATTTCTAAAGTGTGCTTTATAATTTATTATAATATCGTTATTATTCATTATGTTAACACAAAATTGCAAATTTATAATAATAATATGTATACCTAAATGCAATTCTAATTTTGAGATCAGTGGGCATCTATATAGCATTGAAAAATTTTTTTTTCACTTTAATGTCTTTTTAATTTTTAATAAAAATGTAGGTTACACAGCTTTAGATTAACACCATGGTTATATTTTTAGTATTGCCATTAGGGCAACGGTGGCGCCCTCATTTATTTTCTACTCTTATTTGACAAACTGTATGTTTCTTGACATATTAGTTCCAATTTCGAAAATGACAGTTAAAATAATTTTCTGTAAAAACATTATGGTAAACTTTCGGGACGATGGGACACGCTTAATGCAATTGTTTTTAATAATTTTTTTTTAATTAATCTCAATTATTATAGAAGATAAATATGTGCATTCGGGGCGATGGAAACGTACAATGAAAATTTGCTTTTGTCGTATGGGATGACAGCTGACAGTCATTTACAATAATTTATGACCATATTCTATGACATTTTGTGTTGAAATTTTGGATGCAGTGTTTTTCATCATCCCGAATGCAAATAGTTACCTTGGTTACGCCAATACATATACCCACACATACACACACCTACATAGCACACATACATACTGTTACTGCTTGGGATTGGTATTAATATTGTTGCAAATCCTGTCCTACCTTGTTCCCAAAATCCGCACCTATAACTACCTTCACCACGCCAGTCTGCAATCAACAGCCCGCGCCGCAACATACCCTATAGCCCCCGTGCTCCCGCTATCTGTTAACCTAATTCCGCCGTGTTCGCCGTGTACACGAAACGCACGCCTATTGCTGTTTTCAGTGCCAATTGGACGGGGAGAAAGAAGACAAAATTGCCAGCATACAAGTTCTTTATCCTGTTTCGGTGAGTCCTTTCCTTTATATGCAGCATATGTTTTTCCTCGTTCCAAGCAGTAAACAGTAACACAAAATTCAAGGTCCTTCGTCAGTCAATCTTCGCAAATATCAAATCCACTCTACACACACACAATCTCATTCATCTTGATCCAAACGAGCCGGACATTTTTGAACCATAATATTAGTAGATAATAATCCAGCAGAGTGTGAATACGTTTTTACAATACCGCATATAAATAATTACCCGCATTCCCGCAGTTTGATATACCTACATGAGTAATTTTGTTTCTTTATACCTATCGTATTATGGTTGGAAATAACATATTTACCCGCTATTAGAATAAATAGATACAAGACACTGCTTTGATATTTATTTCTGATAACTCATGTAATTATATCTTGCTAATCAAATCGCATTACCTACCTTATGAATAATACGATTATTTCCTAATATTCGTATTGTTTATATTATTGGATTACATTACAAATAGAATAATACGATCGTAATATTTATGATTTGTTAATGATTTACCCACGTAGAGCACGGCGCATCTGTTAACCTTTCACAGCTCACCAGTCAATTTAACCCCGTGCGGTTATCACTGTGAAGTAATTAAATATTTATTAAATATTAATTAATTAATTCCGCATAAATAATACAGACACATTATTTTAACCGCAGTTTTAGTTGTTTATCGTCTCATATTTTGTAAAATATAACCGGAATAAATAAAATGGCTACAAGCGCGTCATCCGGGTCGTCTCGGGACGAAAGACGTCTCAAACGTTTAAATGCTAAACTATCAGCTAGCTTTGCAAGCTTACAGTCGGTGTATGACAAGATAAGGAAAGCTTCGGAAAGCATTAGCAATCGCCAATCTTTTTTGTCAGGCGCAACTACTGTTGAAAAAATTCGTTCTGAATTTATAACAATTTTAGATGAAAAGGTGGATTGCGAACTGGAATTGAATCCGGAAGCAATTGCTGAATACTCTCAATTAAATGCATTTGAAGAACTCTTCGGGGTTATTAAATATACCGAAGCAAATATGCTGTCCAATCCAGTTGCGAAACCTCGCCGTCAAATTAAGTTACCGCCTTTGGAAATAGCGTGCTTTGACGGAAAATTAGATAATTGGCCTCTTTTCTATGAAACATATAATTCGGTTATACATTTGAATGATTCTCTGGATAATACTGAAAAGATGCAGTATCTGATGTCTAAATTGACCGGAAAAGCATTGAATATTTGCAAAATTATTACGCCTACTGGTACAAATTATCAAGTTATTTGGGACGCATTGTGTACTAAGTATAATGATCAACGCGTTCTTGCTGAATCATACTTTGACCGATTGCTGAAATTGCCTCCAGTTAACTCGGCCACGCCCGCTTCTTTAGAGAATTTCGCAGATGCATACTCCGCTAACATCGCCGCGCTGAAGCAATTAAAAATAAAAGACCTCGCAGAATTCATATTGCTACAACTGGGTCTTAAACGGCTTGACATAGAGACTGTAAAGGCTTTCGAATCTTCTATTAAAAATAATGAAAATTTACCTTCCAGCGCGGAACTAATCGACTTTGTAAGACAACAGCAACGAATTCTCAACCGCGCGCAATTCACGCAACCGACCTCGAGCCGCGTTGGCTCAAACATTAATTATACCGCTAAACCGCAAAAAACTAATTCCGCAAAGGCATTTATTAATGTCGAAAAAATCGATAATCACTCCATCGAAATTTGTTTTTGTTGTCAAAAGGGATCGCACCCTTTATACCAATGTTCTAAATTCACAAGTCTAGAACCACGCGATCGATTTAACTTTATTAAGTCATCGAATATTCGTGTTTGTGTGAACTGCCTCAGTACTAGGCATATCACGAAAGCTTGTAAATCAAAAAGTACATGCAAAACATGCGCGCTCAACCATCATAGTTTATTGCATTTCAAACAAACTGATGGGCGGAAGTCACAAACAGACCCAATACCATCTCCCGCGTTACAAGCAGATGCCGATAATGATAACTTAAATTCTTTGAATCCGGTTTCGCTATGTGTAACAAATTCATGCCCTAGTGCAAATACTACTGCACTCTTAGGAACGGCTGTTTGCACTACCAGAGACGCTAAGGGCCAGGTACAGACGTTACGGGCTCTAATAGATAGCGGCTCCCAAAGGGACATAATTACGCGCAAATGCTGTTCACGCTTGAATCTTACGGTGCGGTCATCTCCAAGTACTTACGTCACGGGAATAGGTGACGTAAGAAATGTGACAAATGGCGTAACTTGCTTAAAGTTACATTCCCGCTATGACATCACTCAGTCGTATACGATTAAACCATATGTAGTAGAAACTATAACCAGTGAGTTGCCTACTGTTAACATTAACCGTTCCTCTTTGTCGTATCTTGACAATTTGCCCTTAGCAGACACAACATTCTGTACGCCCGGTGAGATTGATATTATCTTGGGATGTGACATATTTGCTCGCATTCTAAAGGCAAACAAAATATCAGGTTCTCTCGGCCAGCCATTTGCTATTGAAACCACTTTGGGATATCTCATCTTGGGTACTGCCCCAACGATGATTGAAAACCCAAGTATAAACGCCACGCAATCATTTTGTACGTTCACGCAAAATAATGATTTTTGCCTGTCGCGCTTCTTCGAATTGGAAGACATTCCAGATGAGAAGTTTTTAACGCCTGATGAACAAGAGTGTGAGGACATTTTTAAACTCACTACCTCTCGTGACACGGCAGGTCGTTATATCGTCGCGTTGCCGTTTCGAAACAGTCCCTCTGTTCTCGGTGAATCGTTACCCGCCGCCGAACGCAGGTTTCGATCTCTCGAACGCCGCTTGATATCTCAACCCGCAATAAAGTTAGAATATGACAAAATATTACGCGAATACCTACAGAAAGGGTACATTTCGCCGGTCGACAATTCTGACTTACCTCATTACGTTATACCGCATCATATTGTAGTTCGTGAAGATAAACTTACTACTAAAATTCGCATGGTGCTAGATGCGAGTATGAAATCCGATTCGGGTTATTCGCTTAATGACATCCTACATACCGGAAAGAATTTACAAGGTGATTTGTTTCGCATTATCCTCAATTTCAGATTGTTCGCAATAGCTATAACCGCTGACATAAAACAAATGTACCTACAAATCGTAGTGCAAGAAGAATGCCGTCGTTATCAGCGCATGCTGTATAGATTTAACAATAGTGACCCTTTACAATTGTTCGAATTTAATCGCGTCACTTTCGGCATGTCTTGTAGCCCATTTTTGGCTATGCGTTCACTGCGTCAACTCGCAACGCATGAAAAACCTCGTTTCCCACTCGCGGCAAACTTGGTGGAAAATGGCTCATTCTACATGGATGATTTCGTCACCAGTTGCTCATCAGTCGAGGAAGCTACCGAGTTGTCGACGGAATTAATTCAGTTATTCGCTGCCGGAGGATTCGACCTTGTAAAATTCTCTTCTAATTCTCCAAAGTTTTTATCCACGATTCCTACAGCTCGTCGTGTTAAGGAACATGTGGAATTTAATCCCGATGAAAACCTAAAAATACTAGGGCTTCATTGGATACCCGCTTCTGATCATTTTGTATTTGTCGTACACACCGACGAAAGAACGTGTACTAAACGAAATATTCTCTCGACGATTGCTCGTCTTTGGGATTTGATGGGTTTCGCCGCACCAGTTGTATTATTGGCTAAGCTGATAATTAAATCTCTATGGGAGTATAACCTGAATTGGGACGATACTCCTCCTGAAACAGTTGTCACACTTTGGCGACAGTTTAAAAAGGAATTGCCATTACTGCAATCTATTAAAATTCCTCGTTTTTTAGGAATCGAACCCCAATGTGTATTAACGCTTATCGGGTTTTCAGACGCAAGCGAACGCGCATATGGAGGTGTTATTTACTTACATGTTTACTGTCCGAATACCGATAAAACCACAATTAATTTATTATGCGCTAAATCCAAGGTCGCTCCGGCTAAGACGATTTCACTTGCGCGATTAGAACTATGTGGAGCGCTAGTACTTGCACGATTAATGCATACGGTCAGTAATACCTACACATCAAATTCAAAAGCTCATACGACTTTAGCTTTTTGCGACAGCACGGTTGCACTAGCTTGGATAAATTCACCGCCTGCAAAATGGCAGACCTTCGTTGCCAACCGTGTCTCACAAATACAAAACCATCTTGGGGCTGAATGCTTCCATTATATAAGAGGTCAAGACAATCCCGCCGACTGCTTATCGCGGGGTCTTACTCCCGCTCAGCTAATAGACCATCCGTTATGGTTTAACGGTCCCGTATTTGCCCAATTACCTAAAAGTGATTGGCCTTTACAACGTTTTGATACGAAATCGATATCTGATCCACCCGAATTAAAAACAAAAATTTTGATGTCCGTTCAAGACAATAACCGCCCCAAAACAATTGCTCCACCGTTATTGTGTGCACTAGCTTCTCGTGTTAGTTCATGGCCGAAATTAATTCGAATAGTAATTTATGTTTTTCGTTTCATTAAGAAATTACCACGAGCATTCGAATTAAGCCATATCTTAGTTGCAGAAATCGCTGTTATAAATTCTATACAGCAAGAACATTTCTCCGAAGATATAAAGGCAGTCAAAGATGGGAAGAAGGTTCGGCGAGCGATTGCAAAATTGAATCCGTTTCTTCATGACGGAATTCTAAGGGTAGGAGGCAGATTGAGTAATGCTGAAACAGAATTTGACAGTCGTCATCCCATTCTATTACCCGCTCGTGATAATGTAGTCAATTTAATAATAGACTACTATCATATTAAGAACCTACATACGGGTCCTACGTTACTGATGTCGCTGCTAAGACAAAGATTTTGGATACTTTCTTCGCGCAATTTGGTTCGGAAACGTGTGCATCAGTGCAATACGTGCTTCAAAGTCAATCCTAAACCACAATTCTCATTAATGGGAGATTTACCCGCATGCCGCGTCCGCGAAGCTAAGGCTTTTCTTCACACGGGGGTTGACTACGCTGGCCCGCTTCAAATAATCCCTTATAGACGTCGGGGGGTGCGAAGTCAAAAGGCATACATTTGCTTATGTATTTGCTTGGTGACCCGAGCAGTTCATATTGAACTCGCTTCGGATCTTTCCACCGAAGTCTTCCTCAACGCTTTCAAGCGTTTCCTTTCTCGTCGAGGTCCTGTGAGTATAATGTACTCCGACAATGGGACGAACTTTGTGGGAGCCAAATCCCATTTAAGGTCTTTATTTGCACTTATAGAGTCACCCAATTACAAAAAGGAATTCTCAGACAATCTGTTGGAGAATCGAATCGAATGGAAGATGAATCCACCGCAAGCTCCTCACTTTGGTGGGATCTGGGAAAGTAACATTAAATGCCTGAAAGGTTATTTAAATAAAATAGTAGGCACCTCTCTACTGACTTATGAAGAGATGCAAACAGTGCTTTCTCAGATTGAAGCAATTCTAAATTCACGCCCGCTATCTGTACTTAGCGTTAACGATGTTTCGGCTCCATTGCCGCTAACCCCCGCGCATTTTTTAACGCTCACTCCCTTAAAATCTTTACCCGCTGCTGATTTGTCAGACGAGCCAGTCAACTTGATACAACGCAAACATCTCGTGGATCGTCTTGTTCAGACGTTCTGGAACCGATGGCGAATTGAGTTTTTAAATACTTTGCAAGCTCGCCAGAAATGGAATACAAATGCTAATTCGGTAAAGACAGGCACGGTAGTAATGATTAAGAGTGACAACATCGCGCCCCTTCAATGGCCTATTGGGGTAATAGTCAATGTCTACCCCGGGGCAGATGGGGTGATCCGGGTTGCGGAAGTTAAAACTAACTCCGGAACATACCGCAGGGCAGTCGTTAAACTCTGTCCCTTACCGTCACAATAGATTTAACGACATCTTAGAAGTTGGTTCATAATACTTTAATTTTTAAAAATCAATTAGATTAGTTTCATTGTTAAATAGGTACCAAACCCTACTAGTTTTATCTACCGCAGGTTCAGTATTATTTATTGAATCCTTTCAAGTCATATTTTTCGTTTCAATGTTTTTTATTCATTTTATTTCCTTGCTATATTAGTCATTTTGACCATTTGGTAAAGCATTTATATAACTTACATAATATTTTCGTAACTTTTACATAATTTATTACATTCTACCGCGTGTCATTATAATTTTGTTTGCGCATTGAAACGTATTGGCACTCTTTTGGTTTATGGAAGTGGATTCTTTCATCCCCTTCCAGGCGGGGGGCATGGTTACGCCAATACATATACCCACACATACACACACCTACATAGCACACATACATACTGTTACTGCTTGGGATTGGTATTAATATTGTTGCAAATCCTGTCCTACCTTGTTCCCAAAATCCGCACCTATAACTACCTTCACCACGCCAGTCTGCAATCAACAGCCCGCGCCGCAACATACCCTATAGCCCCCGTGCTCCCGCTATCTGTTAACCTAATTCCGCCGTGTTCGCCGTGTACACGAAACGCACGCCTATTGCTGTTTTCAGTGCCAATTGGACGGGGAGAAAGAAGACAAAATTGCCAGCATACAAGTTCTTTATCCTGTTTCGGTGAGTCCTTTCCTTTATATGCAGCATATGTTTTTCCTCGTTCCAAGCAGTAAACAGTAACACAAAATTCAAGGTCCTTCGTCAGTCAATCTTCGCAAATATCAAATCCACTCTACACACACACAATCTCATTCATACCTTTTAGGTAAATTTTGGAGATCGCTGTCAACGGTTAATATGCACTTTAAAAAAAAATCTTTTGATTCACCTTAATTACATTAAAAGGCAACTATTTGCATTGGGGGAAGTGGAAAATATTTCATTCTAAATTTCGATTACGTAAAATTAAAATTAGCTTTCGTTCTGTGAAACGAGACCGTCCATTTTCAAGCATTATTTTCAAATGTCATATTGTTATGTTGGTATTCTTGTTACTGTACGAAAAGGTGCTAGAGCAAAGCGTAGCAGACTTCAAACGGAAACCAACGGCTAGAGACAAAATCGCGCGGGCGTTTTTTTAATGTTATAAAACTGAAATTGCGCCTAATTAGTAGGTACTTACCTAATACACATGTGCGTGCGTTGATTAAAATTTATTAGCTTGAATTTTTTCTAACATAAAATTTTTATTTTTATAAGTCAACTATTTCTGCGATGTTGAACAGCTACGTACGCTAAGTTTGTGTGATATGGTTTATGATACAAAAGAAAGTGCCCCCTTTATTGCGCCTGCTCGCGTCAAGGCAAGAAAAACATCCCAGTTTTCAAGTACTTTAGCGGCTACGCTAGGTTTGTGTAACATGGTTTGTGATACAAAAGAAAGTGCCCCTTTATAACGCCTACTCGCGTCAAGGCAAGAAAAACATCCCAGTTTTCAAGTAGTTTAGCGGCTACGCTGGTTTGTGTAACATGGTCTGTGATACAAAAGAAAGTGCCCCTTTATAACGCCTACTCGCGTCAAGGCAAGAAAAACATCCCAGTTTTCAAGTAGTTTAGCGGCTACGCTAGGTTTGTGTAACATGGTTTGTGATTCAAAAGTGAATGTATTATTTATAAAAAATAATTACCGAAATTCAAAACTTGTTTTTTCCGTCATTTTATTCCCAAAACTCCGATAATTTAGTACTTACCTTTCCAGATTTCGTGGTACCTTCAAAATCTTCTAGCCGTTCGTTATACATTCAAGTGTATCAGGAATACCAACATACCAAAGTGACAGCGAAATAGCTAATGGCGTACAATCTCACAAGACGAAAGCTAATTTTAATTTTACGTAATCGAAATTTAGAATGAAATATTTTCCACTTCCCCCAATGCAAATAGTTGCCTTTTAATGTAATTAAGGTGAATCAAAAGATTTTTTTTTAAAAGTGCATATTAACCGTTGACAGCGATCTCCAAAAATTACCACCTTTTATAGTAATTAAGATAAATCAAAAAGGTTTTTCTAAAAAAATATTCTTATTAAAATATTCTTGTCCAGTCATCTCGAAAGTTTACCTATATTATATCTATAAGGTAGACTTATTTCCTTCAATATATTTCACAATAAGTGAGTTTCGATTTTGAAAATGACACTTATATTCTAAACAAATTCGAGTTCATTGAACCAGAGGAGGTTACACTCACAAAGACAGACCCAAAACGAAAATCTGTGCGTTTGATGATGATATTGATTATTGTTGATTGATGATAATATCAATAGAAAAGTAAGGGTCACGTGATGACTTCACGAGGTTTTTAATGTTTCTAGTAAAAAATAAGTATAATATAATCATAAATGATTATCTTTAACCTCCGCGGATGTGGTTCTGGGCTTCTGGGGCAATGCACTGCGTATAGCGTGTTAACTTAAATTATTTATTTAAAACCAAACACCGTCTGTGACAGCCGAGGTTGGTAGTTAGTGGATAGAAGGTGGCCACCAGTTACTAGCTACTAGCTGCTAGTAGCCGGGTTGGTGACCGATGTCAATTAAGTAGCAAAAAACTATCTTTCTGAGGCTAGTCAAAGACAAATATTGTTACGTTTTTATGATTCCATGATGCTTGATCCCCCTGACAGCTGATCTCCAGGACACTTGATCCTTCTGCCAGTTGATCCCTCGGACAGTTGACACCCCTTTTGTACTTCCTCTCTGTTGACGTATGTAGAGAAGACATTCAGTATTGTAATTAAAGTCGATGTAGGTAATGGGATATTTTTTTTACATTTTTATTTATTTATTCATCTTTATTAATTAAATTGGTAATGTACTGTGCCTCTCCACAAGGTACTCCTGTAAGAGCAGGCACAGTTTAATATAAGCAAAACGCACAGAAACAAAATAACATCAGTATTTTATTTCAAATAAAAGACAAAAGATCAGTGGGAATATAGATTTATCAGTAGGTTTTAATAAAATCGGTGATGCTTGATCTACCTTGGTTGATGGTGTCTGTTTCATATTAAAAAATAATTTATTTTCTGTCCGATGGCCAGTGGAAGTGCATTGTATACGGTTCTGTTACAAAGTATATAAAATTTCTTAGGCCAAAAGTTGTTTTAGCAAAAGGGACAAGTAAGAGGTTATGCCCTTTGGTTCTGGTATCTCGAGCAGTTTGGAGTGTTTTGACATTGGTATTTGAAAAGATACGCTAGTATGTTATTGGCATAAAGTTGCCAAATGTCCAAAACACAGATAGGTAAAAAATTTATCCGAACTGCATTAACTTCACACAGGAGGCTCTGATGAAAATAATTTCCCTCAGGGCCTATGTCATCTTTGAAGATGATTTGTGGAGGATCTTTTTGAGGATAGGAAGGAGTGAACTCGGGCCTTGAAAAGAATTGAAGAATTCAGAAATCCGCAATACAAATACTTTTCCATGCCGTGTTCACAAATGAGTATGTGGAGAGGATACATCGCCGTTTACACATGCAAATTTGCTTTGGGAAAATACGATGATATATTAATTGTCATACGGCCATATATCCTCTATGTGTGTGTATTACTGGAAGGAAGTAGAACGGGAGTAATCAAGTGTCCTGGGGTCAACTGACGGTAATCAACTGTCGTGGGATCAAGAATCAGATCGCTGTTTCTGTTAGGAAAATTCAAGGATAAGACTTGCTCACATTTTCTTTCAATATTCAACTACCAATCACAAATGTTTTCGCACTGAGAAATGGAACTCTTGACTTCAGAGCTAGAAGATCACCTGCCCAAGACATAACCAAGGTCTGCCTACTTCACGGTCACACAATTTCGAAAACTTGCTAATACCTCCCTATCCAATAAAGACTAGTAATATAAACGATCCGATAGGTGGCTGACTGGAGACAAATGCGTCGAGTTCGCTTTCAGGGATCGTGGATTCAATAATTCATCTGTCCTCCAACGTTTCACAAAAAACATTTTACGCTTAAATACTGATGATAGTTAACGCATTCAAAATTTTGTCAGATAAAAAAAACGCTTTAGAGATGAAAATAGGAAATTGTATTTAACAGTAGAAGTCGAAATATAACTCCAAGATCGCTTTGTTGAAGTACATGTGGTTTTTCTAACACACGTACTATCATTAGTTCCGGTATTTAATTAATCGAATATTTATAAACACGTTCTTGTTTTACCATTTATTCGATTCGATTCACTTCCACGGTTACGAAGTTTGCGTTTAACAATTATACTTATCCAGTGTATATATGCAAATACAAACATTTACATTATTCAATGAACTGGCGCGAGAAGCTGTTAGCTAACAGTCCTAACTAACAGTACGTATTGAGATGAGTTTACCGTTCTTTATGATGTAATTTGGCTGAACTCTCTTACATCTCCCGACGAATGTTTTAGGCAGTTATCTCACGGATTTGCGCCTCGTCAACACTTCATCGGGTTGCTCAAAATGGGCATTGAATGATGCCAAATTTTCGTTTACCGTTTTGAGAAGTATTATTTACTTTTAAGCGTTACAGAGATTTGGATGGATAAATCTGTAATGTCTTTGTAACATTCGGCAGTTTTAGGTACTTGAATACGGAAGGAAATGATTTCATGAGATGCAAAATATTTTTATTATAAAATCCTATAAATATTTATCAATAATTTTGTGGTTTTTCCTTGTAAAACATAGAATTTCATGGAAATTCCCACCGTTATAATTTTAATCGTTACAACGTAACACTCCCATGCAAATATACCTTTTAGCAATAGGATAAACATGAATTTAATATAAATAGGATATTTAATTACATTCAAAGTGATATCATCATGGTTTTTCTTTGTAGATTAATTAGGTGTAAAAAAATATTTAATAAAAATAAATACCTATTTGCATCCGTATTATTGTTAATTGCACTTATTCTACTATACAGCATTTTTTTAACATTAGCTCCACACAGGAGGCCTTGAGGAAAGTAATTCCCCTCAGGTCCTATGTCATCGTTGGGGATGCTGGTGTGGAGGGTCTTTTTTAGGAAAGGAAGGAGAGGAAGTTATGGGAAGGAAAAGGGTATTTGGGGTGGGTTAGAATGTGTGGGTCAGTGTGTCCAGGAGTGATGGACGTACGAATCCATACCTCCCACTGCGGTGCAAAGCGATGTTCCGAGAAAATACGACTGGAGAAGTCAAAGGGATTCCCTTAACCACTAGGCAGACGCATCCGCCGCCAAGACCCGGATAAATCTCACCCCATGAATCACCCCGGCTAAGTCACTAAACGTAGCGAAACGTAGCTTAACTTGGACCCACTTGAACCCATAACAGAAGTATTGGTTATTTAATTAATGGTTCCCATACTGCCCCAAAATTGAGATTATTACATAATCTTAATAAATTTTTTTGTACATTTTTTTTTCAGATTTTTTTTTGTAAAATTTTTCGAATAATGTTTATTTTCTTATCTTTCTAAAACAAAATTAATTCTTTTTACGCTATTGAAGTAATGAATTTGTTCTGGCATATAAATAACACAATGTCTGTATTGCTTCAGGTGACATCAACGCGGCAGAATGCGGGTCAAGGAACAGACACAGGCACCTGTATCTTAGATCATAATCAAGGTAGATATTTATTATAATTTACAATAATTTCAAGCCATTGACAGTAAGCAACACTATTTTATTTGAAAATCCATTATTATAAATTGCATGTTATATTGTAAAGAGCGGCACATAACGGAGTGTTGGGATTAATTGGGATGGTCGAGTGTAGAACGGATTGGACGCTAGGCTTACGGTCAGACAGACGGATAGAATAAAAATAAATAATCTTAACTTTAAAATTGCACATTTGATGATATTATATGAAATTAAAATTTTAAAACAATTAAATTTTTTGAAACAACTTTTTTTCGGAATTTTAAGTTTAATTCGACAAATTCGTGTTCCAATTCATACATTTGTCTTTAATAATTTTAAATTTAAGAGCATAAAATCAGTTTTTTTTTAAATATAAATTTTATCATCATATTTACACGGTAGGTAAATTAGTTAAGTACATAAGTTTTTAATAATTATAATTTATTCACTATAATAATTTACCAAGGTTGTCTCGAAAATCACGAGAATGATTGAATAATTTTATGGCCTATAATTTACAATTTTAAATAAAAATACCAGAATTGATTAGATATTAATTTGTATTATAGAATGAATAAAATAACAGTACTTTTCCACCTGAAAATTATACACAAAATCCTATAATTTTCTATTTACCCCACATAATTAGGTATAGTTTCTTATTTCTAAATACATAAATATGTATTTCCTTTAATTTCATAATCATGTAACCATATTAACTATAAACATATTTTTTAAATCCTTATTTTAACGGAAAGTTTATTTTGAAAAAGAATATAAACTTAAAAAATCACAGTGTGTAATTCACACACAGTATTAGTGAAACTTTCAGAAAACTAAAGTAGACAAGAGTGGAGAGGCTACGAAGCACCGCACAAAGAGGAGACCGATTATACTATCTCATTCTCTCGTAGGCTAAATCCTGTAGATGTACCTATGTGTTTGTCTCTTTTTAGTGTCGCTATTTTTCGTTTCATCGAGTTTCAAATCACCACGGTGCTAAAGAAGTTTTCACTTTAAATTTTTTTAATTAAAACTTTGGAACGTACAATTCAGGTTTTAAAACTGTCCCTCTGATCATTCCACTGCTCCCGATTAGATTTAAAAAAAGGAACACCTAACTATATATTTTTTAATAAAATTAGAAGAATGTGTTGATATCAGTTCTTGCATAAATGCATAAATCAGTGCACAAGGAACATTGATAACTAACATTTACTGTAATTAGTTGTTTTTCTATAAAAAAAAATCCCGCTCCAATTCGCTTCTGCTCTAGACCATGTTTTTTGCTATTATCAACTTATTTCTTGCAAATGACAATGAAAACCTCAAAGCATTTTTTTTTTCATCTAGCTCTACTTTTTTGGCCGTTTCGACAAAGAATTCAATGTCATTACTTAGTTCGCTCGAGTGTGGTCTGTGCGAGTACCCAAATTTAGTTGTTTCTAGAGATTCTGCTTCAGAATATCATTAATTATTTGTCTTGTCGCTGACCTTGTGACTGCTAAGGAAGGTATTTATTTATAGTTATCACCTGACAGACAATTATTTCACGTTTTAAATTTGCCTTTTCAATTTACGCGGCTCTCTAGTCCCAGGAATTCTGCGCTGCGAAGGTGATCTTGTCAAAACACGTTTGGCTAATTGAAATGAGATTGTTCCATAGCTTTACCTACTACGCATTATACTATTACGATATTTCAACTTCTTGATTGAAGTGTTTGGATAGGCTACCTGTCTTTACTGAAATGTTAAATCAATTTATGTATTTAACGTTTATACTCAAATATTTTTATACCTCTGTTATTTATTTTTATAAAAAATCAGGAATTCGTTAATGACGCTATTTCTCCAGATTCTGAACATAAAAATTTACTTTCAATTTAAATTTATTTTGTATGACCTTTCTGTCTAAAAATCTGTTAAATAATATTTGGTGAATAATTATAAAAGAATCTTAAATGTTTACAAATATGTACCTACCCATGTAGAGCGTAAAATGATGATCACAACTAAAGATAAACCAACCAAAATGTCGTGCTTGAATGGTAGTTAGTAAACTAGTGTTAACCTGGTAAAGGAAACTGAAAGCTTTCAACTGAGGTAAAAAGGTTGTATGTATTATTATTTATGTACATGTTTTTTACAAATCTGGAGCTCAAAGTAAACAATATACTTAACATTTATTTATGGTATAAGTAAAAAATACACCAGGGCGTTTTTCCCCCGAGTGATCTGTGGACGGTTTCTCATTACAAGAGAAAAGCTTCTGATAACGAGTTTTCTTTGCGTGCTTTATGTAGTCTCTAGTGGAGAGCTTTCTTCAAAGCGAGAATATTCCCGGAAAACACCTCCCGCATACCTCACATGAGCTTTCTTAAAAACACCTACCTCTTTGCCTCGAAAGAGTATGAGACGTTATCAAAGTACCTAACATGTTTGTGGATTTCGACAAGCTTCAATGTAATTATTAGGATAAAGTTGACTATAGCAAATTGTTCACTTTATTTGGTCTGGGCCTTCGACCAAGTATACCCTAGACAAGCCCTCTCATAGTAATAATCAGAATAAAATAACGCCAGTAACAGTAATTTCGCAACAAAACTCTCCTTCCAATTCCGCCGTCTTGCATACAGAGTTCCCGGCAATATACAACTGACCGCCAAGTTATCCTTTTGTGTAATTCTGTCAAACTAATACATCAATAGTTGTTCACGGATTGGCCGCATGAACAATATCCACAAGCCGTGCTGTATACAGTGGTTTTCAAAGTGGGGGTCACGAGACATTCATAAATTTAATTGGAAAAAAATATTTTTTTGCTTTATTTTGACAAGTGATTCAATTTCGGAGGCCAGTATGGGTGCCGCCGCCTCGGGAACCATTTATTGGATAACCAACGCCTCTGCCATAGGTCACCCCAAGTGATTCGCTACGTTTGTTGACTAAGCAGGGGTGCCCAGGTTAATGGAGTGATGTTTGTCCAGGTCTTGGCGGCAGATGCGTCTGCATTTTTTTTCGGTTGGTTCGTAAGCTTAATGAGTTTATTAAAAAAACCAATCATCATTTGCTTGAAAACATTTACGAAAAAATCATCTTTTTACCGCCCATGCACCGTGGGCTACCCAAGTTGGTTGCTCATCATTAACGCAGTGATGAGCAACCAGCGGTCCGCAAGCCCATTTACTGTTTTCGGACTGACTACAAAAAAATATCAAAAAATTGCGCTAAAAATATTCAAAGGCTTCTGTTCCGTTTTGCAAAAGGTATTAGCCAAAAACTATAATTTCTTTTTAAAGTTTTGAATCAGCTACTTAAAACATTAAGTTTTTTGCGTATAATAAATAAAAAAAATTACTGAAATTAGTGGATACTTAAAGCCCAGTAGTAAGCGCTCAAAAATAAGAGGAAGGGGAGATACGTAAATACGAGTGTTAGAAGGAGCGCGCTATTCTTAAAAACATGACTCGTTTGAAATAGGACAAAAATCTCACGGAAAATGTCTAAAAAAGGATTTGAAAAAAACAATGAATTACGAAATTTTTCGTATACCTATATATCTTGTAATACGTGTTAATAATATTTTTTGGAGTATATCTTACGATTTTTATCTATCGGGGGAAATTTCATACAATTAAATTATAAGTGTTAATTGTAATTGTTAATTGTTTAACTTGCGACCTTAATTAAAGAATTTTGCAACGATTTTTTGTTGAAATCTGTGTTTTATGTATTTTAAAGGTTTCCGTTTTACAAAATAACAAAAATTATCTTGACGAAATATTGTTCTTATAAATATTGTAATTAAAAACGAAAATAAACTAACACCATTTACTGGTTTGACCTTGAACGAAGTAAAAATTTTGTCTCGCAATTTTTGCCCTTTTTGAATCAACCGCCAAAATTTAACATTTCCAAATGAAAAAAATCGATATCATTCATTGTTTTGGCATTGCGGATATAAAATTTTCAGCTGCGGCTTTTTTTTACCCTCTTTGATAGTTTAATCAAACAAATATTGTTTTATAATATGTAAAGCAGGTTTGCGACTCCACCGACAAAAAAGTTAACCAGGTTATGTTGTACATACCCTCCCACCAAGGTCCGCATAAGTACATAATAATAATGGATACATTAATAATACTTCGACTAAAAAGGTTGATCATTCCTAAAAAACAGCTGGTGGTGAATTTATGTAATTATAATTGTAATTTATGGAAATAATATAATTTATTTTATTACTAAAAGCGGGTCGCGCTTTAAAAAAGTTTGAAAACTCTTCCAAATTGTGATACTAGCCCTCCTTGTATGTATTAGTAGTCGAACACAGGCAGTGCGGTGATTTGATGACGTAGGAAACTTTGATGGCAACAAAAGTAATTCTGTAACATTATTACGTTTATGAAAACGCTGTCTAAAAGACATATGTAAGGTCTATTTTTTTGTTGTAGTCAGATAGCTGACTACATTTTCAAAAATAAAGTCCGCGGTGTGTACTTTGTACAACATTCGGAAGTTAGATATTTTTGTGTTTGAAAAAATTAACTCCGGTGCGGACGGCTGGAACACAAATTGGTTTCGGTGTAGACCTTGTAGACCGATAAAAGGTACAACACAAAGCACTATGCGATCTAAACGGTGCAAAACAATGCAGGCACTTTTTCATAAATGGGCCGTGAGCCTGCTTTTGCTGGCTTCTGGGGTCATTTTGCATTTCACAGGGCGCGTCTAGATATCATACGTCAATGGTCTGGGCTCCTTATTTTACTCCAACTAAATAATACATACATATCTATCTAATATATTGCTATTAATAATAAATGTCCATTATATTGATACCCTGATGCTGGACACTAACGCTTCGCGAATCGTTGGCTGAAGTAGGAGGCAGCGCAACGCGGCATAATAACCCGAAAATTAGTCACGATAACTTTTCCATCACGTAAATTGATTGCGATTGTTTTGATATCAAAGAGATAGCATTACGTTGTGATTTTGAAAGTACATATCACACAAGGGTAAATCAAACTTGATGAGATTACTATTATTGTGACAGGATTAATACAGTTTTTTTGTATCACAGCAGGTAGTTTCAAGGTAGATACTACGTATTTAAAAAAAAATTGTGAATTATTATGAAACTCCTCATGAAAAGGCACGTTTGCCCTTTCTGCACCACAGCCCGAAACAGCCGCATTGTTAGTCAGCAGTTTGATGTTTAAACAGACTATATACTCACTACACACACCACGAAGGTTCAGGCGCAGCATCTGAACACAGATTCGGAACACAAAAGAGGCAGAACTAATTAACGCGATGAATCGAAACCATTTTTACTCCCGTTTTTAATGGAAAACGTTTTTTGCAACTCATCCAGTTTGTTCTGCGGTCAATTTACGATCTCTATTGTTTATAACAAATATTATAATCAATAATTATCAGCCTGAAACACTCATCTACATTGAAAAAATCTTCCGAGAAAAGATACTGGCCGCCAACGGGAATTGAACCCGTGACCTTCTGATTGCCGGTCAGGTGCTCTTGACCACTGAGCTATGGCGGCCGCCATAGCTCAGTGGTCAAGAGCACCTGACCGGCAATCAGAAGGTCACGGGTTCAATTCCCGTTGGCGGCCAGTATCTTTTCTCGGAAGATTTTTTCAATGTAGATGAGTGTTTCAGGCTGATAATTATTGATTATAATATTTGTTATATACCCTTTGTGCTATGCATAAAAATCTTGTTTAAACGTTAGTTTATCAATTAAAAATAATTATCTCTATTGTTGGTCGACTATTAATACTTTGGGTAATAATTATAACAAAAATGATATATATAATTAAGCTAAGAGTTGTAATTCGGTAAGCGTTTGGCTACTGATTTTTTTAAAATTAGCTCCACACTGATGTGGCCCTGAGTAAAATAATTCCACTCAGGACCTATGTCATCTTTGAGGATGCTGTGTAGGGGGTCTTTTTAGAAAAATAAGGAAAGAAGTTCTAGGAAGCAAAAAGGTAAGAGGGATTGCTAGGAATCTGGGGGTCAGTGTGTCCAGGAGTAACGAACGGAATAATCCAACCCTCCCAGTGCGGTGCAAGGCAATGTTCCGAGAGAGTCCTGTTGGAGAGACAAAAGGTCTCCCTCAACCAGTCTCTCCCGATCTGGCCTACTACGCAGTTGGTGGGCAAACGCATCCGCCGCCAAGACCCTGACAAACCTCACCTCATGAATCTGGGCGAACCACTTATTGGTCATCCAAAAAATGGTTCCCGGGCGACGGTGCCCAAACGGCGTCCTCCCAAATTGTTATTGCCTTACATCCGATTAAAAAAAATAGTACCCACCTGTAAAAAATGTCATTTTAAGAAGATTATGTACCTATGTCTTAGATCTTAGTCCTGCTCACCGGGAGATCCTGTGCTGAGGTGAATTATATTTTTAGATAAAGATTTTCAGCTACCTACTTCTTCTCTCGTCAAAGCCCACGTTCAGTCTTGCCTCTCTTCAAAAAGGCCCTAATCACATCATCTCCAAAGATGACACTGGCCAAAATTATTTTCCTCAGGGTCTCCTATCTACTGTGGAGTTAATGTAAAAAAATATATTTGATTTAATTTATTTGATACTAGGTGCGAGATTGTTGTGTTAGGTATATTCAGCTGGTCGATTTGCTCTGGCTTTATGATTGTGAGATTATATTATATTACAGTGTTATGCAACTTAAATGACCAACGTTTGACACTTACTTTGTGACTTGTGATGTAAAGTTATGTCAAGTCTCCTTGAACTATTTAATAAACCATTAATTTAGTAACGCGGAGGCAGTTATCGTGCATCTTATATACTTCCGATAGTTCCGATACCTACCAACTGTAAAGTTCTACCCCCATTTCAACGCCTGTCTAACTGTCGATAGTCGGCAGGCCATACGTACTTCATAATATGTGAAACAAACACAATTCCTCGGCTACCAACTACCAACACGGCACCGGGTCGCGGAAGACAATGCTGCGCCGGGTTTATATTATGAAAAGTGTTATAGCTAGGAGAGTATGCACCTACTCACTTCACAATGACAATTGCTTCGGAATACGCCAGTTGTATTGCACATAATATATGGGTAAATGATCCAATAAATTGAGCTGAGAATAGTTTATGGGGCCCACGCTCTCCGTGAGGTTATACGGAGTTATCGAGTTAGCACGTCGTCAGTCATGGCTCATGGCTTGGCGTTGGTGGTTGTTGAACTATATTCGTTTGATCCTGATATTATCCCAATATAGGAAATTCGCAGATACCTGAATAGCATTGCATAAAGTTCATTGTTGACTATGTATTTGTAATAAGCTCCATGATTATGACGTTTGTATCATAAATTGTGTTTCTTTAGTGTTTTAAGCGGCATAATTTCCCAAGACTTCCTCACGGGTCAGAAGTATGCACAGAAGCGATCAATTTAACACATGATTACATTGAAGTACGAGTATTTTTGTTTACCTGAATACCACACAAGAGTCCCAACTGCTCCCCACCGTCTTGTAGCCAGTGAGAATATGGCATCCCCAATTATGGTGTATTGTGAAGCTGAAATTAGAGGAGAGGGGAGGAAATGGGGAATTGGAAGATGGGGAAGTACCTGGCTATTCAGATCTGGTAACTGGTCAAACACATCTAAAGCCATTTCAATCAAGTTTCAATTCCTATGTACGTATTGAACTGTAACTATTATCATACCTATTGTATTATATAAACAACTAATTTCCATTTATTACAAACAGACATTACTGCTAATTGTCTTTATCCAAGTTTAGAGTTTCCGATGAGAAAATTCGCATTTCCAATTTGTTTAATGTAACCATGTGTATCTGATTTCCGTCGCGTTACCAATTATAATAAAATCAGTGACCTTAAACAAAATACAGCAATGTCTTCATTTTATGTTGGGATTTCTATTGGAAGGCACGCATTACAATAAAATGTCTTGTTTTCGAACTGAAATGGCATGTATTTAGCATTAATATTATAAACATCGACAGTATAGCACTTGTGTAGGCGATTATTATAATTGGAGTGTTTTGTGAAGTTATTGAGATGTTTCTGACATTAGAGATGGGAATGATAACGCAATCGATTTGAATTTATGAAATTTGACTTGAAGTTTCCGCGTAGGAAGCTCTCGCCTTTTATACCATCATACTTAGGTAAGATGGTTAGATCTAATCGTCATTTTTCAACACGTAATACAGGCATTAACATGTTATTAACTTTTTTCAATCTATCAATAATATCTAATCCTGCACCTTATGACATAGATTCATAAATAGAAATCATAAAATGTTCATCTTATATTGAATTAATAAATGTTAGACCTTTGTAATCATTTTCAATTTGGAAGGCCCCGGGAACCATTTATTGGATAATCAATACCTCTGCCATGGGTCACCCCAAGTGGTTCGCTATGTTTGGTGACTTAGCAGGGGTGCCCGGGTTCATGGGATAAGGTTTGTCTGGATCTTGGCGGCGGATGTGTCTGCCTCCAATAGCGTGGCAGGCCGGGTCGGGAGATCTTTTGACCTCTCCATATTGCCTTGCATCGCAGGGGAAAGGATGGATGGAACCCAACTTGCTACCCACCTCTCATACCTTTTTCCTTACCAGAATTTCCTCCCCTTCCTTCCCCTAAAAAGAACCTTCACACAGCATCCCCAAAGATGAAATAGGCCCTGAGTGGAATTATCATTCTTATGGCCAGGGCTGGGCAGTATTTTAATTACTTGTAATTGAAATACGTATTTGAAATACAAATACGTATTTTGTATTTGTATTTCAATTACTTCCTAAAAATGTATTTTGTAATTGGTATTTCAATTACCCGATGCTGATGTATTTTGTAATTTGTATTTCAAATACTTTTTTAAATTATGGCTTCAAAATACATTTTCAAATACATTTAGCGATCTAAAAATGATAATGAAAAATAAACTGACGTAGATAATACACAGACTAAAAACGTTAGAATACAGCGCAATATATTAGAGTATGTTGGCAACACTATTTGTATCGTATTATATTATTAGTGTCTGACCGAAACAGGACTTTCTACAGAAACCAAAACTGAATCTTCGGTATCTGTCTCAGTTTCGGCCAAAAAAACCAAATGTATTTTGTATTTTGTAATTTGTATTTTGTATTTGAAATAAAAAAATGGTTAAAATACTGTATTTTGTATTTTGTATTTCAAATACACCACTTCAAAGTATTTTGTATTTCGTATTTTAAATACATGCGAAAAAGTATTTTGTAATTTGTATTTCAATTACAGCAAAGCATGTATTTTGCCCAGCCCTGCTTATGGCCTCCTGTGTGGACCTAATGTAAAAAAATCATTAAAAACGATAACAGCCAAAAATATGGGAATTTTTGTCGAAGATGATATTGATAATTTTGAATTTGAAATATAAGACCGGCTAAAATAATGGAAAATAATTAGGTTTCAATGACCGATTTTGTTAAGGTGTTGTCCTCGTTAAGACCGGGAGAACCTGGATTCGATTCCTAGTTACGACCGTTACCTTTTAACTAACTATGCATTGTTCTATTTCATGTTTCGTTTAGATATATTCGTATTATCTTCTCTTCAATGTTTGTCATTAATTGTTAGTATGTATTTTAACCACAATTATTTTTAACGACGAAAGGGGTTTTCTCACAATAAAAACATAACGCTTTAACAAAGAATTCGCTTATAATTACCGTGAACTGAGTAATGTATCTACCACTCAAAGATTATTACATAAACCGTTCCTTTGTGGGTTTTGTACGTGATATGTGAGGATTTTCTCCTTGTACTTCATATAATTATTTCCACAAATGAGGTTCGCATTACAGCAATTAGCATTAAAACTCAATTAAACACGGTGAACGATCTCGGATCTGATGAAAGGCATTCCTTGGGAGAAGTACTTATCCGTCACAGTCAGGAATATCTCGCAGTGAGACGTGTCTGCATCTCTTGCCCCCTTCACCAGTGCCTGGTTGCCGCCTAGTAACACATACCTACTTGGTTACCCTCACTTCGTATCTGATATAAAAAGCCTCCTCGAAATTCTTGTTGCACGATTCTCTGCATATCACTGGCGTCATTGGATTGGCGTGTGAAAGCTCGACTTTTCGTAGTCCTGCCGCGCGCCGCGTCGCACGTCGGCTCGGGTCAGCCAAGTCAAGGACGAGTTTTTCTCCCTTTTGCTAGTCGTATCACATCTTCACGTTTTCCTTGTAAACTGATTGTTATTACGACTGCTCTGATGATTGCTATTATTTCAATCAATCCAATTCTTTTTTAAACTTTCTTCTGTATCATTTTATTAAAATTACACAGAATGAAATTTAATAATTTATCATCGCGTTAATAATTTATGGGTGAATCTTAATATATAAAAATTAATGTTTCTTTGTTTGTCTCTTACGCGTTCTTAAACCATTTAACCAATTGCAATTCAACTTTGGTGATTTGTTGTACGCATTTACGCATTTCTATATATATATAGGTCGCGGGATGGGGGAAGGCAGGGAAGGTGGATGAGGCATGCGGGAGCGAAACTCGGGGAGGGGGGGGGGGGGAGGTTTCGTGGAATGGGGGGATGCGGTAGAGTGGACGACGTGGAAGATTGAAGGGGAACATGGAGGAAAAGGGGATGCGGTAGGGGAACGGAGGCGGGAACGGGGATTCATGGGAAAGGTCACGCAGGGAGAAACAATTTATTTCTTTATGTGGCTTTGCAACGCACGCCGGGTACCCGCTGGTTGTTTTATAAATGTTTTTGACTTTTGTACTTTCAATTATTATTATTGCGCTTGGAAGGTATCTTTGACAATCTTGTACAAGAACTAAAAGACACAAAATTGTAATAATTCCTGTTTATTATAACCAGTATCTATAATACCTAGATATTATTTGAATATCACGAGCATTTCAAAATGTCGATTAAAATAATCGTTTGCATAAATGAAATAACCATGAAAATATTTAAATTTGAAAATATGTAATAAAAAAAGAGTTTATGTAACGTTTATTTGTGGAATAAGCGTTAACCAGGCAGAGATGGTATTCCTTACAGCATTATCAAAAATAGTAATGATAATGTTCTAAATCACTTCCTAAGCATCTTAAATAAAATCTTTCAGTCTGGCATAATGCCTGATGACTGGAGTTCTCAAATAATCATCCCAATCCTAAAATCAAATAAATCACCCAATTCTGGATCCAACTACAGGCCAATTGCTCTTTCATCCACCCTCAGTAAAATTTATGAAAAATTAATTAAAAACCGGTTAGAATTTTTTGTCGAAAGTAATCAGCTTCTCTCTCCATCTCAATTTGGATTTAGGAAAAAAAAATCTACGCAAGATAACCTTGCCATCATCAGCACTGATATTAATTTATCCATTTCTAACCATGAAGTATGTCTTGCAGTCTTTATAGACATAGAAGGTGCCTTTGACAATGTTTCCATCCCAATCCTTAAAAAAAAACTTTTAGGCCTTGGCCTTCCCCCCATGTTTGTCCAATCTATTATTAATCTATTTCTTGATAGAAAAATTTTCATTGAACTACCAGATGTTACTCCTCAGAGTAGATCAATTTGGAAAGGTTTACGCCAAGGCGATGTATTATCCCCTATACTGTATAATATATACACGTACGATATGCATGTCTCTATTCCCCCTCAAGTAAAAGTTATTGAGTTCGCAGATGATTTAGCTTTCTACTTATCATCCAAAATCATCCCACTTGCCGTCAAATATCTTAATGAAACCATGGATGCCCTTTGCACATGGCTCACTTTAAATGGTCTGGAACTTTCAGTTAAAAAGAGTCAGTGTGTCACCTTCTCAAACCGTCATAAAAATCCTCCTGCTCAAATTTTATTTAAAAACTATCCAATCCCCAACGCCTCTGAAGTAAAATTTTTGGGAGTAACATTTGATAGGAAACTTAAATGGTCTTCCCATATTCACAATATAGTTACTAAATGTGAAAAAAATTTAAATATCATCAGATCATTGACTGGCGTTTGGTGGGGTGCTCACCCTACCTGCATTAAGTTGCTTTACAATGCACTTATTCGAAGTCATCTCGACTATGCCTGCCCACTTTTTAGTACTGCCTCCAAAAATGCTCTCAGTAAATTAGACAAAATTCAATCGAAGTCATTGCGAATAATAACTGGAGCGATGCAGTCGTCGCCCATCAATTCCCTTCAAGTGGAATGTTCTGATCCCCCACTTTATTTAAGGCGACAACTGTTTGCTGACAAATTTGTTCTTAAATGTTTAAATTCTAAATGTCATCAGGTTATTCCCAGAGTTTCGTTGTTCAAAGACTCAACACATTCATCTACAATCAGAGCTCGAACTAAACCTCTTCCTGCCATCTGTAAAAATTTTCGCTCTCTCTCAGAGCTTCAAATTATCCAAAATGATCTTCTTCCACTATACAAATTAAAATATAGTCACGTCACCCTATCCCCAACAATTTTGGAAGGGATCGGCATCCTTAAAAGTCATTCTAATCTCCCAGCCCGTACTGTTAATAATATGTTCAATGACATTATTTCTTCTAAATGGCCCAACTCTTCTCTTTTATTTACTGATGGCTCCAAATCTCCTGACTCTCCTAACTGTGGTATAGGTATTAACGTTTACCACAATAATTCTAATGATAGAATATTTTATTCAATTTCAAACCAATTTTCAATATTCTCTGCTGAGTGCATTGCAATAATTGAAGCACTCAAATATATAATCAAAAATAATTGTGAACATTCCCTTGTTCTCTCTGACTCTCTCAGTTCCCTCCAAAAACTTAAATCCTGTCCTCTTCTTCATCCTGATGATCACTTTGTATGCCTCATTAGAGTGCTGATAGCCTCCATTCAAAGCTCTGGAAAAACCGTAATTCTTGTTTGGATCCCTGGACACATTGGCATAGTGGGTAACGATATTGCAGATACTTTGGCTAAACAAGGAGCGTCCAACCCTATTGTTACCCTCGTAAACCATATTCCCCTATCTGATATTTTTTCCATCATCAAAGATAGATCCCGCAATGTTTGGACAGAGTATTGGAACATTGCCAGTCAATCCAAGGGAGCTCGCTACGCCTCAATACAAAGGACTATCCCATCAAAACCGTGGTTTCAAAAATTTCCCCATTTTTCCAAAAAAGAAATTTCCTCACTTATTCGAATGAGAATCGGTCATTGTTCCGTTCCTTCTCACCTTTTTAAAATTCACATCCTTGACTCCCCAGATTGTACGTTCTGTGGTCTAGATGTGGGCTCTTTAGATCACATATTTTTTGGTTGTCCCTCTCTAAATAAATATCCTCTCTTCTATCAAGCGTTATCTAAAATTGCCTCCCCTCCATTCAACATTTCATCTCTTCTAAGTCTGAACTCGACTCCAATCTTCCATATAATTCTGAAATTTGTACATTTAAATAAAATTAATATATAAATTCACCTTTCCCTTTCTCTGTAATTTTAAATGATGGCCTAGAACACCCTTGAAGGGTGAAAGCCAGAAATAATTGAAAAAAAAAAAAAAGCGTTAACCTCTAATGGCCGTGAAATAATATCTATGGTTTATTAGTATACAAATATGCGGGTAGGTTCTTTTTCTATATTTTACTTCTTCAACAACAAAGTTTATGTAAGCTTTTTATCTCACCGTGTGAATATCGCAATTGCTGCATTCTAAATGGATTCCCGGCGACTAGTTAGTTCTAAGTATGGAGAAATCTCATAGAATTACTTATTTATTTTTAATGAAACGCTCTGTAAGTCCATAACAAAATTAGCGCCTTATATCCCGAAGGTATACTGATTGAGAATCGAACCACGCCACCGCACAGTGGCGAAAGTATGAGCGGTGGCGCGACATCACCGAAATGTTTTTTATTTTTATACTATAAAACCTTTTTTTTTTACTAGTTAACCACAGACATTATAAATTTCACTGAAAATAACACGTGGTACTTAATTACTCTGTAATGTATTTTAAAGAGTGTGGAAAAGGGTTGTGTGTGTACTTATCGTTCGATAAAAGTAAACAAATAATAACTTTAAATATTATTTAAGTTATGTTCTTTATTAAATTCTTGAATTGAATTTTTTTTTCTAAATTATGAGTGTTTTCTTGGTTCAAAGCAAAACTTTTTTTCCAATTTTTGTCTTTAATGAGTTGGAGTGGGAATAATTAAAATTATAAGTCCGATACTTGAATTCTAAAATAATAATAATAGTGTATCTTTTTTGTAAAACGAAAAAAAGGTATTAAAATACCGTAATTTTCTTCAGAATTACACTTTTAAGAAACGAATGTTTCTTTTTCAAAGTTTCTTTTGACCCCTATGTGTAAAAAATAAAATGATAACGGTCGCAACTTTTTTTATCTGTGAAGGGAATAACCTTCAAAAGTTATAAAAAGAGAGTTTTTCTAATAAAAATTGTATATTAATGGTTTTTTCTGTTGTGTACACATACACCATTTAATCGTCAAATACGATGATTTACTCCGTTAATTACAATTTTAAGATATGTTTTTTTTTTTAAATTTATTATGAATTTTAATCCTTATCGTCCCAGAAAGATCACCTCATCACATTTTAAGTTTAGGTTCAATTAAATATTTTATTTTTCAACTACCGTTCATCTCTGCCTTTTATTATAATCAATAATTTGCAATATTGAGCGCACAGGTTGTACGTTATTTTTTGAAAAACTACTTCTAAATATTAAAACAACAATGAACCACCAAATGATTGAATACCTAAATTGAGTCGCGCCAAATCATCAAAATCCGCCACTGTGCACCGCCAGGTTCGATAAAAAACATCAAGGAATGCTTACCAACCAGTTGTTCGCCCCGAACGGAGATGTCAGACTACTTTTCTTCAGTCCCGGTTAATTAAGCCATTTAGTAAAAACGTGAAGGTTAAAGCAATTAGGAAGAAACAACGTAATATCTTCGGAACTTTCTCTTCTACCCCGGGACTGCGTTTTGCTTGTGATCCAGGTGAGCTTTCACTGTTACCGGCTCAATGTTCCCAGGTTAGCTGTCGGCGTAATGCCGGTTCTTCCACTTGTACTTTCGATGCGAATACCATCCATCTATTGACGAGATATAGTATCGCGATTCAAGTATTGCGTTTATTAGAAGAATTCTCCAGCTAAAATGGTTGTTCTCACAAAGGCACGCACAGCTCCCAGTATGGGCATCATCGACCAAGTATACATGGGCATAGTTATTTTATACTGGATTTGAAACGTACTGAAGATTACGAAAAAAAATTCTAAACATTTTAAAAGGGCGGTTGAATTTACTTTGAAACAACGTAATTTTAGAAAGCAGATAAAACTCAAAAGAAACACCGGTCTATGTTCTATTGAAAGAGCGTCGATAATAAAAAGCTACTAATAATTTTATTTATCTTATCTGAAGGTGATCATCAATGGATTAGAGCCGATTTATATGCTACCGATTGTTCTTGACATTATACAAGATATTGAAGATCTTTTTAGTACGGCCGTTTGATGGAATATTTGCACCACCAAATTGTGAATTGTATTTTTTTCTGTGAAAAGTGAAGGTTATTGATTATTACTGAATGCTAAAAACAATTTATTTCCTGTAATTTAAATTAATTTGTTATTTTCTTTTAACCTTTCCCCTACAAATAAATTAAAATAAATATTTGATGGAACTATTTTTTACTCGGTTGTTGGCATTTAAAATATAAATATTCAAATAAGAATATGCCCCAAATGTAGTTCCACGAAATTACACGTTGTGACGCAACTCTTTTGAATGTAGATACTGATATTAAAACATAGCCCGAAGGTAAGTAATACTGGCTGGCTGTTATTTCTTCCATTTGCATATCAAAGACTAGGAATTGCGCCAATAATTGCCGGAGCTTGATATAATATTATAACGGTTCGTTATATTATAAAATAGGTTTGATTTTTGAGACCTCGGTGTATTCAAATTGTCAACTCAAACATATTGAAGTCAATTTTATGTCGTCATGTATTTTTTTACTAACCTTAGCTTGATTACAAGTTTGAATAATAAAATAAATCCATAATTATGCATACTAATACATAATACGAGTACCTTTGGCTCTTTTAAGTTGCGAGAAAACCCAGCATGACACCACCAACCAGGAAAAAGTTATTAGGAAATTATCATATAATTTGTGTTGGTTATTCGTATTTTTCTATAGGTAGTTTATAAGTGTTTACAGCAGAGCCCCAGCAAGGCTAAGATTCTGGGTTCATTTCATTCATGCGAACAAATCTTTTTCTGTTTCAAGTTTTTCAATCATTTAATATTTAATAACAATTTAAGTTCATTAAGTTATAAAAAAAAAATCTTTTTGACTTGTAGAAAAAGTCAATGGAAAGACACATTAACATGAAAGTGGATACATTTATCCAAGACACTATCTAGATTGCATTTAGTTCGGTTAGAACCTTGCAATTGGACACAAAAATAGAATCCAATAAAACGAAGATAAAGCTGGTAGTTCTTAGTCGAAGTATTATGCAGTTAATTTAACCGAAGGGGATGGGGTCGAATTAGCTATGTGGTAAGAGCAGATCCCTGGCAAGGCTAAATATCCTGGGTTAAATTCCTAAATGCGACCGTATCGTTTTCTGTTTTAAATTTTCGTTAGAGAGTTACCAATATTGTTTTCAATGTTTAAAATTATTATAATTCAAAAATTATTTTTCTTTTTTTTTACAATGTTATGAACAAAGGCATCATAGTATTGCTTTTCCTGATAATTGATCACAACCACCCGAAAGTTAATCATTTTGTAATGTTACATAACGGTAACTTATTTATAAATACATACTTTAACGTCGATAACAATACACATTTTGTTTTTAATGTAGCAGATTATATCGAATCAATTTCATATTTCAACGCCGGTATTTTCTTATGCCAAATCAAAATATATTATGTCAGTTGATTAACATCAGTGTATTGTGTAGCATATTGCCGTGAAATGATTGTAATGGGCCGGCAGCGGTTTGCATTGTTCTGTGATTAATTGGTCATTTCTCAACCACTGCTCACTTGCTTACTGCTGTGTGTTCATTGGTGGTGGGTCGCCAGTTCCATTAACTTCCTGGAATTTCTCCGTACCCCTACAAGACTTATTTAAATTCCTCGGGCAAACCCCGTTAGAGGTTATTTTGTACATCGAATCATTTGTTCCATAGCTCACATTTTCATCGATTGGATTGGATGTTTTGTGGTAGGTCTGTGTCTTGTCTATAAATCTTGTTTAGCGTTTGACATTTCACCGGTGTGTTTTATGAGCTGGATTGATTTATACTAGTCTCAGCGAGAGGTCGTACGCGACGTCATAGTTTTAGTATCTTTTGTTTTCAAATAAGATGCGTGAGAAGCAAGAGGACGAACGATGTCGTCCGTACGAGCTCTCGCTAGGACTAGTTTAGTGACGCGCATGGTTTCTTTTATTTGTAACTTTGTGCATATTTTTTTTTCACATTAACTCCACTCAGGAGGCCCTGATCGACATAAGAAAGCAATGGGTGAACATAATATATTAGGTACTAAGTGTTAAAGTGGGGGTGGAGGCGTGACTCTAGATTAGAGAATAGGGTGGTTGGGATGGGAGTGGGTCGGGGTGCGGTCGTTCCGAAACCAGTCAATGCATTTTTTTTTTTTTTAATTATTGTATAAAAAATTGCATCCAATTGGAATTTCTTACCCGCTAAGCTACTGCAAGTAGCTTGTCAGCAGGAGATTAGTTCCGCAGATTAGTTACAATTACAAATAAAATAATCATAAACGCGTCAGCGTACTAACAACATACACAAATACACATATAACATATCTACCAACATTGTGATGCAGAATAGGAAAAATATTTATTTATATATATATATATATTTTTTTTTTTCTTTAATACATATCATGAAACAGTTGAAAAACAGCAATACATTAATCACATACTTGAAATTTAATGCATGGTAAGAAAGAACTATTTTTTTTTTAATATTTAAAAAAAAAAAAAATATATATATATATAAAAATATAGTGGTTCAATCTAGGTAATATTAAATTAAATGAAGACAGTATTAGCAAAACTGAATCAAAAATCTGAAAACAGAAAAATCAGAAAAAGATACGGTCACATCTAGGTTCACTCGAAACCAGGATCTTCGCCTTTTCGGGGCGCTGTTGTACCAACTGAGCTAATGTGTCCCTATCCGATTCGGTCATATTTAACTGTATCATACTTTTTATCATTACTTTTAACTGTACATGTTTCGACTAAAACTACCAACATTATCTTCTCTTTTTCTTATTTTTAATTTTATTCATTTTTATTTTTAATGTGCGACATCTTCTTTTGACTTTTCTACAAGTGTAGGATGAATATTTATTTTTATTTTTAACTGAATGATTAAAACCTCATTAGCACATACCGGTTGGCTCGAGTCCTAGATTTGACCTATCTTTTTCTGATTTGTCTGTTTTCAGATTTTCGATAGAGCTTCGCTAATTTTTTTTTTCATTTAATTAAATATTACAATTTGAGGTTTTACTCATTAAGTTAAAAATAAAAGTAATAATTGTTTCATTTTTTTTTAAATGGATAACCACAAAGTTGTAGCTATATTCAAGAGCATATAAATATATCTTTAAATGAAGATAGATACTTGAAATTCTTCGAATAAGCGATCCGTTGGGTGGTCGGAAGTTTTTTTAATATAATTTTAATTTTTTGTATTTCTTGGGCATTAACTATGTAACAATTTCTAGACATTTTGTTTTGAAGAGTTTTAATTTTCAATGTACATTTGTAACTTTAATTTTAAATTTTAGTTTTAAGTTTGCTCGTGAATGACACGGATGTGTCGAAACCAGTCGCAGAAAATTTAAAATTAAAGTTACAAAATGTACATTGAAAATTAAAAGTCATCAAAACAAAATAATTTTAATTATTATATTATTGCAATTATGTGCAATTCTTATTGCAAAGTTACGTAACTTATATTTAGGTAGAATTGAAGAATATAAACGAAAGGCTTCACGTGAATAGTACCTACCTATGTGTATGTATGCATTACCTTTTTAGAACTTGGGCGTCAATGTAATGTCACGTAAACCAACATCTGTATTGTTTTAAATATTAGTTTGTCGGGTTTAAATTTATGCCCAGTGTATAATGTAAGTGTGCGTGGAACAGTGACCTACAAAAGCCAAAACAAATGAAGTCATGTCTGCGAATGAAGTCATTTCGTGTCGTGCTGTATTACCCGGAATGCGTCAAACATTGTTAGAATTTAAAGAATTCATTTGGGAACATAACATTCGTTAAAATAAACACGTTTGTTTGTGTTGCGAAGTATTTTCTCTTTTTTTCAACACATTTTAAAATGCTTTAGTGCTGTTTTCCAAATACATACGATATATATATTTTTTACAATAGCTCCACACAGCAGGCCCAGAGAAAAAACAATTTCCCTCGGGGCCTCTTTGGGGATGCTGTGTGGAGGGGAATTTTAGGCAAAAGGAAGAAGAGGGAGTTCCGGGAAGGATACAGGTATGAGGGGCGGGTAGGAATCTGGAGGTCGATGTGTCCAGGAGTGACGGACGTATGGATCCATTCCTTCCACTGCGGTGCAAAGCGATGGGTCAAGAGAGTCCAGCTGGAGAAATCAAAAGGTCTCCCACAACCGGTCTTATCAGTAGGTGGGCAAACGCATCCGCCGCCAAGACCTAGAGAAACCTCTCCCTATGAACCTGGGCACCCCTGCTAAGTCACCAAATATAGCGAACCACTTGGGGTGAGCTATGGCAGGGATGTTGGTTGTCCAATAAATGCTTACCCATATTCGTCTCCCAAATTGCATATTTATTTATTTATTTATTTACGCCCTTTTTCGGGGCTTTTACATCTATTATAATTAGATTTCTATCGTCTCACTTTTTAAAACATTTTCACATCGAACCTACTACAACCCAAAAATGTGGAATTATTTCCATGAATATCTCTGTTTGCATAAAAATAAATCTAGAATACTTGTAGAATGTCATTCGTACTATTATCGTTCCAACAACAACAACAAAAAATGAAGTCATCATTCAAGTAGCTAAATATCGTTAATTATTATTAACTATAATTTTACTTGTACATATTTGGATGAGTTCATACCGGTTGGTATTTAGAAAATATTAGTATTTTTTACTTCACGTCTCATCGGTTTAATAATTCCTAACTGCGCAAGATTCATCCCAATTTAAACTAATAATAATTTTGTTTAAGTAGGTTGATATATACTTATAAGAGTTAAGCTTTTATTTCATACTGTCACATTCTAATCGATTTTTAATTCGTGACCTTAAAACTCCTTCATAGAAAATTCACGCAGCTCTGATATTTCATTATAAATCTCCACTGGCGTGAGGCGACCAGCGAAATGATGAACCCTAGGTAGGAATTAGTTGACAGAATCAATAAAATAACACTGTCAGCTTTGGGGCTTAGTTCATTAATAGTACCTCGCTATCTACTTAGCGCTAATCCAATGTACATTGTACTGTACCGACTGCCTAGTTAGCAAGTTGGTATTATTAGTAAGTACCGTCTATCTCGGGAAACAAATTTCCATTATGTCAACACATTATTAATAAAGCTTTTAAGCCTAAAAAGTAGGCGGGACTCGGCGTTCATTACTGCCTCTGCTCCATCCCCAGTGCGTCACACTTGTTAAGAGCTTTATAATGAATTCTGGATAATGTGTGGGTTTAATGACGATCATTCGGTAGCATTACCTTTATTATCAATTGTCCACGGATGATTTAATTTAGTTAAAATGATTTCAACTTTTTTGGGTCTGACAGTCTCTCGCAATTATTTTTTTTTGTCCTTTTTAAATGTAGATACTTTAAGTTTTAGCGGGCTATGGATTGCCATGGAGGGGGAATAATCAGATAAGCTGGTCATCAACCATCTATTGGATAATCGACACCTCTGCCACAGGTCACCCCAAGAGGTTCGTTACGTTTGGTGACTTAGCAAGGTGCCCGAGTTCACGGGGTGAGGTTTGTCCGGGTCTTGGCGGCGGATGCGTTTGCCCATCAACTGCGTGGCAAGTCGGATCGGGAGAGACTGGTTGAGGGGGATTCTTTTATCTCTCCAGCAGGACTCTCTCGGAACATCGCCGTGCACCCCAGTTGGAGGGTTGGATTCGTGCGTCGATTAATCCTGGAGACACTGACCCCCAGATTCCTTCCTCTCATAAAAAGGGAAACTATTTCCCTCAGGGCCTCCAATATGGAGCCAATGTTGAAAAAATAATAATTAATTCACACAAATTATTTAAGAAAATTATTAAAATACATTATTTTGCTTCTCCGGAGATTGAAAAAGATATTCCTCATAGTAATTGTAAATTCTAATGCGATGTGTTTAAAAAAAAAAAAATTCAGAATAGTGTATATTATGTTATTTACCCCACGGAGTATCAAACGAAAACATTAACGGTGTAACACCTAGTGGATACCGACCTAAAGAAGATCAAGGAAGATGTGGGCTGACTTCGTGCAAGAAGGTACAACCAGGATGAACCAGAACCAAATCCCGCCTTCGGATATAACGCCGTTATAAATTTAATTAATTAAATACTTTCTGCATTAGGAAAGCTACAATATTAAAAAGTACGCAGAATACAATGCTCAGACCACATTGACAATCATTATTATTCTTAGAATTCCACCTAGCTGTGTTACATAACAATCAATCACTAATTTCGCACTCAATTATGTCCCCAAAATGCTGTAATTGTGCTATCAACGTACGCCTCCACACTGATTATACAGCGAGTAAATTACCTGTCTAATTTCTGTTATTCTGTGATGACAGTAAGTCATCTTACCACCACGTAAATAACCTTGTAGTTTGATTCTGTTTTCACGCTGATGGATCTTCTATTGTACTATGTGATGAAAAGCCAACAGTGTTGTAATTGCCAACCAACCCATCATCGAGCAATGTAGGTACTTAACATATATTTCATCAGCATCTATCATGATTTTTTCTTCTTCCTCTATACCAGAGATTGGTTATCGTCAGGGCAATATTTTTCATGTTTCTGCCAGGAGCTGGTAACTTGTTTTTGAGTAAACGCAATTTTAAGGTTTTTTGATTTGACCTTGGATTTTAAGTCTAAGGTCACGTAGCTTTTGGCTGTCAACGATTTATCGAAAATCTCATATCGTAGTAAGTGGCTTTACCGTGTTTTTGGTGAAACGATGTATGGAATTTTGTTTCGTTATTGAACCATTTTTGACACTTACAATCCTTTTGCTGTACAACTTTTAACATGATCAAAGAACAAGAGAATAATGGTAAGACGTGTATAAGAATAACGGTAAGATTTTCGTAGTAATAAAACATTGAGTATGTGCATTGAATATTTTAATTTTGTATGTAAAACTTATATTTTAAATTTATCAAAACACCTATGTATAATTTCCTTTTTTAAAATTCTCATGTTTGGATTGTAAATTCCACCCGTCCTTAAAACTTATAAAAATCACTGTTTTTTGTCTAATAATGATGAAAATTGGATTAACAAGATTTTTCCACAAATAATGAGTATCTAGAAACTTAGTTTGTTGAAATAGGAAGGGTCCAAAATTTATCTCATACGTTGATTCACAAACACAACCACCAAGATCATCGCTAACTCCGAATACCTAAAATGTATGCTTGGTATAAGCCTCAGTACGACTACGTACCACCCACTATGAATAAGTTCCAAAGCCATGATGGTGGCGTCTTCCGCTACTACGTCTTCCATTCGTCTTTCAAGATTTCTTAATTGGTTATTAGTCCAGTTCACACAGAAGCCATGGCGCTGAAAAGGGGTGCTTTAAAAAAAAATTCTGGGGTAGTTCTGATTTTTTCCTCATTTGTTTTTTTTTGCAAACAAGCACCCCAAAAACATACACGAGGACAAAATGAGGACTAACTAACTAACTAACTAACCATCACGCCGTTTCCCCGCAGGGGTAGGCAGAGAGGACGGACCGCCATACAACTCGATCTTGGCACACACTCTTTGCCTCGTTCACATTCATACATCGTCTCATACATGCTCTTCTATTATTCCGACTCTTCTCATGGCCCGACTCAAGTATCTGATTCACTTGGTCGTGCCATGTCTTCCTCGGGCGTCCCCGACTTCTTCTACCATTCACATTTGCATCATATATTCTCCTTACACTCCTTTCCTCGTTCATTCGCTCTACATGCCCAAACCATCGGAGAGTCCCTTTCTTAATCTTACATATATGAGGACTAGGTACCCCAGAATTAGTTTCAACAAACTGCCTAATGACTGGACTGTATCTGTATAGAGTATTTTAATGATATACCTATACCCATTTTTTAATATTGTTCAGATATTTTATAAATCGTCCAAGACATCAATTATTTTTCCAATTAAAAAGTCTGTGTCTAACTACCCTCAGTTTAATTGGATATGTAGGTAACTCACAATTACAAGTAAAACTCCTTAGAATTTTTCCAATGTGTACCTCTCATCTTTGAATAGATTTCCTGGAAATTCGTTTTTAGGTAACTTTTGAATAATATAAAATAATTTACGAAGGTAAATATTTACTGAAAAACGTTTTTTCTTGAATAAAATTGAAAGGGAGGTAGGAGAGTCGCACGCGGGTGAATCTCACGGGGTATTAAAGTTAGGCACAGCTTTTCCTCCCACGCGCAGTTAGCTGCTAAGCCGGGCTTTCTTCTTCCTTTATGTTTATATTAATACTGCCAATGTTCGTTGCCGTCAAAACATTTATGTTAAAGAGCTTTACAAAAGTATTTAGCTTTCTTTATAGTATGCAAGGGGGGGACCTATGCTACGCCAAAAATTAACACAATAAAAGGAAATTATCTTCTTATATTTTATAGATTCTTTTATCAGCTGAACTCCATTCAATAATAACGTAGAAAAATACGAATTTTACTCCCATAACATCTCTGGGCAGCCTCAAAAATGAACTTTGCTAAATTTTAATAAAAGTCATAATAATTAATCTTCTAAAATTTTGAGCCGAATTTTCGGTCACAAAACCTTATTTGTTTTCCTCTCCATATTACTATGGATAGTGCTAGATAAAATTTTGAAATGGAAGTAATGTTTTTATGGATGGGGTGGAAATTTCTCAATTACCTCATCCCTTTACCTAGTCCTGCCATGTAATACGACGCTTTGTGCGGATTTATTTGTTTTCATCTCTTCGTACTGATTACATGATCAGTTCATTCATCTCAATCTGGAGTTAAGGTAATTTAATATGTTAATAAATTAGTACCTATAATATGGTGGGAAAATGATTGGGATAAATTCAAAAACTATGGATACATTAAAAATGTACGGAAGATTTGAAATTAATTTTTCTAATTCTGATTATCGTGTAATTTTAATATTTTCATTCATAAGTTTATATTGATTTTAAAAACGATCTAAAACCACACATTCCTAAACAGTTCCAATCGGCTGTGACGTAGCAAACGCCACTGACCGGTAAAACGGCTGTCATGGACCTTGGCTGACACGATATCAACAACGCCATATTCACGAAAAAACGAACTTTTCATTTTGGCGGCAAATCATTATTGTATATTTAAAAAAAAGTTTTTTGACATAAAACAAAACTGTGGAAATATTACCCATTTTCCCTGATGATGGGCACTGACGCTGTCCAAAATGTTGCTAAAAAATAAGGTAGTGCACCACGGCCTAATACCCCAAAAATAAATCACGATAGTGAAACTATAATCAAGTATAATGTGCCTATAATACTAATAATGTTGAGTTTTTAATTCCACGATTTTATATTATCATACTAGCTGGTTCCCGGCATGCGTTGCAAGGCCATATTCAAAGAAATGCATTGTTTCTCCCTGAATCACCTTTCCCGTGCGTCCCCGTTCCCCTCCCGCGTCCCCTTCCTAGATAGCTTTATAAATTATAAATTATAGCCTGTATGTTTTTCTGATGTATGATTTGTATGAACTATATCATTGTAAAGTTTCATTAAAATCCATTCAGTAGTTTTTGCGTAACAATTCAGTAGTTTAAGAGTAACAAACACACATACATCCATACTAACTTTCGCGTTTATAATATTATAGTAAGATTAATCTCGGCTCCTTTAATGTTTCATGTTAATTTATTCACATTTGTGGTCACACCTTTAAAAATAATTATTTAGACACGTGTGGGATCTAAGCTTATCAAACACATTTTTACACAATAGTGCGTGCGGCCAGACGCGGCTATAAGCAATCGTGCCCCTATAACTCTTCTAAACATGGTCCGTCCCCCCAGGCCGTGAACCAAAACCGAGAGTTGCTTAATCTCATTCTTATTCTCAAGTGCAAGTCAAGGCGCCTGATGCAATTGCACGCCATTACCATCAACCGCATTATTATAATAAAAAAAAAACATAATTGTTAGTAAAACGCAGCACGAAGCTGACAATAGTAATAATAATGGATTGTTTAATGTTTGCTCTGTAAAGATTTTCTTCATTTTCAAGGCGCTTGCATCTCAAGACAATAGTCTTGGTAAGTGCATTCAACCGCGATATTTATTTATGAAAACCAAGAGATTGGCCTTTAAAGGACAAAAAAGTCTTCAACTCGCCACTAAACTGCTTTTCGGTTCAATATATATTTATTACGAGTAGTGGTAGATTAAAAGATAATCCTCGTTGTCTACACCTTTTTCAATTCTGTCAATTTATTTGAATTTATCATAAAACACGATCCGATATTAAAGATACCTACACATTTTTATCTAAAACTTATTCACCCAAAACCAAACATAATACTATTTAATTAGTATTTAAATTATGTAATTAGATCTAATATATTTTATTAGGTCTGGAAAGTTTTTAAATACTTTTATTACAAGATTATCGTCTATTTTTTGTTTTGTTTTATTTTCTTTTCGTCTTAATAACTGCTTCGTTGAGATCATACATATTTTTATTTTATTTTCACTACGTTGTGTCTATATAAAATTACTATGATGAACTTTAGGTACAACTAACTTCATATACAATATCCTTCTGCATCCTACTTGAGAGTCTCATGGACGACGCTGTGATTTTAATTATGACGGCATAATAACATTTTATCTTAAATATACAAACACATCAGCAGAGGTTCTCCTTGTGAGGTTTCATAAAACACTCCTACTACTTAACGCATTTACATAAGGTAGCTGATTAATTCATTTTTATTGTATTACAGTTACTTATTATCTATGTAAACTGTAAACATCTGAAAAATGTATGTACGAGAAAAGAAACATAAATAAAAATGATCATATCAATCGAATATTTCCTCCAACCTACGGCTTACTTCTTCTTGGCTACGTACAAATTGGGGTATATAATGTATAAAGATGTATCAGAACATTAACTCATATTCCTGAGCTGATTTGGAGTTAAAAAAATGGATGTCGTTTTGCGGTCCCGTTACATTTTTAAAAATTAAAGTTGCCACTGATCATACTGCCACATTTCGCAATGGATCACGTGATAAGCGCCCGTCTCGTCCGTGTGGTACTGGAACAAGAAGGGAGTGCATATCACGTGATGCGCTAGATTATATTATACCCAGTGATGGAAAAAATGACATCTATATTTTTTACTCCAAATAAGCTCTGGAATCGCTTGTTTAAAGTCTGTTGTGTACGTGCTGATACAACCTGTATAGTTTACCTATTAAGGTTTCTTCCTGTCCAATTCTGTTCCGCATCAATTCATCTTTGCGGTGCCTTTAATAATATTCTGTTCAGATTTGTTAAGATAATCCACAACAGCGAGTGATGTATGGTTTGATTTAATATGCCAACTGCCACGCATTTAATAAATATGTAATTTAATTGTTTTATATTCGAGCCCACAGAATGTCCGCCCACCAGACACCAGTATTGTGAAATATCACATAGCATCTGCTATTTTGCACTTGTTATACGGACATGTCCGATTCCGTAATTTGACGCATCTGATCGCTTCTAGGCGGTAATTTACAGTAGACTTGCTTGTTTTCCCAAGTAAACACTGGCTACTTTGTGAGCTCCTTTATTGTATGGACATAGCTCGATGTTTGTTTTGTCTTTTTTAGAATTGATATCATGTTCTTTGTTGTTTTATCAACGGATGCCATTACGTTACAATAATATAATATACCTGGAAATTTGAACTCACTGTAGCAATCAGAAAATATTGTGTAAGTCGAACTTCATAATAACCGCTAAATTCTTGTTATGAATTTACTCCACGCTCGTTAGTAGTCGACTCTATTTAATTTGAAGTATTTGTAATCATTAATCATTATTGGTTTCAAATATTTGTTTAGTGTTTTTGATTTATCGCACGACTTCGATGTTGTGACAACATTAATTTCGTTTGGTGATCTTATAGAAATAAAGATCATTTGTCATTGGTATCATTGTCAGACGCAGTTCGAGTAATGGATGATGTCCGCGGACAATCGGACAAAGCATCAAAGAAATTGGCAGGTCGTTCGTCTTTATTGACACCGAGGCACGTCCGTCCATTTGCAACACTATAAGCAAAAAAATAATAAAAATTCACGTAAAGCGATCGGAATCGCTAATTTAATGCAGAATTATTTCACAAATTTTAATTTTATTTCGTTGACCGAATTAATGTAGGTCCATATTTGAAGAAATAATAAATTTGTTCTGCAATAAATCTCATTTTTCAACTATTTTTTTTCCTTCAAGGAATAATGTTTTCTTGCCTACGTCGGGAAAATTGTACAAGAGCTCCCTCAGGCCGCTGAATTGTTTGGTTTCGTAACAAGGAGGTTCGCGTGGGCGCAACCAAAAACATAAAATCTTTAAAATTAGCGATCGAAGGTGCTCATTACGAGACGTTTTGTTTTGTTCAAACTACAGCGTCTGATTTTAATCAGTTTCTTGGTTCAAGTATGTCTAACGTGACCATTTATTTTTTCCCCCAATCAGGGACACCGAATAAAAGGTAGATAGATACTTAATAATAATAAATTTGGACAACTTATATAGCGCTGTTTTCACTGAAAATCGAGCGCTGTACAAAAGAGGCTAGATCACACTTAATCTTGCAGGTACCCGCATGGACGATTGGAATTCTAGACCCTTAAATGCAAAATCTACACAGGAGCTGTGTAGATTTTGCATCTTTGGGGATGCTGTGTGGAGGTTTTTTAAGGAAAGGAAGGAGAGGAGAGTTCTGGGAAGGAAAAATGTTTAAGGGGTGAGTACGAATCTGGGGTTCGGTGTGTCCTGGTCATCCACCTCCAAATCCAAGACAAAACTTACCCCTTCAAAATTTAAAGAGATTTTTTTTACTAATTAACGAAATAAACCACGATAAAAATGTTTTTGACTAAAATTAGCATGGATTTTACTAGTGAATTTACTTGACTATGTAGGTAGGAGGCTAGATCACAACTCGTCTTGCAGCTACCAAGCGCATGGATTATTGGAATTTTAGCCCCTTAATAAATTAAATAAAATATAAACTTATTCGTTTTAGGAGCCTCACACTTTCATACAATGCAATTGACCAGAAAGTAATGTTTTTTCATTTCATATTAGGGTTAGCTATTTTATATATTTATGTATTTCAAGATAACCGGTATGTTTGTACAGGCGCATGCTTTCTTTTCGAAAACGGTACATTTTGGCGTCCCGAAGCTGTTTTGGGGGACTCCCAATTTCATCTTGTGGCTGAATTGATAAGTTACGAACTCGAAAACTTTTTGTCTATTCTCCTTCGTTTCCAGTTTGATACGTTCGTCCATTAAGAACTATTAACGCGTCTCTTCGATAAATCAGCTGCAACTATCATCTCATATTCATTTAATGCGTTTTATCCTCCGTGGATCTCGGTTGGTATTCCTTTGTTGGGTCAGAAGGCAGAAGGCGAGTTGATGTGATATATAACCAACGCCAGCGCGGTGAGCACTAGTCTGTAGCCTGTAGTCCAGTCGGGCGAGAGAAGTGTCAAACCTTATTAAATCTAATCCGACAGTGGACTAGTCCCGGTTTTATTATCTCGGATCAGAGCCTCCGCATTCAGGATTCCGTCACTCTATTCTGGTATTTAATATTAGGCGGCTTTACAACTGAATTTACGGCGACAAACTAGACTGAAAGTAAAAACACAAACCTCACCTACAGTTTTTACCAAATTTGATAATTTAACTATCATTATATCATGTCTCATAAATATTATTGAATTTTGACGTCAATCGGTTTATGTGATTTCATTAAAATTTATTTATCTATGAATATTCAGGTATCTAGTAGAGTTCTGAATTTCTGTAAAGGAATATGGAAATTGCACTAAAAAAAAGGAGTTGAATCCTTGGTGTTTCGTTTGCTAGATATTTAGGTACTTAGGTACATAAGATGATGTGTATTCTTTAGAACGGATCTATTGCTTAATAAGTCACATAACACTATTCGAAAAATGTTGACGATGACACGGTGCTTCAAAAATCGGAAAGTAAAATACCAAAGTCGTGACCTGTTCCGCCCAAAGATGGTTATATTATGATGGGTGGTTATCTAGCGAATTAGTCATCGTCTATGGAAAAAAAAATATGCAATATCAATGGCATTTTTGTTAGACCTGGCAGATCATTCACTCATTACTTGGTTCAAATTATTGAAAAATGTATCCGATCTTTTTTCTGTTGTAATATCTGTGGACTTCGATGTATTTTTTTCTCGGAATCTGGGGCTATAAAATGAGTCTACAAAACGTGGTCAGGACGCAATAATGATACTGACGAAAGTATGATTTATCTTCTCGAGTTAATAAATAAATACTTGTTATAATGGTTGTCTTAATTTTTAAGTATAACGATACAAAGGTTTTAATAAGTAGTTAAAATATCTACTTAAAACATTTTTTAAAATCTATAATATTATTTTATTGTTGCGTTGAAGTTAGCTTTGTTTGCATTGTAAAATGATACGAAAAACGCCCATATATTAGTACGCCATGGCAAGTAAAAAGATCCAAGTAGTTACTGATTCCTCGTACAAATATGTAGATTACATCATTGGCATGTAAAATGTACTAATCACTGTTGTATTATATACTAACCAGGAAGTCAAAGAAAGAGTTCAAAATCTTTTCAAGCTCTGTTAATATTTGAAGAAAAACTTAACGTGGTAAATGATAATAATATCCTTGTATTATACAACCTCCACACAATGTACCGCAGCAACCCGCTGCATACAAATAACATCTAAACTGAGGACAAACAAGTCAGATTCAGATTAATTCAGTAAACATAGCGTATTATGTACACACACGTGTAATCTCTCTCATTACGATGATAACTGCGTTAAAAAGGTTATCATTATTCTTATACTCGTATTGTTTCTCCTGTACTTAGAAAACATGGGGTTGATGGCCTTTGAAAGAGACACCTCCCGTTTATTTTCTATTCAATATAGTCTTCCATATATCTCGCTGACTGAGAACGGTGGTGTTCCGATAACAAACTTGTTCGGTCTATTTCTCAAATGAACCGTTTTATTTACCATTGTACTTCATTAGTCTCTCCTTGTTTGTGGACAATTTGTTTCCAGTAAGGAAAACGTATATTTTGCAGTCCTGTATTATTCTCGATGTAGTTGTTGTACATGATACAAAGTAACTATTAATCTTTCTTGATTCCGAACATGTGTAGTGTGTAGCTACATAAAAAGTAAAACTGATCGTAGAATGATTAAAGTTCCTTCATCGTTAATAGTTAATATAATTAAAAAGTATAGATACGGTCTTAACGTTTTCCTGACACAATAATTGGTAACAAATTACACGTGCGGTGCAGGTAGTGAGGTAGTGAAGTTGCCGTACCTCCCGTCTACCTGTGTGCTGTGGGCTATGCTCCTATATCTTCTATTAAATTACGTAACTCGGTAGTGAATCAAGTTCTCGTGTGTTTGTTTGCTTTCTTTGCTGTGGAGCATTCTTTGTGAGGAGCGCTGTTCGTTGTACCCTTACAATACAATATCCGCAGACAAAAGACTCTGAACATTCCAAAACAGTCACGACTCGGTATCCTAGGCTTTATTGTGTATCCAACAAAACCACATCGTCCTTATAGAAGGTGCTTTTTTCGATTGAAGCCCGCAGTGAAACTACCCAACAGTACCTACCTTCACGCTGCAAATTGTAGGTTTTTTTGTGAGACACAGTGGGTATTTTATGAGAGAAGTGATGCTGTCAATCATGATGTTGAGACCATGCGAATGTATTTTATTCTCGCCTCGGTGGAAGTAACAGTTATGTAAAACAGTATAACAGCATGATTTCAAGTTAAGAAATTATTACAGTAAAAAAATATCAAAAAAATTTATTCAAAGAAAAATCCAAATAATATGCATCATAATATATTATTTCTCAAGGAGCAAAATTACAAGTATTTTACGAAATAAGAAAAAAATGAGACTTCATGAGAATCATGGCATTGCATGGCATTGCATTGCATGGCATGAGAATCATGGCATTCAAATAATTTACGAATCATCTGTGTGTTCAAATACTATTTTAGGAAATTTATGTGGGTTTGTTTTTTATTATGTATTATTTGCTACTGGTTGTTGAAATTGAATTATTGGGTAAATTTATATGAGATGTGTCTTTTAATTCCATATTAAAGTTAATAGGAGAGACGATACGTGTATTTACTTATGTCATAATGTTTTTTGCTCTTGTATGTCAAAATGAATAACTGGTTTATTTATTTATTTTTGGGAAAGTTGACAACAAATCTTAAATTAAACGCCCTATTTGCCATCGAATTTAACGCACTGCTTGCAGGACTGCGTGCAGATCCCCCAATTATTTATATGACTTACGCTGACAAAACCTGTTTTGGATTAGTTGTGAAAATATCTTGGTAATAAGGCTGCAGAAACATACAGAATTGATAAGAATGGAGCTAGGCGTTTATTAAAGCAAGAAGCAGTTGTACAACACAGTTAAGGGTGCAAAAATATGTTACCTACGATTTTGTGTACGCACCGGCAACCTATAAGTAACAAAATAATGAGATATTTCCCTTGAAAGTTTTCAAAGCTCCTCGTTTTAGAATACATGCTCGAGAGAATCTTATATGTAAACGGGATATTCTCACAGTCACTTCATGGTAGTATAACCTCTTATGCCGACGATACAGTACTTATTGAAAGTGGAATCACATGGCAAGTAGTAAAACAAAAAGCAACAGAAGACATAAACATACTTAAACACTGGTTTGATATAAATCTACTATCTCTTAATAGTGAAAAAACTCACGTTATACCATTTGCAATAAAATCAAAGGACATTCCGGTAAATTTTGATATAATTGATGTTAAGATATCATTATTTGTCTTCTTTTTCTTATGAGTACAAAATTATATACTGTTAGGAATACATAATTAACACCTTTTCCTGCTATAAATAACATGTTATGTTAGTAAACAATGTAATATGAAATTAAATTTGTCAATTTGGCTGGCCTAAAACAGGATCCATTCCTAGTTGGCTAGTCAAAGTTTCCACATATGTTTTATTGTTCAATTTTATGTGAAATAAAGTTATTATTATTATTATTATTATTAATTATACATGACAATTCTAAAGATCACAAAAAAATAACTGTAAAATAAACTGTTCCACATTAAAAATTTCGAATAAAATTAAATACTTAGGAATAACAATAGACAAAAACTTGAACTGGAAAGATCAAATCAACCTTACCGTTAACAAAATAAGGAAATTAATTTACATATTTTTAAAAATCCGAAACTTTCTCTCATTAGAAAATCTAACATCAGTCTACCATGCTATAGTACAGTCAAATCTCCAATACTCTGTAGTAAGCTGGGGAGCTGCATACAAAACAAATCTACTACCTGTTGAAATTGTGCAACGTCTAATCATAAAAATTATATTGAAAAAACGAAGAGATTATCCAACTCACCTTATTTTTGAAGAATTTAAAGTATTAAAATTTAATGATCTAGTTCGAAAAAATATAATAATCCAAATAATAAAAGAAAAACAAAATCATAGCTTTTTAACTGAAAGTCGTACTCGTCAAAAACATATATTTCCAATACAAAAATGTAACACCTCATTTGCACAACATCATTACACATATCTAGGAAAAAAATACTTCAATAGTCTACCTGAAAAAATAAGAACAATCGAAGACGATAAATGCCTACTAAAAGCAATTAAAGAGCAATTTAAAGTAAAAATAACAAATTGAAAAATTTATCATCATAACTTATATAACTTGTTAATTTGTTTTTTTTTAAGTATCTACCACAATTAAATTAAAAGATACAAAATATATATTTTTTTAATATATTTTAAATATTCTCTCATCCCGATACTCGTCCCTCTTCTAATCACAAGCGTTTGCTTCTATAGAAGAGAAATATAAAAAAAAATTAAAAAATCAGTGAAAATTTATTATGAAGTTTATTTGTTTCAAAAAAGGTTTATTTTGAAATGTAAATATTATATTTTATATGTTATTTTTGCTGTATAAATAATGTATCATGTAATAAATAAACGAAAAAAAAAAAAAAAAAAAAAAAAAAAAAAAAGGATGAAAGAACTTAATTGTTGAATGAAATTGATGAATCGTACATCGTACCCCTTTAGAATAAGATATGAACCACCGCCCATTTAGATGACCGGTATTTTTTTTCATGGCCAGAATTATGAAACCCATTCACAGGAGCGACGCATTCCTCCACGCATTCGGGGACATGTAGACGATTAGTCTGGTACACTAATAGGTACACAATTTATACAGGTAACTCCTTCCATTTAACCCTGTATTATTCAAAAACCCCAACCCCCTGAATTTTTCCTAGTATTATACTTTGTTGTTTTTTTGTTACCGTGCATAAAATTCAGACCTATTGTTTTAATTCATTGTGGTACAAGTATGAAATTTTTTTAACCGTTAAAAATAACTGTACGCTTCTCATTAGATATTATTGTAGATTTTTTGAATGTTTGATGTTTTTTTGTAAGATGCGTTAGAAGAATTGATATCTAGAAATTTATATTCATTTTATGTGTTTACACGTTTTGTTCGTCCATTTTTTAATCTCTTGCCAATCTGTTCTTGTCGCGATGGGGATCCGTTCGATAGTTGATCTCGGCAACCCGCCATGGCTTGTCTTACATGATTATTTGTCGTGCTCTTTAAACCTTAGCCCGAGGCATGCTAATCGGTTGAGAACCTGTTATTACCGACACAAGGGCCAGGATCGCGGCCTTGCGGTACACCGCTGCGACGGGAAATATTCTGTATTTGTGGAACGCGCAACCAACCAACGAACCAACAGGTAACAAGGAATGCGCATACCAAGTTTTTTTAAAAATTGTTAAACATTACAAAAAATACATGTCAAAATCTTGTTTTTTTGGTAGACTTCAATTCTTCTTCAATTCCTTGTTTTTTGGTAGGTATCTATTCTATTCTTTTATGATAAAACCGCAATTTTTTGCAGTGATGTGAGATAACTTTGAGAGTTTAAAAGGGTTGGAGTTTCTTATGTAATTTGCGATCCATGATAATGTACAAACTAAATTGATACATTTATATATTCTTGCTTTAAAAAAATATAACCTTCTGCTCACTTTCAGTTGTTAAAATAAGACTGTTGTTCTTAACTTTGTTTTTTACGTTTTAATGTTATTTCTCCCAACTATGTAAGTCTAGTCCCCCTTTCGCCAGTCTCTTCGTATTAAACCCAATTATCACTTACCTGGCAACAGATAAACATACCCAGTTGCAGATGTTCCCTTGTCCATTGGGAAATAATCTCGACATTCAGCAGTTTTTTGCAAACGCACCTAAATATCCTGAGAATGTCTACACTTATACTTCTCTGCCAATGGAATGTTTGACTAGAAATATTCAAGGTACGACTTCCGGTCAAATACCTCCACCATTGCGATGAAAAGATTAGTTCTGATAATCCTTTGAAATTTCATGGAAACCTTATAGAAACTATTCACGTAAAATTTAAAAACTTTAAAGTAAATTACGTTTTTGAATACCTACCAATAATATTTGTTTTCTCTCTTACCCTCAAAAATAGTTAGTTTTATCTTCCAAAATATACCCACAGTAATATACTAAGAGACTTCTGAAAAACGTGTTAGCATTTAAAATTTTACCATATTTTGAAAAAATTAAAAATAATTATATGAAGCAACATTTAGCATGTGAAAAATTTGTCCGATGCTTGTAAATTTTTTAATAAATATTTTTATCTAAAACGAAAAAAGTGAAGTAACAAGAATTTTTCTACAATACCTTTGTCTTTAAATGTTTTATAGTTCCGCTTACAGTTACAATTACAGTTTACATGATAAAAACCATCGGTAAGCGACTATATGCATTGTATCTACGTTGGCGTTCAAAATTTAAATACATAATATGTTTACTTGCATGTAATATGTGGATTTGTAATATAATATCGGAAAGAGTCTTTCATCTGCTTTCAAATATTTCCCGTTCGATCCGCATTTGATATTGCAAAACACAGAAGCTCTTGGGATTGGCTCTATATTAATTTTATTTGTATCTAAGTTTCTTGCGAGAATATAATGTGTTTAATTATACGCGTACAACAACGTAGCAAATTATTCACAAACAAAACAAAGTCGTGGAATTCTGAATAACCATTCTGCTTTAACTGAGACTTCTAAAACTGGTTGTCGGTCATCAATATTTTAATTCGTTTTCATGCTTCATTTATTCGGTATCCAAGGATTGTTGATCGACCTTGCTACTGCATTCCTTTGGGTATATTGCCATTAAATTTGCTACTCGTTCTACGTCTCCCAAGCTTGTGAGCTTGCAGTGCTCGCCCTGGAGCGATTGATTCATTCTTACCGAGAATCTGCGGGACCTACCTTCATCACGTTTCTGGGAATCATTCGATTTTGAATAAGCCCAAGTATATGTTGTCTTTTAAAGATCGATCTCGTGTATCTATCAAAGTTTCATTAATATGTGTAATTTGGTTTGATTTGCATAAACCTGCGGTTTTTCGTTATCTTTTTTAGATTTTTTTTTGCATATCTTCGTCTAATATTAAACATAGCTTTTTCATATTTGAAGTCCGGAATTTCTTAAGATATGTATAGGTATTAAAGACGTTGAAATCGTGCCAGGTTGGTAGAATAATGCTATTATCATTGGATATTCCCACGGCGCGATGGCACGGGGGAATTTTCGGACAAAACGAAACGCATCTTATACTGTTGCGTTTTGTTCCCATGTCTATAGTCGTGCATATGTGTCCATAATTAATCAAACACGTTTTTGTTCACTCCTTTGAACTTTGAAAAGTACCTACCTAAGATAATGGAGATATTTAAGATGCTGAGATGGCGTACCTGCATTGTATGATTTATCAACATTTTTTATACAGCCACGAGTTATTCAGGTTGTCGTATGCTTGTTATACGACCATGTTCTTCGTTTTTACGAATCCACGAGTTCTTGTTTTCATGGCAACTTAAGGAGCAAAAAATATGATGTTTTTTTTTAATAATTTATTCAAAGACTTCGTAGTAACTGATCTCTCCATATGAATATGACCACAATTGTACAAAATATGAAAACTTTGATAAAAAGCCAATAATAGGTATATAGAAAACGTTAATTTGACTGGTTTACTACTTAAATTGTTTACTGTATTAGGACTTGGGCTACTCGAATTCGCTGCCTTTAATTGAGTTCAAGCTGACAAATAAATAACTGTAACATTTAATAATATAATTTTTTGCACTGTCCGACTATTATTGTATAACCGATAGCACAGCGGGAGCATGGAGTGTACCTATGCGAGTGTGTAATGACTTGCCAGAAAGGTGTTATGCAAGACCCCATAACGTATTATAGTCATTACGCGAGGTATTCGGACGATACGGTATATGGTGAGCTGGCGCGGCGACCCAAATACTCACCAAAACTGACATTACCGCAAGGCCGTTGGCCGGATTTATGATGATTTTGCCGGTCACAAAGACATGTCACTTTGAAACAGATTGATTGAACTTTTTTGTTTATTGTGGAGAGCGTACAGTGCAGTGAGGTAAGGCTTTTCGCGTGTCACTGAATTTTAACGTGTCTTCTCGAAATTCAGTTCTTTTAAGATCCAACTTCAATTTTCGATGATAAATGATTGTCGAGGAATTTAATAAAGACAACAAAATAGAGGCTGCAATGTCTGAAAATTGAACTAACCAGCAGACTAGTGAAATAAATGAGTATTTTGAGCTAACTTTTCTCCTGCCATTTGCTGTTCTTGTACATCTACCATAAGGATTATAAACCTATTCAAAACATTATCTCTTCGTTCTCCTCGCTCATTTCTTAAATCTCCTTTAAATACCCCATATCAATCTTCACTGTATCGTGCAATACTGTGTGTATTAATAGTAACAAATGCCTTGTTTTCTTTTTACCTCATCACCCCACAGACGCCCTTCTTGGTCCAGTGTTTGGTCTACATTCTGCATCGGTACGGTAATCTCCCATGAAAAAAGCATACGGGCTCGTTTCCCCCCATTTTGTTTGGGCAAACGTGACGTTTCGCCTTTACAAAATTCCTAAAGTTTTCGTTATGGTTCCCAATTAATTTGTATGAATTTTTGTGTGTTTCAGAACGTCATGTTCTCGGCGCGCTAGTGTAGCACTTGCCTGGCAATGCGCTGGTTCAAGAAGAACGGCGAGGGCCCCCGCCTGCTGAGCCTGTCCCCGCTGCGGGGGGACGCCCCGCGGGGGCCACCGCCCCCTCCGCCACCCCCCGAGCCCCCTGCTCCCGCCCTCGCCCCCTCGCTCACCCCGCCACCCCGCACCATCAGGAGATCTAGGATTGGTGAGCGAATAAATTCTAGATAATTATTAACTGTTTTAACTTGACCACTTTGCATTTCGTCTGACCGCAAATTTGTTTGTGTGTTCCGTGTTAGGTCAATCCTGTCAAGATGGTATACGCGTTCGATGGTAAATTTTTATTCCGCCATTTGCGAATTGTCAAGTTGGAGTAATCAACATTATGCGAAGTTTACTCTTCACAGAACAACTAGTGATAAAATGCGTATCACCCCTATTTTTTTCGTTAATTAATTTCGTTAAGGTTAATTTTTTACGCATATTGTTTTTCATCAACTTGATGTATGGTATCTGGTTCCTGCCAACCTTCCGTACATATCGTGATATTTAGCTCGTTGTGTTTTTAAAATTTTTCGAAAGTTTTCATTTATGGCACAAAGAACGAAATGTTAAATAATTATTGGAATAACATAACAAACATGCATATAAATATTTTTGTTGTTAGTGATTTTATGTCTGAATCGTGCATTGTTTACCTACCTACTCCATGTTCTAATATATCAGCATGATGACGATGACCAATCGGCAATTGACCCAACAAGCTTGTGAATATCTCTGGTCTCACCGTGCGTGCTTATCTATAATTAATCTTCAGTCAAACTATCGTTACTATATATGAATAACATTTGAAATCGTTTTGCAAAATACCTTATTATTTATCAACTCCATTGATTATATTCGTATAATGAAATCTTCTGCAAAGAAATACCTGTTACAAAACGGCTATTCATTTTCTCCGACAAGAGACCATCTTTGTAATATGGTGTGCTCAGTACTTGATTTTCGTTGCTTTTCTATTGAAATAAGTTTAAGTATTTGTACTTGTTGTCGCAATTCCGCTTACCAAATTGTTGGTATTGTTCTCAGACGCCTTCCACACTCCGTAATGGTGTAGAAATTTGTTAAACGAACATAATGATGTTAAACAGCGGTAAACCCTTTACAAACATCTACGAGGCGTGTGACTTCATTAGCAAAGTTACAAACAATTCTAAAAATAAAGACTCGTCGAATCAAGCATAACAATCAAAAACCAAGCTTCTTCCGGTGCTACCTTATGTTTCGGCGATGGTATTGATGTGTTTTCGAAGTTATTTATATGTTCCGATTTTGGAGTGAGTTTCCGTCACCCCGTGGTAAGAATGAGCACGCGACACGCCGTCCGCCCCGCCAATGTGTTGTTGGTGCTGTTGGCTGGATGTGGTGGTTGTCGTCACCGCGCGTGCTTTTCATTTTCATTAGCATTAACTCATCTGCAATACAATTGCTGTGCAAATTCCTCGGTTAACCGCCCTACTAGGGAACACTTCCATACTCGGAGTCTCGATATAGAGTACACGAGATGGGCCTTTGCAGGTCAGACAACCCCTAATCCGGTAGTCTGATATCTCGTATCAAGACGAAACTGCCCACCAATCATATCCTTTGAGATAACACGATCTAATCTGCGAATTAAGATCAATATTGGTTCTGATGACAAAAGAAGTACTTTTTAGAGACATGCGAGCCAATTTCATTCCTAAGGCGAACAGCATCAGTAGTTACAAAGAGTACTCTTACCAAACGATACAGGTTTCTGATAAAATATGTAACTCAAGAAATATGTCACCATTAGACGTGTCTTTTGGTTTTAGTTTCGTTTATTTGCGGTTGGTTCATTTAGTAATTTTAAATCGATGGACTGATCACATTCAGCGCATTCCAATCTCCGGTCCGTTGGCGCAAGGGGCTCATTGCACCCGAGTATGTTCCCAGCTTGGCTCTGATGGCAGTAATAGTCTGTGTATACATATAGTCCACACTCCACTGTCCACTGTGTACAGGCGCAAGCGGTATCGGCAGTTGGTAGTTAGCAGTTAGGTCAGATAGATCGAATGCCTTATCTGGCGAGCTTCAGCACTCCGGCAAGTCAACACTCGCAGAAGACTAATTTAGCGGAGTAATGTTTCAGATTGCCTCATGAATATCAACACAAACCAAAACAGTATTCTGGATTTAAAATAGACCCTCGCGGCGATGATGGAAAACTTCTTGATCACATTTGTTAAATGTATGTTAACGAAGTCTACAATAAAATACCCCTTAATTTGGTATTTAATACAATAGGTTTCATCTGCGTATCATTTTTATAATCGACACTGTAGGTATGTAACAGTTATATTAGTTCCATGGATTTGCAGGACGAACAAGCGATCGATCAATTGGTATTTAACATAAAATATGAAAAAGACCGTATGGCTAATGTGATATTTCATGTGGGTAACAGGTAAAAATTAATCGGGAATAGTTTGCAGGTACAAGGTATAACGTAACTTACGTAACGCCAGATATGCTGTCAGGCCATAGCAGCTAGCACCTACTCTGGTACTAGCCAGACCGCCCCATACGGGCAAGGTAAAAGTGAGTTGCTTGTAATTTCACTTTCGTCCATATAACATTTTGCCTTGGGTAGGCCGTTACCCGCAATTTATCGTCGCGATAGACCATAGACCCCCTCGTAAAACATGCAGATTGCAATTTTGTAGCTTGTCTAGGTTATTTACACCGCGCAAGAGTTAGTTAGACCTCGAGCGCAAAATTGCCTCGTTTGTAATATTTTCAGCGCACCTTGAACTTAGCTGCAAATTATTGCCTCCCGCTCGCTGCTCCTGCTGCTCTCCTCAAACTGATAGTGATATGATAAAATACATCTGGCGCCGAAGGAAATATCACTGGATTTATTTCCTAAGCCGAGTACTTCCACGGACACTCGTGATAAAAGTAAATTAAAACTTGGTTAAATAATTCTAGTGGTCATGCGAAGAACATGTTTCCACGCTGTTTATCGACTTACTATGATGAAGTGTATAAAGGTAAGGGAGTCCGGCGTACGTATTTCGAGAAATGTACAAACGAGAAACAACGTTTCACTGGGGCTGTATTCCCCGCTGGGTCAAAATAATGTAAAAGTATTTTTATTTTCTAGGCAAAATTATACACTACACAACACGCTCAAGAGCTTTCGAAAAATCCCACGACGTAGTTAGTTTATTCAATTCATTTTGGTTGTGGGCAGGAATTCTATTGAAAGAACTAAATCACAAGTGAACATCTTTATTCTTTGTACAACACATCAGGTTTTTCACACACTTTGCAGTCTAATTTTCCAAGTTCAATACGCCTACGACTTAAATTTATAATTGAATAATAACAGGAATAAATTCAATTAAAATCCAAGTTAATTGGAGATTACAGCAGATGATTTAAAAGAAATCTACAGGGACAGCAGAAGATCATTAGAGAAATTCCTCGTCATTACAATATTTTTCAGTCTTCGGAAGCGATGCGTTGTCTCAACGCATTTGATGGATAATTTAGTTAGCACGCAAACATCGTCGCTTGTACGAATATCTACCTTAATAATGTGTTATATATGTGCATAAAATTATCTTTTTAAACGCAATAAAATAATAACATCTAACTGACATGCATAATTCGGAGTGCTACGTGTTTACATTATTATTGTGTGTATTTTATTGAGGTCAATGTTACTTGTGAAATTGTACAAATCCAAGTCATGTTCAATTACCTAAGAATAATATTATCATCATAACAATAATAAATAGCTCGGTGTGTGCTTCTGGGCTTCTGTGCCACCTGACGTTGTATTTTAATTTTAATAAAATGGTTTCTTAATTAACGACAATTAAATAATTAATTGATCAGTGACAAAAATATATTAAATGATTTCTAAATATATAAAAGTGTTTGGTGTCATAACACGTTAATTCAATTCAATTTATTTAATAATTTTATAAAATTAAAATTTCAAAGCGTTTTTAAAAGAGAAAAATATAAGATAATATATTGATAAGCAGATTTAAGCAAATAACATACTGGGATATAACACAATTTGGGAGGCGGGTATGGGTACCGCTGCCCCGGGAACCATTTTTTGGATAACCAGTTCCCCTGCCGTAGGTCACCCGAATTGGATCGCTACGTTTGGTGACTTAGCAGGGGTGCCTGGGTTCATTGGGTGAATTTTGTCTAGGCCTTAGCGGCTAATGTGTTTGCCCATCTACTGCTTGTCGGGTCGGATCGGGAGAGTTTAGTTGAGGGATACCTAATTTAGTTCTCTCCAGCCGGGCTCTCATTTGTGTGAGATGCCTTGCATTGCAGTGGGAGAAATGAATTCATGCATCCATTACTCCTAGACACATTGACCCCCAGATTCCTACCCACCCCTTATACCTTTTTTCCTTCCCAGAACTTCCTCTCCTTCCTTTCCTTAAAAAAACCTACACTGAACCCCCAAGGATGACATAGGCCCTGAGGGAAATGTTTTTTCCTCAGGGCCTCCTTTGGATCTAATGTTAAAAAGGTGTTGTATGTTAAAAAAGGTATCTATGTACTGTATAACTTGTATGGAGGGTTCTGGCTTGAACTTGTACTAGTTATTTATCTTCATCTAAGGAAGTCGACATTTTGCACAAACCATTAAAGTATGTATTATTTTCTTATGTGCCAAACTCCGTACCTAACATTTTATTTGGGTCCCTTTTAAAGGTTCTAATGGTACTACGATTCCATCTCCCTCATCCAAAGGGTTAGCTTACGTGAGCAGCTTACTGTGATGCCCACAGCCTCCCTGGTCCATTTATCAGTAGGTACTGCGCCAGTGGTAGGTACCTAGTACCTCCTGCGGGGACTGAGTGTGAATTTGCGGAATTTCCCAGGAGGTAAAAGAAATGTAACCTCGAAAAAGCCGCGGCTCTTTGAAATAATATTTATCCCTAGTGGTAACACAAATCTATTTGATAAATGTCCGTGAATTGCCTAAAAAATTGCGTGTTTTATCATTTCATGTAAACCAAATTTTTTGTTTTTTTTTGTTCCTATTTGTGCGAGATTGGTTCATCATTAATCATTACCAAATTACTATCTACCTAGGATTTTTATTTATGAAAGCTTTAAGTCCGAAAACGAATGGGTTCCGGAACATTATTATATTAAATAAAAAACAAATGTTATGAATAAAAAGAAGTATCAAGGGTTTTTTACAATATTGAGATGTTCATCGGTAAGTCTGCTACGGAATTTATTTTTAATGAAGTTTATTTTGGAAAATGCTGCTTCACAAACATATGTTGAACCAAATAAAGTTGGAATTTTCAAGGCTATTTTTTAAATTATGGTTATTTATTAGCACAAACAAATTTTATCAATACTCTTGACAAGAAACTTCCTGTTTTTTGATGTTTTAAAACTGTATTTTCTTAGAAATCGATCATTTCCATCTGGAGAGCAGCTTTATTATTCCCGAAAATAATTGCAGCTTCATTGCTCCATTATCACCAGGATGCAGAGAGTAAACGTTACTGAGGATGTCAACGACATTCTCAATTTTCTTAAAATCTGTGAATCTGTTTTCAAATTCCGATTTAAGAACGTCTTGTATTGGCCGACGTCAAGCTCGGTGACACTGCTGATTTAAGATCCTTAATGAACGTCTTGTATTGGCCGACGTCAAGCTCGGTGACACTGCTTATTTAAGATCCTTAATGAACGTCTTGTATTGGCCGACGTCAAGCTCGGTGACACTGCTGATTTAAGATCCTTAATGAACGTCTTGTATTGGCCGACGTCAAGCTCGGTGACACTGCTGATTTAAGATCCTTAATGAACGTCTTGTATTGGACGACGTCAAGCTCGGTGACACTGCTGATTTAAGATCCTTAATGAACGTCTTGTATTGGCCGACGTCAAGCTCGGTGACACTGCTGATTTAAGATCCTTAATGAACGTCTTGTATTGGCCGACGTCAAGCTCGGTGACACTGCTGATTTAAGATCCTTAATGAACGTCTTGTATTGGCCGACGTCAAACTCGGTGACACTGCTGATTTAAAAAAAAATAGGGATGTGTTAGTTCATTATCAAGATCGATGTTGAAAAGATCGAGTTTTCGCAAAAAGCTTTTTACTTCTGTCAGAAGCTCCCATACAACTTTCCTTTGCCTTGAAGTTTAAGGTTCAGATCATTGATGTGTTTAAAAAAATCTGATAAAAAAGCAATGGAAGATGCATTTTCTTTATCGCAGAAGACGGCAGCAAAGACAAAGCGCTAGAAAAATTATCAAATTACGTACTCAAGTTACATGTGTAAAATATTTTGTGTTGTTTACACAAGGTCCGCACAAAATACGTCGGCGGTCTGGATCCGGACCGCGGTCCGCCATTTGGTGACCCCTGCTTTAAGGCTTCTAAAAACTACACCACGCCTTTTGGCAGCATTATTTGCCTTTTCATCTTCATTACGCACTATATTATTTTATTCATTACTTTGCTTGACAACTTTAGCAAGTTGAGGGCACACTCCGCGCTGAGCCCAGTCGATTGTAATATTAAAAAGGAATCAATTAAACTTTGTTCATTCTTAATCGATTCTGTCTTTCTTCCCAAACGAAGGCTCTGGCGCCATATCGCAAGTCATCGAATTATTTTATCGATCCCGCGAAAGATTAACATTTTTTTCAATCCACTTAACGCGTCCGATCCACCGCCACCGCCCATCTGATATTTGAGTAGAAGCTGCAGCAATTAGCAGAGCGTTAACCCTGGCAACACATTGTTCTGGGAGAAAATTTTGTGGGAAAATATTTATTTCTATTGTTAGGAGAATCAGGAAAGGATCCCCTCGTTTTTGTAGAAATCTCACATCTACAATAAAATAAAATAAAGGAGTTTCATGTATTCATTGTGTTAAAACCAGTATTTTCAATTTGAATAACATATTATTATATTATGTAGGTACTACAGAAACAATTCACAGCTTAACGGAGGTTTAGGGTCACTGAGGCGTACAAGAGGGCCCATGTTAACCTAAGTCTCTGATAATATACACCCAAATGAGTTCGAATTATCTCATTCCGAGAAGAGATACATTATTGGAGGACCAACAATTCCAGAAATGTCTTCATCATTGAATCCCGTTTAACTTCAAGATCGAGTTTTTTGATCACAATTTTTGATCCGATAGACCAATAAGCGATCAATAAATGTTTTTATTTTATTTATAATTATCTTATGATACTACTTCCTTTTCTTTTCTTTCTTCTTTATTTCTGGTATAAATAAGTTCTTATTTGAGTCCCTGTATTTAAGTATAAAATAATAATAATATTCGATTATTTATATAGCGCCGTTTTTGTGAAAAGTCACCTCAAGGGCGCTGAAGTACTTATGTACATACGTGGGATATTGCATATATGGGATGTGTGGGATTGCACTTCCGTCCTCACATTCTGGAATAAAGACCATTATTATTGCTAAAAACGTCACCAAACTATGATAAACTATTAATTTGTTTATAACCACGATTTATTTATGTACTTCATTTTTTTTAATACCTGATCATTGGTATATTAGTAAATAGTATATTAGTATATTAGTAATTAGTATATTAGTAATTAGTATATTAGTATGTTACTCATTGGTATTTAAAAAAATCGTGGTTATAAACAACGTTTTTTATACATTAATTGCACACAGAATGCCCCGATGAAAATAATTACCCTCAAGGCCTATGTCATCTTTGGGGATGCTGTGTGTAGGGTCTTTTTAAGAAAAGGAAAGAGGAAGTTCCGGGAAGGAAAAAGGTATGGGGGTTGGGTAAGAATCTGGGGTTCAGTGTGTCCAGGTCATCCGCCGCCAAACCCTAGACAAAATTCACCCTACGAACCCGGACACCCCTGCCAAGTCACCAAACGTAGCGAACCATTTGGGTGACCATTACCGCCTCCCAAGTTGTTATAATTAATTATTTTTACAAATGAAATGTTTTATTACATTAAATATTATGTCAAACCCCAAAGTGACCGATTTGTACCAACATTTCCATTATTTATTGTTTAAAACATTTAATTATTAGATGAATGAAATTGCTATTGGGATATGTACAGATGCCACTCCAATTAAAAAGTTCACGGAATGCGTAAATCAAGGTTTAGTTGTTAGGTACTAGGTGGAGATGCTACTAGTCAAATAACAGTAATAATAATAAGCAAAATGAAATATAAACATAGTAAAAAGATTATAAATGCAAGCAAAATAAGCAAAATGAGTATAAAATAATAAGAAAATAATGAAATATAAACACATAAGTAAGTAAGAGAAAGAGAATAAATAAAAATGACGCATTTGCATAATTTTTAGTTCAAATACTTTTATTTGCCATAATGTTACAAGTGTTTTAAAAGTTTTTTTTTTTTAAATTTTATTTTTTTATTTGAAATATACATATATATAACAGATTTACAGAAAGAAAATATTTGGTTCTTAAAAAACTAATTACAGATAAAGTTATTTCTTGTTAATGAATCTACCCAATTTAAAAGAGAAAACATTTCTCGTGTTTGAATTGGGGAGTTGTGCTTTTATAAAAAAAGATAAAGAAAAAATAATATACATATATAAAATCTTTTTTTTAAATTAAGAAAATAAGCTTATGAATGACAACAAATATTGATTAATAAATTTACTGACATTATTATTGTTGTATTGTATTGTATTATTATTGTATTTTACAGCATTGTATAATACAAAGTACGCATAAGTTAAATTGATTATACTTATTATGGCATTAAATTATACTACATCATCAGTTTTGTAATAATTCTTTATGAAATATTCCTTAAATTTTATTTAAATTAATCGTGCACAATTCTCTTCAATAGCTTAACAAATTACCAATTGTTTATTCATTTGTAATATTTAATATTTTGAATACCCCCTTTAATCTTTATGAAACAGATGTTCATTGATGGATGCTAAAAATTATCGATGCAAACACAAAAGAGTTATGTGCTACAAAATATTAATTAATATTTCTATTTCATAAAGCCCACAAATTAATAATTATCGTTGTGAAAACTTGTATTTATGTAGGTAATTTATAATAATTATAGTGTATATGTTTTGTAATGAAGGTGGTATATGATACCTTTTCATAATAATTGTTATTTGAACCACATACACGAGCAAAATGTTCGCTTAACACGAACAATAGACTTTTCTTAGAAACGTTACGATCGTATTATCAAATAATTTAATTAATGTCAGTCAGCATTTTGTGTCTTGACAAAGAGTCATCTTGCGATGTTCGTTTATAAAATTTAACAAAATAATTATGTTCGTGAATGGATAGGTAGGTATTTATTGCTGACCAACCGTTACAAACTAATCAAAATTAGCTATTCGTATAAAATGAATCACAATATTTAAAGAATTTTTGTCGTTTGACAACTTTTTGCCACGCACTGCTTTTGTTTAGGAATTTAATTTATAGCATGGCTTTGAAATCAACGTGATGTGTAGTGTATGAGTGCAATTCCCCGACGCAATTTTGTGTTTATCTGATATAGATACCGTCCGGAAGATTTGTGAAAATCGCGAAAACTTGGAAGAAGAAGCCATGCACTGTCTAAAATAAATCGGTAATTAATAAAAAAATACATAAATTATCATAGGTAGAGTGGTTACAATTCTCAGCTGCGAATCTTAAGTCTCGGTTAAAAAACTCCCGACTCAAGCAAGTATATACTCGGCACGTTCCAGAGTGGAAGCTACTCTCGAGATCTAAATAGCCAGGTATTTCCCCAATATTATTTTCCCTTTCTTCTTCTCCTCCCCTTTACGTTCAGCCTCAGAACATGAGCTGAGGATGCCATAGTCTCACTGGTTCCAGACGATTTTGAGCAGTTGTGACTCTAGTGCGATTTTCACATAAAACAAGGAATCAACAACCACCCGACTATTATACTAAACTTGTCAGTTTTCTTGAGGGTTTTTTATTGTTAAAACATTTTACTGAAAACTTATAGATAAATGTCAAAAGCGCCTATAAATTTCCGAATGGAAAATATGTTCGTAAAAGCATCACAATTGCGAGTATAATAATATTATGCCAGCGTAATTCCTGCCCTTGCCTTGCTCAGTGAATCATTTTACTTTAGTGATTAATATTATTATTGTTCGACTTCAGCTTTCTTAGTTTGTCACCACACATTGCGGTCGGTAAGAATGTATCTTGATTTAATTATAGCTTTGGTGAATAATCTAATAGGAGAGTAAGGTTCAGAGTTATCTCCTTGTTTTTGTGGTGAGACTTGGCGCCACGGGAACTAGGCGGTGGGAGGGGGACGTCTGGGGTCAAACTGTGATGTCATGGATTCCGTAAACACCATTTGAGTCAACCTTATTTTAGTGACTGACCGAAACTAATTTTTCAGCGGAATCCGAAACCGTAACCGCATAGTTGAATTTCGGCCGAAACCGAAACTTATTTAAATAAGTTTCAAACACTATACCCTGAAGTAAGGCGATTTCATTGTTGAACTTGTAACTTAACTTTTAATTTAACTTGTAACTTAATTTGTAATTTAACTTTTAAGTTAACTTATGTTAAATAAAATTCACAATTAAATAAAAGACATCAATTTAATGAATAAATTAGTTTACTTTTAGCGTTTTTTTGGGTCGTTGTTTTGTAAGTTGCATAATTTTCGCTATATGTAGATACTTTAACATTAAAGGAATTACAAAAATACTCTTTGAACTACTAACTTTAGTAAACAAATCAGTCTTGTATTTAATAGTATTTATTTTTGACAATAGTAATACAAAAACTAATTATTATTTAAACGATAAATGAAGAGCGGTCTGTTATGTCATCTACACAGATGAACAATGATAGTCTGAGACCACCAAAAACAAAAGCAGGTATTCCTAGGCAGCGTATGAAATGGACGAACGATGTCAATATGTTCATCGTTCGTTCATATTTTTATGTAACTAAATTAGAAACAGATATGTTATTGTATAGGAAAAAATTACATTTAATTTTCTCACAAAATTATCCGATTGCCCAAGTAAACGAACAAAGATTAGCAGACCAAAAGAGGGCAATTTTCAAAAATAATTTAATTCCTGTAGTAACATTAGATCAGATAAAAAAGGAAGTAGCAGATAGATTGCAATTAGAAAATAATTTAGAACAAGTTAATACGAGTAGTAATGTTATATCAGATACATTGAACGTAGATAGTTCAGATAATATTCTAGTCGAAGAATCCAATGATATTACAGTAGACTCAAATAACTTAGACGTTATTTATAATCTTAGGGAAATCAACATTGCAAATTTAAACTTACTAGATGAAAATATTATAGAATTAGCTAACTTACTTCATAATAATATAAATAGATATATAGATATAGAGCCCACAGTTAGACCAAAATTACCAAAATTACATACGTCAAAGAAATTATCTAAATTAATTTCTGAATTAAATAATATAATTTTACCAAAAATTATATTTGATGATATTATTTTTTTAGATCTTCATACAATAGTGTATGCTAGTGCTATCACTATATGTAATAAGTTAGGAGTTAAATTAACGTCTTCTGATGATAGATCATATAATTATAGAAAACCAGAATGGCAGAGTAGATTAGAAAATGATGTAGTATTTTTAAGAAGTAGCATAGCTAGAGTAATAGAGTATAAAAATGGAAATAGAAGTAGGAATATTTTGAGACATGTAGATGTAATTGGGAGAAAATTTGGTTATAGCATTGGTAGATAGTAATAATAATGAAAATATAATCAATGATTTATTAGATTTGTTAAAACAAAAATTAGGTGTAAAAGGTAGTAGATTAAAAAGATACAATTATACGTATAATAAAAAAAATAATAATAGATTATTTCAGAAAAATGAGAAAATATTTTATTCCAAACTTGACGATAAACAAAATATTATTTCGAATAATAATAATCCGTTGCCATCTGAATCAGATATGCGCGATTTTTGGACAAATATTTGGAGTAAAGATATAAAACATAATGAGTCAGGTCCGTGGATAGAAAATGAAGAACTCAATTGTTCAGACATTGAACAAATGAGTTTTTCTGATATATCGGTTGAATTGTTAGCCAAAATTATAAAAAATACTCATAATTGGAAAGCCACGGGTTGCGATTGGATACATAATTTTTGGTATAAACGTCTGACTACTTTACATCCCCTTTTGGCAAAAAATCTTTCAAAATTTGTCAGAGAACCTCAAAATTTTCCAAATTTTCTAACTAAGGGCATTACTTATATGTTGCCTAAAAGCGAACATATTAATAATCCCTCTCAGTATAGACCCATTACATGTTTACCGACAATACATAAAATTTTAACCTCTTGCTTGACAGATTTAATATACACTCATTTAGATGAAAAAAATGTTTTATCTGAACAACAAAAAGGTTGTCGCAGAAAACATATGGGATGTTAAGAACAATTAGTTATTGATTCTGTAATTCTAAAACAGATTCAAACCCAAAAACGTAATTTACATATTTGTTATATAGATTACCAAAAAGCTTATGATAGTGTCCCGCACTCGTGGCTGATAAAAGTTTTAAATATATACAAAATTAACCCAATTATTATTAGCTTTTTGGAAAAAATTATGGCATTTTGGAATACCGATTTGCTTTTGAATTTGAAAGATAAGAAAATTATAGTACCTGGCATTTCAATAAAAAGAGGGATTTTTCAAGGAGACTCATTGAGTCCTCTTTGGTTTTGCTTAGCATTAAATCCTCTATCTAAAATGTTAATTAAAAGCAAGTTTGGAATAAAAATTAAAGGTAATACTAGAGAGAGAAATATAATTTCTCATTTATTATTTATGGATGATTTAAAATTATATTCGAATTCTGAACCAAATTTAGAGAAAATGATTAAAGTAGTTAAAAATTTTTCAGATGATATTAAAATGACTTTTGGTTTAGATAAATGTAGAACGATCCATATAGAGAAAGGTAAAATTGTAGATGGAGACGAGGGTATATTTAGCAATTTCAAAATTGAAAGTATGAAAGGGGGTGAGGTTTATAAATATTTAGGATATCCGCAATCAAATAGATTAGATCATACTAGTATTAAAAATGATATTAGGATTAAATTTAAAACTAGGATCAGAAAAATTTTGAAATGCAATCTATCTGCTAAAAATTTAGTAAAGGCGATAAATACTTGGGCAATACCTCTATTAACTTACTCATTTGGCATAATTAAATGGTCTAATACAGATTTAGATAGCTTAGAACGATTAATTAGAACTACATTAACAAAATTTCATTGTCATCATCCAAATTCAGCTATAGAACGTATTAATTTACCCAGAAATTTAGGAGGTAGAGGTATAGTCAAAATAACATCTTTAAAACATAATCAGGTAGAAATGCTAAGAAAATTTTTCCATAGGAAAGCTGATAGTTCAGAAATGCACAAAATAATATGCAAGGCAGATAGAAATATTTCACCATTAAATTTATACGACGAGAATGCCAGCATTCTTATAAATACCAACCAGGAATTATTAGATTCCTGGTCAAATAAAATTCTTCACGCAAAACACTTCAATTATCTCAACCAAACATATGTTGACAAATTTTCGTCAAACAAATGGTTGAGTATTGGAGAGTTGAGCGCAGAAATAGAAGGCTTTATGCTTGCCATACAAGATAGAGTCATTAATACTAAAAATTATAGGAAGCATATCATCAAAGATGCAAATCAAATTGATGATTTATGTAGAAAATGTTTGGCTTTTCCGGAAACTATAGAACATATTATATCGGGATGTTCTGTATTAGCGCCGTCCGAGTATACATTTAGGCACAATCAAGTTTTAAAAATAATTCACCAAAGTTTGGTAATTAAACATAACTTGATTGACTGCCGTAATGTACCATATTATGAATATGAACCAAATTCATTTTTAGAAAATGAATTTTATAAAATTTATTATGATAAAACTATTCTGACAGACAGAACAATTAGTCATAATAGATCCGATATAGTTTTGCATGACAAAATTGGGAAAATAACTTATATCATTGATGTCGCTATTCCAAATTCTTGTAATATTCAGAAAACTGTTTCTGAAAAAATAAGAAAATATACAGATTTAGGAAATGAAATTAAAAGCATTTGGCATTCTCAGACTATAAAAATATTACCATTTGTTATTTCGGCTACTGGCATTATACCTAGCTCTCTCATTCAATATTTAGGCGTATTAGATTTGTCAAAAAATTTGTACATAAAAATGCAAAAGTCGGTCATTTTAAATACATGTAGGATTACGAAAGATTTTTTAAATATTTATATTGAGGGATCAGTAGGATTTATCGGACCAGTTAGGATTTCATCAGAGCCGAACCCTCTGATATGAAAATATCTGGAGTCGGTGAAATATTTTCCCATTATGTTTCTGGTGGATTGACGTATTGTTCTTGTATTGTTTTATTCTTATATAGTGCACTTACATTGCGTTAATTTACTAGATATTCATTTGTGGAAAAGTGTGTGGAAGGGTTTAGTCTTTCATTTGGGAAAGATTCAACCCGGACATAAAATCTGGAGCACCGTAACTTTGACAAAATTAATAATATTTTTAAATTACCATATTTTGGATCGTTGAACTTTGTATTAAAATAAAATGAGATAACCTTTATATTATAGCAGCTTATTTTAAAATAATATTAAAATTATTCTAGAAGTATAGACACGCCCTCGCGTAAAGCCGAACGTGATCCGACACATCACGAACACAGTTTCTGCCGAAGCCGAAACCTCGGCCGAAATGCGTTTATTGGCCGAAACTGGCCGAAACCAAAACTTCGATCGGTCACTAAAGAATTTACGAGTCCCTACAGAAACTAATAATAACTGTAATTTAAATATTGAGCTGCACTGGATTGAAAATTTAATCTGGAAAGATCAAATAAACCTTACGGTTAAAAAAATAAAGAAATTAATTTACATATTTTAAAAAATCCTAAAGTTTCTCTCATTAGAAAATCTAACATCAGTCTACCATGCTATAGTACAGTCGAATCTCAAATACTCTGTAGTAAGCTAAGGAGCTGCATACAAAACAAATCTACTCCCTGTTGAAATTGTGCAACCTCTAATTATAAAAAAATATATTGACAAAACCACGAGATTATCCAACACACCTTATTTTTGAAGAATTTAAAGTAGATATTCAAATTTAATGATCTAATCCGAAAAAATATATTAATTCAAATAATAAAAGAAAAACAAAATCATAGCTTTTTAACTGAAAGTCTTACTCGTCAAAAACACATATTTCCAATACAAAAATGAAACACCTCATTTGCACAACATCATTACACATATCTAGGGAAAAAATACTTCAATAGCCTACCTGAAAAGATAAGAACAATCAAAAACGATTTATGCCTACTAAAGGCAATTAATACTGAGGTGGGAAGACGAGGTAAGAGGGGATGCAGCACAGCTCTCCAGGTACCAAACTGGAAGTCAGCCGCTGAGGACAGGAGGAGTTGGAGGCGACTGTTGCAGGAGACTACTATTAAATTTGTCTTTTTTTTAAGTTCCTACCATAATTAATTGTAAGATACAAAATATATTTTCATCCCGATACTCGTCCCACTTCTAATTACAAGCGCCTGCTTCTATAGAAGAGAAATAACATAAAAAAAATAATCAGTAAAAACTTATTATGTAATTTATTTTGTATTCAAAATTATTATACTTTGTAAACTGATTTTTAATAAAAAAAATTACAAAAAAAAACACTTAAAGGTTTGTGAAAACTTAGATTCTAAAGGAATAAAATAAAAAGAAAGTACAAAAGGTATAGTTTATATATCCTATTTCTTACAGTTAAACCAAGTAGCAAGAATTAGAGTAGGTACATGATAAATATAATCTTACGGTGTGTAAAATATACAAATAAAACAAGTATTTAATTTTTGTAAAGTATTCGTTAAGGTGTAGTGACGCATGACGATTTAAATTGGAGTTATATTGTATTTGTTTAATTTTACCATGGTTAATTTGATGATGGATGAGAGAAATTGAAGAAATGTAGAGTTCAATGTCTCCTTTTTCTGCCATCAACAGTCATGCTATTGTTACGGTAAAGAAAACATTACTAATTGCCAACATTATGTAAGTCTGCGACGTTTCTAAGGAATATACTTTAGTGTTTATTCAATTTCACTTCATATTATTATGTAGGTACCTACTACCTACTTATTGTTTGAGTTATTGCAACACAACACTATAGAATAAAATTAAAGATTTCGCAAGTTCAAACGAAACACTATTTTCCCCAAATGAACAGTACGGTGAAAAACCAAGAGTGAAACTTCCTGAGTGAGCTTTGTCTCCTTGTAGAGAATTTTCGTATTATTAATTTTCCAATTTCTAGTTTCGCCTTTCGCGAAGATCTCACAGTAGCCGAGCCGCGATGTGTTTTAAATGCTGTCCTCTTATTAGCGGTGATAGTTAATGATGGCCAGCTTCCTGGTATTTCAGAATCCACATTCCTTGTGAGTCGCTATTCGCTAGTGGCTAGTGGCTATGCGGCGCACCAGAGTTCAGAGCTGATCGGCGCCATATGAAACATTCTGACTGCATCTAACATACCTGGCGAATAGTCTTGGATCACCTCAAATAAACTCGTGTCAATTAAATTCATCCACATCTATTCTGCTACCCTGGAATCTAGTCATTAGTTGCCTCGCCTTCATTTATTGCCTTCTCTCGACTTACATCTCGGTGACCAGCCTAAAAAATATCGCAATAAGGTAGAAAAAAAGATAGATATACCAGACATTTTTCCCTTTTCTGCTTTTCCTCCATGAAAAGCACTGATTATAATAAATAAATCACAAATTATGATAAAAATAAAAGCTTTTAAAAATTTACAATTGCATACTTTTAACGCTCAGTAGGCACTTTTCTTCCCCCTCAGTAGGGTAGTGTCGGGGAGTAAATACATTTACACCAAACAATAATTTGCTTTCAGGAAAGTTTTCTCCGCTGTTTGTTTTTTGTGAATTTGTTTCGTTTCCACTTGAAACTCCTGTATTACTTTAGCAAACGTATAATTTCAATTAAAATGGTACATTTAAAATTTGAATTCGTATTTCCAACAGTTAATTGATTTTTATTAGGAAGATAAGAGATACGGGTAAATTCGTGAAATGGGTATTGTAACCCTTTGGAATGAATGTTTTGGAAACTTTTATTTATATTTACTTCACAAAGGGTCTATGTCGCCTTTTGGGGTGTTGTACGGAGCGTCTTTTTAAGCAAGGAAGGAAGGGAAGTTCTGGGAAGGAAATAAATATGAGGAATGGTCGGGGTGGATAGGAATCTGGAGTGAATGACGTATAAATCCACCCTTTCCACCGCATGGCGGTGAGTCAAGAGAGTCCAGTTGGATAGGTCAACCAGTTGGATAGGACTTCCGGTCTGGCACGCCTTTGGCACCTTTGGTTGTCATTTATTAGGATGAAGCTTTACGTTCATCCTACTGACTTATAATTATTATTATGGTACATAACGATGATAAGAGATTTAGAATTGATGCTGTATGTATGACTTATCTTGTTATTAATCCAAATTTCTTTTATATCTCAGATATATTTATAAGACATGCTCATGTGTGTTGCAATTTCTGTATAGTACAGTGTCGTGTATGGTCCGTAGTGTCCATACACGCACTGTCCGTGCTGTAAGCTGCCAGTATTGCGGTGCTTATTTCAATGGAGGAAATGCGAGCACAGCATTCCTAGATCTTCGCATGGGCACGTGTATTAGTATTGTTTTAGTATGGCAACTTAATTATTAATTATTGGCGATTAAATGAATCATTGTCTGCGGGTTCGGACTGCGCACTCGTCACTCTGGTCGCCGCCGCAAAGCACATCCTCATCCTGCGCGCACGTAGCTTATTCACATTTCCTGACAAACACTTCTATATTCGGTTTATGTTCAATTCACCTACTCACTACTCACCAAACGATTATGAGTCTTAGGACTATTTGGTTTAAGCTCTACTTTAATAAGTTGTTGCCAGTCACGCATAATATTAATATCGTCTGCCTAAGGAACTGAATTGCCACCATACTAAGAATTAAAAGATATTTATAATAAAGCCGTCAATTGTGTTGGGATTCCTTCAGTCTTCAGTTAGTAGTCAGTATCGACACGCGGTCAGCCGAAGGTGTTTGAAGTTTGAAGTGTTGTTTTTTATACTATTCGAATCGTCGATTTATGTTGGACATCATTATGAAGTGGGCGGATTGTGAGTTAATTCATTTCATGTAAAATCACTGTGGAATCTTTAGTATTTTTTTTATTGTAATCACTAAGATATTATTTGTGTTGGTGCGTTATTTTACCAATTTGCGGTATGGAAATTGTTTGTTAAAAATTCGCCTAAAAGTAAAAATTTAACATCTTTTAATCGTTTTAGACGCTCTTGAAAATGTATTTTTATTATTTCGTTAATCCCTAGATTTGGTTGTAAATTTCAAATGCAGTGAATATTTTCAATCTAAGAGTGTTTATTTGCTCTCATTGCAGATATGTCACCAGTCAGATGGACACATCACCGGAAGAGCTCCAGCAGCTCTCAAGAAACCAACTTGTACAATTTGTCCGAACAAATCATAATAATTGAAAAGCCTTCCCAAAGATGTCCGCGATACTTGTCTCCCCACGGGAGGAAGATCTCGCTCAACACTCCGGGGAGTTCTCCCCCGAGACACCTCACTCCCACATTCCAAAGAGATCGCTGCGGGTCCTTAGAAAAAGAACACATTTACGCCAGAGAAAAGCGCAACCCTTTACTCGACAAGGTGAAGCACACGCGGCTGTCCTGCTTCAAGGCTTCTCCGTCCCTGTCGCACGAGGACTCCACCTCAACTTCGGGCAGCGAGTGCAGCTCCTTCGGCCTCAACACCACGCACATTGACGAACCGGAGAACTTCCAATTCAGCCGAGATCCTTACAATTATAACAAGTATCTGAGACAAAGTCTTTGGAGTAAAAAGGCTTCGGAGTTAAAAATCGACGACAATGATGACGTCTTCACGTCTCTAAATCACGCTGACAGCCCTTTTACCGGTGTTCGAAGAAGATCTTCCAAAAACCCTGACCGAAGGGGATCCGACCTTCGCTGCTACAGCGCCAGCTCGGAACACGCTCAGGAAGACCATCTGATCCCTAAAGTTAAAACCACTTTATCCAAATCGAGTGATCAAATTTACGACGATGACCGTGAATTGATGCCAAAAATAGGTGATATTAGATTAATTGATTCAAAAGTCAGACGTAGAGGTGAACGAGTCAGAGTGAAGTTGGACAAGGACACCATCGGGCCGAGTTCCTGTCTCGCCGCCAAGCTGAGGGCGATGTCTGATAGATACCTCAAATCTTCTACCAATAGATTCCTCGCCAAATTGTACAAAAATAGTCCGCCAACCGAAATACCTGTAAACGAGTCAGTGAGCAGCACCCCGAGTGTGGAAAAACGTAAAAGGAGTCGCAACGGCGTCAAAGCAAAGTTACGCAGTTTCTCATACGGTGCCCTTCCGGGATTAGACGAATTCCAAAAAAGCCATAATCCCATTTACCAAGAAGATATTATAAACAATTCTTTCGGGGATGAAGAAGCGCTCATAAAAGATTCTGAAGATGCGGATTCTGGTATTCTGGTGAACGAATCTGCGACCTCGTCAATCTTCGACAGCGACCGTAACCCGTCGCGCTGCGAAAGTTCGTCGTCGCATTTCGGTCTACCCTCACACAACCGCAGCGTGTCTGGTGACCAAAGTAATTCTGTCAAAGCTCCCGGAGTGCACAAGGGCGTGGAGGAATGTGAGCCCTTCGAACGTAAACAGAATATGACTAGACACGCACAAAGAGCTTTGTCGTTGGATCGAAAAGAAATTCTTCGAAGAATACCGCGGACCGCGAACGAAACGGCGGCCGAGAGAACATTAGCACTCACCGAGCAGCAAAAAAGGCGTCAAAGACTACCGGATATGGTGGACTGCGGAATCCCTCCCATCCCGCCTTGCAGGAAGACTGGCGGAAAAGGAGCAAAAGGCGACAGACTGCAGTCCGAATTCAAAGTGGTGCGAATCGTCAGGAATGACCCATTAGACGAACTCGGCATTTTCATCGCCAAAACGAAGTTAGCTGACCAGGGGAACGTGGGATACCTCGTCGCTCATGTCGTACCTTCCGGCCTAGCTGAAAAGTAAGTCCTATTTTAATTATGTCTTCACTTGATTTACAAGAAAAAATATGAGAATACATGAGTGATCTAACAAACACACGCCATCATTCTCAGAGAAAATTGAATAACTTTTGAATTTGTGTATCCAGATTTTGATGACTGAATAATGGACTGAAAAAATACAAATATTTTATTTTATTCTTGTAATTCTTTTCACTGATTATTTATAGTTTTTAATGTAATTATAACCTTGTGCTAACAGATAAAACATTACTTTTAGGGAAGGAACACTGAAGATTGGCGATGAGATTCTGAATGTGAACGGGCGGAGGCTACGCGGCCTGACTATGGCGGAAGCGAGAGAAACCCTGCGCGGGGGAACTTCAGAAATAGATCTCGTTATTTGCAGATTCCACGAAAAAACTTCCAGCCCCACGACGAGTAGGAAATCTTCAATGAAAGCCAAGTACAAAAACAACTTAAAAATGAAAGAAAGTCCCGTGGATTACGAAAATACATTCATCAATGGACAGCACGAGAACATAATATACGCCAACAGGAATGATATAATGATTCAGGCCCAGAGCACTCCCAAGCTCAACCGGCTGTCCATGCCGCCTAGCACGTGTCCGGCCTTCAGCCAGCTGGATGCAAAGGCTGACGACATCGACATCGGGACAGAGACAGAGACAGATGCGGGGACCGCGGGTGCGTCATCTCCGGCTGCGACATTCAAAAGCGCGGCTCTATCGGCGGACGATTCGTCCGAATACAGTCCGAGTCCCTTATCTAAAAAGCGTAATCACTTCCAGAAAAACAACAATAGCAACTACAGCAGCATGAATAACAAAATGTTGCGCAGGCAAGTCGTCAGTTATGGCGGGGCCGCCAGAGGAAACGCCGTCAACGAGGGACTGAGCCTGAGCTGCGCCGCAGAGACTATGGACATCGACGTCCCTGGCACTCCGGGGAAGGTGTACAGGAAGCTGACCACCAAGGACGCCGAGTCGCTGGAGTCGCGAGTGGGGAAGGACGGTATCTCCGCTGCCAACTTCTGCACGCTGCCGCGTCGGCCCCGCTCCACCGTCTGCAGCTTTCACACCGTCATCTTCCAGAAGGGTCCGGGCAAGAAGTCTCTGGGCTTCACCATCGTGGGCGGGCGCGACTCGCCGCGCGGAGCCCTCGGCATCTTCATCAAGAGCATCCTCCCCAATGGCCAGGCAGCTGATGACGGCAGATTGAGAGCAGGTAACACTTATCTCACTTTCATTTAAGGTCAATGCTCTGATTGTGATTATTCTTACTTCATTATTATTTACTCTGCCCTGAGTGCACTGAGCCTGAATTACATTATGTGCAATATTACTGTGTGTCATAATGTTTTGTGTAACGTTTTCTTGTGCATTAGATCGAATATCTTTACGTAATATTTCATCCTTATTACTTAAATGATTTATTAATAATTATCTTTACAAAAAAAAACATAAACCAAATAACTTAAATAGTTTCAGTTTCATTTACTTACTCCGTTTATTATTAGGTAACTAATTTATTCCATAAATTTTTACCAACATAATTTTTTTTTCTGGTAGGCAGTTTTAGATAGGTACCTACTCTTAGCAAAACAGTAAAAAATCTTTAAATTTTTTGAAATAGCAAACTTAATAAACAAAGAAATTCTTAATAATATATTTTTTTATAAAAGCTCCACACAGGAGGCCTTGAGGAAAAAAAATCTCAGGGATGCTTGATGGAGGGTCTTTTTAGGGAAAGGAAGGAGAGGAAGTTTTGGGAAGGAAAAAGGTATGAGGGGTGGGTAGAAATCTGGGGTTCAATGTGTCCAGGAGTGAGAGACGTACAAATCCATCCCTTCCACTATGGTGCAAGGTGATGGATCGAGAGAGTCAGCCTGGAAAGGACTAGATTATGTCTGCCTCAGGCAGTCCCTCACGATCCGGCTCACCACGTAGCAGGTGAGCTAATAATGCCACCAAAACCTAGACAAACATCACCCTAAAAACCCGGGCACCCCTGCTAAATCACCAAATGTAGCGAACCGCTTAGGGTGACCTATGGTAGGGGTATTAATTTAGGAAAATAACAAACTATTTAATAAAAATAATCAACATGTTTCAAAGCTAATGGTTTCTTCATCAGGTGTGATGAATCGCAGTGGATACGAAAATATAGTAGCTTCCACCTTACGAATGAATAAATAATAATTCAGAATTATAACGAAATCAACACACTAGCGACATCTAGCTGATTAAGTTTGATTGGGCCATGGAGACTGCAGAGATCTATAATTATTAAATTAATGTCAAGTTTTGATAAATAGAACACAGAGGGATCCAATTATAAACACTTAAGATTGATCTACCAATCAGAGAAGGGGGAGGTTACCTTTTTCAAGACAAAGAGATGGACTTTGGACTAGACCATTAGTCTGAGATTTATGGGGTAAAAATCATCATCAACCCGAGAGATCAATACGCTTTAAGATAAACACAATCCCACGTTCGGTGCATTTGGTACAATGACCCTAATTGTAAAGGTAAATATTGAGTACAACAGAGGAATCGACAACCGCAGTTAACGAACAAATAAATCCATATTATGTTGAAAAAATGATGCAATAAAATAGCAAGGAAATATAATGAACGGAAGATTAAAGAAAAGACCTGGAAAACGTGGGAAAAGCTACTGTAGGGATACTCAATTGCATAACGAGAACGTGAAGAACAAAAGGAGGCCAGATTCAGAGGAAAACGTACGTTTGATATTTAAAAGAAAGAAAAACGATGGAAATTAGGAATGTCACTTTTAAATGAAGCAATACGGTCAGGGAAAACGATTTGAAAAGAAAATCTAATAAAAAAAAACGGACATTTAAACGGAAGTATTTATTGAACAATATAAGATTTCGACTTAATTTTGCGTTTTCAGACGAGTTTAAATAGATATCGTTATATATTTGAAATAGGATGGTTATTCTAGTTATATTACGTTAGATTAATTCAAAGGAAGGGATCGTTTTTACGTCATTTGCTATGAGAAAATACTATAGACGATAGAACAAATTGCTGAGGCAATTGATGTAAAAAAAGGTTGTCGACCCCACATGTATATTGTTGATATAAACAAGGAATATTCGAACATGCCTTTTGTTTATTTAAGGCCCATTATCCATTAAAAAGGGTCATAAAAATTAACATTGCTCTTACCTAGTATTTAGATTATAGAATTTCCGTAAAATTTAATTATAAACACATTAAAATGGATTTATCGCCAAGTATGTAGAAATCGTAATGTATACACACGTCAGGGCTTGCAGTTTATGGGATTTTGAACAAGAGAGAGATGGAAAATTGGGCGGAATTTGATCGAAGTAGTTAACTTGATAGATATCCCAGGATAGGAATAGTTAGTGGGCCGGAAAACACCATAAATAATATATCAAAAAGGGAAAAAAGGGTTTTAGCGGGAGATGGAATCACGGCAAAAAGGCAAACGTCAAATTTCAATAAAGGGATCATTGGGTTAGGGGTGGGGGGAGAGAACGGAAAACCGACATAACCGGAAAACTCAGATAAGGAAATGGGAAAAACTCAAAACGTTATAAGTAGAGTAGATACGGAACCAGTTTATGATTCCTTATTAACAACGAAGGGAAAATCATTTAAGAATAGTTGTTAAAACGCCGTTACTTGAAGGTAAATTAGGTGGGAAAATGGAAAAGTTGAATATGACACATAAATAATGGAAATACGGTTCTGAGACATAAGTAGAGACAATACAGCTTAAAATTGAATTGATTCATATAGGAAACATGAAAATGTGGGGAGATTTAGGGAAATGAAAATTGGAAAATGCGTAATGAAGATTTCGACATGAGTTTGTTCGTGTTCTGGTAACGATAAACCAAATTGAGAATTACATACAGTTTATTGAAGACGTACCTATTATATATTGAGAGAAAAAAGGACACGAAAATCATGATATTTTAGTTAAATTTGTAAGACCTGAAGACAAAGGAACGACGGGGCAAAATTTGACATAATGGTAGGTTCGACACTGGAACAATTTACGTAAGAGACGGAAGATTTCTAAAATCGAGGGGGCCGGACTTAACACGTTGATACGAATATAACAGAATTGATATATGAAATCTCGAGTTGTTAGAGTTTGAATTAGAAAATCAATGAACGCGTAATTAAGATGTTCTAATCCTGGAGGTACATATAAAACCTAGGACTTAGAAGAATCGGGATCAGTTTTCGGTGTTAGTTGTCGTGAAGGAGTCGTCGGGGACCAATCGTCGGGTTAAAACGTGGAAGTTACGTGACGTAGCGTCTAAAACGGTTATTAGTTGAAAATTTCTTAAGTGTTGTAAAATTTTGAGACTTAGAAAAATTCGGAGTGGGAATTCTGGGACTTATAAAAATTACGGTCGTGATTAAATCTGTGGAGTGTTGAAAATTAAATAAAGTGTTTTATATAGTTTTACAATAAATTCAACTTGTCATTAAAATAAAAAGTTTATATAGTGTAGCGAATTTAAAAAGAAACAACAGTGTTTAAAGAATTTTATAACAGCAGTGAATAATAATATATTTATTTATAAATTCAACTTGTCATTAAAATAAAAAGTTTATATAGTGTAGCGAATTTAAAAAGAAACAACAGTGTTTAAAGAATTTTATAACAGCAGTGAATAATAATATATTTATTTATAAGTTCAACTTGTCATTAAAATAAAAAGTTTATATAGTGTAGCGAATTTAAAGAAAATCAACAGTGTTTAAAGAATTTTATAACAGCAGTGAATAATAATATATTTATTTATAAATTCAACTTGTCATTAAAATAAAAGGTTTATATAGTGTAGCGAATTTAAAGAAAATCAACAGTGTTTAAAGAATTTTATAACAGCAGTGAATAATAATATATTTATTTATAAATTCAACTTGTCATTAAAATAAAAGGTTTATATAGTGTAGCGAATTTAAAAAGAAACAACAGTGTTTAAAGAATTTTATAACAGCATTGAATAATAATATATCTATTTATAAATTCAACTTATCATTAAAATAAAAAAAGGGGTCCTTCGACAACTGGCAAGGTTGATTAAAACGTCGCGCATGTTGTGAGAATTACCCTGGTAATTAATTAATAGAATCTAGAATCAGTTTTTATACTTAAAAATTTCAGTGGTAAAATAGAGTCTACAATCAGTTTATACTTTGATAAAACAGGGAGTGAAGTGCCCGGATAGGGTTAATCGTGCAATTTAACGGAGTGTATGATCTTATAATAAATCTAAAATCAGTGTTTGCAATAATTTCCGATTCAATAAAATCTAATAATTAATTAATTAATTACAAATTCAATGCGGGAGGAGTTTAATATAGTGTGTTTGAATTGCTTTAAATTTGTTCTATGAAGGTTAAAATAGAGTTATTTAGTCCGAGGTTATATAAAGAAAATTACAGTCTAATAAGTTTCATTAAATAAAAAATTTACGTTTAGGTCGAAAGTTGGAAATTTTATTACGAGATATTAATTATCGTTAGGTGACAACGCAATAATAATAATTGATCCGAAATCTGGAAAATACTTAACATAATTAGATAGGATCGTTCTTCTTCAATAATAACGGCAGATATTAAAGGAAAACGTGAGGATTTTTACATCAGAGATCTATTCAAAGGAGAAAGGAAGGAGATGAGTAGTTACACAGGTAGTATGGATGCTCTAATAAGTTTCTCGCCGATGATAGTAACCCGGTGGAGCCGAAATTAAGACATTAGAGCTTGGTGAGTCCTTACAATATTTAAGCTTTTACAGGTTCCTGTGGATATCCTGACACTGATGGACGTAACGCCAAGAAAGGGTAAATAAATAACTAACCAATTTATTAGCATTCGCATGTCACACCTCCCATACGGAATGAAATGTTGCTAAACAAATACTTAACACATAATTAGATAGAAACGCATCACTAAACCAATTTTGGTATCTTAGCGTATTTGTAAGATAAATACCTATTGTTTCTTTTCACTAGCACGATTAGGGTATGGTTATATGACCTTCGATAGTGTACAAAAATTTCGATTTGAGTTCAAGGCCATCCATTGACCCAGTCACCTAAATTCATTAACGAATAAACAAAACAAAACTTAACGTCAGGGACAAGTTTATCAATTATAGCTTGAGATGAAATCTGCGGTCAATATGTGAAGGCGACATTGACGTTAAATTCACTCAATTCTAAACGACTTGATTTTACTAGAGCGATCGCCAATAGGTAGCATTGATTCAGCATGCAAAAATTTCGCAAAGTAAAGTACTGCGACTAGCTTCAAACTCTAAGAGAGCACATCACAATTATTCAGGAGGTCATTGATTCAATGTCGACTTGATTTATCTCATTTTTAAATCTTTCTTATAGGAAGTAGGTATCCAAGAACCCATAAATACCCATTATCCTAAATACCTAACACACGAGGAGCTAGTGACCTCATTTAAACAACACTGGTGTTCAAATACTCATACAGTCCTGAATCCTAACTTGTCTTCGAACGTAAACTTCAAGGCTTCTGTATGTAGGTATGAGCCATCTGGAAATGTAAGTGTCAACCTTTCTCGAACGGACGGCTTTGATCTTGTGGCGGTATTGTCGAGGTGGGCATGCGGGGAAGAGGAAGGACGTATGCGGACAGTACGCTGACGCGGCATTAAAGCCACAGGTTATTTGCATACCGTGAGTCTTGTCGAACCTGAAAGCAAACATAAGGTTCACGAGGTGAGTTTTATGTCAGCTAGTCAGAGGTGGAATGTAACGCTGGGTCGGTTACGTGGGAGGAAGGATCTGCCCGTCACAAGCTTACGCCACATTTAGCGGATAGAGGCATGATAAGGGAAGACATGAAATACCCCTTCTAGACTCAGTAGAGTTAAATTCAATCCGGCGGAGATGGAAGTCGGAGTGAGGCAGAAAAACGGCATGAAGACTTGGTATTCCCCCATCTGGCGTGAAGAGTCCCTTTCGTAACAAGAGACGCTCGTCGAAGAGAGTAAAACTCGGACTTAAGGATAAGCTTAGCAAACGTACTTGGGAGAATCCGGTTTGGAATTGTTGTTCATCGGTTTTCACTTGGTTAGCGGAGGTGCCGACTTTTTAAGCAAACATATTATCCCCTCCCCATATCCCTCCATTCCTGCTCTTTCAACAATTTTCGCGAATACTAACCAATAGCACTAACTATGACTACAAACACATTATGTTAGGAGAAGTTGCAGACAAGGACTTCAATTGAGAAAACTGGACCTTCGAGTTCGATCATCCTAAGGTGAGGTTTACTTTCTTGAAATGTTTAATTTATTAACTGTTGTTTATGTTATCGATGTATCAGCGGTGATAGGAAGAATTAAATAAACACACTAAATTCCTATGGAAATCAAATAGACACAAGGTTTAGGGCGGGGGTAGTTTATCAAACTCGGTTAAATATTCTAAAATAATAATAAATAAATTGATCGGAAAATTCTCACCCTTTCTCTAAAAGAATCTATGGGTTACCACACGTAATACATTATCTTCTCTACATATGTGTGCATATTAAGTATGCAAACAGATGTAAAATCTAAAACAAAAAATTTACACAACGCAGATTATAGAAATAATGTGAACAAAAATCTTAAATCTTGATTACTGTGAGAAAATCGCAGGGATTTAAGAAGATAGGGTAGGTTTAGTTAGATTATAAGGTATAGGGGTTTAGAAATCACGAGCCTGAGGTAGAAATAAACCGAAAGGAGGGTTGAGTCAGGCCATCATACCTAGTGGTGTGATCAGTAGGACATAAGGGTAGAATTATGAGCGTGGCTACGAGACAGGAGCTACGAGATTTAAACTACGAGGTAGAAGCTTAGAAAAGTAAATCAGCTAGGTAGGGTTCATCACAATTGGAGTCAAAAGCCAAGAGTGGCACCTCATTACAACTGTTGCCGCGTGACCAGGAGAGTTAAGGTTACAAGTTGAGAGAATTCTGAGATATTATAAAAATAAAATAGAATGAACAAATAAATGAAATTATAATTAATTGGAAAAAAAAAAGTGAATATTTTAAACGAAAAGTGAAAAACGTGCCATTAAAACAACTTCAGATTACATAAAACAAGTGGAATAAAAAATTCGCATCATTAAATTATACAGTAGAAATATAACAATAAATCAAAAAAATAATTTAAACGAAAAGTGAAAAACGTGCCTTTAAAACATCTTCATTAAACGTGATACAAGTGGAAAAAAAAAACGTACCATTAAATAAAACAGTCGAAAAAAAAAATAATAACTCAAAAACCAAATATTTTAAAACGAAAAGTGAAAAACGTGCCTTATACCAGATAAAAATCATAAATCACATAACGCCTAGGAATGTTGACCCAGATTTAGAAGGGTGGTGCGTATTGAAAAAAAAAAGCCGTTATATAAATAAAAGCGCATTCCTTCGGTGATCAATAAAATTATCATTCAAATTGGTTCATTGACTGAAGCCCGAATGTAAACAAGCGATTGAATAGACACCGTCGCGAGGGTATGTTTGTGTTGCCACAAACATAAGTGGTCTTACTGATAAATATGTTCGTAACAGAATAGATAAATCTTTGTTATGTTCGCATTGGAACATCTCGAGATATTACTTTAAATAATAAAGAGATACTTAGATAGTTAATCAAATGACGTTGTTTATGTTAATAGTGGTCGAGGGTATTATTGGTTCCTTCGAGTTGAAGGATTTTATAAATAAATACTTCTTTTGACACGGCGACATAAAAATAAATAAAATCAACATAACATACAAAGCAAAGGACGGATAAAAATAAAATAAAATATTACACATAAAACATAAAAGTGAGCTTTTCAAATCGTTGCATTCAAACATTTAACAGGGGTGGATTGGACCTTTAGATACACCATTACATAGATGTCAGCTGAATAAATTAGAAATTTAGCCTTACTGGGGGTTGGCATATTTCTCGGGTGACCGGTTTATTTCCGATTTGCAATAAAGAGCAAATAAGCGGAGTGGTTTAAAACGCATACGAATTTAGGAGGGGGGGGGCTTGTTTAAAACGGGGTTTAGGTACATTATACAATTGTGTATACGTGCAAATAAATAAATAAACAAACAAAGCCGGTGTGAAAAAAAAAAAAATGAGATAGTAAACGTTATGGAGTGCATTCGGATGAGTAAACATACAACATAGATCAAATAAACCTCAGATAAAAGATAAATAAGAACAGCATATGAAGAGATTACATAAAAGTTGATCCCATTCAAAAAAAAAAAAAGGGGTGTGTATGTGTGCATATATGTGTAATACGTGTATGTTCATATGCGCATTGTTGCCATTAAAACGTTCCTGCGAGAAAAATTCGTGTGGAATTCTAGAATCGCGAAAAAAAAAATATATATATATATGAATAAGGAAAATCAAAGGTTGGAAACCGTCTCGATGAAGAAGAGGGAGTAAGGGTCATAGGGGGGAAGGTATAGGGGTAAGAATCTTAGGGGGGTAGGACAAAGAGTAGGGACAGCAACTGACGTAAGTTAGCCGACTTAAATAGGCCATTGGGTAGACAAGAGTAAATTGAAAAATGGTTTCAGCTCAGAGGAACACCGAACAGGATTCTACGATATGAAATAGTGAAAGGTAGGGGCGCGCAACCAGTTAGAATTTCGAAAAAAAAAAAATGCAAATAAGAATAAAGAAGACTTAAAGAAAATTGTAGAAAATTAGATTGCCTATGTTTAGTTTTAATTCCATCAACTAACACTAGGAGGCGTGTTTACCGCTGGAATTATAACTATAGGGGGGCTGTGATGAATCGCAGTGGATACGAAAATATAGTAGCTTCCACCTTACGAATGAATAAATAATAATTCAGAATTATAACGAAATCAACACACTAGCGACATCTAGCTGATTAAGTTTGATTGGGCCATGGAGACTGCAGAGATCTATAATTATTAAATTAATGTCAAGTTTTGATAAATAGAACACAGAGGGATCCAATTATAAACACTTAAGATTGATCTACCAATCAGAGAAGGGGGAGGTTACCTTTTTCAAGACAAAGAGATGGACTTTGGACTAGACCATTAGTCTGAGATTTATGGGGTAAAAATCATCATCAACCCGAGAGATCAATACGCTTTAAGATAAACACAATCCCACGTTCGGTGCATTTGGTACAATGACCCTAATTGTAAAGGTAAATATTGAGTACAACAGAGGAATCGACAACCGCAGTTAACGAACAAATAAATCCATATTATGTTGAAAAAATGATGCAATAAAATAGCAAGGAAATATAATGAACGGAAGATTAAAGAAAAGACCTGGAAAACGTGGGAAAAGCTACTGTAGGGATACTCAATTGCATAACGAGAACGTGAAGAACAAAAGGAGGCCAGATTCAGAGGAAAACGTACGTTTGATATTTAAAAGAAAGAAAAACGATGGAAATTAGGAATGTCACTTTTAAATGAAGCAATACGGTCAGGGAAAACGATTTGAAAAGAAAATCTAATAAAAAAAAACGGACATTTAAACGGAAGTATTTATTGAACAATATAAGATTTCGACTTAATTTTGCGTTTTCAGACGAGTTTAAATAGATATCGTTATATATTTGAAATAGGATGGTTATTCTAGTTATATTACGTTAGATTAATTCAAAGGAAGGGATCGTTTTTACGTCATTTGCTATGAGAAAATACTATAGACGATAGAACAAATTGCTGAGGCAATTGATGTAAAAAAAGGTTGTCGACCCCACATGTATATTGTTGATATAAACAAGGAATATTCGAACATGCCTTTTGTTTATTTAAGGCCCATTATCCATTAAAAAGGGTCATAAAAATTAACATTGCTCTTACCTAGTATTTAGATTATAGAATTTCCGTAAAATTTAATTATAAACACATTAAAATGGATTTATCGCCAAGTATGTAGAAATCGTAATGTATACACACGTCAGGGCTTGCAGTTTATGGGATTTTGAACAAGAGAGAGATGGAAAATTGGGCGGAATTTGATCGAAGTAGTTAACTTGATAGATATCCCAGGATAGGAATAGTTAGTGGGCCGGAAAACACCATAAATAATATATCAAAAAGGGAAAAAAGGGTTTTAGCGGGAGATGGAATCACGGCAAAAAGGCAAACGTCAAATTTCAATAAAGGGATCATTGGGTTAGGGGTGGGGGGAGAGAACGGAAAACCGACATAACCGGAAAACTCAGATAAGGAAATGGGAAAAACTCAAAACGTTATAAGTAGAGTAGATACGGAACCAGTTTATGATTCCTTATTAACAACGAAGGGAAAATCATTTAAGAATAGTTGTTAAAACGCCGTTACTTGAAGGTAAATTAGGTGGGAAAATGGAAAAGTTGAATATGACACATAAATAATGGAAATACGGTTCTGAGACATAAGTAGAGACAATACAGCTTAAAATTGAATTGATTCATATAGGAAACATGAAAATGTGGGGAGATTTAGGGAAATGAAAATTGGAAAATGCGTAATGAAGATTTCGACATGAGTTTGTTCGTGTTCTGGTAACGATAAACCAAATTGAGAATTACATACAGTTTATTGAAGACGTACCTATTATATATTGAGAGAAAAAAGGACACGAAAATCATGATATTTTAGTTAAATTTGTAAGACCTGAAGACAAAGGAACGACGGGGCAAAATTTGACATAATGGTAGGTTCGACACTGGAACAATTTACGTAAGAGACGGAAGATTTCTAAAATCGAGGGGGCCGGACTTAACACGTTGATACGAATATAACAGAATTGATATATGAAATCTCGAGTTGTTAGAGTTTGAATTAGAAAATCAATGAACGCGTAATTAAGATGTTCTAATCCTGGAGGTACATATAAAACCTAGGACTTAGAAGAATCGGGATCAGTTTTCGGTGTTAGTTGTCGTGAAGGAGTCGTCGGGGACCAATCGTCGGGTTAAAACGTGGAAGTTACGTGACGTAGCGTCTAAAACGGTTATTAGTTGAAAATTTCTTAAGTGTTGTAAAATTTTGAGACTTAGAAAAATTCGGAGTGGGAATTCTGGGACTTATAAAAATTACGGTCGTGATTAAATCTGTGGAGTGTTGAAAATTAAATAAAGTGTTTTATATAGTTTTACAATAAATTCAACTTGTCATTAAAATAAAAAGTTTATATAGTGTAGCGAATTTAAAAAGAAACAACAGTGTTTAAAGAATTTTATAACAGCAGTGAATAATAATATATTTATTTATAAATTCAACTTGTCATTAAAATAAAAAGTTTATATAGTGTAGCGAATTTAAAAAGAAACAACAGTGTTTAAAGAATTTTATAACAGCAGTGAATAATAATATATTTATTTATAAGTTCAACTTGTCATTAAAATAAAAAGTTTATATAGTGTAGCGAATTTAAAGAAAATCAACAGTGTTTAAAGAATTTTATAACAGCAGTGAATAATAATATATTTATTTATAAATTCAACTTGTCATTAAAATAAAAGGTTTATATAGTGTAGCGAATTTAAAGAAAATCAACAGTGTTTAAAGAATTTTATAACAGCAGTGAATAATAATATATTTATTTATAAATTCAACTTGTCATTAAAATAAAAGGTTTATATAGTGTAGCGAATTTAAAAAGAAACAACAGTGTTTAAAGAATTTTATAACAGCATTGAATAATAATATATCTATTTATAAATTCAACTTATCATTAAAATAAAAAAAGGGGTCCTTCGACAACTGGCAAGGTTGATTAAAACGTCGCGCATGTTGTGAGAATTACCCTGGTAATTAATTAATAGAATCTAGAATCAGTTTTTATACTTAAAAATTTCAGTGGTAAAATAGAGTCTACAATCAGTTTATACTTTGATAAAACAGGGAGTGAAGTGCCCGGATAGGGTTAATCGTGCAATTTAACGGAGTGTATGATCTTATAATAAATCTAAAATCAGTGTTTGCAATAATTTCCGATTCAATAAAATCTAATAATTAATTAATTAATTACAAATTCAATGCGGGAGGAGTTTAATATAGTGTGTTTGAATTGCTTTAAATTTGTTCTATGAAGGTTAAAATAGAGTTATTTAGTCCGAGGTTATATAAAGAAAATTACAGTCTAATAAGTTTCATTAAATAAAAAATTTACGTTTAGGTCGAAAGTTGGAAATTTTATTACGAGATATTAATTATCGTTAGGTGACAACGCAATAATAATAATTGATCCGAAATCTGGAAAATACTTAACATAATTAGATAGGATCGTTCTTCTTCAATAATAACGGCAGATATTAAAGGAAAACGTGAGGATTTTTACATCAGAGATCTATTCAAAGGAGAAAGGAAGGAGATGAGTAGTTACACAGGTAGTATGGATGCTCTAATAAGTTTCTCGCCGATGATAGTAACCCGGTGGAGCCGAAATTAAGACATTAGAGCTTGGTGAGTCCTTACAATATTTAAGCTTTTACAGGTTCCTGTGGATATCCTGACACTGATGGACGTAACGCCAAGAAAGGGTAAATAAATAACTAACCAATTTATTAGCATTCGCATGTCACACCTCCCATACGGAATGAAATGTTGCTAAACAAATACTTAACACATAATTAGATAGAAACGCATCACTAAACCAATTTTGGTATCTTAGCGTATTTGTAAGATAAATACCTATTGTTTCTTTTCACTAGCACGATTAGGGTATGGTTATATGACCTTCGATAGTGTACAAAAATTTCGATTTGAGTTCAAGGCCATCCATTGACCCAGTCACCTAAATTCATTAACGAATAAACAAAACAAAACTTAACGTCAGGGACAAGTTTATCAATTATAGCTTGAGATGAAATCTGCGGTCAATATGTGAAGGCGACATTGACGTTAAATTCACTCAATTCTAAACGACTTGATTTTACTAGAGCGATCGCCAATAGGTAGCATTGATTCAGCATGCAAAAATTTCGCAAAGTAAAGTACTGCGACTAGCTTCAAACTCTAAGAGAGCACATCACAATTATTCAGGAGGTCATTGATTCAATGTCGACTTGATTTATCTCATTTTTAAATCTTTCTTATAGGAAGTAGGTATCCAAGAACCCATAAATACCCATTATCCTAAATACCTAACACACGAGGAGCTAGTGACCTCATTTAAACAACACTGGTGTTCAAATACTCATACAGTCCTGAATCCTAACTTGTCTTCGAACGTAAACTTCAAGGCTTCTGTATGTAGGTATGAGCCATCTGGAAATGTAAGTGTCAACCTTTCTCGAACGGACGGCTTTGATCTTGTGGCGGTATTGTCGAGGTGGGCATGCGGGGAAGAGGAAGGACGTATGCGGACAGTACGCTGACGCGGCATTAAAGCCACAGGTTATTTGCATACCGTGAGTCTTGTCGAACCTGAAAGCAAACATAAGGTTCACGAGGTGAGTTTTATGTCAGCTAGTCAGAGGTGGAATGTAACGCTGGGTCGGTTACGTGGGAGGAAGGATCTGCCCGTCACAAGCTTACGCCACATTTAGCGGATAGAGGCATGATAAGGGAAGACATGAAATACCCCTTCTAGACTCAGTAGAGTTAAATTCAATCCGGCGGAGATGGAAGTCGGAGTGAGGCAGAAAAACGGCATGAAGACTTGGTATTCCCCCATCTGGCGTGAAGAGTCCCTTTCGTAACAAGAGACGCTCGTCGAAGAGAGTAAAACTCGGACTTAAGGATAAGCTTAGCAAACGTACTTGGGAGAATCCGGTTTGGAATTGTTGTTCATCGGTTTTCACTTGGTTAGCGGAGGTGCCGACTTTTTAAGCAAACATATTATCCCCTCCCCATATCCCTCCATTCCTGCTCTTTCAACAATTTTCGCGAATACTAACCAATAGCACTAACTATGACTACAAACACATTATGTTAGGAGAAGTTGCAGACAAGGACTTCAATTGAGAAAACTGGACCTTCGAGTTCGATCATCCTAAGGTGAGGTTTACTTTCTTGAAATGTTTAATTTATTAACTGTTGTTTATGTTATCGATGTATCAGCGGTGATAGGAAGAATTAAATAAACACACTAAATTCCTATGGAAATCAAATAGACACAAGGTTTAGGGCGGGGGTAGTTTATCAAACTCGGTTAAATATTCTAAAATAATAATAAATAAATTGATCGGAAAATTCTCACCCTTTCTCTAAAAGAATCTATGGGTTACCACACGTAATACATTATCTTCTCTACATATGTGTGCATATTAAGTATGCAAACAGATGTAAAATCTAAAACAAAAAATTTACACAACGCAGATTATAGAAATAATGTGAACAAAAATCTTAAATCTTGATTACTGTGAGAAAATCGCAGGGATTTAAGAAGATAGGGTAGGTTTAGTTAGATTATAAGGTATAGGGGTTTAGAAATCACGAGCCTGAGGTAGAAATAAACCGAAAGGAGGGTTGAGTCAGGCCATCATACCTAGTGGTGTGATCAGTAGGACATAAGGGTAGAATTATGAGCGTGGCTACGAGACAGGAGCTACGAGATTTAAACTACGAGGTAGAAGCTTAGAAAAGTAAATCAGCTAGGTAGGGTTCATCACAATTGGAGTCAAAAGCCAAGAGTGGCACCTCATTACACAGGATACCTAAAATATACTAAAAATTAACACATTAAAGAATAGACAAATAATTACATAAAATAAATAAAATTATAACGAAAAAATTATTGTTTGCATACAAATTATATTATGACAAACAACAGAATTTTTCATTAGAAACATTTTAATAATTATTAAATGTTAACTTCTTAGTACGCCAGTCTTCTGGCATATAGCGATTCCCATCACCCTATTAAAAAATTGTATAAAAAATAAACTTTTATTTTTGAACCGTAGGTGACGAGGTGTTGGCGGTGAACGGCATTGTGTGCCACGACCTGGCGCACAGCGAGGCCGTGGCACTCTTCAAGGGGATCCGCTCCGGCTCTGTCGCTCTGCACGTCTGCCGCAGGGCCAAACCTAAAGACACGTAAGCAAACACCAACTATTGTCTTCTTTCATTTTATTATAATATCTGACATTTTTTTCTATCATCATACTTTCTTTGTACTTTAACCCTTAGCGGAACTTCTAAATTTTGAACTGAATGAAAAAAATGTCAATATTATTAAAAAAAATTATGAAGTTTTTGGCAAGGAAAATATTTGGCAGTATTAGTTACTTCAATATGTATAGGTTATTTTAAAAAGCTCACTGCTACGCTAGGTTATAATTATTTTGTTTGTGTTTTCACTAAGGGTTTAACGCTTAGAAATATGTAAATTTTTTAAGATAATATCTATTCCGATGCCAAGTTGATAAATTTAATACATAGCTTTCATGCAACTGCAATATGTCAAAATCCACAAAATACAAATTTTACAAGAAAGCGAAAAAAAAGCATAACTTCACAAATAATAAACATAAATATTATGGCTTCCGACATACAACCTTAGAAAATATTATGTAAAATCTAAAAATGTGTTGATGTAACATGTCGTATCGTACATAATGGAGATTACAATGCTTGCAATACTTATTGCAACTAAGCGATTTTAACCCAAGTGGGTTAAGATATGTATGTTGATAGAAATAGATATTAAACTATTTTTCTGTGTTATGATATTTTGCCAGATGATATGTTACGTTACCACCAATACACTGGAAAAATAATAAAAAAAAGCATTTTTGCATATGTTGTGGCTTACGATATATTGCGGTTACACGGACGATTTATGAAATTCCTTCGATTCTGAATATATGCTCTGAAAATTATAAAAAACACAACTGGTTCTTTTATAGGTACTTACAGTGTTTTATTAAATATCTTGCGCCCTTGAGGTGATTTTTCACAAAAGCAGCACTCTACAAATTATGCAATTATTATTATTATCTTCACATCAGTCGTTTACGCCTATTCGTTTTTGTCATTGTTCGATTTTGGAAAGGAAAAATGGCTAAAGCACCGTACAGCTGTGATATTAAAGATGAACCGACACAAGAGGCTATATTGTTCGTTTGTGCTTGAGTTCACCAAGTCAAGTTTTCTAGATTTTCCCACGTGTTCCGGCAAACTCTAGAAAATTTGATTCTTATTATAGCTTATTGTGTAGGTTCATCTTTAACGTCACAGCTGTATGGCACTTTAGCCATTTTCCCTTTCCAACGTAGACATTAATCCTCGGTTAATATATCGGGGCGCACCGATGAATAGACTCTTCTATTTTTAATATTAGCACGCTCCCTGCATCATTCGTAAATACATATATCTGTTTCAATCCATCCTAAGTTCCTCAGTAATCTTCTTCTTTTTGAATGCTTATAACGAAGCCTCAACCACTTGGGCCAAACAATTTAATTTTTACTCCATATGTTCTATATGTAAATCTCTATAAGAAAGATTTTAAATCTACTACTACACTTTTGAATAAACCCTAAGATTTTTCTTATCTTACTTCCATTGTGTGGCTCCGAACAGTGTCAGATTTACTGATGATATAAATAAGCTAAGCTTATACCTCGGTTTATATAGGTTCCATAGTCCATACACCAAACTTACTGGTTTAAGTTGATGACCCTTCTTGTAGTCAAACATGCCTGTAGCGTAGGCCAAAGTAAAGTCAAATTTAATGAATCGTTAAAAATTGTCCTCTCTTCATCATGTAGTTAATGAAAATGCTTGTTGTAGTTATTATATATAGTAATTGTAGTTATTGAAAATGCTTGTTCATTTTTTTCCACAGTTTTTGTAAAATAATTTGTGATTTTTTTTTCAGATCTGCCAAGGCCAAATCCTGCACAGACCTCATCCAGTCGGGAGATTAAGTAATTGAATAGTTCAACATTGTATTTTATATAATTGCAGTAATTGATTAATTGTGATGTTCAATTATAAAGATAAGTTAATAATGCATTTTATCAAATTATGTGTCAATTTTATCTCAAGTCTGTAGATTTTTGTATATTTTTCTCTTACTCATAAATCTGAATATTGTATTGTAAAAAGCGCGTGTACCTTAAATGAAGTAATTTATATTTAATCCATTATTAACTATACAGATTTTAATGTGTAACTATGTTTTAAGAATAAATAAACAAATATTAAAAAAAAAAAAAAATCATCGGTCTTAAATAATTCACTAAGATAATTTTATTTTACGTGGTTTCAAAGGAGTGCATTCTGTGACTTCAAAACTATTTGTGTATTCTTCTTCTTAGGTCGGTTCCTCATGGCTGAAGATCATGACCTCTACTCCTACTTCCAGCGTTGACAAAGCTCTTCCACTTCTCACGGTTCTGCGCTGCTTGGAGAGCTGCAGACACCGACATACTGAGCACCAGTGAAACTTGGTCACCCCAGCTCGTTGGTGACCTTTGTCTACTATTTGTTTCTCCAAGTTGGTGTCCTCAGTTTGGCGAGCAACACGTCCAAAATACCTTAAAAATATGTTGTAGGCAGATAGTTGAAAGCCTGCTCTTCCAGAATGGACGCATTTGTGGGTCGGCTGTCCATGGAATCCTGAGCATTTTTCTCTAGCACCACATTTCGAGGGCTAGGATTCTATCCGATTTTTTACGCTGGCTCTAAGGGTCCATGTTTCCACACCGTACATAAATATGGTGAAAATGAAAGAGAAGTGTGACATTGTGAGACAAGGGGTATGGGGGGGTCATCAGTTCTGTGAAGTTACATGTAAAAATCTAAATTATTAAAACTTAAATGTAAATTTTGATTATTTTAAAATGTAAAATTACAAAATATGTGGCGTCACACTAGGGGGGTGGGGGTCTGTGAATTTTGTGACGTAATTTATGGATGGCCCCTTATGTATTGACCATGTTATATTTAATAACATTGGTGAAAGAATGTGTATCCTTGACGTACCCTCTTTTCACTTTAAAAGTGTCAGATTTTTTAGTGTCTATCTTGATACTTAAAAGTGTGTCCTTCGCTGTACAGGTTTGTAATGATACATATGAGGCGTTGGGGATCTCCCCTCTCCAGATGGTTCCACTGTACACTGTCAGCTTTGGAGTAGTGGATGAAGCGGAGCATTGCTGACAAGTTGAACTCTCGAGATTTATCTATTTTGATTGGAGAATTGAAGAAGGAAAAAATAAATAAGTAATAAGGTAATAACAATCAAGAAATAACACCTCCAAGGTCATAACAAATTATACAAATTTTATGAAACAATTAGTGATATACGTGTCACAAACCTGAAACTAAAAACATTTCTTAAACATTTGCAAACCCCTTCCCTAGGAATTAGACAATAAGATTTAAAGATTTGTAATAATAATTGACCCCATATTTGTTTTTAATTATCTGCCTACCTAGTGAAGCTATGTGAAACAATTTTTTAATATCAATCTTCCGAGTTTCTGCAGGTAACTCTTTACTGTTTTTGTGGTTTTTCACAAATTTTGTATACTAGTGACATCTTTGTCACAAGCCTCAAACTAAAAACATTCCGTGTATACTGTACAGTATAGCTTTGGAGATTTATCAAAGACGGCTATTCGAGTTCGTTCATTTTATTCATTGTATTTTATTGAAAACACTAGCTCTGCTTTAGATCACTTTCCCAAAAATGGCTATAAATTTCGATTACCATAATTATGTTGACTTTTCAAAGGAGGTTCTGAGTTGATTTCTTTCCAAGTTGTCCGGTCACCGTAAAATGAACCATGCGCACTAACCCTCCTTACTAATAAACGTGTTTTATTAGTTTTGCAAAATATTTTTTTTATTTATTTGCCCAGGGTGCAAGCGCGATTGGAGAAGTGCGCTTCGGGCGCTGAATTTTCCAAGGAGCCAAGGCGTCAAACAAAACGGCACAGTGCACCTACAGGCAAAGTGGCACTTTACATGGCTTTTCGTAATTCATATTGGCGTAGGTAATTGGCACAGTTGGCAAACAATAGTCGTGCGTGGATAATGTGTCGAGGGAAATTATTTTCCTCGGGGCCTCCTGTGTGAAGTTTATGTAAATAATAATAATAAAAGTATAAAACGATTCCACGCCAACTCAGAATTAACCCAACTCATCTTTAAAAATTAACTAAAAGCTATGGAAAAAAGAAAAATAGCCCATAACCTAACCTAACCCATTTAACCAATTTTTTAAATATATTTTTTCATCACTTTTAATGACTTTTCAAAGGAGGTGTTGAGTTGATTTCATTCTGAATTGTCCGGTCACTATATAATTTTTTTTTACATATGAACACATTTAAATGCATCAATGATAAAACTGTTCATCTATAATAGAATGTACAGATTTTTTTGTGCTTATACCAGCGTATCAGGACAAAAAAACGACACTGTAAATAAATTCGTTTGATATATGATATAAGGTAATGGCACGACTAGGGATATCAACTGTCGGGTAACCGGCATTGAGAACAATTTTGGTGGCGGGTATGGGTACCGCCTCTCGGTGAACCATTTATTGGATAACGAACACCTCTACCATAGTTCACCCCAAGTGATTCGCTACGTTTGGTGAATTAGCAGGGGTCCTCAGGTTCATGGAGTAAGGTTTTTATGGGTCTTGGCGGTGGATGCATCTGCCCACCAGCTGCGTGGCAGGCCGGATCAGGAGAGACTGGTTGATGGAGACCTTACGACTTTTCCAGCAGGACTCTCTCGGAACATCGGCTTGCACTGCAGTGGGAGGGATGGATTTGTATGTCCGTCACTCCTGGAGATACTGACCCTCAGATTCCTGCTCACCCCTCCTCCCCAGAACTTCCTCTCCTTATTTTCCTCAAAAGACCCTCCACACAGCATCCCCAAAGATGACATGGACCCCGAAGGGAATTATTCCACTGGAAACAATATAGTCTGCCCTCAGTTCTTATCTATATACATATATAGCGATGTGCTGAACAGTATTATTTTTAACGTTTGTGTTGCAAATGTAAAAACAACAGTTGTGGTTACAGTTTTTAAAAATTTCCATTAACTTTTCAGTGAACATTTCGCGTTTTCAATGATGATTACAATAAAATAAATCATTTCTACCATAAATTACTTGTCCGGACGGGTGGGCGATCATAAACCTGGACGAATCGATTGCAAATATTAAAAATGATTTATCCATTTTAGCACTGACTGATAATCTTGCGGGTCTGTTTATAAAAATATTTCTCGAAAACGGGTTTAAATTTCAGCCAGTGCTGAAAAAGACTAGAAGATTCAATAAAATAACACTAGAAGATTCTATAAAATGTGAAGGAATTATTAACGTAAAAAATAAAAGCAAACAGACATTATTATAGCATATGCTGGAGACGTTCGAATTTACTGATAAAAAGAAAAAAAAGAAGCCTTGGTTTCTCCCAAATTAAAATGGAAGACAGCAACCATTAATGCACTGTTATCACTGTCCAAAGCATGGACATACCGCTATGCGCTGTCTTCATATAAACGAGAAATCTATATGTCCACACTGTGCAGAAGACCACGGCCTAAGAGATTGTAAAAACAAAAAACAAAAACTCTCCGATTTCGGAAGTTAGGTCTATGATTAAAAGATGTCTATCCTCCTTCAGTTCAACATCTCCTCGAGCGTCTCATTCTAAATGGAATAGATGAATTATTGAACAAAATTCCCTAACTTCCCTTCCTAACTTTGATGAATTAACTTCCTTCTACAATACTCCTACTTCTCATCACTCTATATTCACTTTAATTGAGATAAACAATTGTTTATCAACAGTCGAGGACTCATCTCCAATGACAGATAGCATACCTTACAGCGTAATTAAAAATAGTAATGCAAACACAAAAGTGTCTAATGACTGAAGTTCTCAAATAATCATCACAGTCCTAAAATCGAACACCGAATTCTGGATCCAACTACTGGGCAATCGCTCTTTCATCTACCATCAGTAAACAATTAAACCGACTAGATTTTTTTGTCGAGAGTTAACAGCTTCTCTCTCCATCTTAATTTGGATACAGGAAAAAAATCTACTCAAGGTTATCTTGCCATCATCAGCACTGATATTAATTTACCCGTATTTCTAATCAGGAAATGTCTTGCAGTCTTTATAGAGATAGAAGGCGCCTTGAAAAAACTTTAAGCATTGGCCTAACCCCATGTTTGTCAAATCTATTATTAATCTATTTCTCGATGGAAAATTAAAAAAAAAGCCATCTAAAAAGTCACCGGAGGCCAAAATTTCATTTACATTTCTTACTTCAAATAATGTCAGGAATCACTGGTTAAAGTAAGTCAAGTAAGTCCCTTAACATACTGTATATACGTACGATATACATGTTACTGAGTTTGCAGATGACGTAGCTTTCTTATCATCCAAAAACATCCCACCCACCATCAGCTGTATGAAGCCATGGATAACGATCAACTGACACAAGAGTAAAGTGTTTTACACTCTCAAACCGTCAACCCCCTCCCCCCCCCCCTCCGGCTAAAATTTTATTTAAAAACTCACCAATCCCCAATGCCTTTGAAGTAGAATTTTTTGTAGTCACATTTAACACATATGTCAATTAACTAAAAAAGTGGACTGAATTAAAAAAAAAAACTTACTTTGTACCATGATCCACTTTAGGGCAAATACACAACAATATAATTTCAATATTTCGTGTTTAGCTACAGAAAACAACCGAAATATAATACATATGCCTTTCAATAAACCAATGCCTAAAATGCTTTTCTCACATACACATAATCGAATACAGAGAAAGGAAACTAGCATACCTACATCTTCAGATGTCTAGGACATACTCTTAATAAAGATCTACTTGGAATGACAAATTGAATGCCAATTAATAAAACAGCATTATAGGATGGGGTAGAATTTGTAAAAAATACATGCAACCGCTTTGCACAGCGCAAAAATTATTGATAAAACAATTCAAGTACAAACCACATACAAGTACATCAGAATTTGTGAATAAAAAAAAAATATTCAGAAAAGTAAATGCATTACACATCTACTACGCAACGTTACAAATTTACAAAGATTACATTCTAAACAAAACTGCACAATTTAAAATTAATAGAAATATTAGACAAACATCCAGTTCTTCCAACTCCAAAACATGAAAATGGGGCAATATAATTTTAAATATCTTGAAGAACTTTTTAAAATTCATTAACCAGAAATATAAATAACAATTTAAAATATTTAAAATTTTACTTTATAAAGGTACTGAAAATGTACGCAGAATACTACAGCTTAAAAGCAAACCAATAGCGATAACAACATGATAATAACACACCCCCATACATAAAAGCCAGCTTAGTTATGGGGGTTGATCATTATTATATTATATAAAATTATTATTTCATAGTAACTTATTTTATTGTAAATTATGTAGCATTTGAATAAACTCATAAAAAATATTACAATTTTTTTTTGTTATGTATAAAAAATTTAATTTTAACTATCAACGATTCTGCGCAGAAAATAACGCTTGATAATAAATTGCATATATTGTATATACACGTGGTTAAATAATAACAACGTAGGTACCTAGTGTAACATGATAATAATAATAATAATAACTTTATTTCACATAAAATTGAACAATAAAACATATGTGGAAACTTTGACTAGCCAACTAGGAATGGATCCTGTTTTAGGCCAGTCAAATTGACAAATTTAAATTCATATTACATTGTTTACTAACATAACATGTTATTTATAGCAGGAAAAGGTGTTAATTATGTATTCCTAACAGTATATAATTTTGTACTCATAAGAAAAAGAAGACAAATAATGATATCTTAACATCAAATTCAGATATTTTCCCCTAGAGCGCTTAAAAACAAAAACAAATACAAATAAAAGATAAAAGATAAAAGATAAAAGATAAAAGATAAAAGATAAAAGATAAAAGATAAAAGATAAAAGATAAAAGATAAAAGATAAAAGATAAAAGATAAAAGATAAAAGATAAAAGATAAAAGATAAAAGATAAAAGATAAAAGATAAAAGATAAAAGATAAAAGATAAAAGATAAAACCGGTAAAGTAAACAAAATCGGTAAAGTAAATAAAACCGGTAAAGTAAATAAAGCAAATACAAGCCAGATGGTAATAATAAGAAGCCTAACTCTTGGTCAACATATCTTCGCTTTTGACCCTCCCTAAATCAAGGAGCCAGTCGTTGATTAAAACAATTAGGTACATTGATTAGGTACCTGCAAACAATTAGGCACATTGATTAGGTACCTGCAAACACATTAAACATGTGTTTGCAGGTACCTAATCAATGTGCACACTTTTCCATGATTGTATATTATTATGTATGAAATTTTGCAAGGCAACTATTTTAATATCTTGAAGTAATTGGTTTAATGGGCTTTCATGTCGGTTCAGTTCTGAAGTATCGGAGAATGTAACAACAATAATAATTTTATGATAAAGGAATTGATAGATAAGGATTCCCTTACTTATAAAAGACGTGAAACGAAATATAAAAATTTATATAAACGGCCAACGATGAAACTTGTGTTAATCACCTTAGCTGTACTTGTGGCTCTGGCGACAGGTTAGAGGGCCTTGATTCCTAGTTATTCAAAAGATAATAATTATTACTTATGTTACACGTTATATTACTGATTCAAAGTTGCTGGTGATTTAAGGGAAAAATGTGCAGCTCTTCCAGTATGAGGAAGGACAGAGATTTGTCACTTTCCCCGATGGCCAGGGAAAACTCCACCTCATTGACACCGACGAAAAGAGTATCCAACCGAGGCTTGGATACTCACCTGAAAAGGACGTGAAACTTCTACTATTTACCAGGTACCAACTAAAATACCCATGTTTTTGTTACTCGCTTAAAATAATACTTATCTTCAATAAGTATTATTCTTATAATTCGATTTCTTATATATTTATTATTCCGCTTACCGAGATACTGCAGCGCTACGAAAATGTCCCTGAACGAACGAGGTCACACTTTCAGAGCATTTCTCCGTCAACATACAGGAAGCTTATGGCGCAGATACTCGTACATTAAATTAAAATAAAGCCAACCGAAAAAAAACAATCATCACAACCATCACGTATGAATTCCCCCCTTATGGCCTTCTGGAGATGGTCCTCCAGTAACGGTTGCTTGCATAAATGCGAACGTGTTATCTATGTACTTTTATTTTGTTACCTTTTCTTATTATTTGTATAATTTATTTTTTGTTATTTCGAAATACGGAATGAATCGCATTGCACTATCCATGCTTATATTCTGGAATAAACTATTATTATTAAAAGATTTTCTGTCATCTTTCAGACAAAATCTAAATTCGGCCCAAAAAATCATTTTTAAAAACAGTACCAGCATTGACGCATCCAACTTTGACAAAAGAAAGCCAACCAAATTCATCGTACATGGATGGACCGATAACGCAAGCAGTGCTATTAACGTCGTAGTGAAAAATGGTAAAAATTATTACATGCATTGACAATGAAACTACATAGGAATATTTCGTACATCTTACAATCGTCCCAAAAAAATATTTTCAATTTTTTGTAAGAAAAACTATCTTTTTATAACTTTTGAAGGTTATTTCAATCAATGTAATATATCATTGAAGAATTATTGTCAATTTGGGAGGCGGGTATGGATACCGCCACACCGGGAACCTTTCATTTCTCGGTTAGGCTAAGCCCCAGTGCGTAGACGAAATCTCTGGCGATTCCGATAAACTTCGCCCAGCTTTTTAATAAATTTTAATTAAAATAGTCTGCTTAAAGTTATAATCTGATCCCGATGTTGATCGTTGACTTCAAAAATATTCAAAAGCAAACAAATTTTCTAAAAAAAAAAACAGATTTCGATGGTATTTTTCGCTACCGATGCACACTTTTGCGAGTTCGAAGTTTTTGATAGAATAACCTCCGTCTGAAAAAAAAATCACCAAATCCGTAGTCGCGGGCAGATTCAGTCAAATTTTTGGTAATCAAAAAAGTATTAACAGGCCTGTAATAAAACGAAAAAACTTTGAGGAGATATCTGGAGATGTTTTTAAAACGCTTTCAAAGTCGGGTAATGAATTAATCAGGCGTGAAATTTATGTGGCAACTTTGAGAACATCACGTAGATCAACCAAAGAAAGTAATGACATAATTTTAAAATTTATACCTGGGCCAGTAGTTTCCATTGTGGTTAGATGTTAACGATACATCTTTCTCAAGTGATAAAATGCAATTGATAATGTGATTAGCGTGTTGCTGTTGGTAATCCGTAATCCTTAAGTTGAGGGGGCTTCATCAGCTTCTTCCGGAAGGGTCGAGTTTTCCGCAAACATTTTGCCTAATAAGTTATCCTTTTCGACGGCGGTTTTTAGTAGCGGGCCATCGGGTCTAGTAAGAGGTGTCACACTGGATTTGCAGAAATTGTGGCCTATTGCCGCAAGCGACCAGAACGCTCAGCCAGCTTTTTGATGATCCTCTCGAATTTCGACCTATTTATATTCCTTTTGATTTCCTTTGCCATTTTTTTATATACTGTTCTGTTTTCGGAAGTTCGAGATGTGTTATAGGTTATAGTTTGTCGCTTTCATACTTTTAGACACACGTTCCCTTCCACTTTCGAACCTTCATGTTTACTAATAACTGCGGTTTTTTAGCTTTCCTCGCAGCTTTGGATGTCAATGTGATCGTATTCGGTTGGGGCAAGGGAGCCTCCGGTCTGTACCCGGTGGCGGTGCTGCATGTGGAAAAAACCGGACGGTTCCTCGGCTCAGTGGTGGACTGGCTGGTGGATGAAGGGCTCGCCCTTAGCAACGTGCACCTCATGGGGCACAGCCTCGGCGCGCACGTGGCCGGCACCGCGGGCAGATCCATCAAGCACGGAAAGGTGCCCTACCTTACAGGTTTGTGGACTTGTCTCTGATTGATATCGGGAACACAAATAACGCCACTAATAATAAATTACAAAGATTTTAGAGTGAATCTAAAATTCGAACCTTCAAAAAGTCATTATATCGACATCGAATCATACGCATTTTTGAGATTTTTCATCGTTAGTGAAAATTTGAGGCGTTTAGTCAATAATTAATATTTCAGTAATTTTATTCTTCATTTTAGAGCTGTTCCAATCTTCCATATACACATACGTATATATATATATATAAATGAATGTATGCTTTACTTCTTCAAACTTTGCAAAATAACTTTGTGGCATCATTGATTATTTAATTAATAACAAATCACTTTGTTTAAACCACTTTTTTAATTAACAATATCGACATGTTTCAATGTATGTTTGCTTGCTTGCTTGTTTGTTTGGGCTTTATGCGTTGCTAAACCATATATAATGGTGAGTTCTGACGTCATGAAATTATAGAGACATATTTTCTAATATATTAAATTTGATATAAAATACTTTTATCACGTGAGGCTCGAAAAAGGGGGGGGGGTCGGAAAAAATCACAAAATATCACACGAAGGGGGGGGGGGGGGGGGGGGGATATAATAAGATATCACGTGTATTTATTTTTCGTTGAACTCATGATTTCTAAACCAAATGCCAGTCGAAAACAACCTGGAACCTTAATGTCTCTGGAAATCTTATCACGATGCTTAATTTTCCAAAATATTATCAGATTATACCTGTATTTAAAGATAATATTCTGAAAATTTCAATACACTTTGTACTAATAACATATCACCAGGGGGGGGGGGGGGGTAAAAAGTTGCTAAAACTTGTCCATTAATTACGTGATTAATGGACGACCCCTAAACAGATGGGTGAAGGTCGTTTCTAGTGCAGATCCTCTACTAATAAACATAACTTTTCTTTTCCAATAACTCATTAACTTCTTTACACCACCCCCATTATACCCCCACACACAATAATTACACACTAACAAATCTAAAACTATGTAATTATTTATCTCTATATAAAAATTTAATTTATCATCATTCTCTTCTTGTTACTTCGGGTGGCGGGGGAGTGGTTGCACACTGGAACGCAGTCTCCCTTCCCATATTGTGCGAGATCTGCAAAAATCAGGGTAATTAAAATTGGTAATGTCCACGTCTGATGGTACGGCCATATAACATTAACACTTCTGCGTGGCAGGCCGGATTGGGAGATGCTGGTTGAGGGAGACTCTTTACAACCGGCTACCGTTGTCCGGGCCGCTCGGTAGTACAGGGGCCCGACCCTCAGGCTCACGACTGAGGGTGGGCTGCCCCATCAACGAGTGCAAAAACCGCCTTGCACCACAGTGGGTGGGTTGTATTCTTACGTCTGTCACTCCTGGACACTCTGATCCCCAGCTTCCATCATAGACGATATCAATCCCCGTAACCTTCAGACCGCCAAACGAACGGCTGAAGAGAAAAGTGTGGCACTATAGATCAGCAGATTGGTTTGGTCATCACATCCGAGATGGTTGGCTTCATCCAATCCACTGTTAAAGAAACTGGTGTGGGCTCAAAGCCGTGGTTCAGTCGACAATGCTCCGAAGCAGTGCGACGAAAAAACGCGGCTTACCGAGCCTACAACACATCTCGAACGTCCGAAAACAGAATAGTATATAACAAAATGTAAAAGGAATGCAAGAGGATCATTAACAGGTCAAAATTCGAGCAAGACCTGCAGATCAGCAGAAAGCTGGCTGCCTGCCCGCACGGCAGCAGAGCATTCTGGTCGCTTGCGGGCTCAATAGGTCGCAATTTCTGCAAACCCAGTTTGCCACCTCTTACCAGACCTGACGGCTCTCTAGCAAATACCGCCGCCGAAAAGGCTAACTTGTAAGGCAAAATGTTCGCGGAAAACTCGACCCTCGATGATCAAGGTGCTACCCCGCCGTCGGTTTCTCATTGCGGTTTTCATATGAAAAAGCTGAAGATTCGGCATCGGGATGTACTCCAAGTCTTACGAGAGATTGATGTTAATAAAGCTAGCGGGCCTGACGGAATACCTGCCCTGGTATTGCAGAGGTGCGCTGTAGAAATAGCTTCAATTTTGAAGAAGCTTTTCAAAATGTCCCTGAAGTATGGCTCTGTGCCCTCTGGTTGGAAAAAAGCGATCATTTACCCCATTCCAAAGAAGGGTGACCGCTCCAACCCAGCCAACTACCGCCCCATAGCGATCACATCTGTTCTGTCAAAAGTGATGGAACGTGCGATCAATGACAAACTGCTCACATACCTCGAGAAGAACAAAATTATTAACGACCGTCAATACGGATTCCGGCGGAACCGCTCGTGCGGTGATCTTCTCGCGTATGTGACACATGTTTGGGGGCGGTCCCTGGAACGTTTCGGTGAGACCCAAACGGTTGGAATGGATATTTCCAAGGCCTTTGACCGGGTTTGGCATCGAGCGCTTGTCAACAAACTGCGTTCTTACGGACTTCCCGCATCCTTGTGTGCGTGGATTGCCGACTTTTTGAGGGGGAGGTCGATTCAGGCGGTTGCTGACGGTTTCACCTCTTCCTCGCATTCGATAAATGCTGGCGTCCCACAAGGATCGGTTCTGTCTCCCACTTTGTTTCTGTTGCACATCAACGACCTCTTGTCATGTGCACCGATTCATTGTTACGCGGATGACAGTACAGTCCATGATAGCTTTTTGTTTGACAAGCCTCCAAAGAGTACACAAACCCCAATGGCTCGGAGGGCTTTGAAGCAAAGAATGGACGGTTACCTCGAGAGTGTTTTCTCTTGGGGTAAGAATAACCTCGTCGAATTTAATAAGACCCAATCCTGTTTGATAACATCTAAAAGGGATCGAAATGATACTTTAGTCTCCTTCAACGGAAGCATCCTTCCGAACAGGACCTCCATTGATATGCTTGGTGTAACTCTAAGTGACCAGCTCAGGTATGGGGGCTCCATCGAAACCAGAGTTAAGTTAGCCTCTCAGAAACTGGGCGTACTGTACAGGGCCCGCAGATACTTTAATAGTACACAACTGCTAACCCTGTACAAATCGCAAGTGTGCCCCAAGGTTGAATTTGGCAGCCACCTCTGGTCTGGAGCTCCAAAATACCTAATAAAAAAAAAAACCTTGACTCTGTGCAGAAACGGGCGGTCCGTTTGATAGATTCTCCTATCTTAACAGACCACAGGCGTCAGGTGGGAATGCTGTCCTTGTTCTACCGGTATTAAAATGGAAGATGCTCCGAGAAACTAGCATCATTGATCCCCTCGGCACCGGTGCACAGTCGGGAAACACGCCAAACACGTGCCCAACATTTGTTCACTGTTGACATTAGTCACATGAGAACGGGTCGTTTTTACGACTCGTTCTTGAGTTCAACAGCTCGGCTGTGGAACGATTTACCGGCCTCTGTGTTTCCCCCCTCCTACAACATGGGTCTCTTCAAGACCCATGTTCACTCCTTCCTTTCCTCAAAAATACCCTCCACACAGCATCCACAAAGATGACATAAGCCCTGAGGGAAATTATTTTCCTCAGAGCCTCCTGTGTAGAGGTAATGTAAAAAAAAAAGAATCTTAGATTAAATTTACTTAAACAATTAAAAATCAATAAACTGAAAATTGTTCATTCCCCACTTCTCAGTATGTTCACAAGACCTAATAGCAGTCATATCCGTTGTAGAAAATGGTTCCAACTAGTTTGAAACACTCCTCTCTTTTTCTTGTGTTTTGGCAGGACTTGACCCCGCCGGACCGATGTGGGATAGCTCCAGCGGTCGCATCCGCTCCTCCGACGCCCACTATGTGGAGATCATCCACACCAACGGGGGCTACGCCGGCCTGAAGGAGCCGCTGGGCGACAACGACTTCTACCCCAACGGGGGCACGCACCAGCCCGGCTGCGACGTGGTGGACCTCAGCTGCTCGCACTCCCGCTCCTGGGAGTTCTTCGCCTGTTCTCTGGATAACCAGGGCTTCATGGCCATGCAGTGTAACAGCTACGACGAGATGCACAAGGGAAAGTGCGCCAACCTGAGCTCCCTCTACATGGGAGGCTCCAAACCAAAACCTATGTGAGAAACTATAAGATATACAATTTAATATATTGATCTTGTCCACAGAGTTAACAATCCACAGATGCACCATTTGCTAAAATCAGAGCGAAGGGAACGAACCACCACACGTGGGTTGCGGGATCCATGGGGGACGTAAATGTGCGTTCGCTGACAGGGCGGATTCTGATAGTCTGCAGGCACCACTGAGCAGAAAGTTTTGGTTTTCTGAGTTTTATTTCGTGTTTTCCAAAGCGAATATTTTAATAATTAACCTTCGATTGGAATAATTCATTGTATTAAAATTTTTCAAAACATGTCTTTGCTTGTTTCAGATTTGGCATTTTTTACCTCAAAACTTCCGCCACGAAGCCTTATTACCTTGGTTAATTCTTATCCCGTTCACTCACTACCCTCCTGATAAACAATATGGAACTTTTTGAAAATAGAACATAGTTTTCATTAACTTTATCTTTACTTGCCCTCTATAAGGAAAAAAATTTATTACTTAGTTTAAACAAATATACCAAAATTTGCATGTACTATAATGTCATTCTTTAAATAAGGACGTACTGCACTACCTTCTAATATTTCTGATACCTCGTGTACGCCACGATGTATAACTGCTAACAGCGAATCGCAGATATCAATCAACATAATATAATCAAATTGTTCTTTTCAATTTAATTGCCATTGAATTTTCAAAGTAAACTTCTATAATAATCAATTAAATCTGTTCCAGCCAATGAAAATAACATGGAAAAGTGCCTTCCATACAAATTTGAATGGAAACAAATGTTCAACTGACTTAGAACCTTTTGGTTTTAGATCATTTAACAAGCGATCTGTCTCTCTTATACTTGCCTGAAATTGTACCTATATGGCCATCCCATTTGAATTTCGAATTATGGTGAAACACGGTTTTGTATGGATATACATATAAGCCAAAATTAGGTCAATAAATGCATCATAGAACAGGCCTACAAGCCACGTCTTGTGTTTTTCTTTACTCTATGGTTCCAACCAACAGTCACTCTTTTAGATTTTTAATTGTTTGTTTTCTGGTGACCGCTGATCTTGAAGCTGACAATAACTGCCAGATCTTTCGTGGCACGTTACGTTGATAAAAATCGTAAATTAATGCAACAAACGAAAGGTAAAAATACTACTGAAGATTTATCATGGCACTGGCAGAGAAAAGTGCAAATTTATTTACCTTTCCAAGAAAGGGTTGGGCGGATACTCGGCTGAGTGACCGTTGATAACATGTGGAATTTTTTTTTGTTTGGTTTTGAAGAAAAAAAAATTGAAAAAAAAAACTTCAAAAATCACCGGAGAACGAAATTGCGTTAACATGTTTTCCTCCAAATAGTGCCAGGAATCACCTGTTAAATTAAGTCCAGTAGGTACATCCCTTAACACACTGTATTTATATCGGGTATATATAATATTATTGTTGCATTCTCGATTAGGTCCTATTTATGTTCCACTTGTTGTAATGTTTGCGTCGAAATTTATTCCAGGATGTTTTGGCGAAAATATTAGAATCTTGGAAGATGAAGAAACTTAATCCTTTTGCAGTCTTTGATGCGTAAGCACGGCGCACAGTGGCTGATTTTGATGATTTGGCGCGACATCGCTCTCGGCGTTCTACCAGTTTTGGCAGTTCATTGATGTTTTTTTAAGTATTAATAAGAAATACCACTTATTTTTTGTTAATTCTTATTAGTTAAAATATTGATAATGATTTTTAATGCTTTTATAAAAAGTAGCATTTAACTTGGGCGCTAAATATTGTATTTTAAATACAAAATGTGATTTCCAGGTTTATAATTATTTGGGAAAACTGTTTAGGTGATTAACGTTAACTTACAACCATTGAAGTCTCTAAAGACACCGAACCTGATAAAAATTGATGGAGATACCCAAACATTAGGCACAACATTATTAATTGATATAAATAACGAGGCTACTCGTACAGACAGGTATGATGTCGTCCATTGGAGTACATCACCTCGAACGCCAAATTCGGTTTCAAGCGCATTTAATAAAATACTACGATCTACCGTGTCAAATGCCGCACTCATGTCAAGAACAGATACCAAACCCAACTTACCTCCTACCATCCCGATGATCAAGTCTGAAATCAACTGCAGAAGAACAGTTTCCGTTGAATGAAACTGTCGATAAACTGATTGATTTTTGGCAAATAGACCGGCAGAGTTCAAATACCCCACCAATTATTTGGCAACGATTTTCTCAAGCAGCTTAGAAAGGAATGGTAGATTGGATATTGGCCTTATTGCCTTAATTATCCGTATTGTCAGAATCAAGGTTTGGTTTTTTTAGAATCGGAGTTATGATTGATTTTTTAAGTGTTCCCGGTACAAGTGAATTTACTAGTGACTTCTTAATAATGACGGTAATTACAGGCGCTATATCCGGAAGACACTGTATAATATATCGAGATGTTCTGTATTAGCGCCGTCCGAGTATACATTTAGGCACAATCAGGTTTTAAAAATAATTCACCAAAGATTGGTATTTAAACATAACTTGATTGACTGCAGTAATATAGTACCATATTATGAATAATTTTAGAAAATGAATTTTATAAAATATTTACAATATTGTTTATTAAAAAGTGGTTTATACAAAGTTATCTGTTATTAATTAAATTTATAAAATATGTTTTTTTAATTGAATTTTATTTTAGTAATTTGCATATTTAAGGTTACAAATTTCTAATTAATTATAATATTTCATATTGCAGCTAATTAATTATAATATTTCAAATTCACTATATTTTTTCTTGTTTTATGTAGCTCCTACAAACTTGAACTTTTCAATTGGTGAGGACTTTAGAGTTTCTGGTAGTGTGTTATATAACTTAATTCCTTTGTACAGCAAACTGTTTTGCGTATTCGTTTTGTCCTTTTTGTTTAATCTTATTTCCTTGCACGTGAATGTCCTTATTGTATATGATTTTATTTGAGAAGTATTTTGGTAACATTTTATTTAATATTTTGTGAATAAATAACAACGTGTTCAAGGTCAACATTTGTTTCACTGTTAACCAATTAAGATGAAAGCAATCCGAAAATTGATAATTTAAAACAAGACATTGGTTCACTCCTTTCTATCCTCGAAAAGACCCTCCCCACAGTATCCACGAAGATGACATAGACCCTGGGGGAAATTATTTTCCAAGAGGCCTTCATGTGGAGTTTAATGTTTAAAAAATAAAAACGATTACATTTCAAAAAAAAATGTTTTTTTTTTCATAAAACTGGTTAGGTACTTCCCCTATTTTTTTAAACAGACCTCATGAGTCGTGACTAAAATCTCCTTCAATATTATTTCAAGGTGGATAATTTTTAAAAATAATTCAATTATGTACCTACTTTACATTTGTGTTTTTTTAAATCAATAATGTTTAGTATTTATTTATTTACGCCATATCATAACTAGTGATATTCATTTAAAAGTGTTTCTAAACGTTAGATAAAGGAAATGAGAATAAAAGAATTTGGCATTCTCAGAATATAAAAATATTGCCATTTGTTATTTCGGCTACTGGCATTATACCTAGCTCTCTCATTCAAAATTTAGGCGTATTAGATTTGTCAAAGAATTTATATATAAAATGCAAAAATCAGACATTTTAAATACATGTAGGATTACGAAAGATTTTTGAAATATTTACATTGAGGGATCAATAGGATTTATCGGCCCAGTTACGAGTACTATCGAGCCGAACCCTCTGATTATTTTCCCATTTGGTCTCTTAGGTTAACATGTTGTTTTGTATTGTTTTGTATTTATTATAGGTACTTATATAGTGCACTTACAAAGCGTGGATTGACTAGATGATCATTTGTGGAAAAGTTTGTGGAAGGGTTTAGTTTTTTCTGTGGGGAAGAATTAACCCGGACATAAAGTCGTAAAAAATATAAAAATTATAATAAAATCAGTCGGAGTGAGGGGTTGGGCGGTTACTCGACTGCGTGATCAATGATGACATGTGGAATTGAGTCTTAGAAATCAGAGCTACATGCAGGTTCTATGCCAACTGAGAATAAAGTCAACTAAACACCTATTTGAAAAGTCATTAAAAGTTATGAAAAAAATCATTTTTAAATAGCCCGTAACCGTAACCTAACGTAACCTATTTAACTATTTTTTTATAATTTTATTTCATCATTTCTAATGGCTTTTCTTAGGTGGTTCTGAGTTGGTTTCATTCTGACTTGTCCGGCCACCTTAAGAGCGTATAACCAGAGAACTGTAAAAAAATGTCATTTTTAAATCAGTGTTTAGACGTATTGACTATTTTTCACAAAAAATTATAAATTGGATTCGAAAGATTGTTCTTTTATCTGGTAAACGTATGTTTTAAATTTTCAGAAAAATGGTAATTTTTAGTTTAATAAAGTTATACCATAGGTCGTTGGCGGTTTTGTTAAATTTTCAAAAAAGTACATTTATTATGCAACACCCATTTCAAATCATATAATCATGCAGTAAAATAATTAATAGAATTTTAATTTTAGTTTAAATAAAATCATAAAAAATATATAAGTACACGTGTTTCTTGACGAAAATTGGTCCGTTTGTGGATTTATTTGCGCACTTACAGACTAATATAATTCAATTTTTTTACATTCTTATTTTGCTGAGACACTATTGAAAAATGGTAAATATACTAATGATCAAAAAATAATTATAAAAAGTACATAATTTTAATAGTTTTATCAACACGCCTTTCCTAATTTTTGGATGTAGGTATAAATTAAAGGAAATTTGGAATGAAATAAAATCGATATTGTGTTATAATTTTAAAAAGCTGGAACGGAGATTAATTAATCTTTCTCATTGGAACCGCCCTGTACGATCGTAAGAACCTCTTTCGACGAAATGTGGATTTTCGGCGACTGGTTGGTTATACGCTCTTAAATGCAATATTTGCACCATTTCAATAATGTTTCCACCTGATACGTTTTTAGATTTTCACGGCCAAAAATGTTTTGGTTATTTGATTTTGGGGTGTTATGCCGTGTTGCGCTACCTCCTTCTTTAGGCTAAAGGCTGGAGTGCCTCTGGTGCCCCGTGGGTAGATCGTCAAAAAGAATTTTTTTGGAGTGGCAGTTTGTAATATTGTCGGATTAATAAAGATTTTTATTATTACTCCGGTACAAAACACTGAATTTACGAATAAATCAATCACGTGGTGGTTCTGATACCTTGTTGCGTATCTGGCGCCTGCCATGGTAGTTTACGTAATATACACAACTTCACAGCCACGCGGATTGAAGAAAACCGTTGGCACCGCGCGAATTCAAAATAAATAATTGACCGGTCAGTGGTTGAGTGGGCATAGCGCTTGGGTCCCACCCGGGCGTCGCATGTTCGATTCCTCGGCTGGCTAAGTCCTCCATCACAACACAAGCAACATTTTCGGCTTTCTGTGGTGGTAGTAGGAGTTTTTCAAATATTGTTAGGTTATTCGTAACCCGGGAATGTTTGTCTTTCTTTTAAAAAAAAATTTAAAATTAAAAAAAATAATATTCAGCAATGTAGGTACATATAATTATGAATTAATATTTATCAGTGGCATATATCAATCTGTAATGCTAATGAGATCATATTTGCATACAATATTCCCATTTCATTACGTCGCCGTCGTTTACAGTTCCAATAGTTGACCTCTTCTAACGTTGCTGTACCCACTTTGAAAAGAAAATACGATAGTTATTGTTTAACATTTTTTTATTATTAAAAAAAAACCAAAGAGATTTCAACAAGTCATCTATCTCAGTACGGAAAAATTGAAATAAATGATTTGTGCTGGAGTGGTAAAAAAGATTTAAAATGAATAGGGTATTTTCCCAATTTTTTTTATTATTGAAAAAAATAAGTTAAAATTTTGATGATAACGGAATTTTTATTTTATTTTTACGATGACGAATAAATTTTCCAATCTGAACCCCAAATTCCTACCCACCCCTTAAACCCTCTTCCTTCCCAGAACTCTCCTCTCCTTACTAACCTTAAAAACCCTTTCCTATATAAACTGGGCAGAATAACAAAATCAAGTTATTCCAAACGTCAGAAAAAAAAACGATGTTTTTTTTTTGAATTAGGCTATTCACCCTTAAAAGAGTGCTTTGTTGGCGTCGTAGTTAATATTCAATATATCTCTAAAAATGAAACGCCGAACGACTGCACCAAATTGGATAATTCTTATAGGTGGCACGCGAGCAGTTTCAAAACTGAATGAACCGGGAATGAATGTGTGGAATGTGAGAGGTGGGTGGGGGAGGGGGATGGAGGGAGGAGGGTGAGGGATGAGGGGAGTGGGGTGGGGAGAGGGAAGGTGGATGGGAAATCTTGAGGGGGAAGGCGAATACTGGAGGGGGGAGGGGAACTCGGGAGGGGGGTTCGCAGGGCGGGGGAAGGGGGGAGCTGTTTGAAAACTAAAAGTATCGGGAAACAATGTAGCGAATGCAGGACGGGGAGGGGAAAACGGGGGAGGGGAACCCGGGAGGGGGAACCGTGGGAGGGAGGAGGCGAATACGGGAGGGGGGAGGGAACTCGGGTGAGGTCCGCGCGAGGGGGGAGGTGAATACGGGAGGGGAAGGGGAACTAGAGAGGGGGTTCGCGGGACGGGGGAAGGGGGGGGGAGTAGAGTGAGGATAGGGAAGGTGGAGGAGAAGGAGTGGGAACGGGGAAGGGAAGGGGAAGGGGACTTGGGGAAAAAGGAGAGAAGGAAGGTGAACGGGAGGAATGGAGAAACAATTTCTTTATTAAATCGAATAGCAACGCGTGCCCTGTACCACCTATTTTGTATAAAACTATCTTTGAGCTCTGCCATTATGAAATTTGTATAAAAAAATGGTAATAGGTGGCACGTGAGCAGTTTGAAAACTGAAAATACTGGGAATGAATGTGTGGAATGCGAGAGGTGAGAGGGGGGAGGGGGGAGGGTGTGAGGAGGGGGAGGAGGGTGGAATGGAGGGGGTTGTGGAGGTTGAGGGGGAGGAAAGGAAGGGAGGAGGGGTGTAGGAGGGTGGGGGAAGTTGGAGGGGGAAGGGGCAGGGTTTTGGGGAGGGTTATGGAGGGAGGGGGGGATGGGGTGAGAGGAGTTGGGAGAGGGAAGGTGGAGGAGAACTCGGGAGGGGGATCGCAGGAGGAGGGAGGTGAATACGGGAGGGGGGAGGAGAAATAAGGAGGGAGGTTCGGGAAACGGGGGAAGGGGGGGGGAAGCTGTTTGAAAACTGAATGTATCGGGAATGAATGTATGGAGTGCAGAAGGGGGAGGGAAATCGGGGAGGAGGCGAATACAGGAGGGGGGAGAGGAACTCAGGAGGGTGGTTCACGGTATGGGGGAAGGGGGGGAGAAGAGTGAGGAGAGGGAAGGTGGAGGAAGAGGAGTGGGAACGCGAGAGGGGCAGGGAACGCGGGGGAGGAAGGGGATGAAGAAGGTGAACGGGACGAGAAAGGACGCACAGGGAGAAAAAAAATCTTTATAAAACGGCATAGCCACGCATGCCGGGTACCAGCTAGTATTATATAAAACTGTAGGAACACACTACAAGAATCTTAATAATGAAATAAAACTGTCAATAACCACGAACAAGCCGAGAATATTTAAACTTTTGATAGTAACGCGGTGATAAACTTCTGAACGTTGACGGGCGTGACGTCATGATTCGCTCAACCAATCATGGGCCATTCACCGTTGTCGGACGTAAGGCCGATTTTTAAATCAATAATTATGAATAAAAATATTCAAATTAAACTTTTCAATATCTTTGGAAAATACCTTATGGATTCGGAGCTTAGTTCGGAGATACAAAGGGAAGTTATTGGAAAGATAGTGATAGTGTAGCCTGTAAACTACCTCCATCTCTGCAAACCATCCACTCCTTCTGTCTAAGATGGCGATTTGGTTAATCGCCAAGCAATGAAATAATATAATCAACTAAATAATAAGATAAAATTTTATTTAACTTTTTTCATCTTTGTCCTAATAATTAATAGTTATATATTATTTCAAATCAAATGCCAACACCTACAACATTATAATAATTATTGCTTATAATAATTGTTAACATTTATAAATTTGAGATAAGAAGCATTATATTATACAAAACACTAAATTACAAAACACCATTCAAAACACAAAAATATTATATGGAGAAAGAAAGGAATAAAAATATTTCATTAGTGACCAAATGGGTAATTTACGTATGATTTGTTACAATATTAAGACCCTGAATAAATTCTTAATTACTATACACGCCAAGAAAATAATAGATTAAATTTGCTTGAATGATTTGAAATCAATAAACGAACGAATTTCCCAAATGTAACTAATCGCTAATTAATAAAGTAAGGAAAATTATCTATACTTAAATAAGACATAGCAGTAACAGCGCCCTTGAGGTGATTTTTCACAAAAACGGCGCTATACAGGTCATCCATATGTTATTATTATTAACGTCATTATTAACAATTAAGAACACATCAACATTTAGTGCGGGTTAAACAGATTTCAAAATACGCCACATATAGAATATATACCTGCTGTTTTAATTATTTTCTCAGCAAATTGGTTTAATAGGTTGTAACAATTGAAAGAATTTTAATTAATTAGTAGTTCAGTAATAAATTAAGGGAATTGATTGACTGAGGCTATGTAAAATTTAATAACTCAGGGGTGTATTAGTCAAATTAAAATGTGACATGATAATCGTCTAAATTCTAGAGTGGATAAGTTAATACAAAATAATCAATGGCGTCAGAACGTTTAAACATAACGTACACGATGTAGGAAATACATTAAACGGTAAACCAAATAGATATCTAATAAGTAACTAAAGTTGATACATTACGGTTACGAGATCGAGTCTCCGCCATTTGCTTGGTGTGTCCTGCGTCGCGAAACGCATCCTTCCTTGCTGCTGTCAAAATTCTAACTGAAGATCTGAAGATTGACAGGAGCTCCCTGAGCTTGTCAAAACAGCAAGTAATCTAACGCCCCCGAACGCTAGGGATGTTTAGATCTGAACGATGTAGAGCTAAACGCTATTTATCATAGCGTAGTATGGAATCGCGGAAGGTAGTTCCTTTACTCAAAAGTAAACTGCTACACGCTAATAAACCTACAAAAAAAACACTTAACATACCGATAACTCATACCTCACTCAAAGACACTTCAAGTATTACGCAATCAAACTATATAACCTCATGCCCACCACACTGAAACAACTACTAACTACAAATCCATATACAATTCTTCACAAAAAACACGTCAAAGACTGGATAAAACAACAAGGTATTCAATTTACTCAAAAAATCATAACACCGAACCAAACATAACCAAAAACAAATATTAAAAAGAAATAGTAGGCAATTATAACTTTGTTTTAAGACAAAACATTAAAATCACAATATTATTCATTCCATTGGCGTGTGGTCCCTAGAATAATTTACCAACCTATTTATCAAAACTACTATCTATCTTGTACATAAACTAGATGCTTGTATAATTGTATGTATAGATCCTAACTGCAACTAATCTTTCATTTTATGTATACGATACTGCCGCCATGGGTCGACACACAGTCTCCTCCTTGACAATATCAAGGAGGAAACGGTGTTTCTACTTTTGTCGTCAGAATTTCAATTATTCCAAAATATGGGAACACCTCAGCACAGGTTCGCCTAGTGAGGTGTTCACAAAATACTACTAGGTACTTTCCTATATACAGTTACGGATCATTAACATTTTTTTTCCTTATAACTTAACTTGATATCTATGTATACCAATGTAATTATCTGTAATATGTATGTATGTTAAAGAATAGAAATAAAAAAACCAATTTACCTTCAAGAATTGAAATTTAGAATAATATCAATACGTCGACTCAAAGTGGTTTAACTACAGTTTGAAAATGGCATTGTAAGCCGAAACAGTTAACAAAAATAGAAACTAAAATACTTTATTAAATTTTATAAAAAAAAAATTAAATGGAGTCGGTTTCGGCTAAGGTTGGATTTTTGATTTGTGTTCATTTTCCAGTAGGGACTAATACATTTTTATTTTCATTCAGTTAAATTATGTTTTCTTTTTGAACTAGCCTACTAGCCTACCAGCGTACATGCACATTGTCATTGGGACTGCCTGGTGATTTGTGGAATACCTTCTCTGAATATTTTCGTTTTTTGCATGATATTTTCTCTCTGTTATTATTGTAAATACTTGCATTATATTTTATTATTGTTATTTTTTTGTTATTTCTCTTGATCCAGGCTTCCTCAATCTGACGCAGTTCTTATTTTTTTTACTTACTTACACTTTTATCTGTATATATTGCTATGCTTGGCAGGCTAGCATTCTACCACAGAACCACCGTTGGCGCCAGTGCTATGCTTGGCATCCGGTGCTAGTCCTGGGCCCACGAGGGAGCGCCAGTGCTATGCTCGGCAATAAACCTGTCCCGAAGGCTAGCTCAGTCAGTCGGTAGGTTTTCTCTCATCAGCAGGGGGTGCGGCTGCGGCTAAAAAGTTTGGAACTAGGGTGTCTCCCACCAGGCCCACACAGGTGGACTGATTCAAATGAAAGAGTGTTCAGGGTGAAACAAAGCAATGTATTGTAAGGTAGGTACAGATTACATGGATCACGAGAAATGGTACATAGCCCTATCTATGAAATGGCCTAAATAATCTCTCTGACCCTGGGGTCTATCATCGCGTAAGTAAAATGGACGAGAGGACACATTAAGAATAGTTCGAGGGGTTAACTCACAGCATCGTGGAGAGGGGCGGCAGCTCCCTTTTCAGGCGGTCCAGGGTTCCAGGTGGCATCGTCGCGTCAATCCGGGAGGATACCGGAATGCACACCGAAAGTTAAGTTAACATTCGCAAGGGTTCCCGAGGCAAATCACTCTTTACATAGTTGCAAAATGCGTAAGATCAGGCGAAAGCCCAGCAGCGTCGGACGCGGTGCCGAGGCACGTGTTGTCGCCGCAGGGGCCGTGACGCGACTGCCGCGGGCGGGTACGGACGGGGGTGACGGGTAGGCAGCGGGGGGTGACGGGGGGTCACGGCCTCGGCTGCCCACCGCTGGGTTTGTACTCAGGAGCGCGAAAACAATTGTTATTTGAAAAAAAGCTTCTTCGGTGACCTACTTTGCTTGCTAATTGTGTTACATAACAATATTTTTCTCTATAGATTTCAGAAAAATTATTCCACGGGCTGCCACATTTATTATTCTTTCGAATTATGTTAATGTAAGTACTTGTATACTGCTTTCTAACCCCGTTTGCATGGACATTGAAGGGTCTAGAATCGTTCATATAAATGTAGCTTCGTTCAATAAAATAGAGTCCTGAGGTGAACGGTGAAGGAGGAAACCATCTGTTTCCTTAGAACGCCGTGGGAAAGTGGTTGGGCACCCTCCAATGAACTAGCCTACAAAATGATAAATTGTTATGGCAATTGCACGTTTGACTGTATTTGTGTTTTTATCTGCAGTAGTAAACAGCTTCGAACTAATTTGAAACACCTGCCCGCAGTCACCTCTTTCCCTGCGGTAGTACTACATTACAATACACTGATGCACAAGCAAGAATCTATTTATCCTAATTTACTTTGTGTCTTTGTAGGATTTGACCCCTGACTATGTGGAGATCATCCACACCAACGGGTGCTACGACGGAGTGACGGTGCCGTTGGGCGAAAACGACTTGTACCCCAACGGGGGCTCGCACCAGCCCGGCTGTGGACTGGTGGACCTCGGCTGCTCGCACTCCCGCTCCTGGGAGTTCTTCGCCAACTCTCTGGACAACAAGGGCTTCTTGGCCATGCAGTGTAACAGCTACGACGAGATGGACAAGGGAAAGTGCGCCAACCCGAGCTCCCTCCACATGGGAGGCTCCGAACCCAACCTAAGTGAGTGACTATAAGATTATACCTAATTTTTAATACGTTGATCTGGTCCACAGAATAAAGAATCCACGGTGTAATTATTACAATTAAGCCGAGAAGTTTAGTGGCAAAAACGTAAAGTACTGAATTCATTGTTGACGCCGGGTCTAGATTACATGCTTTGAAAGCTCTGTTGTTTAAAACAGGCATACCTTCGCAGAAGGTCTTTCCCAAAGTGTATATTTGAATAATTTACCTTTGATTGACTTATAGGGAATACATCACTGTTTTCATTTTGATCAAAACATGTTTTTGCTTGTTTCAGATTGGGTATTTTCTACCTCTTCCGACAAAAAGCCTTTCTACCTTATTTAAATCTTACTCACACATCATTCCACCTAATAAACGACATGGAACTTTTTAAAAATAGCAATTTCTTTTGATTTCCTGTATCTCTACTCATTATCAATAAGGAAATAACTGTTTCACTTTGTTTTGAAGTAAAACTTATATACGCACGCTCGACACTTAGGGGTAAAATGATGAATGCGTATCGAAAAAGAACCGGATACCTATTTAATGTGAAACGCTATGAAACGCATGAAACGTATATATTTACGAAAAAATATGAAACGTTACTGTGATGACCGTGGCCGGTTATCCCATATATTTCTGGACTCCTTTCTATGGATCCAGATTCCTCTGACTATGATGACCTCAGTACAGGGTATTACTTCAATAATGATACGTAGGTAGTCTCGTGATGTTTATTCCGGGATAAAGTACAATGTTATTCTAAGGAAGTCTGATGGAAAGAGGACGAATGGACAACAATCACACCCTTTTATACGTTCCTCATGTTGTCTCACTCATACACGCATGTCTCTTTCATACCGCAAGACATACGTTCACCACAGTTACGAACGCTAGTGAAAGTGAAACGCTAATCGATATGAAATGCTAATCGATGCGAACGCTAATTAAAGCGAAAGTTTAAAGTTGTTATGATTTTTTTATGAGTTGTTATGAGTTTTTGTGAGTTGTTATGAGTTGTAATGAGTTGTTATGAGTTGTTGTGAGTTGTTATGAGATGTTATGAGATGTTGTGAGTTGTTGTGAGTTGTTGTGATTTTTTGTGAGTTGTTGTGAGTTGTTATGAGTTGTTGTGAGTTTTTGTGAGTTGTTGTGAGTTGTTGTGAGTTGTTGTGAGTTGTTGTGAGTTGTTATGAGTTGTTATGAGTTGTTATGAGTTGAGTTGAGTTGAGTTGTTATGAGTTGAGCTGAGTAGAGCTGAGTTGAGTTGAGTTGAGTTGATGGGGATGTTGAGGGTGTGATGAACGGAACCTTTAATCTAAGAAAGCCAATAAGAATTTTTTTTCTCTTAAATAATACGTAGAGAATAGCGCTGTTCAACGACATCTATGTGGTTAAAATTAAAAGCTTACGGAAGTTTATATGAATGTAATGAATTGGGAACAGAGACTGTAATTATGCAGTAAAAAAAAGTTTCGTTGAAATAAACACAGATGTTGTTACGATCGAATTCAATTTATGGGAATCCCAGAAGAAGGCGCAATAATAAATAAAAGAATAGTCAACCAATCGGAGAAGACAGGGCGTTAACCAATTGGGGACAAAGAGATGGACTTTGGACGACACAATTAGAAGAATAATTGATGTATTTTTCATTCTCACGGGTTCTATACTGTAAACAACTTCCCACGGTCTTGGATATCGGTGCGTCGATTCGAGATGTAACCTACACATTGAATGGATTTATGGGGTCGGAAACTGTAGATTGTGAGGAACTAGAATCATATTGTGTCGGAAAAATGGTACGAGGAAATAACAAGAAAATATATAATAGGTGGAAAATTAATGAAAAGACGCGGAAAACTTAGGAGAAGCTATTGTAGGGATATTCAATTGTAGATCGATTACGTATAACAAAAAGGGAAGCCAGATTCGAGGGAAAACGAACGTTTGATATTTAAAAGAGAAAAGAACAATGAAAATTAGGATTATCATTTTCAGATGAAGCAATAAAGTCAAGAAAAACGATTTGGAAAGAAAATCAAATGGAAAAAAATTGGTGTATTGACGGAAGTGTTGATCGAACAATATAAGTATCAGACTTATTAATGCGGTTTCAGACGAGTTTAAATGAATATCGTAATGTACCTGAGATGGGGTGGCCATTCTAGTTATATTACGTTAGATTAATTCAAAGGAAGGGATCGTTTTTGAAAAAATCTTCCGAAAAAATATACTGGCACATACTGATACTGGCATAATCAGAGGGACGCGGGTTCAAATCCCGTTGGCGGCCAGTATCTTTATATAAATGTATAAAAAAATTACGAGTTATATACAGTTTATTGAAGACGTAGCTATTATACAAGGTGTCCGGAAACTCGTAGTACAAGCGGGAAACTGGGGATTCCCCATCCCATTTGGAGTCGATTTTGTGGTATAACTTTTTTTGATTTGAGCTTTCGTTTTCGAGAAAATCGAGTCAGAAGTTGATTTTTTTTTTGGTCAAATTCTTGTAAATTATTACCGACGATCATAGTACCTAACTAATAAAAACAAATTAAAAGAAAAACAAACAAAGAAATCGGTATTTAAAGCATAATTTTGAAATTGCCCATCAATTAATTCAACATGAAAATAAAATATTCGCTCATTTCACGGTTCAACAGCTGATCTACATTTCGCGCACGAGACTGCATGCTGATCCAATCACGACGAGATGGATTCTAGCGCTGTCTCGTTTGTTTAAAGTGCTGCTAAAACGAGACAGCAACGCTTGTCAAATGACCGCGGGCGGCAAAAAGTGTCGTGTGGCCTTGACCCACGAACCAAATTCTGTACCCAAGAAGCATACGGATGCAAGTCCGAAAAGGTAAATGTTCAGGAGAGCCAAAAAAATATTTTTTCTCTAACTATGGTCTCATAACTTCGTCGGATATCCATGCTGATAGATAACAAAAAAAAATTATTAAATAAATTAGTTTTGTTTTAAAAACGAGCAAATGAAACGAAGTTTTTAGATTTTCACGGCCAAAAGCATTTTCGTTGTCTGGCGACACGGTATCGCTTCCAAGTAAATAATCACACACTCTACACTAACAATTACACATCGTCGGATTTACCGGATCTGCCCTGATGATGGACACTGCAACGCTGTCCGAAACGTCGGCTATAGTAGGAGGTAGCGCAACACGGCATAACACCCCAAAAACTAACAACGAAAATGAAACGAAATTTAAAGCCTTAAAAATAATTAGTTTTTAGACTTTTACGGCCAAAAGCATTTTCATTTGTTAGTTTTTGGGGTGTTATGCCGTGTGGCGCTACCTCCTTCTATTGCCGACGTTTCGGACAGCGTTGCAGTGTCCATCATCAGGGCAGATCTAACGAAATAATGACAAGACTAGAAGAAGTTATAATTTCTTTGAAGTGAAAACTTCTTTAGCACCGTTGTGATTTAAACCTGTTTGAAACGAACAAACTACACCAAAAAGAAATAGTAAGCAAACGACGAAAAATTAATTTTGTAACAACTTTGAAGTGAAAACTTCTTTAGCACCGTTGTGATTTAAACCTGTTTGAAACGAACAAGCGACACCAAAATGAAATAGTAAGCAAACGATGAAAAATTAATTTTGTAACAACTTTGAAGTGAAAACTTCTTTAGCACCGTTGTGATTTAAACCTGTTTGAAACGAACAAGCGACACCAAAATGAAATAGTAAGCAAACGATGAAAAATTAATTTTGTAACAACTTTGAAGTGAAAACTTCTTTAGCACCGTTGTGATTTAAACCTGTTTGAAACGAACAAGCGACACCAAAAAGAAATAGTAAGCAAACGAATAAAAATTAATTTTGTAACAACTTTGAAGTGAAATCTTCTTTAGCACCGTTGTGATTTGAACCTGGTTGAAACGAAAAAGCGACGACATCGTCGGATCTACCGGATCTGCCCTGATGATGGACACTGCAACGCTGTCCGAAACGTCGGCTAGAGAAGGAGGTAGTGCAACACGGCATAACACCCCGAAAACTAACAACGAAAATTAAAAATAATTGTTTAAAAAAAAAAACGCTGACTTGAGTCAAACAAAAACATGGACTTGATTGAGGCCTACTGCCTCTAAATGAAGTGGACTATTTTGTTATGACATGTGGTGTATTATGAAAGGAATAAAGTCCATGGTACACCTTTCTGCTTCTAAGATAGTTGTTGCATCATGGTACTTGCATCCATATGCAATTTTGAAGATCCTATTTTTTCTTCATAATAGGACTTCCATCTTTCTGCCACTGATAAACATGATAATTTACTTCAAGTTTCAAGTCTGTATCAAAAACTCATTTCTGACTTGGATCCGTATAATCCTCGCGTACACAAATAAAGATGGCCGCTTTTCTGTTCCGTGTTAGTTCTTTGTATTACAGTAGTGTTCGAAACGAATGTGAACAAGGTTATTATCATTTTTTTAATAATGTAATAATTAGATGGAAAAAAAATAGTATACAGCAAATTTTTTCCCCATCAACTACTATCATTCAGACAAGTGCTTAGCCAAAAGTCCCCGCCCCTAGCCCCCCTTGCTTTCCCCCTGTGCCCCACCAAACACGAAAAGTGTAAGTGTTTCGTAAATCACGTCTATCTCCATTACTAAACAACATATCGGATTGAAATTTTTGGTATTCTCTTTGCTGTAATATTGTCTACAATTAATGTCAATCACAACGGTGCTAAAGAAGTTTTCACTTCAAAGTAATTACAAAATAAATTTTTCGTCGTTTGCTTATTATTTCTATTACCTAAGTGTCGCTATTTCGTTTCAACCAGGTTCAAATCACAACGGTGCTAAAGAAGTTTTCACTTCAAAGTAATAATTAAATAAAATTTTCGTTGTTTGCTTATTACTTCTATTAAGTGTCGCTTTTTCGTTTCAAACAGGTTCAAATCACAACGGTGCTAAAGAAGTTTTCACTTCAAAGTAATTATAACTTATTCTAGTCTTGTCATTATTTCGTTTGTTTTAGTGCACTAAAGCTATGTACAAATCGCGAACGTGAAATACTCGTGTTAGTGCGGGTTATTCATAATGGAGCTAGTTTACACTTCCATTCAATAAATAAAGTTATAGATTTTAAACTGAAATACTATGGCATTTTTAGTTGCTGAAATCTTGAACTGATACCCGTAAGCCTAATTTCACTTCTTCAGTAAAACCAAAATTTAAAACAATTGAGAAAAAATACAATTAACTAGTATAAACATCAATTGGCGGCAATGAATCGGCTGCCGCGGAGCGATGCAGAGATGTTGCACCAAACATTCACGGTTGATATCTGACATTACCTAGCCATAAAGTACACATTAAAATTAATATTATTTTACAGCTCATAGAAAGGGCTACAATCTTTGTAGGAAACATTTTTTCATAAAATGTCGGCCTGAAAAGTTCTGTGACAAAATGTAAAATAGCGTACCAAAAAAAAAAAAAATTTACCTTTTCATACGAATTACAAACAAACGGTAAAAGTTACGATGAAAGTTAACTAGACATTAATTGTAGACAATGTTACAGCAAATCCTCTCCTTCCTTTTCTTAAAAGACGAGAAAGTGAGCGCTTCCATAAATTAAGGTGTACCGTATTTAAACAAGAAAATCGGTTACTAATTTAATTTTTTTTTTAAGTTATTGTTTTGATTTAAAGTGTAAAAACGAGCAAATTAACCACAGAATTAAAAAAAAACTTTTGCAATACTAAATCGTAAATGTTGTAAGTTAGAATATGAATATTAAAATATTTTTTTTTTTTTAAAGTATTACCAATGTTCAGCGAAAACTGAATAGTACTGCAGTTCACCACCACAGCACGTGTCAAGTCTCGACAGCGCTGTGTTGATGAAAATGATGAATATTTGGCAGTTTGGCAGCGGCCGCCGGCAGCTGCACTTGTGCGTAGATATGGTTTCGTGACGTTTGACATTTATCGAATTATTAAAAACATTTTGCATTAATTTGTCATTAAAATAAAGTACGTGTTTGTGAAGTACAGTGAAATTTAGAGGTTATTGATAATTCTGTGATTTGTGAAGTACAGTGACATTTAACTAGGTACTTACCGGCTATTTTAAAATGATTTTTTCTTAGCTTATGATCTTTCTGAAGTGTTTCTGAGTTAATTTCATTCTGAGTTGCCATGGAATCCTCTGTGCTTGAAAAGTGATCATTTTAAACATTTGTGATGTTGTGTGTTTTGGATTGCAAAAGAAACATTGCACATAATGTAAGTAGTTTCCTTCCTGTTTTAATATTAAATGGGTAATCCATAAGCCGCCGCATTTTTTAAACAGTTTTTTCAACAATTACTACAAGAAACAACTATTTACGTACACAAAATTGGTTATCAGGTTCTTAGTTTAGGTAAATTACGTAATTCGTGCGTATTTAGTTTGAAGTCAAATCCAAATGCAATAATAATAATACGGCGGGTTTGTACCTTTTAACTTGGAATGAAAATCGAATTTTAATGCATATTTTTCCGTCTACCCCGACTGAAACCGATGATTTACTTTGTATTTTACTTTTCAAAATTAAAAGTGTAGCCGATACGGCGGGCACCCCGGAAATACACCAGAAATACAATAACGAATAACCCTAAAGTAGCCGAAATTTTTTTTTTTTTTATTTTATTTTTTTTTTTTTTTGCAAAAATGCTCAAAACGAAAAACTATATGTTTATTTGGGTACTCTATGTAATATAGATTCCCCAGTTTCCCGCTTGTACCACGAGTTTTCGGACACCGTGTATATTGAGAAAAAAAGGGACACGAAAATCATGATATTTAAACTAAATTCGTAAGGCCAGAAGACAAAGGAACGGCAGGGCAATTTTGACATAATATTGCAGGTTCGATCCTGGAACAATGTACGGGAGAGACAGGAGACTAGGGCTGGACTTCAAAAATCAGGGAGGCTGGACTAAGGACAGTGATACAAAAATGACAGAAGTGAACTATGAAATCTCGAGTTATTAGAGTTTTAATTCGCGAATCTATGGGAGCATACATGGGCCGTTCTAGTCCTGAAAGTAGGTATAAAACTGAAGACTTGTATCATTTGAAGGAGGTCAGTCATAGAATCTCGGGAATAGTGTTTGCGTGACGTGACGTGATAAACGGTGATTAATTGGAAAAAGTTTCTAAGCGTAAATTCTGGGACTTAGCGTTTGAAAGTGTTACAAATAAATGCGTTTAAATACAAAAATTCTAAGTGTCTGGGATTTTAGAGACTAGTAAAAATAAATTGAGTTTAAAAATAGTACGATTAATAATAATTAGATTAGAATTAGTGAAGTGATTAATTATAGTTTTATTGTGCGTTAGTGTAATTGCTTTATAGTGTTTGAAAAAAAGGTAATAACAGTGGATAATAAATAGTAAATTTTCGAACTTAAAATAATTGATAAAAATCACATCAGTAATATTTCAGTTAAATAAAGTGAAATTTGAACCGAATATTTCTATCTCAAAAATAATAATAATAATTAATCTGAGATTTTTAAATAAGTAATACCGACTATTGATTTATCGTTAAATACGCGAGTGATAATAAAATAATAACTATTATTTCGGTAAAGTTAAATAGACAGTACAATATATTATTTTATTGCAAAATAGAAAAGTTCGGAAGTAACACAAAATTGAAAGTTAATAATATCTATTATTTTCGAAGAAAAATCGTGAAGTATCTATCGTTTAAATTTAATTAACCAAAGCATTATAATTCAAAGAGAGAGTGCAGTGACAATAAATAAATAAAAATTCAATGGAATAAATAATTATAAATATCAAAGTTTATTGCAGATTTAAATAACAGTGAAGTGAAAAGTGATTAATAATATCATATTATTCGGGCTAAAAAAATGTGTACCTAAATAAAGCGACGTAATAATTCGGTTTAATCAATAGTGAATCAAATAAATTATTTAAATACACGGATTAGATTCAACGACGAAAAAGGAAAATAAAGAGTTTTGTTCTATAATTAGCGAGTTTAGTCGTAATCGAAATTACAGTAAATAATTAACACCTTAGTTGCGCATTGTCAAAGGAAAAAAGGCGACTAAGTATTTCATAAAATTAAATATACGGCTATAAAATAAAACCAAAATAAAAAAGGAAGGGTTTAAAATAAATAAGGATAATCATAAATTAAATAATATCCTAGCGATTATTTAATTAAAATCGATTTTCCCAAGAAAAAAAATTAATAACAAAAACAAAAAAAAATTGTCTCGCTAAATAAAATACCGAATTTAATCTTTTATACCGGATATAACTCCCGAATGAAATCCTCATTTAAGGAAGATAAATTCGAAGTTATAAATTATATATATTATATATATTGTTAGCAATAATAAAACGCTAAGTTAATATTTATGATGAAATATATTGTCTCCACGATAACTGACAATAACAACATTCAAGAATCAGCAAGATTGTGTTCCGCAATCCGCCATTTGTAAAATCCAGCCATAATCCAGCCGTTCGCTGTCCGCGTTGTAGGTAGGTCTTCTCCATTGCCGCCAGCCAGGAAGTGTCCCTTCTTTACCGACCGCAATAGCTGGTGTAGTTTCCTTGTTGGCCGCCAGAGGCGATAGCAGTACCTCTGGCGGCAGATGAGCGGCAATATTTAAATATGCAGCTAACACGGCCATACTGACCACTGCTTTGACCTCAAAGCAGGAAGCTAAAAGAAAAGAAAAAAAAATATTAGAGGGATTGAAATTTTTTCAACCCCACAATGGTACTGACAAACAGATTACCCTGCTCGCCCTTCCTGACCATTGCAGAAATTTGTTCATTTGGTCAATTCCTCATATTTTCATATGCGACCATCACTATGTGAGTGCTGCCATTGGGTCTGGTACCCACCACGTCAAAACGATCCTTCGGCAAGACTTCTACCACCTTATAAGGCAAGCTCCGAAACCGACCTTTCGACTTTTGTACACGTCAAAACGATCGTTCGGCAAGACTTCTACCACTTTATAAGGCAAACTCCGAAACCGACCTTTCAACTTTCTGTACCCCGGATTTCCCCCAGAAATCCGTATTAAAACTGTATCGCCAACGCGATACGAAGGTTTAAATAACCGTTTTGCATTGAATTGTTTCATCTGCCGCCTTTCAAAAAGCATGAATCGGTTTGAGTTGAACCGTTTCATCTGCCGCCTTTGATATTCATCAAAAACCCGTGCCTCAGCACGTAAGACCATAAGGTCCTGCTACTCACCAACCTGTGAGTTTATGAATCGGTTCGAGATGAACCGTTTCATTTGCCGCTTTTGATATTCATCAAAAGCACCCGTGCCTCAGCACGTAAGACCATAAGGTCCTGCCACTCACCAACCTGTGAGTTTATGAATCGGTTCGAGATGAACCGTTTCATCTGCCGCTTTTGATATTCATCAAAAGCACCCGTGTCTCAGCACGTATGACCATAAGGTCCTGCCACTCACCAACCTGTGAGTTTATGAATCGGTTCGAGATGAACCGTTTCATCTGCCGCCTTTGATACTCATCAAAAGCACCTGTGTCTTAGCACGTACGACCATAAGGTCCTGCCACTCACCAACCTGTGAGTTTATGAATCGGTTCGAGTTGAACCGTTTCATCTGCCGCCTTTGATATTCATCAAAAGCTTCCGTGTCTCAGCACGTATGACCATAAGGTCCTGCCACTCACCAACCTGTGAGTTTATGAATCGGTTCGAGATGAACCGTTTCATCTGCCGCTTTTGATATTCATCAAAAGCACCCGTGTTTCAGCACGTAAGACCATAAGGTCCTGCCACTCACCAACCTGTGAGTTTATGAATCGGTTCGAGATGAACCGTTCCATTTGCCGCTTTTGATATTCATCAAAAGCACCCGTGTCTCAGCACGTATGACCATAAGGTCCTGCCACTCACCAACCTGTGAGTTTATGAATCGGTTCGAGATGAACCGTTCCATCTGCCGCTTTTGATATTCATCAAAAGCACCCGTGTCTCAGCACGTATGACCATAAGGTCCTGCCACTCACCAACCTGTGAGTTTATGAATCGGTTCGAGATGAACCGTTTCATCTGCCGCTTTTGATATTCATCAAAAGCACCCGTGGCACCCCAAAAAGGTACGCCATCGCCAAAATTGTCATAATGACAACTTTCATGCTTGTTTCTGCCTTTGCCTCTAATCGGCAGTTTTTTTCATGAAGCCATCCTGGAGAGCAATAACACGCAGCATTCCGTTCACGCTCTTCACGAAAGATCATAGTAAATTGATCTACCTGCTCAACGCAACAGCAAAAGACATCTCCATTTTCGAAAAACCCCGGGCTCACATATCACATCGCCCAGTATCTCATTTTCCAACCAACATTTAAAATAGTTTTTCAAATATTTTGTGATAACATTCCTCTTCCATGGAAACCAGTATTTGTCCCGGACGGCAGCCAGTGTTTGATTAACACCTTGATGTCCAATCTCATCATGAAGAATCCAAAGAACGCCACACTTGACATTTCTAGGTGTTCACCATTTAGAATATCTTCGAACCATTCAACATCGAATCATTTTGATTGTCTCCGAATCATTTCAAACCACTTTGAATCATTTCGATTAACTCCAAACCATTTCAAATAACTTCGAACCATAATACTAGGTTTTGACATAGATAGTCGGCATAATTGTAATTCAACATGATTACAACTTCTTTTCGCCACACATAAACGGGCTAATTTTCGCAAACATATTTTCTTTTAGTTATAGCAATAAGGCATCTGCGATGTCCATACTCAAAAGCAAATCACAATATTCACCCCTTTTTGTCAGCTAGACGGCTACCAAGATCAGATTTTATCATCGCCGCGTAAACTTTCAGCAACGTAATTTTGTAACATTTTGAAGTTCCGAAGATTTCACCAATTGCCATCAAAAGATCATATGATCATATCCATCTGCTATCTTCTGGCCCTGAAGTCAGCTTTCCTCAGATTACGCGCCCAGCACAATGCTGGCGACTTTATTTGACAGTCCTTTGTTGACATTTTTGACAAATGTCTTCGATCATCAAATTAGGCTCACGATGATAAACACGAAAGGGAAAGGTCTTTTTGACAAACCCATTGAACCACAAATGAGTTTTCAAGCACCAAATTAAAATTTTCAATGCGTCCTTTCGGCGGAAACACGATCCACGCATTCCTCCGATATCGGGCATCAATGCATCTGTCATCACTGTAATTACGCAGCATTTTTACGTAAATTCACAACAGAAGTCCAAACATTTCACATATTTTCAGAAGTCCGATACACAGATTGTCATTTAAATCACCGGCATCAAACATAAACAAACTCGAGAGACGCCATGATGGACGCCGTTTGTATACAAAACACGAGTTTTTGTCAGGTGAACGAAACAAAAGCCAATTAACACTTGCTTTTACGAATCCCACTTCTGATGTTAGCAATAATAAAACGCTAAGTTAATATTTATGATGAAATATATTGTCTCCACGATAACTGACAATAACAACATTCAAGAATCAGCAAGATTGTGTTCCGCAATCCGCCATTTGTAAAATCCAGCCATAATCCAGCCCATAAATAAACCAGTCAGCCGTTCGCTGTCCGCGTTGTAGGTAGGTCTTCTCCATTGCCGCCAGCCAGGAAGTGTCCCTTCTTTACCGACCGCAATAGCTGGTGTAGTTTCCTTGTTGGCCGCCAGAGGCGATAGCAGTACCTCTGGCGGCAGATGAGCGGCAATATTTAAATATGCAGCTAACAATATATATATATATATATATAAATTATGATTTTATGGATAAATACAAGTTTGTAGATAAAGGTTAGGTTGTGGGACAAAGGATGTTCTAGGTTATTAGTTATGATAAAATCCGTGGCTTGTAGGGCGATACTTATTAAAGATAGTAGGAGGGTATTCGAAATTGGAAAGTGCATTTAGTTATTATATAGAATGGACGTTCTGATAATTTTTCATGCCGTTGTTTAATTTCCCGGTGGAATTGAAAATTGAACATCAGAACTTTGGTAAGTGAATTACAATCATAAGTATTTGCAGATACCTGAACCTATGTAGTTGGTGAACGAGTCATCTTACGGAGTACGTGATTATCCAAAATATCTATTAAATCGCATGTTATCCTTTTCTAATACAGCATGTTATAACACAACAACATCCGATCATATCTAAACGAGATCCGTACGAAATAATAACTACAGAATGAAATAAAATTATTAAAAAATAAACAAATTTCAAATGTAGGTCAGTAAGTCGAAGGTCGTCTATGTGTAATGTAAACAAATGAGTATTGATTTATTTACTCATTGCCGTCATCTTGTCCAAAGGATTTAATTAATTGTTGGTATGAAATAATAAAGATTTTATGATCGATGGAAATGAACTTTTCAATAAATTTTAGTTATTACAGTGAAGTACTCGCGAAACAAATACCTAACGTTATTTCCACTAGCATGATTAGGGTTTGTTTATTTGACCTTCAATAGTGGTACCATATGTTCACCCAATGACCCAGTCATCCTGCATTCTTAAACAAATAAATAATAAACACCGACCAAATATTTCTAGGAGCAAGTTGTATTATCCTTATAATTATCCTGAAACCAATCAACATGTGAGTGGCTGCAACTGCCCCTGCAGTCCCGCTACGCCCAATAGAATGCAGACCTACCTGATGATGACGCCACGCCTGTCAAATGATGACACCATTTGGAGAGGCTCGCTATACACCCGCAGCCCGCCCAATAAAAGCAGACCGATTATCCTGAAACCAATCAACATGTGAGTTGCTGCGACCACCCCCTGGATGCTGATGCCAGATATGCAGCAATCCATGAGAACATACACCATCTGGGGCGCAGCCCGTCTCGATTACTAGCAACCAGCGTCCACCGCAGCCTACATGCTCCGATGCAAGAGTTTTCCATCTCACAATGCACGGTGGAAGATGCCCGTCCAGCATAGACGCTTGTGACCATGCTACGAAACTTTAACACCTGTCAAGGCGAGAGCACATCTCTATCAAGACATTTCGATTGTCGGGCGTCTCTGTGTGCCAGCGCTTATTATCTACAGTTTTGTGCAGGCCTAGAGGTCTCCTACAGGTGGCTTTCCACAAATAATCCGGGAGGTAACTGATCTCAATGATAACATACATTGATACAACGCGACTTACCCAATTTTCTATTTATAGGGAATAGGTACCTCCGAAAAATCCTACATACCTAACACACGAGGAGCTAGTGACCTCATTTAAAAGACACTGGTGTTCAAATAATCATACAGTCCTAAATCCTGAATTTTCTCACGCAACTAGACTTCAGGGGTGCTATATGTAATTATTTGCTGATCAGGAAAGCCCACAACTTTCCCGAGAAGAATTTAAATCCTGTGTCGGTGTTACCAAGATGGGGGCATGCGGAGGGAGGAAGAACAAGTATGTGGGTAATACGCTGATGCGGCATTTAAAACATTAGGTTAATTGCATATCGTAAGTCTTGTCGACCTGAAAGTAAACGTAAGACCTCGTGAGTCGAGTTTTACGATTACTAATTCAGAGGTGGAGGACCCCCGGCTAAAGGCAGGCCACGAGGGAGATGGGTCCGCCTAAAACAGCCGCGTGCCATATTTGATTCGGTAGAGACATGATAAGGGAAGATATGACATACCCCTTTTAGACTCAGTCGAGTTAAATTCATTCTGGAGGTAGAAGGAATTCTGAGCATTGCAGGAATCGTCATGAAGACTAGATATTTATGTATTTATTTCAACGCCATAAAATGGCTTTTACAATCCGGTGATACATGATACATGATACACAGTGGTACACAGGAGGGTAATTATAATGATAACAAAATAAGAATGTACATTAAACCAAGTAAATATATACGTGTGATAACAACTAGTATTTAGTTATAGGATACAATTATGTATTACAACCAAAAAAAAGAATATGAGCTCGTATAGAGAATACACATTTTATGCAGAATAAAAATAAGTAAATAAAGGTGACTTCATAGAAAAATTGTTAACATCAAGTATAATATAGGTACTTTAATTCTAATTGAACATATCGTTGGATTCCAGGAATTGGCTAAAATGGAGTACATGATATTATTGTTACCTTCAGTTTGAAATGACTGCAGTTTGAAATGACTTCAGGTACTACTAATTAGTTCTGCTTTTCAGGGCTGTCAGTTACAGATTCAATAATAACTTTGTTTAAAAATAATAATTTTGAAAAAAAATTATACATTTATTAGCTAACACTTAACTAGTCTGCTTGATAGTTAATATTTTTTTTTTTTTTTTTTTTTTTTTTATTGAGTAAATTTTTTACAATAAGTTTATTTTAATACAATATTACATATTTTATATACTCTCCTAGTAAAGCTATTGCTTGTGTTTAGGAGAGGACAACTTGATAATAACTTTCTTTTTTTTTTTTTTCAAAACCTTATAACAAACTTAAGAACTTAACTTATGAATAGATTTAGACTTAATAACATATAAGATTATAAGGGTAATTAAACAAAATATATATAGGATGTACAAACTTGATGGAATAAATAGGATGTAACAAACATTAAGAACTTAACTTATGAATAGATTTAGACTTAATAACATATAAGATTATAAGGGTAATTAAACAAAATATATATAGGATGTACATAAAACCTTTGGAATAACAAACAGTCAAAAACATATATAATAAAAGTTAAAATTATATGGTGGGACTACCAAAATATGATTTAATTTTTTTTTTATATTTGTCGTAATTTTTTTCTGTTCGCATATCGGCGGGTAATTGATTAAATAATTTTATTCCTTTATATACATAGTGATTCTGTGCTGTTGTGGTTCGTATGGGTGGTATAGTTAGTCCACCAATAGAAGTATTCCTTATGCTAATATTTAGCAGAGGGGTAATATTTTTTTTAAATATATCTTTGTGTAGCTGAAGTAGTGCTATTTTTTCGTAAATTTTTGTAAGTGGGGGAACAGGGAATTCTTGGAATACGTTTATTGTTGGGTAGTAATACGGTTTTTTTAGGATAATTTTTATAAGAATTTTTTGAATTGTTTCGAGTGGGAGAAGGGATGATTTATATGCACCCCCCCAAGCTATGATTCCATATTGTAATACCGAGTGCGCAAGTGCAAAGTAAATTTCTTTTAATATTTTTAATGTGATAGTATTTCTAAGTCTGAAAAATATATATATTAGTTTTCTCATTCTGTCTATTGTGGAGTTTATTTGATTTTTCCATTTAATGTTATTGTCGATAATTATTCCAAGATATTTTATTTGTTCTTTACTGCTAATATGTATACAATTTGAGTTACAGGGTGTGATTTTAAGTAGACAGTTTCTGTCGTGAACTTTAATGTTTACATTTATATTTGAAATATGTTCTGTTAGGCTCAGAGGTAGAAAATGAGTTTTTTCAACATTTAAAGAAAGTAAGTTTTTGTCAAACCATTGTTTAATGATATTTATTGCATTATTTGCCGATATTTCGGCTTCTTTCCAAGAGTTTTCTTCAATTGTTAATACTGTATCATCCGCATAAGATATAATCTTTCCGACGATTGGGAGTTCAAAAAGTTCATTTACATATAATAGAAATAGTATTGGGCCCAGTACAGTTCCTTGTGGGATTCCAAAATTAATTTTTTCTATATCACTTAACTCGTTATTTATTTTCACTTGCTGTGTTCTTTGATATAAATAACTATTTATCCACGATTTTGCTTTGTCGGTTATTCCTATATTATTTAGTTTGTTGATTAATTTTGAGTGTGAAACACTGTCAAAAGCTTTACGGAGGTCAATGAATATACTTAAGCATTTTTTCCCTTTATCCAATGCTTTATAAATAACTCTAGTTAATTCCGCTATTGCGTCTTGTGTGCTCATTTTTTCTCTAAAACCATATTGACTAGGATTAATACATTTTTTATTTTCCACATAATCTACAATTTGTTTCTTTATTACTCTTTCGTATATTTTAGCTACATTGGATATTAACGATATTGGGCGGTAATTGTTTATTTCTTTCGAATCTCCGGATTTATACACAGGTGTTACAATGGCTTTTTTGTAATTTGATGGGAATATTCCATTTTCAATGCTTACATTAATTATATGAGTAATTGGTTTAGTTAGTGAGTTAGAACATTTTTTTAGGATTTCTGTAGTTACACCATCATATCCAGGTGCAGCACCATTTTTTAGTGATTTTATTATGTTTTCAATAGTTTCCTCCGTAATCGATTTAAAAACTGATAGATTGTTTTCACTTAGTTTATCTTCATGTATATCATCTGGTTGATAATTTTGATCAATTTTGTAAGCAAGTTTTTGTCCGACGTTTACGAAAAAATTATTGAAAATATTTGCACACTTCTTTGATTCGTGGATAGCATTTAATGTGCTTCCATTGTTGTTTATAAGATTTATAATTGATTTATTTTTATTATTTTTATTCATAATTTCGTTTATGGTGTTCCATGTTTTTTTAGTGTTTTCCTTTGTAAGGGTTATTTTTTCTTTGTAATATTTTTCTTTCGTATCTTTAATAATTTTTGTGAGTTTATTTCGAAATATTTTATATTCAGTTTTAATGTGATTATTGTTTGGTTTTTTTTTTGTTTGAATGAAGAGTTTTTCCTTTTTCCGGATGGATATGATTAGACCCTGCGTAATCCATGGTTTAATTTTCCTTAATTTAGCATTAGTTTGGAGATTAATATAGGTGGTACAGTCAGCGATATTAGTAGTTAATGTTTCTTCAAAATAATTTGCACATATATCAGGGTTTTGGCAATTTAATATTGATGTCCATGATTCATTGCGTAATTTATTATTTAATTTATGATAGTTCAGTTTAGAAATGATTTTAATATTTTTTCCAGGATCATAAATTTCTGAGTTTTTACATAGATCATAAACAAATATATTCGTATGATGATCTGTTATATCGTTTTTCCATATGATAGATTTAATTTTATCTGTGTTTTTAATATTGGTCCAAATATGATCTAGGCACGATGGTGCTTGTTTTGCAATTTCTCTTGTGAACTTATTTATACATGACATAAAATTCATTTCATTCATAGTGTTTATATATTCAATTTTATTTTTACAGTGATTATTTGGGCCAATATTAATATTCATGTCACCTATTAATATACAATTTAAAGTATTCTTATTACAGAGAATTTTTTTTAACTCTTCTATAAATAGTTGTACATTTGAACTGTGTGTGCGATACATAGCGATTATATTAAAGGGCCTATTGTTTACATTAAAATTGATTGACAGACAGTTTACGTTACATATGGGTATTTCGATAACGTTGATATCGGTAAATTTGTCAATAGTATATACTACAATTCCACTATTTTTATTAATCTGATAATTTGTAACATATTGCTTGTAGTTGGGAATAATTGGTATGTTTATGTTCGAATGTATATGGGCTTCGGATAATATTATAAAATCTGGTTGTGAACAGAGTGTATTTAGTGATACAAGAAATTCATCCATGTTTTTATTTACACTTCTTATATTTAGGTGTAAGATTGTTAATCGATTTTTTATATTTTTATATATTTTACTGCATTCTATTGCTGTTTCACATACATATTCTTCTATGTTTAGGTTTTTATCGATTTCGTTTAAGTTAATATTATTCATTGCATGTGTTAAAATTTAAAATTTGTACAATAGGTATTAATAGCAGTAAAACCATCATAATTTGTTCTGCAATATTCTTGCTTGAGTAGAATAGAACATAGTACATACATACATATATCAATAGTACAAGTGAACATATACTGTAGAGATTTATTGCATATAGAATATTGGCAGCGTGATACATGGGTTAGTAATGTATATAATAATAATTTTGAAGTAATATATCTATAATTAGACTTTAGTAGTCTATAATTTACTAGCCTTCGGTAAACACAACTGTGTATTGGTATTGTATTATCTATTTTCTGGTAGAAATATAGAAATGTTGAATGTAGACGTAATGTAATGGAAAAAGAAACATAATAATGTAGTATGTAGTAGAAATGTTTTATCATGAAGAAAATATTCAGGTTTTTTATCATCAATATATAAAATGATTTAATTTTTTTAGTTTTAAATATATATATACTGATTTTATAGTACGTAGAATGATGAAAAATATGACGTTTTTTTAATGTGTAGACTATAGAATTATTATTTTTTATATCTTGTGGATATTTCGAAATATATACGTAAATGTAAGACGTTGAGAACAGACATGAGATATTTTTAAAGAGATCTTTAAAATTTATAACAATATTCCAAATTTTGCTGCGTAAGATCAAATATTTTTTTGTAATTTTGACAGTTAGTTTGATTATGGACATTTCAAAAAACAATTTTAGTATAATTTTTGAATATATCTTAGGATTTTCAGTTTTAATAGTAAGTATACTTGTTTTATAAAATGCAGATTGATAAGAAACAACATGTTTTTTTAAAGCATATGTCATAGCATTACTAATTTTGTTAGCTATTAGATTTTTGATTGTGCAAGTACATACATAATATATTGACAATAATAAACATGAGTCACTATGAAAACTATACCTTGAATCCAAATTAGTATTCAATTTTCTGTTGTGCGAATGCCAGCATTTTTTTATAATATATACAGTTGGTTTTATCAGTCGCATTATGATTAGTAGGAAATGACAGTTGAAATCTGTCATTTTGAAAAGTGCAGTTTGCACACTTCGGTTGATATGTTGTAGCTGGACATTCTTTGTAGTGGTGTGCAGCTCCACAGTGCGAGCAGACAGGCAAGTTGTTTTTCTCTTTCTGGTTGCAATTTCTTGATGTATGTCCGTAGCGTAGACAGTAGTAGCATTGTACCACTGGGGTGGCGTCGTCAACCGTAACTCGCTGGTAGCCAATGTTTATTTTTTCTTTATTTAACAGGATCTTCCTGGTTGTGCTATCTACTTCTACTATATAGTTAGCGGTGTCATTGTATTTGTTTTTAATTATTGCTTTTATGTTAAATATAGAATTTTTTTCTGTTTTTTGCGTTACAATTTTGATGTCCTCATTTTTGTCTAAGATATCGTCAGTGAATTCTTCTTTGATATAGTCGTTGAAAATTCCCTTGAATATCATTGTTGGTTTTTTTTTTTGTTAATTCTTTGCAATCAATATCATTAAGATCATTAGAAATTAAAGTTTGTAGTTTTTTAGCATCTTCTTTTTTAACACAATCGATTATAATTCTATTTTGGGAGATTTTTTTTATGCCTTCTATGCATTTTCCTAATTGGCTGGTTTTAAAGTGCCTTTGAATTTTTTTTGAAGTTCAGTTGATGTATCTTTATTTTTTGGAGTGATTAGGATACTATGCTTGTTTTTAATGTTTTTTTGTTTTTTTATATCAGTATTTGCAGGCTGGTTATTCTCTAGCAATCCCATCTTGGTAGCAACAAATATAAATGAAGTAAGTGCGTAGTTTGGAATCTATAGTAGAGTATGATATAGACGCCGTGCAGATGAACACTATTATACCTAACATTGATTATGGTGATTGAGGCATGATATTATAGCCTTCTTATAACTATATTCGGTGCAGTTGAACACATCTACTACTTCTGAGAAAGCATTGCCAACTGCATGCAATCTAGGTATAAGCGAGTATCTAAATGACTCAGTCCTGATATTTTTGTTGCAATTAAAAAGAATTTTGGATCGAGCAGTTCTAGTAGGTATGTGGAAGGTAATTAGGTTTAATAAATCAGGACTGTCAATTATACCATTAAAAATAAAAGTCATGTCAAAAACAAGTCTTCTATCTGAAAGATTGAGTAAGTTTAATTCTTTCATCAAGTGATTGTAATTTATTGATTCTATTGGTAGACCAAGTTTATAGTTAATGAATCTTAAGAATTTATGCTGAATTTTTTCAATGGAATCGGAGTGGATTTTGAAGTGAGGTGACCATATAGAAGAATTATATTCGACTTGACTTCGAACTAGAGAGGAATATAGGATTTTTAATGTTGAAATATTATGAAAGTCTCTGCCATTTCGCAGAATGAAGCCTAGCATTTTTAATCCTTTATTGGTTACTGTATTTATATGTGAAAGAAAGTTAAATTTGGAATCGAAAATAATGCCAAGATCATTAATCTCACTGACAGAGGTGAGTGAAACATTGTTAATATTATATTGATAGTTAAGGGGTTGATTTGTTCTGAAAAATCTTATTATCTGGCATTTACTTATATTCAGATAAAGTTTATTAGTTTTGCACCAATCTTGTAGTTTATTTAAATTTAATTGAATGTGAATACAGTCATTTATCGTTTTTATAAGTTTAAATAGTTTTAAGTCATCGGCGAAAAGCAACACTTCAACATTATTATCAAAAACAGTGATGATATCATTTATAAAAAGTAGGAACGGAATTGGGCCTAGATGTGACCCTTGAGGTACACCGCTAGTCGCCATGAATTTGTGTGATAGGTAAGAGTTATTTTTTACTTGGAGAATTCTATTGGTTAAGTAACTCTTTATCCATTCCAATAGTTTACCCTCTATTCCCATCTTACTAAGTTTATTGAGAAGAATTTCGTGGTTAACTTTGTCAAACGCTTTGATAAAGTCTGTATATATTGAATCGACTTGGGATTTATTTTCAAGCGAACATGCTATAAATTGTTCGTACAAGGAAAGATTTGTCAGGGTGGATCTGCCCGGCATAAAGCCATGTTGATTAGGTACTATGATCTTATTAATATGTATGGAGATTATGTCAAGGATAAGTTTTTCAAACAATTTGGGGATAGTTGAGAGCATGCAAATGGGTTGGTAATTAGTGACATCATGAATATCTCCCTTTTTAAATACAGGTGTTAGATAACAGTTTTTCCATAATTCGGGGAAGCAGCCAGAATTAAGTGATTGGTTAAATATTTGACATAGTGGCTTGGCTAGTATCGATACACAGTTAATTAGAAAAGCAGGACTTACTTTGTCAGGACCAGCTTTTTTCTTTATGTCGAGTGATTTCATTTTGCTTATAACATCTGGAACATTAATATGTAAAGCGGGAATGTGGACCGATTTCTTTGGATGAAAGGATGGAAGTTGAACATTTGGGATATCCTTATCGTACACATTTTTGAAGAAGTCAGCAAAAAAATTAACAATGTCGTTAGTATCACTACTACTTTTCCCTTCGAAATACATGTAAGTAGGTATGCTGGGTTTATTCTTTCTTAGTGAGTTTATGTGCGTAAAAAAGTTTTTAGTATCTAGAGAAATAGACTTTTCTGTGTTAAGTATGTATGTTTGATATAATTTACTGGCGAGTATTTTGCAGTCAGTTCTATGTTTATGAAATATTTTGTAGTCTGAAATGGAGTTGCTCTCTTTGAAGTTTTTGTGCCAAATTTTTTTTGTTTTTTATTAAGTGCTTTAAGTCTTTATTAAACCATTTGGGGAACTTTGATGGTTTAAATTGAATAGAGGGTACGTATTTTACGATAGCCATGTTGATGATGGAGTAAAAAGATTCTAGGTTATGATTAACATTTGTGTTTCTGTCTAAAAAGGACCAATCTGCACTTTCTAAGTATTTTATTATAAGTGGATAATCTGCTTTGGCAAAATTGTAAGAAAAATTAGGAACAGTGTTAGAGTAAGTATTGAGAAAGTTGTTCGTAATGGTTATGTTTAGGGGAGGGTGGTGGGAATCTATAGGGAGAAGAGAGTCTATGGATTTACTTAGTTTTACTGAGGGATCACTACAAAATGCAAGGTCTAATAGGTGGTGATTAGAATTATATACATTATTAATTTGTTTAAGACCTAGGAAATTAGACATATTTATAATTATACGATCATTAGCAGATATGTTAACATGAATTGTTGGATTATTACTAAGGGTAACCCAGTCTATATTGTTTGGAATGTTGTAGTCACCGGTTAGCAGCATTCTAGCTTCCGGATATTTGAGCTTGAGGGCCTCTACATCTTCAATGTGGTTTTCGTAATCTTGTGTAGTTGATCCGGGTGGAATGAAAACACATCCAAGAATAATTTTTCCTAGGTTCGTCTTGAGTAATACGTAAAGTTGTTCTATATTTTTGTGTTTGCATTTTAATCTGGATGAAGTTATAGATTTGGTAATAGATATTATTACACCCCCTCCTCTTGATTTGGTGCTGGTAGTGGTACTTCTATCACAGCGGTAGGTATTGTGAGAGGTGAAGCCTAGTTCTTCTGTATTAATGGACGGATCCAACCAAGTTTCAGTCAGGAAATATATATGAAAGGGATGGATTGGAATTGACGATCTTAGCTCATTAAGTTTGGTGCGGCAACCTCTGATATTCTGATAGTAACAAATGATAGGTTTTAGTTTTTTGGATTAGTATTTACAATAGTAGGTTTATTATTTTTGTATTTGATTGTGAGTCCTGTTTCACCGTTTTGAGTTCTTTGGTCTAGGGTTAGTCGTAAATTGGCGAGATAGTTCCTTTGGGCTGGAGTTTGGTCGGAATAAATTTTAATACCAGGGTACTCTGTTATGTTGTTTTTTTTCCTCAATATGTCTATGGCTTGTGTGGGATTGTCCAGTATAACTTTAAGAGGTCTGGATTTGTCCGGTTTTTTTATCCCCAGGCGAAAGGTCGTAATGCTGGCTTGTGTGATGGTTGAGTTAAGAGTTGTTAGTGTAGTTGATATTCTCGTCGTATCATCAGTAATTTTGTCGATTTGGGAACAGGCTGAGCTTTCAGGGAAATTGAATATAATTAAGTTTTTCGACCTTTTTTTCCTCTCCTCAAGCTCATCAGCGGCTTTGCACATTGTCAAGTTTGATGAATTTGAGGATTCATGTGATGAGTTTGGTTCTATCAATTTTGAGGAGACCATGTGTTCGTAGGATTTAACCTGTCCCTCGAGGATTCCAACTTTGACGCCAACGTCCAACATGGTGCCAGAGAGGTTTGAAAGTTTATTGAGTAGTTTAGTCATCTGGTCTTTTGTTAGTTTCAACCCTGGATCAGTAATGCTAGTGTGCAATGTACTAATTTCCTCCTTCGCCTTATTTATGTACGATAGTGCATCGGAGGCACTCATCTTAATAGTTTGATTTTTATTTGATACTCTGTAAAATGTAGTGGTGTCAACCCTGTATCTGAGTTATCTATGACGTTGTTTGACTTGTGTAAATATGTGTCTATAGCACTCGGGTGACTGTTGAGATTTTTAGTTAAATTGTAAAGAATTACCGGTTGACAGCTGCAACTGTAATTACACAATGTTACTTTTGATTTTGGTAAAGTATTCGTAACTAAATATCACTAAAGAGACTACTTAGATCAATGTACACTGTTAATTTTTCTGGAGCAAAAAAATACGTGACCACTGTGACACTTATTATTGTTGTGACACTGTTCTCCCATCTGGCGTGAAGGGACCTTCTTGAAGCAAGGAACGCCCATCAAAGAGGGTAAAATCCGGTCTCCAAGATAATCCTAGCAAGCGTAGTGAGAGAATCCTGGTTTGAATTGTCGTCCACCAGTCTTGCTTGGTCAGAGGAGGAGCCGAATTTTTCAAAATAGTATTTTTTTTTTACCCCCACATCCATCCTTTCCCTCCCCTTTTCCCCACCAATTTAGTGTATACTAACCATAAAAACTAATAATTTATGTTAGGTGAAGGATGCAGACAAAGAATTTCAATAGAAAAACAGGGTTCCTGGAATGATCTCATATTATTATATAGGTAAAGTAAAGTTCTTTCTTGAAATGTCACAATTATAGACTGTTATCTTCCTTGCATTGTATTTATCAATATAGCCGTAATATGGGGAAAAATAGTAATAAGCAAAACGAGAAAAAAGGTCAAATCGAGTACTGACGAGGTTAGGACGGGGTTAGTTTGTCTAACGCGGTCAAGGATAGTCAAATAAAAATATTTAAATAGATTGGAAAATTCTCACACTTTCTCTAAAAGAACCTAGGAGTTACCACACGCAATACATTATCTTCTCTACATGTGTATGCATATAAAATATGCATACAAATGTAAGTTCTAAAGAAAAAAAATTACACAACGCAGAATACAGAAAATAATGTGAACTAAATTCTTAAATCTTGTTTACTGTGATAAAATCACAGGGGTTTGAGAAAATTAGGGTAGATTTAGCTAGAAAATAAAACCACAACCCTCAGGTAGAAATACCCCGGGGAGGTTTAAAATCAGGACATCACACTTAGGGGTGTGACCAGTAGGACATAAGGGTAGAATTATAAATATAGTTATGAGTTAGGAGCTACGAGATTGGAGCTACGAGCTTAGAAAAGTAAAATGTACTAGGGAGGTATCATCACAAGGGGATGGGGATATTTTTATTCCTGTTATTGTTATATTGTTAATAGACGGCATAAGTTAGGGAAGTTTTACTTCAGTCGTGTGGTCTAAAGCACACTCGTTTTTTAAAATTATATACTAGCTTTTGCCCCCGGCTTCGCTCGCATATTCACATTATATTACTACCTAGATAAGGTTACCAGCAAACAAACAAAATATATTTTAAAGAATAAAAAAAATTCAAAAACAAACAATTCCGCTCCTTGCGGCGTCGGGGGTTAAAAATGCCAACCGATTTTTACACCTTTTTTAGATGTTGTGTGTGGCGCCTGTCGTGATAAATAATATACACCACTTCAAAGCCACACTGATTACCGAAAACCGTTGGTGAGGCGCAAATTCGGTGTAAGATAAAAATCAGAGTGTGCAATTCACACGCGGTAGAAGTGAAACCTACAGAAAACTAAAGAAGACAAGAGTGGGGAGACTACGATGCACTTTTTTTATCAGTGTGAAGGATGAGTTTTTCCATATTTTTGTCGTCGAATTCTAGTGCATCTTTTCCTATATATTTGGTCATCTTATTAGAATTTGTGTTTTCTTCTTCAGATTTACTAGATGTCACTTTATTTTGTGTTTTATTTTCCTGTTTATTTTGCGTGGGATCGTGGATTAATCGTATTATATTGGAACCGAGAACCTGTGAAATAAATAAATATTTTATTGCTATCTCATTCTCTCGCAGGCTAAATCCTATAGATGCATTTGTATATACTCTTTTTAGTGTCGCCCGCTTCCGTTTCATTGAGTTTCAAATCACAACGGTGCAAAAAGAAGTTTTCACTTCAAAAAATAATATTCGGCAATGTGTATGATACATATCGTAATTACATATATCACTCTGTATTGAGATAATATTTGGATAATATTCTCATTTCATTACATCGTTCACAGTTTCAATAGTTGACTTCTTCGTTCTTGCTGTACGGAAAAGTCAGTAATTATCGTTTAACATTTCTTTATTATAAAAAATCGAAGAAAGTTTCAACGACTTATCTAACTCAGTGCGGAAAAAACTTTTTATGAATAATCTTTAAAAAATATACGTGTATTTAAAAGAAAATTGTTGTGAAGAGACCGGTATTCGAATTACTACCGATTTCTTGTAAACCTCCCTTAAACATTTGAAGTTTTTAAGCTCTTAAAAAAATATATGTTATTCTTGAAGATAATATCTAGACATTAGTCGCGCCCAAATGCAAATTATATAAATTTCTCTCGATAGAAAAAAAAGTAAAGTATGCTCCAAAAATTATTATAAACACGTTTGTTTCAGTTATTTTACAAGTTGTACGTATGAAAAAATTCACAGCGTTTCTTTAAATGCTGTTTAAGACAATTATCGCCAGGTTTTTGCTCTATTTTAAAAGAGTCGTGTTTTATTAAAGATTTTCATGATTTTTGCATCGATTTTATCGTTGTAAATGTTAGCGCGCTCTTCTAACAACCGTAATTTCATATCTCTCCGTCTTCTTCTTTTTGGGGCCGGGAACTGAGCCTTAACAATTGGTATAAAAAAATATCTATAATAATATAAAGAAAATCATGCCTAAAATCTGACAACAAATTCAGAGTAGGTTCTTACAAAAATATTTTTAAAAACCTCGGTGGGTACCTAATCAATGTGTACACTTTCCTACGGTTTATCATGTATGAAATTTTGCTAGGCAACTATTTTAATACCGTGAAGTAATTGGTTTAATGGGTTTTCGTTATTAAAGGTTGTTGATTTTTGTATGAAGTATAGTAGAACTCAATAACAATAATAAAGTTAATAGAGTCGGTAGAAAAAGGTCTTATAAAAGGCGGGAAAAGACATATTAAATTCAGATAAACGGCCGTAACGATGAAACTCGTGTTAATCACCTTAGCCGTGTTTGTGTCTCTGGCGACAGGTTAGAGGACCTTGATTGCTAGTTAACCAGAGATAATTATTGTCATTTTTTCTTCACGGTGATCTTAAGGAGTTGTTCATAATTTAAGGAGAAAATTTGCAGCTCGTGCAGTACGAGGAAGGGCAGAGATTTTTCACTTTCCCGGATGGCCAGGGAAAGCTTCAGCTCGTCGACACCGAGGAAGAGAGTATCCAGCTGAGGTTCTCAGCGGAAAATGACGCGAATCTTCTACTTTTCACCAGGTACCAGCTTTACGCTAAAATGAATATATACATACATATATACATGTAAGAAAATGAATATACATATTTTTAAATAATTTTGCATTTTAAAGTTTTACTGTTATCTTTCAGACAGAGTCCAAGCTCGGCCCAAACAATCATTTTTAAAAACGGTGCCAGTCTTGGTGCATCCAACTTTGACAAAATCAAGGCAACCAAATTCATTGTACATGGATGGACCGGTGACGCAAGCAGTCCTATTAACGCCGCAGTGAAAGATGGTAAAATAATTACACGCAATGACAATAAAACTCCATCGAATATTTCGTACAATTTCAAATCGAATTTCAGAGTGCCTTGTAATGATCAATTAAAAATAATATCAAACATTCCCTTGTTTTTTCAGACTCCTGAGCTCCCTGCAAAAACCTAAATCTTCCCCTCTTATGTATTCTGACCATTAGTTTGTTCATTATATTCGAGTCCCCGTGCAAAACACTGCAAAAATTGAAAAACTCGAGAATTCCTGGACATCTTGACATCACAGGAAACGATATTTCGGATACCTTGGCAAAATAAAAAGCGTCCAATCTTATCATTATTCTCATAAATAACTTCCCAGAACTCCCGTTAACCCACGTTAAACGAACTAAATGAGCCTTCTGTGCCTCGAGGACTATCGTGCCATGGACGGTTTGCCATGGATCACCCCAAACTGTTTGCTACGTTTGATGGGGTGATGGATGGGGGAAAAAGGAAGTCATTCAATTTTATTGCACGTTCACCATCATGCTGTCTCATTCATACTAGGTTGTCTCCTTCATACTTTAATGCACACGTTCCTCTACTCTTTAGAACTTTCATGTTTACTGATAACTGTAGTTTTTTTTTAGCTTTCCTCGCAGCTATGGATGTGAATGTGATCGTATTCGATTGGGGTAAGGGAGCCTCCGGTCTGTATCTCACTGCGGTAAAGAACGTGGAAAAAAGCGGGCTGTACCTTGCCTCAGTGGTGGACTGGCTGGTGGATGAAGGGCTCGCCATTAGCAACGTGCACCTCATTGGCCATAGCCTCGGCGCGCACGTGGCCGGCACCGCGGCCAGATCCATCAAGCACGGAAAGGTGCCCTACCTCACAGGTTTGTGGACTTGTCTCTGATCAAGACAGGGAACACTGCACAAATAACACCTCGGGGGCTAGTCGTATTATGTAGACATTGCATATTATGTACAATGCATTTTTTAGCCTTTTTATCGAATTTATTTTACACCACTCCAATTTAAAAATACACTTCTAATTTCAGAAGAACTTTCCCTTCAACAGGAGAATATTCAAACTAACCTACGATACAAAATATTGACGGATTTTTGGACGGTTACCTTGAAATATATCTAGAATAGGACTAAAAGATATATTAATTTGGTTATTCAATATATTAAGAGTTGTTTATTGTCATCAAGTTTAATTTTTAGAACTCCATTTTAGTTTTAATTTATTTTATACATATATTCAATAGTACGGGTTATTTATAAACAAGTTCTGCCATGTACTTATTATTTGTCAGCTGTTTCGATTTCTGAAGGCATTATCAAACTCTGGTTAGACCACCTTCAGAAGATATATTTATATTATTTCTAGATTGGTAATTGCGTTGGAAAAAACTGATTGTTTTTTTTTTATTACCTGTGCCCTTGATTTCGGAGTAAAATATAGGAAATAATTAATGGTCATTACCGTTTTAAGGCTTCCCCAATTCCTGCATTTTTAAAATTTTACTGAAGTTCGTAAAATCGTGAGTTATTCAAATTTATTAAAAAAAACTGGAGTTATTATTTCGGGATTTTCTGTTTTGAAGTAGTGATGGGTAAGTTCTGCATTTTGGCGGAGGACTCCGAGGAGTGCTTACTTTTAAAATAACTCGAGTTCTAAAAAGTACTTTGGCGCGTACTGGGTACTGGGTGCTGTTGCGGCTACCGGAACGGGTTCGGTCGGAGTAACCCGCACAAAAACTCGAAACCATACAAGAACCCATACAAAACCACGAACACGGGGACGATGGTGGAGGCATTCGAGTTCCGGCTCCGGGTTCGTCTGTGAATTCCGGGTTTGCCTTGGACCGGGTTCTCTGGGAGTAGTCGATTTGAAAAAAAAGTAGGAGTAAGATCCACTTCCCACAAAGAACCCGAGTTCAAGAGCCCATTCCAGCTGAACCGACACATCGCTAATTTGAAGTACTTCTAAGCTAATCTTTTGATTTTATTATTATAGTGAAGCATTTTAAACCTTGTATTAAAAGTATGATCGGTGGAAATGGGATGATTGGCAAACTTTGAAAAAGGATTTTTATTTAAACATCTAAAATGTCCCGCTGTGTTCAGTTTATTTGTGCTGGATGTGGTAGATTTTGTATATGCTTTGATTTTATTTAGGAAGTCATCACGGATTTAATATTACTGAAAGAAACTATTATGGATCTGGGATTCTTCTCGTACAGTTTTGGTCTTAGCCTATATATTTTTGTAATTTTAGATTGCAACGATATAGCGGTATTTCCGTAGTTAATAATTTTTGATATTTTTTTTTTGTATTTTAAGAATATTTTCAATGTTTGTTACTGGAATACCTCTTATATTGATATTGCATATTTGGATTAGGTACTCAAGTCTGTCAATTTTGTCGTCTTGTTGGGAAATAGTATTTTGTAGGACAGAACTATTTTTATTTAATTCCATCATATCATTACTGACTATTTTCTGTGATATTTCAATGTCAATTATGCGTTTTTTATAATAGTTCATCGTGTTGTTCCGATGGTAGGAGGTATTTTAATTTACGTTGTGTTTTGGCGGGATTTGACCCCGCCATGTCGCTGTGGGGCAACATTTTAAATCGTAATAGAAAATTAATTCATCAACCAAAAAAATAAAATAATAATTCTTTCTTTACAGTACTTAATTATTTTCTTAATTTTTTACGTGAATTAAAAAAAATTTGAAAAAACCTTTTTGGGGTAGTGGTGTCCCGGTAAGAGAGGGTTGTTCATTTGTGTTCAATTTTCAGTTGGGGCCGCCACAAAATGATAATATTTTAATTTTGATCTAGCTTGCACAATGTTTAGATTATTGTGATAATAAATCATTTTAAGAAGTGCACGTTTGAAGTATTTGTGCTCGCCGATAGTATTTGTTGTAGTAGACTGGTTCGAACTAGTTTGGAACACCCGTCCGCAGTTCCCTCTTTCCCCGCAGTAGCTCTACGATACAATACACAGCTACACAAGAAAGGATCTCTTTATTCTTATGTTTTGACAGGGCTTGACCCCGCCATGCCGCTGTGGGGTGAGTCCAGCGGTCGCATCCGCTCCTCCGACGCCGACTATGTTGAGATCATCCACACCAACGGTGGCGCTGCCGGCCTGAAGGAGCCGCTGGGCGACAACGACTTCTACCCCAACGGGGGCTCGCACCAACCCGGCTGCAGCCTGGTGAACCTCAGCTGCTCGCACGCCCGCTCCTGGGAGTTTTTTGCTTACTCTCTGGACAACCAGGGCTTCTTGGCCATACAGTGTAACAGCTACGACGAGATGGATAAGGGAAAGTGCTCCAACCTGAGCTCCCTCTATATGGGAGGTTTTAAACCCAAACCTAAGTGAGTGACTATAAGATATACATTTTAATACGTTGATCTTGTCCACAGAGTGAAGAATCCACAGATTCGCCATTTGGTAAAATCAGGGCGAAGGGAACGAACCACCACATGCGGATTGAGAGACGAATGGGGGTAATTATGAACTAGGAAGATTAAATCTCCAAATAAATAATATGAGATCTTGTCTGTCAATTGGTTTGCCACCGGGTAACTGGTTAGTACCTACCAAGACCAGTCAATTCGTACCAACCAATTACTCTATTTGGTCAATGCCAACAACGGTGTTCTTTTGGTATCGTTTATAAGTTTGAAATATGTTGTTACCAGAAATTGATAATTTTAAGTAAATAAAGTTGTGAACCACGCGGACGAATAAGCGAACAGTAGGTGGGTATTCCTAATTTCCCGACTCCTTACTCCTTATCCAATAACTTATGTTTACACATCTATTAATTATAATATTTCTTGGTACCTATGTATTTATATGTAGATACGTTTATTCTTTATGGTCCCATAAGGTGCTAGTATTTATTAACATTAAAACAGACACACACTCACACCTCACAATGTAGGATATCGGATATCATATACCGATTTCACTGAAGGCCGACCTTGTTTCATGCTGACAAAAGGTTTTTTCATGGGTTTCCCTTTTTCCAAAGGCAATTTTCTCCCACTCCCAACATTACACAAACATACACGTATGTATATATGGCCACCGGTTGCTGTTGCTGATGGTTGATGAAGGGTTTTGAAGATTTAGGTAAAAAAATTACCCTACCGATGAAATACAAGATCTCTAAATCTTTAATAGCCAGGTAACATTTTATACCCACATGAGGAAAAATTGCGTGGCGAAATGACGAAGTTCTATTTGTATAAAGAACAATAGATTTAAATTCAGTAATTTAAATTATTCCCTCTCCACGAAATCTAGTGAATCAAAAAAATTAGGTAAATAAAATTGCCAATTATTCACAAGAAATTATATACGTTGGTTGTAGAGCACTATTAGAATAATTGTGCATTAAAGCGGGAAATTATTACAATAGGCCACTTGCATCACATTAAAAAAAAAACCGGTGTAGGCAAATATTCTAAGACATTCCGTATTTTTTTTAATCGTACTTTTGAAACCCTGGCGATTTTTTGAAAATTTAAATCCGAAAAATCAGACCATTTTTTATATACCGGAAAGACGGGACATAATTTTATGGGTGCGAAAAAACGATAATTACACAGCCGAAAATCGTTTTTAAAAAATAACGTTTTCCACACAAATGGCACAGTAGAATAACGAGGCATACCAAAAATATTACTTCTCATAAATATTTTTATCCTTGATCCATCTTATTGATCATTAATCATTATAATGTTCAACGTCTATATATGACTGAATCCAATGTAATATACTTGTACTTGTAAATTATAATAATAATAAAATAAATATTATATTATTAAATTTGATTTTCTTAAAATCAGCATCATTACCATTACACTTCTAAAACAGGTACAGAAGGCATAAAATGTACGGGGTTCTCTTCGTAATATCTGTCAAAACCTCAAACCAAAAGATAAGTTCGCAGAGAACAAACAATAAATCTAGTAAATGTTCAAGTTTTAAAAAATCGCCTAAAATCAAAGTGTTACCATATAAAAACATAAATCAGTGTGGAATTTTACGAAATTAATAGAACATTATTGCAGACGGAACATTTTTAATGGATTTATTTATTTAAAAAAAAAAAACTTTATATTTCTAAAAATTTTTACTAACATTTTCATAATCTTAGTAAAAAAATCTACCATCACGATTTTTTCTAAGTCGTTATGAAATCTATGTCAGTGGCCTATTAATCGAAACATCCAGTGGCAAACACGTTTAAAAAGTACTTAATTCATCTTGTACACCGGGTCATTTGTTTAGAACAGGCACCCTCTAGCAGAAAGTCTTGGTTTTCTAAGTTTTTTGTTATCATTGTATTCATATTTATCAAAACAATTACTTGTTTCAGAACTGGCATTTTCTACCTCAAGACTTCCGACAAAAAACCTTTCTACCTTGGTTAATTCTTAACCCGCTCCCCACTACCATCCTAATAAACAACGAGGAACTTTAAAAAAGGAAGCACCTCGTTTTAATTACTTGTATCTTTACTCACTGTCAACAAGGAAAAAGTTTTATCACTTTGTTTTATTATATATATACAAAAATTACCTTTTAATAACTTTTATTACAGATATTTTTAATGAAATCTGATATTACTTATCTCGGTAGAAACGAGTATTTCTGTCAAAGAAAATGAGAAGAGGTGTATTTTGTGATTAAAATAGGTTTATAAATGAGTCATAAAAATATTTTACAAGCACCAGGCAAACAGGAGACAGCAGAGATTGCAGGAAACAGGTATTTATAGAACCACGTCGCAGGAAACGGTGCATAGTGCGAAAACTTGAGAGTAGTCAATTTAAGAGTACCTAATCGACTCGATGGCATAAAAACCTATTTTAATATCACCATTTACAAACAAATTATATAGCGAATTGACAATTCCACGCTTACATAGTTCAGCAAACAAATATAAAACTGATTGTCATTTTGCATTTAACTATTTCTATGTTTGTATGTAACATATTTTACAATTTAGGAGGCGGGTATGGGAACCGCCGCCCGGAAAACATTAATTAGTTTCTTCCTTTCCTTAAGAAGACCTTCCACCCAGCAACCCCTAAGATGGCATTGACCCTGAAGGAAATTATTTTGCTCAGGACCTCCTGAATGGATTAATATAAAAAAATGTATACAATGTAACATATAAGAAATAATTTTTAGCAACCTTTTGTTTATTAATAACCCTTTTATAAAATAATGTAAACCTTCTATACCCATTGTAAAAGCCCCATGGGCGTATAAAAGGGTAGCATACAAAAATCAGAGTCTGCATTTCACACGCACACTCTGTTAATTTATGTTGATTTTTAAAATAGTCCTCCGTTGGTTTGTTTATCCATTGAACATTTTTTTATGTCAGGAATCCCTGGATAAAATAGGTCAAGTACGTCCATTAACATCCTGCGGAGGCGTCTAATAATATCTACAGGAATTCCAAAAACTGAAAAATCGGACTAATGTCTATGACAGAGGTTCCCAAAGTGGTGCCGCAGACAGAAGTCAGGAGCCGCGAGGCGCCCCTGATGTCTCTACTAAAAATCGAATACAAACATTTTATGGAATGGAAAATCAACCGCGTGGCCGGTCCGCGCTCTGGGAATGGATTGGGTGGGAGGCACAGGAGTGGGGATACGGTTGTGGTGCTGCGCTTGCAGCGGCCGCGTGCCGCATTCACTTGTAGTTTTTTTATTCAAAATTTCATCATTCAGGAAAAAACTACAAGTGTGGAAGAGAAAAATGGGTGATGATGGAGGCAAAGATTGTTTTCCAACAGTACGTGGCCCATAGCAGATTTAAGGTTTCAAATAACTTGCTGACCCTTTTCACAGAGCACCTATCACAGTTAACTGACTGGTTTGCCAAGTACATGTTCTGACTAATATCTATACGAGGTATGTTGGAACAATGTCTATAGGAACCAAAGTGAGGACGAATATCTACAGCTCAAACTGCTGACTAATATCTATGGGACAGGTGATGTCAGGTGATGACGAATATCTACAGCACTGGCACAGATTGGGTTAGGTTCGGTTAGGTTAGGTTAGGTTAGGTTAGGTGAGGTTAGGTTAGGTTGGGCTAGGTTTGGTTAGGTTAGGTTAGGTAAGGTTAGGTTAAGTTAGGTTAGGTTAGGTGCTCAGCTGCCCTCTGTAGATATTAGTCCCCCCTACGCTCCATAGATATTCGTCAGCACTGGGACCGTCATAGATATTTATCCGACCTTAGCTCTGTAGATATTAGTCTTCACTCTGAAGTTCATAGATGTTTGTCCAACGTGTGAGCTGTAGATATTCGTCTGACATACAGGCTGTAGATATTAGTATCTGGAGTCCATCCTGCAGAGTCCCAGAAAAGCTGTTTAGACACTCAGTAAGCCGGCGATGGTGATTCAGAATGCATGAGTTACCTAAATTGGGTTTAGCCTTGTTTGTTGACCGGATTAAAAGCCAGATATTGCCAACCTTCCTCTATCCTGTTTGCTTCCCTACCCATTCGCTTCCCCACTTAGGGATGTCGTAGTCACACTGGCTCCGGGCAATTGAGACTCTTGTTGGGAATTCATCTGAAAAATAATTTTTTTCAATTTAAAGCATTAAAAAATCAGAAGTTACTTTTTTATTTTTATTATTTCATAAATGTTTACATGTTAGAGTTTAGCCATTTTTTTAACTACCATACTAGGCTATTGCCCGTGTTGTGGTAGTCATACATGAAATATTATTTTATATAAACAGATAATAAAATATAAGAAGACGAAAGAAAAAAAGAACATATTTAAGGTTAAATAAAGTTTAAAAAATACTAATACAAATAAAAATATAAACAGAAAGCAGAGAAATAAAGAATAAAAATATATTTTAAAGAAGATTGAAATAAAAATGGAAATAAAAATTGATTAGTATTATTCTTCTTGAAATAAAAAATAAAAGTAAAATTTGGAAACTAGGTATTCTTCTACACGAGAGTACATGTTTATGGTCACTTTCGAAATTTGTTCTACGAAAGAAATTGAAAAATAGATGCGCTAGAGTAAGTAAATTTTTAAAAATTTTTATATATAATATTATTAATAATATTATATAATATTAAGTTCTTGTGTGTTGTTTGAAGAAATCTCTTCCCTTTTCAAATATCCAATGTTTTATAAGGACTATAAGATATTTAGAATTATGTGACTTTATATCGGCACTCAAAGCATTGTATATTTTAGGAGCGATATGCCAGAATTGTCGTTGAGCGAATGAGGTTTTAGTTTTAGGGACCGCGCAACCTAGGTTTACCTGCAAGCGGGTGTGTGCTTGATGTTGTGAAGTCATCAGTAGTTTTTTTTGCCATATATAACATATGCTTATGACCTTGATTTTAGCAAAGAGTTCCTTTGAGGGATGGGTAGGTTGGCATTTAAATATAATCCTCAAAATTAATTTTTGAACTGTAATAATTGGATTGATTATGGATTCAGCACAACCACCCCATCCCACAATACCATATGTTGGTATGGATTGGACAGTTAGAGTCGGGATGAGGGGTTGGGCGATTACTCGGCTGAGTGACCACTGATGACGTGTAAAATTGAGCCTTAGAGTTTTAGGCTTTGAGCTTAGAGCATAGAGTGAGGGAGACCAGTTTGCGACATTGTCGGATTGAAATGGATTGTTATTTGAATACAAAAAAACTAAATTTACAAAAAAAACCAATTATATATATATATATATATATATATAAATATCATATAATAAAAGTATATAAAAACAAAAAATAAGTTAAAAAGTAATAATAGTAAAAAATAAAAACCGATTCTGATTTCTTTTCAGATTTTGCGTGTGGCGACTGTCATGATGGGTTTCTTAATATAACTTCAAAGCCACGTGGATTACCGAAAACCGTTGGCATGGCGCAAATTCGATGTAAGATAAAAATCAGAGTGTGCAATTCACACGCGGCAGAAGTGAAACCTACAGAAAACTAAATTAGACAAGAATGGGGAGACTACCCAGCACTTTTTTTTATCAATGTTAATGATGATTTTTTCCATATTTTTGTCGTCGAATTCTAGTGCACCTTTTCCTATACATTTGGTCATCTTGTTAGTATTTGTGTTTTCTTCTTCCGAGTCGCTTTCTTTTGTGTTTTCTTTGCCTCTTCATTTTGGAATGGTTTGAAGATTGAATATTGATTTTAAAAAAATAAAAATAAATTGATTTTGTAAGATGCGATCCTTGTTACGCTGAATGTTTGACAGCTACGGCCCTTTATACTGCTAGACCTAAGGAGACTTGCCTGGGACCGTGGATTTATCTTGTTATATTGGAACCTGAAATAAATAAAAATACCTTTGCTATCTCATTCTCTCGCAGGCTAAATTATATATTTGTGTGTGTTTGTCGCTTTTTAGTGCCGCTCGCTTCCGTTAGGTTAAGTAATATACACAACTTCAAAGCAACGCGGATTACCGAAAACCGTTGGCATGGCGCAAATTGGCATTGAGATAATATTTGCATATAATATTCTCATTTCATTATGTCATTCACAGATCCAATCCTTCCTGTAAGCACTTTGAACTTTGAAAGTAAAACTCAGTAGTTAAAAATGGTTTCAACAAGTTATCTAACTGAGTACGGAAAAAACCTATGAAATAAATGATTTTGTAAGATTGGGACATATGTGTTGGAGTGGTAAAATAGATTTAAAATGAATTATGGACTTGGAGCTTCATTCGGAGATACAAAGCGAAGATTACCATCTAAACTTTTAACTAAAGTGCAGACCATCTACTCTTTGCCCTTTTAATCGAATCATTTTAACCATAGACCATGAGCAAATCTGAAGGAATATCCAAGACCACTATTTGATTATGTGGGAAGTCTGAACCGCTAAGCAAGTAATACAATTAAATATAAGGTATAATTTTTTTTTTTTAATCTTTGTCTTTTTCAAATTTACAGCATACAATATAATTTTAAATCAAATAGTAACACATGGTCACCATACATTTTTACAACATAATAATAATAATAATATCTTTATTTGGAAAACAAACAGCTTTAAAGATATCTACATAAAAAAGAAAGAGTGCTAAAATAAAACAGGAAGCCTAAAAACATGTTTCGCTAATAAATTTTTTTTCTTTTTTTTTTAGTAGCTAGACAAGAAAAACATAAAGAAAAACTAAGAAAAAAAATATTCAAGAGAAGTTAAAATAAAACAAAAAAAAAAACTAAGAAAAAAATATTTAGGAGAAGCTAAATACTGAAATATGCATGATAAGAATTTAGAAAAACACAATAAAGGGTAAGCTTACATATGATCTTGTAGGAGTATACGGATGATATGTATGTAATTAGGGAATATGTAAATATATTGCAAATTAGGAAAAGAAATCTGATTAATAATATAATAAATATAAATATGTATGTTAAGGGGTGTGCTGTGATGCATTACATTTGTCTAATAGTGTTGCTTTGAATTTGTTGAAAGTTATATTGAAGATGTCTATATATATGAGGTGTGTGTTATGATAATGGCAGGCTTGATGTATGAATTCATTTTGTAAGTAGTTGGTATTGGAGCGGCTGTTATAAAAAAGGGATACGTTTCTACTATTACGACTAGGAACTCCAATATCTTTTTTTTGTAAAAGATACGGGGAAGATACCGTATTATTTAGGATTTTATACAATAACAATTGATCGGAAATAATTCTTCTACAATTTAATTTCGGGATTTTAAAGAATTGGCGTATATCTTAATTTGATTGGAATGCATAAAACGACCGAAAATTTATGTAGGAGAGAAATTTTTCCTGAACACGTTCTATTCTATGAACATATGTTATATATCTTGGATTCCAAATTTGTGAGGCGTGTTCTAGGTGCGGACGAACATATGTATAATATACCAAAATAAATGTATCGAGATAATAAAATAGTTTTGATGTTGGTAGTATAAATCCTAACATTTGGGTGGCTTTAGTGACAATGTTAAAAATATGTAATTGGAATGTAAGTTTGGAATCTAAGGTAACGTCCAGGTCCCGAACTGATTCTTTTCTTTTAATATCGACATTGTTTATTGAATATTTAAATATTATTTTGGTCCTATTTCTTGTAAACGATATTGAGAAACATTTATCTATATTTAGGAACAAGCAGTTAATTTTGCAATATTCTCTGAGATTATTAAGGTCCTCCTGTATTTTTAAGCAGCACGCGATATCATCGATTGGAAGGTATAGTTTCATATCGTCTGCATATAAGATTGCCTTGCAGTATATAAAACAACTTTTAATGTCTTTAATATAGATATTAAACAGGAGAGGACCCAAAATTGATCCTTGTGGAACTCCTGATGTAAAATTGACCCAGTTTGATTTGAAACCACTTAGCACAACAGCTTGTGAACGGTTTCTGATATAAGAGTCTAGCCATCTTAGTAGATCTCCATGGATGCCCACGAGTTTTAGTTTTCTAAACAGAATGGAGAATGGAGTGGTTAACTTTATCGAACGCCTTGCTGTAATCTGTATAAATGGCGTCAGTTTCAATACGCTTATCCATATTATGAAGTATAAAGTTCGTAAAACAAGCTAAGTTAGTAGTTACGGATTTACCGCTTCTGAAGCCATGTTGGTGTTCACTAAGAATGTTCTTTAATGCTTTTGAAATTTGGTCTGCTGCAAGTTTTTCGAATAATTTTGAGAAAATTGATAGTTAATAATGAATTTGCTTCCTTCAACTTAGTAGGTACCTACACATTATTTGCATAACATAACAATTCAGTTCTTTCAATATTTGTATTATTTTATTGTTATCTCTACATATTATACATTTAAGTCCTCCACCGCGTCTGTCTGTCTGTCTGTTCGAGACAAACTCAAAAACTACTGAACGGATTTTCATGCGGTTTTCACCAATAGATAGAGTTATTCATGAGGAAGGTTTTGGTATATAATTTGTAAAGGTTTTATGTAAATTGGAAAAAATATATAATATATAAAGGAGAATGTCTGTATGTGGTGGACGAGCGGGCTGGCAAGCGGGAGGTGTAGATTTGATTTGTATGCAAATCCACAGTGTTATGCCGAGATTGATGAAATTTTTCACATGTGACCTTCAAAACAAGAGAAAGGTCACTGTCTACATTTGATTTCGAAAACTCTCTGCATGTTCAGCTTGTTTTTAATATATTTTTTTAAAATTATAGCCTCAACAAGTGAGATAAAAATAAGTCAGGTACGCCTCTATAAAATATATTTACATATGTCTGGCAATGACAAATTGTCGTGTAAACAAGCTTATGGGTCCGAGTGTTTAAAAACTGAAGTGTAAAAAATAATATCTACCATGTAAAGAAACAATATTAAATGCGAAATGGACGTAATCAAGGCAATTTATTGACTGAACTTAACATTTCATCTGTCTGTAGTTTTTTTTGTGAGTTCCGTTTCTAGTTTGCTGCATCCACTTTATTATTCAAGCAAGCCTTACTTTAACCAGAAAGTCAACTTTCTCTAATTGTTGTGGTTTTGCTGAAAAAAATATTAGCTTTTATATTAACTACCTTTTTTAAATTTTTTTTTTAAAAAGAAATTCAAACATTCCCGGGTTACGAATAATCCGATAATATTTAAAAATCTCCTACTACCATTACTTCTTCGATGGCGCTACAGCCCATATCGAGCCTTGGCCTCCTGCAACAGTCGCCTCCAACTCCTCCTGTCCTCAGCGGCTGACTTCCAGTTTGGTACCTGGAGAAGCTGTGCTGCATCCCCTCTTACCTCGTCTTCCCACCTCAGTCTGGGTCTTCCCACTTTTCTCTTTCCACCTGGGTGTCCAGTCAAAATTCTATTTGGGACGCGTGTGTCCGGCATTCTCTGTACATGCCCAGCCCATCTCAGCCTGAGGAGTCTCATATGTGCTGAGATTCTAGGGGCCTTATATATGTCATACAATTCTGTGTTGTGCCGGATGCGCCACTGTTCGCCCTCTTTCACGGGTCCGCATATTCTTCTCAGCACTTTTCTTTCAAAAGTATCCAGCATTTCAGCCATCTTTACCGTCAGTGTCAGCGCCTCACATCCATATGCCAATACCGTTCTAACAATGGTCTTATATATGGTTATTTTGGTTTTTCTGTGGACACTACGTGACTTAAACACTGGCAGCAAAGAAAGTTATGTTTTGTTGGCTGCTGTGATTCTCCTTCTGATTTCTGCTGGGTCCTCATTGTTCTCTGTTAGACTGGAGCCCAGGTAGGTGAATTGATCGACCACTCCGTATGAGTAGTTGACTTTAAATTGTGCACTACTTCTTCTTCTGTGTGAAGGGTTCCTGCTCTGTACCATCATTTTCGTTTTATCAACATTAACCCGCAGTCCTACTTCTCGTTTCGCTGTTTCTAAAGGGTCGAAGACCTCCTTAATGGCTGAGATTGATCTTCCGATAATGTTGATATCATCCGCATATCCGACAACTTGACTGCTATTGAAACAAATATTGGAGCCAGTGTCTATTAGCGTTTTTCTTATTACATATTCGAGCACAATGTTGAAGAGAGTGGGTGCCAGACCGTCCCCCTGTTTTAGTCCCTGCGATACCGTGAATTCTTCCGACAGTTCTCCGTCTAATTTGACCTGACATCTTGAGTCTGACATTGTGGCTTTGATGAGCCTAACCAATTTAGGTGGGATCTGGAATTGAAGTAGTATGTCATATAGACACTCCCGATCTATGCTATCATATGCTTGCTTGAAATCTATGAATAGTTGGTGTACATCTATATCAAACTCCCAGCACTTTGCCAAGATCTGTCTGACGGTGAACAATTGGTCTGTTGTGGATCTACCTGTGCGGAAGCCTGCTTGATACTCTCCCAGTAGGTTTTCTGCATACTTATCAATTCTTTGTTTCAGTATCATGGTGTAGATTTTATATGCTGTGCATAGAAGTGAAATGCCTCTATGATTTTCGGATTTTAATTTGTCACCTTTTTTGTGAATTGGGCATATTATGCTTATTTGTTATTCCTCTGGGATTTTTTCCAATTTCCATATTTTTGTTATTAAACTAAGTAGCAGATTTTTCAGGTGCTCATTTCCATATTTGAACAACTCTGCCGGCAGGTTGTCTTTCCCAGGTGATTTTTTGTTTTTAAGTCTCTATAGTGCAGCATTTATTTCTGACATTGTTGGTGGGTTCGCTGATTCTTCATTACTTGATTCAGTGGGGATGTTAGTAGGGTGGCTTCTCAGGTCACTATTAGGGTTAAGAAGTTTATAGAAGTAGTTTTTCCATACTGTTTTAATTCGTTCCTTATCAGATATAATTGAACCATCAATGTCTTTGCATAGTGTTGTATTCGGTTTGAAACCTTTCTTGAAGAAGTTTACTCCCATATATGCCTCTCTAGTATTATTATCAACAAAGTCCTGTTCCATTTTTAGCAGTATATCATTCAAGAATTTTCTTTTCTTTCCCCTTATCAGCTTATTCGTTTCTTTTCTCGCTTGTTCGTACGCCTGTCTTTTGTTTCTTGTTGACCTTTCCAAGTACTTCTTTCTGAGTGTATTCTTTTCCGCTATCTTTCTTTCACACTCTTCATCAAACCAAGGGTTCCTGGGCTGTTTGGGCATGTTTCCGACACTTGATTCCACTGCTCTTACAATTGCTTCTTTTATATCATTCCAGTATTTTTCGAGTGATTCCTGAGAGTTCTGCTCAGTGATCTGACCTGGTAAGCTATTTACAAGGGCGTTGTGGTAGTGCTCTTTGCCTTCTGGTGTTTTTAGAGCCTCCGTATTGATTTTTGGAATAGTTGGTGGTTTCCGTGTCCTGTTGTTTGCAATTCGGCTCCTATAGGTGGCTACCACCATGTAGTGGTCTGAATCACAGTTGGCGCCCCTATACGTCCTTACATTTGTTATGCTCGTTGCCCCCCTTCTTTCTATCAGGACGTGATCAATTTGGTTATGGTGTCTACCATCTGGCGATGTCCAGGTCCGTTTGTGTATGTTGCCTGTCTGAATTGGTCTGAAAAAGAATTATATAAAAATAATTATAAAAAAAACAGTACCACAAAATAAATTTGAAATTATTGAAGAAGATCGTGTACGTAGTTTGATAATTATTATCGATTATATTTACAAAAGTAATCATTTAAACAGATAATTTATTTTTTATACACAGAAATCAAATTCGGAATCTACAATCTTCTGAATCGTTCAATTCTTTAATTACTAATTAGTTTCAGATTCATCGATTAGAAGTAGATAAATCTTATCTGTAATCAGATTGCCATCTTTAAAAAAAAATAAACATTTACCTTTGCATGTCTCTGTGATGTGTGTAAAGTGTTGACAACCGTAGAAGCACTGCATGATTTTATAAATCTAGAAACATGGCGAAGAGCAAACGCAGGTGGAGAAAGGAGGAAGGAGAAGAGGGTGGAGACGGGGATGCAAGGGAAAGAAAACGCTGGGGAGGGGTGGGGGGGTGAGGGAAGGACAGCAGGAAGCATTGCAGAGGACATATCTTGGTGCTTGGGGACAGAAGGCGGTAAATTTGAAAAATCCAAGCACGGGCAGCTTAGCGAAGTTTGTAAGTGTATTTCATATAGTTTAACAGCAAGTAGGTAAGAAGGGAGAGGGAACGGAACGAAAAAGGGAGGTTGTGGGAGGGATGACGAGGAAAGGGGAAGGAGGAAGGGGAACAAATATTTTATAGTAAAAGATGTAGCATTACTTTTATGAATAAGCAATTTGAAAAAAAAGTTGTTATCAATTTTATAAAAAAACGTACCCACAACAATCGATGATTCTGGGTAGAAAATAATGCTTTCACTCTAACAAGAAATTATACTCACACATGGCTATATAATAACAACGAATTTAACTAAATTAATATTTAAAAACTGTTGGTAGGTACACACTTACCTCTCTATATTATGTTCGAAATTTAGCAACCCAATATATTTTAATATCTTGAAGTATTGGTTTAATGGGTTTTCGTGATTAAAGATTTTCGATTTAGGTATGAAGTATGGTAGAATATGTATAATAACAATAATAATATTATGATAATGGAATCGATAGATAAGGATTCCTTTTCTTATAAAAGACGTGAAAAGACATTTTAAAATCAGATAAACGGCCGTAACGATGAAACTTGCGTTAATCACCTTAGTTGTGTTTGTGGCCCTGGCGACAGGTTAGAGGACCTTGATTCCTAGTTATACCAAAGATAATTTTTATCGCATTTGTTTCACGTTAACTAATTTACAGTGATTTTAAGAAGTTGTTTGTAATTTAAGGGAAAAATGTGCAGCTCTTGGAGTATGAGGAAGGGCAGAGGTTTTTCATTTTCCCCGATGGTCAGGGAAAACTCCACCTCGTTGACACCGAGGAAAAGAGTGTCCAACCGAGGTTCTCAGCTGAAAGGGACGTGAATCTTCTGCTATTTACCAGGTAGGTACCAACTAAATATCAAAATTTTATGTATTTTTTCAAACCAACATATATTTTTAAAATGATTACGTATTTTAAAGAGTTTCTGTTATTTTTCAGACAGAATCCAAACTCGGCCCAAAAAATCATTTTTAAAAACGGTGACAGCCTTGGTGCATCCAACTTTGACAAAAGCAAGGCAACCAAATTCATTGCACACGGATGGACCGATGATGCAAGCAGCAATATTAACGCCGTAGTGAAAGATGGTAAAAATAATTAAAAGCATTTACAATGTAACTGCAACATAATAATTCATACAACTTCAAATCGAATTTCAGAGTGGGGCAATATGGACCTAAAAATTATTGTCGAACATTCCCTAGTTTTCTCTGACTCAGTCCCTGCGAAAACCCTAAATCATCTCCTCTTATTTATTTTGATATTTACTTTTTTCATTATATCCGAGTCCCCGTAACTTCAGTACAAAACTTTGCAAAGATTGTAAAATTAATTTGAATTTCTGGACATGTTGGCATTATAGACAACGATACTTCGGATTCTATAGAAAAACAAAAAGAGTCCAAACCCATCACTATTCATATAAATCACTCCCCATAAATCACATTAACCCATGTTAACCAATCTAAAGAAGCCTATTAGGCCTCGATGCAAAGGACTATCTGCCATAGCTCAACCCAAATAGTTTACTACGTTTAGTGACTTTGCAGGGGTGCCCAGGTTGATGGGGTGATGGTTGTCGAAATCAATAAATTGTTATTGTTCGTGCTACGGTTTATTTATATTGACGGTCCCGAAGAACAACGTCGAATTTTCTAAAAATTTTAAAATATTTTGTTGGCTTATTTTAATATCTTTTCGTTCATTTAAAAGTCTGAATTTTCAGAATTTTGTATGAAATGAAATGAAATGTATAAATATGTCTTATGTGCTGTGTTTCCGGCTCTCAAACACAGTTAAAATGCAGAAACTGAAAAATCGCACGTCGAACATTGTTCTTCGGGACCGTCGATACACAAGACAAGCTCTGGAGGTAATCGTGGAAATGATGGAGAACACAGCAGTCATACGATTTTATTGAATATGCACCATCATATTGGTGCATGCTGTCTCATACATATCTCTTTCATACATTTAGTCACACGTTCCCTTACACTTTCGAACACTCATGTTCACTGATGATTGTGGTTTTTTAGCTTTCCTCGCAGCTCTGGATGTGAATGTGATCGTATTCGATTGGGGCAAGGGAGCCTCCGGTCTGTACCCCGCGGCGGTGCTGAATGTGGAAGAAAGCGGACAGTTTCTAGGCTCAGTGGTGGACTGGCTGGTGGATGAAGGGCTCGCCCTTAGCAACGTGCACCTCATGGGACACAGCCTCGGCGCGCACGTGGCCGGAACCGCGGGCAGATTCATCAAGCACGGAAAGGTGCCCTACCTCACAGGTTTGTGGACTTGTCTCTAATTGATACAGGGAACACTGCACAAATGAAACCACTAGTTAATGACTCAGAATTCAGAGTTAAATTCACCTCTTCAAAATTTCATATTATGTAGACATCGCATTATATATGTGGAATAAGATGCAAAATGCATTTTGAACCTTTTTGTTCGGTATTGAAAATTTTAGCCGTTTTCGTCATTAATAACTATTTCAGCCATTTTATTCTTTAAAGTACATATGAGCTGTTCCAATGATATAGAAATGATTGTTAACTGTCTTTTTTTTAGGAACCCCCCATCCTCCTTCCGTTAAATTAAAAATTTCCCCACAACTGGATTCCAAAAGTCATATTTCTGTTTGAATCGCATAATTTATTTAATCATATACATAAAGTAGATTGTTAACAAGAAACCGTTAGTAAACTGCCAATTAACAAACTGCCAGGTAACAGGACTTTATTGTAATAATTATGGAACATTTAAATAAATAAAACTAAAATAACGTTTTTGCATCGTTAGTGCATGTTTCCGATTTTTTTGCCAATGTTGGAATGATTGTGGGTGCTTATTTGCAAACAGTTAACACGTGTGGAAGATTTAATGTTAATTTTTATGATTCCGATCACCAATGTGCATTTTGATTATTTTCATTAGTTTTCGAAACTGTCTACAACATTTCTATACCTTAGAAAACGCCACTTGCTGGTAAGACGCCCGTCACCGACGTTGTCCGGTGTTAGTGTACGAACAAAAACAAAGCGGGTTTCGTTTTCTGATTAGTCCAGTTAGTAGTCCAGTAATTTCCAGTTGGGGCTACATTTTTATTTTCGATCAATAATTTTTTTTTTTTTTAACTAGCTTGCAAAAAGTGTACACTATTATGACAATTGTTCAGACAAATCATTTTAAGAAGCGCACGTTTGAAGTATTTGTGCTCATCGATTATAACTGTTGTAGTAGACTGGTTCGAACTAGTTTGGAACACCCGTCCGAATTTCCCTCTTACCCCGCAGTAGCTCTACGATACAGCTGTATAAGCAAGGATCTTTTTATGTTTGTGTTTTGGCAGGATTTGACCCCGCCATGCCGCTGTGGGGTGAGTCCAGCGGCCGCATCCGCGCCTCCGACGCCGACTACGTGGAGATCATCCACACCAACGGTGGTGCTGCCGGCCTGAACGAGCCTCTGGGCGACAACGATTTCTACCCCAACAGGGGCTCGCAACAGCCCGGCTGCGGCCTGTTGGACCTCGGCTGCTCGCACTCCCGCTCCTGGGAGCTATTCGCCAGCTCTCTGGACAACCAGCGCTTCATGGCCATACTGTGTAACAGCTACGACGAGATGAACGAGGAGAGGTGCGCCAACCTGGGCACCCTCCACATGGGAGGCTCCAAACCCAAACCTAAGTGAGTAACTATTAGATATTTATTTTAATATAATGATCTTGTTGAGAGGTTAAAGAATCCACAGATGTGCCATTTGCTAAAATCAGGGCGAAAGGAACGAACCATTAAACGTAGGTTGAATAGTGATACAGGGTGAATAGTCTGCAGACACTTTCCATGGAATGTATGCATGTAATACGAAGATTAAATATCCAAAAAAAGACGTGATCTTGTCTGTCAATTGGTTTGCCACCAGGTCAAAACATGTTATATAGAATATTAGGGCAGGTTAGTACCGAGCCAATACTCTATCTGGTTAATGCCAACTGGGGGGTTCTTTTGTTGAAGTTTGCAATTTTTAAGTGTGTTGTTACCAGGAATTCACCATTTTAGGAGTTTTTTTTTTTTAAATTAACTCCACACAGGAGGCCCTGAGGAAAATAATTTCCCTCAGGGCCTATGTCATCTTTGAGGATGCTGTGCGGAGGGTCTTTTTGAGGAAAGGAAGGAGTTAACATGGGTCTTGAAGAGACTCATGTTGTAGGAGGGAGGAAACACAGAGGCCGGTAAATCGTTCCACAGCAGAGCTGTTGAACTCAAGAACGAATCGTAAAAACGACCCGTTCTCATGTGACTAATATCAACCGTGTACAAATGTTGGGCGCGTGTTTCCCGACTATGCACCGGTGCCGAGGGGATCAATGACGCTAGTTCCTCGGAACATCTTCCATTGTAATACCGGTAGAGCAAGGACAGCATTCCCACCTGACGCCTGTGCTCTAAATATTGCAATCCGTCTGTTAAGATGGGAAAATCTATCAAACGGACCGCCCGTTTCTGCACAGAGTCAAGGGTTTTTTAGGTATTTTGGAGCTCCAGACCATAGGTGGCTACCAAATTCAACCGTGGGGCGCACTACATAATAATAATAAATAAGAATAAACACAACAATAATTGTCCACAGTAGAGCTCCATTATAATGATAATTCTTCAACGCGGATTATGATAAATGGAGATTTATTGAAGAAGAATGAAAAACATGGAACTAAAAAAGACACAGGCAATTAAAAAGACAACAATAATTATATGTTTAGTGACAAAAAATTTTAAAAGTACCGAATTTACCTACTTAGAAAACTCAGTTGTTTAGAATAGACACCTCGTTAACAGAAGGTTAGGTAAAGTGTTGGTATATTATTATAAAAAACATTGGAACCAATAAGGAATATTTCATTGTATTTATTAAAACATGTATTTTACTTGTTTCAGAATGGGCATTTTCTACCTCCAGACTTCCGACACTTGGCCTTACTACCTTGGTTAATTCTATCCTGCTCACCCACTACCCTCCTAATAAACAAATGAAAATTTCTTAAATGAAGCTTGTTTTAATTTTCTTGTTTATTCTAAATAAGGAAATGTTTGTTGATAAATATACCTTAATTGCATACAATACTTTAAAACAAAGAACGCATTGCAGTACCTTCTATTACTTTTGCCACCTTTAACGTCGATGTATATGTCAGTGTGTATAACAGCTTATCGAAGATGACAATTAACAATATAGACAGACAACATTATGAAATTAGTATTTAGATATCAATGGATTTCAAACATAAAATTTTGTCGGATCTGCAAGATCTGCCCTGATGACGGACACTGCAACGCTGTCCGAAAAGTTGGCTAAATGAGGAGGTAGAACAACACGGCTTAACACCCTTTATGAGACGTTTGTACATAAACTGTATAAAATAGGGAACTGGACACAACTTGGCACGCCAATGTTATTTTTAAATTACTTTACTTCTGGATCAATGATTCTAAGTTAAATTGGCAAAACTGAATCCATTACTGATATAAAAACACTTAAAAAGACTTGCAGACTTTTGGGATTAGCAGGAGACTGGGAAAATGGTACGCCAATGGATTTTGGTACGCCAATGGTCTTTATAATGAATTTATTACTTGAGAATAATTGATTCTAGTTAAAATGGGCAAAACTGAATTTATTTACTGAATTAAAATATGATTTGCACTTTGGAGACTTTTGGAGACTGTTGGGGTTCAGGAGACTGGGATACTGGGAGAAAGGTAGAACAGAATTGAATTACTTATTAAAACACTTTAAAGTAGGTTAGAACTTGGAGACTTTGGTTTCTTGGAGACTTGTTACTTCTTGGCTGATAGTTTTTGAACTGACTACCTACCGGTTTGCCGTTTGTTTTATAGGGCAAATCCGGGTTTGACTTTTGGAGCACAGAACCTCCCTGTTTTTGAAGGGTGCTTGTGTTTAGGTATTTTTCCCAATCGCTATGATTTTCGGTCAGATGTGTTAAAATTATGAGTGATAGCTATTGCCAAGACAGTCCCGAGCCTTCAAACCAAAGTCCCACATAATTTTTATTGTTTCGACAAGAAAAGGTACAAGTTTACAAATGTGATATAAGGTACAATATTTAGTAGTAAATATTTTCTTAAAGTGTAACAATCACTGGTAGACGACAGTTTTTGAGATGTTATTGTAGCATATACCTACTTTTAGGTGATGGTATATATTTCTTGATCCAAATTATTCCCGATTTCCCGAAATTTAGCTCCAAGTTTTTCGGAACATGAATTCGTTGTCGTAAATATTTACGGTTTAGCGATTTCCTTTGTTCAGCATTGACCGATAGTAGCTCGGCTGGTAGCAGTGTGGGGATGACGTAAATTTTCTTGATGTTGATTATTGCTGTCTGGAGTCCCTGGTGGAAGCATTGTGTTTTCGAGTAATGTTAAATATTCCATGTACACAAGGGTTGGTCGCTTGACTTATCTAAACAACTAATAATAATAATCTATAAACTAAATCTTTAAACTTATATTAAAATATTATTGTTCTAAAAACTTGTTGCAAAAACTTATTATTATTTTGTAATGTATGGTATGTGTATGTGGGTATCAATGTTGTGTTTGTCTTTAATTAGTGATAGCATCAACCATGTTCAGTGTAATTGTATATTTGAAAGCATTGATGTAGATCACTGTTGACAAACCTAATAAAAAAAATAAAAATAAAATAAAATAAAAATAAACTAACGCGTGGTTAGTGTGGTAACCGTGGCCGGTTATCCCATGATAGTCTGGACTCCCGTTGATGGATCCAGATTCCTCAGATTATAGTGATCTCAGTAAAGGTGCTATGCAATAAGAATACGTAGGTAGTCTGTTGATGTTTATTCCGGGATTATAGTACAATGGTTCTTCTAAGGAAGTCTGATGGTAAGAGGACGAATGGACAACAACCACACACTTTTTTACGTTCCTCATGTTGTCCCACTCATACACGCATGTCTCTTTCATACCGCAAGACATACGTTCACCACAGTTAGTTGTTTAAATAATAAATATTATAGTTAATTATAATTATTTTTCAGTGCGACAATGTAGGAACTTTTAAGTCGCTAGTAGATTGCGAAGCAATTGGACTCTAAATAATATAGAATTTAATAAAAAAAATATGGCTTTTTAATGACACAACAACGATGGACACTGGAGGGGAATCTGACTCACCTTAATTTCCCTCAGAACGTTCTTGTTATGTTATTATGGCACCGTTAAATCGCTGAGCACATGCACAAATCGATATTAAAGAACCGAGGTAACAAGGAAGTGATTACTGCACTAGTTCCTTTACATAACTGACTCCAGTCAAAGAGTTCACTGTATTGTTGATCACTGCTCAGAGGCTTCTTTAACATAGTCGATATCAAAGGAACAAGAGATCAATAAAGAGATGATCATTGCACTGGTTGTTCTAATGTTATTATTACAATGTCAAAATGCAGGTAATAGTCACGTAGATAATATCGGCACATATTATCAGATAGGACAGATATGGAAGGTAGGTCAGATGAAGGAAGGTAGACATACATATATGGATTATGAAAAAGCAATATAAATATGCTAATTTATGTACAAACGAATTATAATTTATTTATTTTTAAATTCCTTTTTCCCGAAAATCCATTTTCAGATGATTTAATTTTATTTTTCCCTGGATCTGGAGAAAATTCTCCATCACTGACTACTGAACTGCTGTGAGCTGAGTGCAGGACATTCTGATGGCTGTTCTGATAAGAGATCAGTCAGACCTGTCACAAGCTAATGTGCTGAATGCTTGTTGCTTGTTGCGTCACGCCACGTCATTTCCCACCGTGCTTACGCATCAAACCAAAACGACATGATTGTTTTTATTCGTGAATTCTTCATTCGGCGGGGTTGATGTAACGTCGGGCAATGTCGGTGGCGTTTTCGCCACTTGCTGGTAAGACTTAAGAAGCATGAGAAACATAATAACTCTGTAGCCAGTTTCGGAATGTGCTGTTTTTCTAATCAATGAAAATAATCAAAATACACATTATTAGTACAGTGATCGGAATCAGCAAAATAAGCCTTAAATCTTCCACACATTTTAACGGTATTCACAGTTTGTGAAAATACCCCATTGAACTGAATGCAAATCCCACAGGCCACAATAATGCCAAAATTGGCAAAAACAATTTCCAAACATCCATTAACGATGAAAAAACATACTTTTTTGTTTTATTTTATTATTACTTAAATTTTTATATTTATTTATTTAAATGCTACATAATTGCATATTACAACGAAGTCACGTTAATAGCAGTTTGTTAAGTGGCAGTTTTTTCAAGGGTTCTTGTTAACAATCTACCTCACTATGTATGATTAATTAAATTACGCGATACAACAGAAATGTCTTTTAGTAATAATAATAACATAGAATTTATATAGCGCAGTTTTGTGATATTTCACTTCAAGTGCGCTTCCAGTTTGCAGGGATTTTTTTTATTACACAAAACTGGTTTAAATTATTTCTGCATGCGGAAAATTGAAAGTACACTCAGAACATGAAAATGGTTTCTCTTTGATTCTGGCAGCACATACATAGTCGGCAACTAGAATTTTATAACTGCACTTCTAATAAGAGAATGTTCTCATTAGAAATGTGTCAGCAGATGAATCCACAACAATTTTACATTCTGAACACAAAACTGGTTTAAATTATATCTGTATGCGGTGAATTAAAAGTACACTCAGAATATGAAAATGATTTCTCTTTAATTCTGGCAGCACATACATAGTCGGCAACTAGAATTTTATAACTGCACTTCGAATAAAAGAATGATCAAGAAATTCAATCGTTAAATTCTGAAAACAATCCTGGTTTTAATTAAAAGTGAATCTGCTTGCGAGTCCCCAACTTTAAGTAGTATTACTGTTAATTATGCGTGTGGTTTTCCTATGAATTACGAAATTTGCAGCTTAACAAAATATGATTATTGACATTTATAGTAAACGAAAGTATCGTAGAACATTTTCTAATAAATTTAAAAAAAAACATAACTTCCTTTACTGAAATTTGTTTTTCTGATGTTTTTTTTTTTTTTTTTTTTTTTTTTTTTTTTTTTTTTTTTTTCCAACAAAAACACAAATTACATAAATATATAATTTAGACAATTTATAAGTAGTCCCGCGAAGCTGCAACATGGCTGCTTGTCTGCAGGTTCTACCTTAATATACACTCGTTTATATTAGAAGTTAAATATATATATATGTATAATATCAAAAATCGTAATGGAAAATGCAAATAATGACATCCTAATCCTAAAAAAACTGATGCGATACAAATCTAATTACAACCTTACAAAAAATGCAGAAAAAAAAAAACTTTATATTCTCAATGAATATGTTTAGAACTTACTCTAACATTGATAGAATTTACTCTAATTTAAACATAAACATAACAAAAAATGTGACAAAGATGTCTGTAATAATTCATGTACCATATTAAATCATTCGACAAAAAAAAATGAACCTCGGTGTAATTGAAGATCAACATATGAAGAACAGTCACATATGCGCTTTAGGAAATATATCTATATATTTATCAGATTAAGAAATTTACTCAAATTAAGTAATCTAAAAAATAAATAAAGACTATTTCGCACTGGTCCAATCCTTAATTCAGTAGGAAATCAGTGGATGGGGAGGCGCATATGAAGAAAAATGTTAATGTGAAGGTGGTTGAAAGATAGTAATAACAAAAAAAAAAAAAAAAAACAATAAAAAAGAACCAACATTCTCTCCAGCATCATTGTTCAGAATTTTGAAGTACCTTCCAAAAATTTAAGACCTCTGTAAAAAGATTAATTATTACAAACATTTAAAGAAAATGTAATAAATAATAAAAATAAAAATGTTTAAACTTAACTCATCATTTAGGCATAACATAACAACCGATTTTCTAAACAACAAATTTCAATATTTTTGATGCCAAAAATACACAATAATTTTATTTACAAAGGAATACAATATTTTAATAGTCTTCCCGAAGAATCAAAATAAAATAACAGTTTTGGTATCATTCAAGAAAAAGTCAAAATATTTTTAAAAAGTTAACTGCCATAACATCACCAATCATTCTTTTTTTTTTTGTTTATTCTGTTTTATTTTACAGATACATAGATTTTTCATTGATAAGCCACTTTTTTACAATTTTCATGGTTAAATTTTCATTTTCCTCAAAAACAAAATTATTTTTGAGCTTATTAAAAATCACTGGTACACAGTACTCCAGCGTCCGACTTCCATACTTATTGGATATTTTAGGTATTTTCAGGCCTTTTTTTTCTGTGAAACGTGTGCTGTGACTATGTACCAGTGGTCTTTTATAAGTACTATCTCCCCAGTTATCATTAATAGTAAGGAACCAGAATATACCTTTTATTGAGAGCAGGCCCTCAGCACAATATAAGAGTTGCACATTGTGTCTTTGTCTATATATAGTTGGTGGTACAATTTGTTTTATGATAGAGGTTTGCAAATTTTGTATATACTTAATATAAGTCATGCTTGTATTTCCCCAGCTTCGAATTCCATATCTGAGAATTGATTCTACCAATGAAAAATACACTAGTTTGAGTGTGCTATGAGGCAAGACAAATTTTAATTTATAGAAATTGCTCACCAGAGCTCTTAGCTGGTTACATATTTTAGTAACTTGCTTATCCCATTTAAATGTGTTATCTACTTTTAATCCCAGGTAAGTATACTCGTTGACAAATTCAATTTTTTCACACTGGCAATTTATTGTTATTTTCCTATGAATGCATTCAAGGTTATGTGCGGTTAGATTCGGAATATTCCATATTTTCAAACTTGGCGATCTGATATACATGCATTTTGTTTTTTTAACATTTATAACTAATCCTACATCATGTGCCCATTTCAGCAGTTCATCGAAGTCGGTTTGTAATTCTTGCATCGCTATTTGTGGATTTTCATTTGATACAATAAGTGCGGTGTCGTCTGCGAAAATGAATCTACGCGCTTTTCTAAATAGTTTCGACATAGCTATAACATAAATTATATATAATTTTGGACCCAAAATTGACCCCTGTGGCACACCAGACCTTATAAATTTAGATTTACTCATCACATTCAATATTTTTACATTCATTTTTCTATTTGATAAGTAGTTACTAAAGAAAGTAAGCAGTTTACCTCGGATTCCAATGATTTGTAGAACTGTTATTATTTGTTTATGTGATAGTGTGTCGAAGGCTTTAGAGAAATCAATGAAGAGTACAAGTACATGTTTTTGAGAGTTGAGCTCGGTGTTTATGAAATTAGTAAAATTTTTTAGTAGTGCGTCACAGCTTTTTTTTTTCTGGAATCCGTACTGACATTCGTCAATGATACCAAATTTATTTAAATATGCATCTAAGTATACCGCAATATATTTTTCGAGAATTTTTTCCAAAGCAGGTAATAGGGAAATAGGTCTGTAATTATTTATAATTGAATGATCACCGCCTTTAAAAATAGGTCTAACAATACTAGTTTTTAATCCTTCGGGAATATGGCAAGTATCAATTATACTGTTTATGAAATGAGTAATTACTGGGCTCAGTATTTTAACATGTTTTTTTATATCATACATACGTATTTGATCCAATCCTGGTGTTTTTGAGTTTTTCAATAGACCGATAATATATTCAATTTGTTTTACGCTAGCTCTGGGTAGGTACATAGAGTGTGGTAAATCGTCAAGCAGGTATGAGGACGCACGGATGTCACATTCGTGTAATAACTTGTTAACACCATCGTCAAAGAAATTAGCAAAATTTTCAGCAGTTACATCAGTAGGTGTGGTCTTCAAGAAATATTTCGATATAACTGCGTCACAGCTGGATTTGTTTTTTCTCCCCAAGATTTTGTTTATTTCGTTCCACGTTTTTTTAATATCCTTAAAACAATTATTGAATTTGTTATTGTAGTAAGTTTTTTTAGTATCTAATATTTGCTTATTTAAAATATTCCTGTATATTTTGTAGTCTTTTTCAAATTTTTTGTTTGTTGGCGTGTTTTTCCATTTTCTCCATAATTTATCCCTTGTTTGTATATTTTCTATTAGAATATTATTCATCCAACTTTTTTGGTTATGGCGGTACGTTTTTTTTATTAATTTTTTGAAACTATTTTTTTCATAAATTGTTTTGAAGAGTGATTTAATATCTTGATATATGATATTTGGATCAGTATGAATTTGAATTGAGTTCCAATCAGTTTTTATGATCATTTCTTCGACTTTTTTTCAGATAGTGCAGTGTTGTATTCATGGTGCCTTACTTCGCTGTCATTAGTACAAAGATATATAGACACGGCAGTTATATAGTGATCAGCTATCCTTGTTTCACATACGCATGAGAATAATTCGGACTTCTCCCTTTCTCTAACATAAATGTGATCTAGACACGTCGCAGTTGTGTAGGTATTTACTACTGCTTCTCTCGTAATGTCATGTATGCATTTCACTAGTCCGTAGTTTGCCATAAGATTTTCGTACTGTAAAATTATTGAGTCATTTTCACATAATAAATTAAGATTAATGTCTCCAAGTAGCAAAAAGGTTTCCTTAATATTAATGTTTTCTATAATGTTTTCTAGTTGTTTTAGAAAGGTTTTTTTATTCGTATTTGGAGGTCGATATAAAGCCAACAAATGTATGCGTTTGAATTTGTTCACGGAAAAGGTTCCGTAGACGCACTCGAATGTAGTTGCTATTATATCATTTTTTTCGAATATGAGATTTTCTTATAAACTATAATCCCGCCGCCGGATCTTTTTGTGCGGCAATGATGGAATGAATTGAATCCGGGAATTTTGTATAGATTAACATTGTTTTCATCTATTGAGGTTTCACAAAGTATGATAATATCAATGTTATTTAGTTGACTATAAATATTTATTAAGAATGTATTCCAGTACTTAAAAATAGATCTAATATTCAAACTTACTGCAGTTATTGTTTTATCGCCTATTTCATGTTTGAATCGGGTCCAGTTTTCGAACTTTTGAATCCTTTCATATTCTAGATCTGAGGTCTCAAAATCAATATCAGCCGCCATAATCAATTTTTGCTAGGTCCTTTTGAAGGGCTGCTTTGTAAGCCGGACATTCTTTATCTCCGGACGGGTGGTTTGCGGGCTTGTGAAATCTCGCACATGTCGCGCAGACTGGCTCCGCTGCAGCTGAAGGGCATGTCTCACGGGTATGTCCTTCCCGGGCACAGTGTCCACATCTCGTCATCTCCTTGCAGAACTTGTAAGAATGACCGATCATCTGACACTTTGAACACACAGTCAATCCAATAAAATCACGAACACCGCAGACTGTCCAATCAACAAATACGCGTCCTTGCTTTACGAGTGCATGTCTAAGATATGTGGGGACCACGTAAATCCTATGGCATGCAGGTCCAGTTCGAGGGCCAGCTAGATGACTAAGCTTACATTGTTTAATGGTTTCATTTGTCTCCTCGATGTTTTGTAGTCCATTTAGTGAACACTCGAGAAAAGTTTCATCAGACAACTCCCTTGGAACGTTGAAGAAGATGACCCTTGGTAATCTTTTTGCTGGAAGTCGTGCGCTCAAGGTCACAGATCCGGTTACTACTTCTGACCTTAGTAGCTTCTCTTGTTCCGCAGCACTAGCCGTATGGATGATTACTCCTTTGTTTCTGATGTTTTTTACTCCCGTAATTCTGACTCCTAGCTGAGATGGCTTCAGTGATTCCCTGATAATTTTTTTAGTTTCTTCACTGTTTTCTTAATAAATAAACCAAAGCTTGAACAACGAATCGGATAGTCAAACATATAATTACATAAATAAAAAATGTTAATATTTTTTTAATATTCACGTCGCTATTCACTCATGATCCAGCAATTCATGAAATTTTCTTAGAATTGTCAATCACATCACATCGCCCGTAGACCTCTCTCAATCATTCCCATTGAAAATTAGTCAATAACAATCCAAACGCAAAACAAAATACGGGGAATTCTTGCAATTCACTACAGTCGCCACAGTTATCAAGATGACATTATTATACAGGGTGTCCGGGAGTAAAGTGCATTAACTTCGGGAGGTGATTCTAAACTATATCATAAGTAATTACTTTTTTCGAAATTCCAACTTTTAGGGGTAGTTTTGTGATTAAAAAGATAAAATTAGACCGACGCGGCGCGCGGCGTGTGCGGCCAGCTTTATTGTGTTCCACTGTTACGATACAGGCCAACCACAACCATGCTATGTTACCACAGTCGCGCCCAGCAGGCTCTCAGCAAGTAATATCGTATCTCACACCAAGGATTTTTAGTAGGTACGTCTTTTTGTATGGGAAAAAAAAGTTGAATTAAAACACACACACCTTATTTCTTTGAGTGGTAATGCAACGCACGTCGGGAACTCGTTAGTATTATATAAAAAATGTATGTATGTGCAACATATTTTAATATAAATGATGTAGCATTACTTTTATGAACAAAAAAACAAAAATAAAAGTTGAAATCGATTGTTATAAAAAAAACATACCTACTACAATCGATGATTCTGCGTAGAAAATACTGCTTTCATTCTGACAAGAAATTGTTCTCGTATTCACACATGGCTATATAATAACAACGTAGGTACCTAAACTAATATTTTTAAAAAAAGATATATACCAAAAAATCAATGTGCATTTCTTCTTCTTTGTTTACCCTATCAGGCCTCCCCGACGTTGGAGATCACTCTTGAAAATGTCTCTCTGTCTTGCGCTGCCCGGAATAGCTCCTCCACACTTTTAATGCCGGTCCACTCTTGTACATTTCACAGCCAAGAAATTTGTCTCCCAATGTGCACACCTACCTACTATTTATTATGTTCGAAATTTAGCAACACAACTATTTTAATATCTTGATGTATTGGCCTAATGAGATTTCGTGATTAACGACGGTCGATTTAGGTATTAAGTATGGTGGAACACAATAATAATTGTATGATAATGGAATCGATAGATAAGGATTCCTTTTCTTATAAAAGAGGTGAAAAGACATTTTAAATTCAGATAAATGGCCGTAATGATGAAACTTGTGTTAATCACCTTAGCCGTGTTTGTGTCTCTGGCGACAGGTTAGGAGACCTCGATTGCTAGTTAACCAAAAATAATTATTATCAAATTAACTTCACGTTATATTACTAATTCACAGCTATTTTAAGAAGTTGTTTGTAATTTAAGGGAAAAATGTGCAGCTCTTGGAGTATGAGGAAGGACAGAGGTTTTTCATTTTCCCTGATGGCCAGGGAAAACTCCACCTTATTGACACAGAGGAAAAGAGTATCCAACCGAGGTTCTCAGCAGAAAGGGACGTGAATCTTCTGCTGTTCACCAGGTACCAATTAAATACCAAAGTTTGATATATTTTTTTAAGCCAATATATATTTTTTAGATAATTATAAAATTTAAAGTTTTTCTGTTATCTTTCAGACAGAATCCAAACGCGGCCCAAACAATTATATTTAAAAACGGTGCCAGCCTTGGTGTATCCAACTTTGACAAAAGCAAGGCAACCAAATTCATTGTACATGGATGGACCAGTGACGCAAGTAGCAGTATTAACGCCGTAGTGAAAGATGGTAAAAATAATTACAAGCTTTGAAAATGTGACTGCTCCAGAATATTTCATATATCAAATTTCAGAGCGCCTTGGAATTATTGAATCTCTCAAATATGTAATCAAAAATAATATCGAACATTCCCTTGTTTTCTCTTACTCCATGTAATGAAAACTCAGCTCCCTGCAAAAACCTAAATCCTCCCCTCTTATTTATTCTGATGGTTACTTTGTTCATATTAAAATTTTTTGAAACTCATTTGAATTTCTGGACAAGACATTCCAACCCTTTATTCTCAGATGTTATTATAAATTATTTTAATAAATCACTCCCCACAACTCACATTAACCCAAGTTAACCAATCTAAAGGAGCCTACTAGGCTACAAATCAAAGTACTGTCTGCATAGCTCACCCCAAGTGGTTTGCTATGTTTGGTGACTTAGAAGGGGTGTCCTGGTTCATGGGGTGGTGGTTGTTGAAGTCAATAAACTGTTATTGTTCGTGCTATGGTATATTTATATCGACGGTCCCGAAGACCAAAGTCGATTTGCTAAAAATAGAAAAACATTTTGTTGGCTTATTTTAATATCTTTTCGTTCATTTTAAAGTCTCAATTTTCAAAATGTTTGATGAAATTAAATGAAATTTTTATTATATGCTATATTTCTTGATCACAAACCCAGTAAAATGCAGAAACGAGACATTAAACAGCTCTACTGTAAACTAAAAAATCGCACGTCGAACATTGTTCTTTGGGACAGTGGATATATAAGACAAGCTCTGAATGTAATTGTGGAAAAGACGGTGAACACAGCAGTCATACGATTTTACTGTATATGCATCATCATGCTGTCTCATGCATACTCGATTGCCTCTTTTATACATTTAGACAGACGTTCCCTTACACTTTAGAACCCGTGGCGCTTCGTGGTCTTTATGAGGGGTTCAGAAATTCAAAAGAAGATATGTTGCCCTTCGAATACAGCCGATACGATCAATCAAGTTAGTGGGAGGGGTACCTACATAATATTGTTTTTAAATCACTTGACACTCGACAAGATTATTAGATAACGAAAAAAAATATATAATTTAATGTTTTTCACAGCACTCACGTTGCTAATTATTACTGTTTTTTTCAAAAAGAATAATTACATATTCTCATTGATATTTGAAAATATAGAAAAAAAACACTAATAAAGGTGGCAGGAAATATTTTTTTTTGCTTGTACAAAAAATCCATGCGCCGATTTTTTGCATTTGAAAACATTTCAATTAGGCGGGTATTAAAAGTAGGTACAGAGGTTATCAGTAGTTACTCTTAGTGACCGTTGACCATTGGGATGCAAGTTTTGTGCGGGCTAGAATTTTGCTGTATGGAGTGTTTGGTGCGGGTTCTAAACACGTACAAAATGGGAATATTTTTCGGTGGTGCGGGTTTTAAGGTCGGAATTTTAAAGGCGCGCTATATATAATGTGTTTTATATTATTATAAAACAAGTTAGTTTTATTTTCTCACCTTTTTAATGGGGGTTAAACGGGGGGTTAACAAACGCACTTTCGAGAAAACCGCCACTGTTTAGAACACTCATGTTCACTGATGATTGTGGTTTTTTTTAGCTTTCCTCGCAGCTCTGGATGTGAATGTGATCGTATTCGATTGGGGCTTGGGAGCCTCTGGTCTGTACCCCGCGGCGGTGCTGAACGTGGCAGGAAGCGGGCGATTCCTCGGCTCAGTAGTGGACTGGCTGGTGGATGAAGGGCTCTCCATTAGCAACGTGCACCTCGCAGGTCACAGCCTCGGCGCGCACGTGATCGGAACTGCGGGCAGGTCCGTCACGCGCGGAACGGTGCCCTACCTTACAGGTTTATGGACTTGTCATTTTGTTTTGAAGAGTTTTCATTTTCAATGTAAATTTGATACTTTAAATTTTCAGCTAGCGGTTTCGATACATCCGTGTCTTTCACTAGCAAACTTAAAACTAACATAAAAATTCTAAACAAAAACAAAAATGATTAGATTTAATTAGATGGGGGAATTAATGTATGTAATACATTAAAAATTAAAACTCTTCAAAACAAAATGTCTAGAAATTGTCACACAGTTTATGCCCAATGAATACAAAAAAATGTAGCTTTGTCTGTGATTGATACAGGGAACACAGCAGAAATAACACCGCTTATAAATGACTCGGAATTCAGAGTTAAACTAAAATTCACCTCTTCGAAAATTCATATACCTAATGTAGAAATAGGATACATATATGGGAATAAAATGCATAATGCATTTTGAGCATTTTATTCTTCAAAGTAGTTAAATATTATGTGCTGTTCCAATGATATAGAAATGGTCGATAACTGAATTTTTTGAGGAACCTCCCCCCCCCACCCCTCCTGGTATTAAAAAAATCCCTACAAACTGGCTACCAAAAGACATTCCTGTTATATCGCGTAATTTAATTAATCATACATAAAAGTTAATTGTTAACAGGAACCCTTGAATAAACTGCCACTCGACAAACTGCTATTAACGTGACTTCGTTGTAATATGCAATTAGGGAGCATTTAAATAAATCAATTAAAAAAATTTAATAATATTAAAATAAAACAAAAAAGTATGTTTTTGCATCGTTAATGGATGTTTGGAAATTGTTTTTGCCAATTTTGGCATTACTGTGACCTGTGGGAGCTTACTTGCATTCAGTTCTAGAGTATTTTCACAAACTGTGAATACCTTGAATGAATATTTTACCGATTCCGATCACTGTACTAATAATGTGTATTTTGATTATTTTCGTTAAAAAAAGCACAAAAAACAGCACATTCTGAAACTGGCTACAGAGTAATTATGCGTCTCATGCTTCTTAAGTCTTACAAGCAAGTGGCCAAAACGCCACCGACATTGCCTGACGTTACATCAACCCCGCCGAATGTCGAATTCACGAATAAAAACAATGTCGTTTTGGCGGTAAATCGAAACTGGCACATTTTAAATCGTAATAGAAAATTAATTCGTCAACAAACAATAAAATGATTATTCTTTCTTTGTAATAATTATTTTTGAGAATTAAAAAAAAATAAAAATATAGTGAACAACCTCTTTTGGGGCAGTGTTGTCCCGGTAAGACAGGTTTGTTCAATTGTGTTCAATTTCGCCACATCTTTATTTTCAATAAATAAAATTATGCTTTCTTTTTGAACTAGCTTGCAAAATGTTTACATTATTATAACAATTGTTCAAATCATTTTAAGAAGCGTACGTTTGAAGTATTTGTGCTCACCGATAGTATCTATATATTATGTTGTAGTAGACTAGTTCGAACTAGTTTGGTTTGGAAAACCCGTCAGCAGTTCCCTCTTTCCCCCCGTAGCCCGACGACACAATACACAGCTACACAAGCAATGATCTCTTTATTCTTGTGTTTGGGCAGGTCTTGACCCCGCTATGCCGTTGTGGGGTGAGTCCAGCGGCCGCATAAGCTCCTCCGACGGCGACTATGTGGAGATCATCCACACCAACGGTGGCGCCTCCGGCCTGAACGAGCCTCTGGGCGACAACGATTTTTACCCTAACAGGGGCTCGCAACAGCCCGGCTGCGGCCTGTTGGACCTCGGCTGCTCGCACTCCCGCTCCTGGGAGTTCTTCGCCAGCTCTCTGGACAACCAGGGCTTCATGGCCATACTGTGTAACAGCTACGAAGAGATGAACGCGGAGAGGTGCACCAACCTGGGCTCCCTCCACATGGGAGGCTCCAAACCCAAACCTAAGTGAGTAGCTATTAGATATTCATTTTAATATAATGATCTTGCTGACAGGGTAAAGAATCCACAGATGTGCCATTTGCTAAAATCAGGGCGAAAGGAACGAACCACCACACGTGGGTTGAGTAACGCGCGGGATGAATGCGCGTTCGCCGACAGGGCGAATAGTGATATAGGGTCTGCTGGCACTTTGCATGGAAAGTATGCTTGTAATACGAAGATTAAATATAAAGAAGAAAATAAACAAGAAACTGAAAAATACATAGAAAATTAAAACTTTTAACAGTACCGAATTCACCGTATACACACGGTTTGTAGTTTACCTTCTGAGAAAATTCAGTTGTTTAGAATAGACACCTCGTTAACAGAAAGTTAGTTAAAAGTGTTGGTATATTTTTATAAAATAGCTTGAAACCATTAAGGAATTATTTAAACCATTATTTTAATAGTAAAACCTCAGATTTTCCATTGAGTTTCGTTAATATTGTCTTCATTTAATTAAAGGAATGTATCATTGTATTTATCAAAATGTGTCTTTGCTTGTTTCAGAATGGGCATTTTCTACCTCCAGACTTCCGACACTTGGCCTTACTACCTTGGTTAATTCTATCCTGTTCATCCACTACCCTCCTAATAAACAAATGAAAATTTCTTAAATAAAATTTTATTTTACTTATCTTGTTTACTCTCAATAAGGAAATGTTTGTTTATAAATATAACAAAATGCATATAAAACTTTAAAAATAAGGACGCATCGTGCAGTACCTTCTAGTACTTTTGCTTTCTTTAACGTCCACGTATTTGTCATGATGTATAACAGCTAACAGCTTGTCAAAGATGTTAATTAACAGACAGACAACATTGTGAAAAATATTATTTTGTATTTAGATATCAGTGAAACGTAAAATTCTGTACTGAAATCTTTTCCAAAAAACAATCACCCTTTTAAATCAATTGTCATTCGTGTTGCCTGCTGATCCTCAAGTGGTTAATTGCCAGATCTTCAGTGGAAATCCAAAAGAATCATATATTAAATTAAAATAAATTTTCATTTAATGTAAATGACGTCATGAATGAATTTTGCAATAATTAAAGAAGGAATAATAAATTCTTTGAAAAAAGGGACGGCTGACAGTTCTACTGAAGATTTATTAAGCGACTGACAGAAAAAGTGCAAACAGAAAGATTAGATCAAATTTTACTTATCTCAGTATTAAAAAGTATTTTTGTCAACGAAAACGAGAAGAGATATTTTGCCGTTAAGGTTTAATTGTTAAAACGTTAATGTTGTAGGCACCTGGATATGCTGAAGATAGCAGAGATTGCAGGAAACATGTATTTAATGACCCCGTCGGAAACGGTGCATGATAATTTCCAAGAAAGGCAGATTTTGAACCTTGGCTACATCTTCCTCAGTGGGATGACTCAGATTAAAGGATTTAATTTAGTGGCGACTCGGTGAACAGGAACTTCGAAGATTTGAGAGTTGACCTGTCATCTAGTTGGAAGTTGGTGAGCACTGAAGCAAGTGATGTAATCGAAATTGGCTCGACCGATTTTTATTATTCCCTAGAAATTTCTTCTGTTACAAGTGTTTTTTCCTAAAATAATTAATTAAGCGCCATCACTTATTTATGAAAGCACATGTTCATTGGATTTTCAATGTTTTAAGATCATCGTAAAACGTCCGGATATTCACAGAAAGGAAAAATCTTATGATTCCTAAATGCTTACGCAATATTTACCTTCTGTGGAGGCTTAAAACCACTTGTGTTGTAATGTCAAGTATTCCACGAACACAAGGGTTGAAGGCTTGATAAAGCGTGGTTAGTTGTGTAGGTTAATAAAAAATATTAGTATTATTGACAAGTACGACAATATAGGAACTTTTTAGTTGCAAATAGATTGTGAATCAATTGGACTGTACGTAATGTAGAAATCAACTCAGAACATCCTTTTAAAAATCATTAAAAGTGATGAAAAAAAGATTAAATTGGTTACGTTACTTTAGAGTTATGGGCTATTAAAAGAAAATCGTAGTTTTTAATGACTTTTCAAAGAGGTGTTGAGTTGACTTAATTCTGAGTTGGCATGGAACCTATTGTCAGATAGGATAGATGTGGATGAAGAAAGGTAGATGTACATAGTTGCTTCAACAAACTTAAAACTTGAATTTAAAAAAATACTCTACCAAACTATATATACAAATATGTATAATGAAAAATACAATATATAAATAATATTTATGAACAGACGAATAACATATTTTTTTTCTTAGATTTGCCGAAAATTAGTTTTCCAATGATTTCATTATTCCGTAGATCTAAGGAAAATTCTCCAGACTTCACATCACTGACTTCTTGCTGACTGTTGAGTGCTGAGTGCGGGACATTCTGATGGCCGTTCTGATAAGGGAGTAGTCGGATCTGTCACAAGCTGACTTGCTGAATGCGTGTTGCTTATTGCGTCACGTCACGTCATTTCCCACCGTGCTTTCGAATCAGAGACTTGGATTAAGTTTCTTAAAAATCTTCCAAGAAATCTAATATTTTCGCTAAAATAGCATTGCTGGAATAAATTTCGACGCAAACACTACAACAATGGAATGTAAATAATAAGTTTTATTTTAATCGAGAACGCAACTATAATATTTACCTATACTCAATATAAAGACCCAGAGTGGTAGACTACATGCTCAGTAAGCCCGGCAATGGCGAAAGACCATCTTTAAGTATGCAAGAGTTACTTGAAATGGCTTTAGTCGTGTTTTGTGACCGGATTAATAGTCAGGTACTTGCCAACCTTCATCTACCCCATCTGCTTCCCCTTACCATTCCCTTCAGCCATAAAACATTAATATATCCACGGACGTACAAAATATATGGACATGCCCTTACGTGTTAAAAAACGTATTATTTCCCCCTCCCATTGGAACCATTTTTCGGAACCGGCTGGGCGTGTCCGGACCAATGCCGTGCTCTCGTCGTACATTTTACGCGCGGACGCTGTATGTCTATGAAACACATACTTAGACAATGAAGAAGACTTGGCGAATCACTAGTCTCTTTCCTCTCTTCGCCCCGCCATAGTTGGTTTTTACCCCTCATCTGTAAGTTCTCGTCTAGTTATTTGTATGTCTATGAATATATCTTATTTATGACTCCGGGCACTTGAAACTCCTGTGCCGAAAACACCTGAAAAAAAATCGGGTTGTGTGTTTTTCAACTGAAAACATAACAAAATCAGTACTGGAGTACTGGAGAGTTAGGGTCGGGGTGAGGGGTTGGGTGAGGGGTTGGGTGGTTACTCGGCCGAATAACCAGTGATAACGTGTGAATTATTTTTTATTTTGAAAAAATAAGAAATTGGAAAAAAATAAACCAAAAAAGTCACCGGAGGCAAAATTTCATTTACATTTTTTACTCCAAGTAATGTCAGGATTCAGTAGTTAAAGCAAATCAAGTACGTCCATTAACAATCTTTATATTGCAATGATTGCAATTTTGAACATTTTAATTGATTTTTCAATAATTAATACTATCCCATGATTGTTTACCGGTCTGCGCTAGTTGGTACTACTTCTAATAACGACTAGAAGTAGTACTGTGAAAAATCTCGGGTTGTACCTTGACTTACGTGAAAACTGAGAAAATTTATTAATTAATTAGAATAAAAATAATGGTATAGAAAAATATATATTATTGGTACCTATTTAATCGTTTGTCTGGCTTAAAAACAACTATTTTAATAATTTTCTTATCTAGTTACATTGGTTTCAATATTTAAAATATCACACTCTTGTAGATAAGTACTTAGAGATAATATTTAATTAAATTAAGACAATGTTAGCGAAACTTTATTGAAAATCTGGAAACAGAAAAATCAGAAGTCTAGGATGAATATTTTTTAATTATTTTATTTTAGAAAATAAAAATACTTAGAGCTAAATCATTGAGCCGCAGTCCCAACGTTAATAAAGTAACATCTTTGTGCTTCTATTTTCCTGGCAGCAAATAGCAATAATGGTGTTGGCGGATGTAGCTCGTAGTCATCATCATCTCACCGATGCGGCGCGCGCGGGTGCAATTTGCTGCAATCTGTTGCATCAGCAGTTGTCATCTTCTAATCTCGGTAATTCGCTGCCTCATCTCGGTTCGACAATGCAATCATTGTCTATCTGAGAGTTAAGAGTGCATCTGTGCCTACAAAACGGTATTTGCAAGCATTATTTAAATTGACGGTACAGTTGCGATGAATGCACTGTTGTTTTCACTGCGATGAGAGTTTGTTTTCCACAGGAGTCGATGTGCGCTGAGTACTGCGGACTGTACGCATCGGACTGCCGAGCTTGGCTTATCGCGTACTACCAAGAACTGAGGTTCAGAGCCAGAGTACCACAAAGTTAGCTGTTCGGCCCTGTAGGTAGGTGCGTGAGCATTTATTGTAAAACTTTTAAACTTTTTTGCTGTTTCAATATCTACTGTTATTTATAGTAGGTACGAACTAAACCACATAATATACAGGGTGTGGGTGTGTACGTACACGAAAGATTTCAACCAACGATTCCTGAGCAAAACATGTAGAAGTCATTTTGCACATGATGATATATATATATTTTTTTTATTAAAAAACACTGGATACAAGCTACCGCAGCACGTGGTATGAACCACGCCTCGTTCCAGCAGCACAGAAGAGACAGAGCGCGTTTGTGATCCATTGGTGGATAAGCATAGCAGTGCGATTAATGTCGAAGTTTTGTAGAAAAACTAAATTATTGGATTGCAAAATAATATCTACATTTTTATAATTATATAGACCAGAATCGCTGGTCTTTTGAGTACGTGTTGATATATCATATTATATTATATCGAGAAGAATATATTATGGACCCGTGAAAGAGGGTGAACAGTGGCGCATCCGGCACAATACAGAATTGTATGATATTTATAAGGCCCCTAGCCTTAGCATCTTAGCACATATGAGACTCCTCAGGCTGAGATGGGCTGGGCATGTACAGAGAATGCCGGATACACGCGTCCCAAAAAGAATTTTGACTGGACACCCAGGTGGAAAGAGAAAAGTGGGAACACCCAGACTGAGGTGGAAAGACTAGGTAAGAGGGGATGCAGCACAGCTTCTCTCCAGGTACGAAATTGGAAGTCAGCCGCTGAGCACAGGAGGAGTTAGAGGCGACTGTTGCAGGAGGCCAAAGCTCGATATGGGCTGTAGCGCCATCGAAGAAGAAGATTATATCGATTAATAGTAGATGGTAGTACGCACTTTTGTGTGTTTGTTACCTCCTTCCGAGTCTGGTTAGAGCAGGAAGGGTGGCGTGAGGTGGAAACCTTCTCAGAATTCATAATCACCAAGCAACGGGATCTTCGCGTAATCAAATGACTACCAGCCATAAGATGGCACTAATAATTACTGACAAATTGCCTTTTGCAATTGCCCTTTTGATGTCTTCTCTTGTCAGTAATTAAACGTCATTGAATAATTACCTCAGTCGATACCTAGGTACATTATTTTAGCTCCATACACAATGTTTTCTGATTATCTGATTTCCGACAAAAAAATTTAAAGTTGAGTAAAATTTGTATCTAGTTATTGTTTTCAATAATCGATTCAATTGAACCTAATGACCGTAGCTTGGAATAGAAACAGCAATGTTGCAAACTGAAAATATTTTACCTACGTTGATGCAAAAAAAAACATACGTATCTACCTAATTGTAAAGTTCACATGGTGTTTTATTAGTAGTGGCCAGTATTTCAATACTATTCTGTTTTGATTGAAATACTTATGGTTCTTTGAGATCACAGTGACTGTTTATTGCTATTTCTTACCATACAAATACGGTTTAAGAGGACGCATGTCGTTGTAATAAACTCGGAAGCCAATTATTTCTCGCGTGCTCTTGCAAAATAATGACATTGCCTATTCGTATTCGACTATCTACGACACAAGTCATAACTAACACCGTGTCACCCGAATATAGCAAAGAAAATTCCAACAATTTTAGAACTTACAAGCTCATATTAAAAAAAAAAAGAATTGTTATTATATTATTTAAATCTATCAACGCAAAACGGGCATAGTGGTCGATAAATTATCAACAGATGTAATAAACAATGCACTGAATAAAGAAAAAAAATCTGTATTTTTTTTTTAGAACATCAAGTTGAAGAGTAATGAAGAGATGGAATAAGAAAATAATAATACTACAGTAGTGTTGGATGCCCGCTCAAAGGAATTAGTACTAATTAAAAATGACAGCAGCACACGCAGACGCTGACAGTTGACACAATAATGTGTCCTTTTACATAAGCCCATATTTGAAAGCCGATCCAGATTATTATCGTTGGCGCTTAATTTACTTGGCGTGATTGCTGAACTACGAGTAAGTATTCGTATAAGGCAACTGGTTATAGACTTGTATCCCTTTCAATTAGTTTTAAAAATAACTAATTTAACATTATGTACATATACATCAATGGCAGTAAATGGGTAAAAATAACACGGCTATATTATATTATTAACGAGCGAGTCCCGGCATGCCTTTCAATACCACTTAATAATGATTTTTTTTCTCCCTGAAATTGTGCTCTTTCCCATTCGTCCCGTTCCCCTTCCGCCTCCCCTTCCCATTCCATGTTCCCTTTCTCTCACGCATTCCTCCTCCACCTTCCCCCCTCTCCCCCTCGTTCCCCAGTCCCTCTCTAGCGCTCCATAAATTCAGTCCCGGAACATTCAGTTTTCAAGCCACTCGCTTGCCACCTATTTTTACCAATTTTGAAATACAAATTTTCATTTTTCATACATTACAACTTCATTTTATTATAATATATCTTACATAGGTACCTATTTAAAATAGCTATAATTCTTGATTAAATTCAAAGTATTCGATTTGGGTGAGTATCATTGGTTAGTAATTCAATTAAATTCATTAATTTATATAGCTCTTTTCGAAAATTGAATTTTGATTGAACAATTGATTGTTTTTCAAATCGACGGTATACTTGGTCGAAGGTTTTTCATAATGTCATTCTCAAATTGTGGTATGTTTGGCCGTTTCGTAAGAGTATTTTTGTAATGATTAAAAAACTTTTCAGATGTATTGTCATGTGGTTGTTAATCCAGAAACCTTCATGAGTGGAAAAAAGATATTTTGAAGGTTTCAAACATTTCATATGCTTAATACAGCAATACTTAAACAACAAACAAACAAGCAAGCAAACATACACTATTTTTTCTATGTATCTATAGATGTAAAAATACCTAGAATTATAACAGATTACTGCTTACATTTTATTTCCAGTCTAAAATCACTTTCTTGATTAAAAAAGATACTCCACTAAGAAAAACATATCGTTTTATCGGAAAACCATTTGCTCGATTCTTAAGTACACATGTCTACTACCTAATTGACGCGCGGGAGTAACGATCCTTTCATGTTTTACCTAAATATACATTTGGAACAAGGGCTACGTTATTATGCCAATGATTTCCATTTGGAACAATCGTATTGTGGGTAAGGTTCGTGATCTAAAAATATATCTACTGTAAACAGTATAAAAATGTGTATAAAAGTACACATTAGTTTTACTTCAACTAAAACATATTAGTATGATAATGAAAATGACTGGACTAAAAGCGGATATAAAAGGAATGTATTTTACTGAGAGAATTCCCTAACATGTTTAGTTTAACAAATGGGTGCTTATTTTTTGGTCAGGTTTGGAAGAATTCAGTCAGCTGGGGCAATTAACGAAGATTGATGTGAAATATAAACTGATTTATTTCCCGGACAGCGCACCTACATTAATTCAATATTATAAAAATAGCTATTTTTAATCCTACTGAATTCGTCCTTACTGTACCAAAGATAATATTTTTATGTTACCTACTTATTTTTCAAGTTCGGCAATTTATACTCACAGGCCCTACCCCATTCTAACATACATACGTACAATATGTTCTTTGCAAAACATTATTATTATTGAGATGTGGGATCTGTAACAAATTTTCTGATTTCGTGTTTACCTTATTATCCTGGACGTAAAAAATCTCACTTTGATGACACAAGAAGGCGCCTTCAAAAAACGAATATAATTCGACGTAAATAAATAAACTTTGTTGAGAATGAGAAGCAAATAAAGATGCCGAAGAACTTCGGAACATATCCAAAGAAATTACTAAATGTACCGTTTCTTTATGCGGCAATAGTAATTTCTGGCACGCTCACAACGAGAATTCCTAAAGAAATCGCGCTTGGAAAAACAGCCGGGTCTATGAAAGAAAATTCCTTTCTGGAAGATAAATGGCGTTACGTAACGCACAGGATTAATTGCTTTGGCGCTCTTTTGATATTCTTCGCTTGTAAGAAGTAAGATGACTGAGACAAATTAGAGATTACAAAACGTCTGTGTTTCATCCCACATCACAATACTCTCATGAGTAGCAAAGAGCGAATGGGGAGAAGGAGAAATAGGGCAGGCGACAAGCATGGCTTCAGTTGTCGGCGCCTGTTGAACCAGAAGTTACATCACACTTTACATTACCATTACACACTAGATATTAGGTATTACACTTTAAATTTGGCCAGGTTTAAAACGAACTAATACTTTTATAAATTATGCTGTAAAGCTGATTCCAGACGCTTATGGCGAATTCCTTCTGAAGTAGTCTACTGTCTTAGATTTACAATGGGAATAATGGGTTCCATGTCAACTCAGAATGAAACCAACTCGGAACCAGTTCAGAAAGGTCATTAAAAGCTATTAAAAAAATAGCTTTAAAATAGCCGGTAACCTTAACCTAACTTAACCTATTTAACCAATTTTTTAATATTTTTTTATCATCACTCTTAATGACCTTTCTGAGGTGGTTCCTTTGTTTCATTCTGAGTTGGCCGGTCACCGAAATAATGTTATATTGCAATTTTGGAAATAAGTAGATATCCTGTAGCAAGTGGGGAAGACAAGAAATAGGTAAAAGAAATACAGTGAGTTATAAAACTCCATATAGCTACAGGTAAAATCAGTTCGAAAGATTAAAGTAGGTAACACATGCTCCGCATCGAAGGAGTACAGTCGCGATTTTTTTGTGACAAGTAAAACAATAAATATAGTTTACTATTACATACATTAATAACCCGCCCATCTGGGCGATCCATTCCAACCAATATGGAAACAGAAGTAATATTTAGACTTCAGTGAAGGACTCAAAAATAAAACCATGACTAGAACAAAATATTACAACACTGGAAGAAAAAATTCAACACGAACTAATTAGTCTACAAAAGAAGATTATAGATTTACAAGAAATTAATATTAAAAATAATCATCACTACACACAGAAACATGAAGAATTTCATCCTAATAACAAAAAATCCTATGCAAATGTCACGCAAATGTCAGGTGACAATAAAAACTTTGTAAATACATCATACAACACAGAACAGAAATATGCCATATTAGTTACCTCAAAAAACACCTTGAAGGCCGAGGATATAAAAATAAAAATTCAAAAAAATATTAATTTATCAAAAATAAAAGTCGGAGTTAATGGAGTAAAAAAGATCGGAGAACAGAAATTACTGATTTCATGCCAAAAAAAAGAAGAAGCAGAAAAATTAACTGAAGAAATAAATAAGGTAATTGGAAAAGAAATATCAGCTGAAGAAATAAAAAAAAGAAACCGTTATTAATGTTGAAAAGGCTACAATGCCAATTGTCTGAAGAGGAAATTATAGATGGGATTGTTCAACAAAATGAAGGATTAACCATAGACGACAAAAATAACATTAAACTCATCAAGGAATTAAAAAACAAGTACAATGAAGGAAAAGAAAATGACACCACCAACTACATTATTGAAACAACCGGTAAATTAAGAAAAATACTTATTGATAAAAAAAAATAAATACCAAATTCCAAAGAGTGTACGTAGAGGACTGCAATCCGATCACCCAATGTTTCCATTGCCTCAAATTCGGTCACACAGCACAAAGATGTCTCGCCAGGACGCAGCCCCCCATTTGCCCACATTGCATTAAGGAGCACACACTTTCAAAATGTGAAAATAAAGAAAAAATGCCAATATGCAACAATTGCTGTATCCAAAATAAAAGGTTTGATACAAATTATTCCACTGAACATAGATTCGATAGCATAAAATGTCTATACCGTCAAAAAATGCTTCAAATTGCTAGAGAGCGCATTGACTATGAATAAATTTTGGAATTTTTTATTTACTCAAATTCTAAAAAAAAATAAAAATGAATGATTTTTTATGTAACGCAAAATGTGTATAGAAGAAAAATTATGTCACTCCTTAAGAGATTTCAATTTAATTTGCACTGAAAAAGGATTTACCCTATTTCATATAAATATTAGAAGCATAGAAAAAAACCTAGAAGAATTAATAATATCATTAAAAGATTTAAATTTTTTCCCGGGCCTGATTGTGTTGCCTGAAACACATTCTGCAGGCGAATTGAACTACTCTATTCCTGGGTACTCATATCATACAACAATAACAAAAATTAACAAAAACTCTGGTATTGGAATATTCATTTCAAACGTAATATTCTAATATTATCAATATTAGAGAGATAATTAATATTAGTAATGTTAACATTTTAAATATAGAAATTAAAGATGTAAATAAATATTATAATATAATTGCTATTTATCGTACACATAAATCGATACTACCACAATTTATAGATGGATTGAAAAACATTTTACTAAATTTTAGAAATAAAAATAATATTCTTGTGGGACATGTGAATTTTAATATTGCAAACGATTCCTCTAGTAAGAATAAAGATGATTACCTGAATATGTTGGCCGAACTAAACTACATCTCATGCATAAATCATTATACAAGAAACGTCAGAGGTCAATGGCCTTCGTGTCTAGATCATATATTTACAAATATCCCTTGCATTAAAAATATAACCTCAGCTGTCATACATACGACTATCACTGATCATTATTCATGTATATTTAATTATAAATGCAGTAATCCATCTTCTCCATTACCTAACCAAATTAATGCCTCAAAAAAAATACTAAATATGGATACGTTACTACATAAATTTGAATCAGAAAACTGGAATAAATTACTACAATGTAATGATGTCAATATTTGCTGCAATTTGTTTGAAGAAAAAATATCTACATACATAAACGATTCGACAAAAAATATTAATTTTTCCAAATCCAAACAATCTAAGTACAAGCCTATAAAACCGTGGATTACCCATGGTCTTATAATATCTGTACGACATAAAAAAGCCCTTTACAAGTTAACTACCCAACAACCAAATAATAAAAATTTACTAAACAGTTTTAAGGCATATAAAAACAAACTTTCATATATTATAAAACACAGAAAAGAAAGTTATTATAAACAAAAGATTGATCAGGCGGAAAATGATAGTAAAAGAGTGTGGACGGTTATAAATGAAATAATTGATAAGAAAAAATGCAGGAATAATGAAATCAATGCTATTACTTACGATAACTCGAAAATATGCTGTAAAGAAAACCCGTCAAAAGCTGCAAATATATTTAACACATTCTTTGCAAACATAGGAAAAAATCTTGCAAATCACATAAATACCAACCCAATTTCAGATTGCAATATTGATACAGAAAATAAAATAGCAACATTTCAAGTCACAACAGAGGATGAAATAGTATCTATCATAAACGATATGAAAGGAGGTTCTGCACCGGGATTTGATGGAGTTACGGTTAATATTTTAAAAAATATTAAAAATCAAATTTCTTAACCATTAATGTATATAGTAAATTTAAGTTTCCAAAGCGGTGTGTTCCCATCTATTTACAAGCAAACTATCATTACTCCAATGTTTAAATCTGGTAATCCAGAAGAAGTAAGCAACTACCGACCAATATCAGTAATCTCAAATATAGCAAAAATTTTTGAAAAGATAGTAAAAAAAAGAATGAACCAGTTTATAAAATGTAATAAAATAATTGATGAAAATCAGTTTGGATTTATGGAAGGTAGAAGCACACAGGATGCAATTGCAAAATTAACTAGCCTTGTTCTCAATTCATTAGATAAATCATTCAAATGTATTGGAATTTTCATAGATCTCAAAAAAGCGTTTGACAGCATATCACATGACAAACTCGTAACTAAATTAAGAAACATTGGATTAAACGATTCAGCTCTAGAATGGATAAAAAGCTACCTTTTCAAACGCCCTCAAGTCGTAAAAATCAACAATGTGCTTAGCCAACAAGATACAAGTAATTTTGGTATACCTCAAGGTACAGTCCTGGGGCCGTTACTGTTTATCATCTATGTAAATGATATATTCACACAAAGAATAAACGGAAAAATAATATCTTATGCTGATGACACTGTCATAATAATTGAAGGTGCTGATTGGAATACTGTGAACAACCTAGCGAATATTGACATCAATACACTGAAAAACTGGTTCGATAAAAATCTCCTCTCATTAAATACCGAAAAAACAAACTTTATCCCATTCTCTATCAATAAATTTAAATCTAAACCAGAAATAAAAATTCTAATACATCAGAGTAAATGTAGTGGAACTAATTGCACTGCAGAATGTTCTACACTGAATTCAACTTCCAAAATTAAATATCTTGGTGTATATATAGATCAACATTTTAAATGGAAAACACATATTTGTGAACTTGTCAAAAGAATTAGGAAATGTATATATATATTTATAAGACTCAGAAATATTCTTAGACTGGAAAACCTAAAAAGAGTGTACTATGCAATTGTTCAATCTATATTACAATACGGTATTATAGGATGGGGAGGAACACAGAGGCGGCTCTAGGGCTCCAGGTATGGGAGGTCATTTGAAAAAAAAAAGTGATATCATACGTCAATGGAAATTATCTTTTTCCGATATTGTGAAAAATGCCGACATATTATTTTCTATATCAATTTGAAGACAGGTAGGGTCATGAACCCGCAACTCAAATTACATGGGTATTATTTATAAATTGCAAAATCACTAAATAATTCATGTACCTACTTGCTGGCACATCATTTTAAAGAGGGCCCTTTTCAATATAGTTATGCACACCGATAGTATGTATCTAAGTATACAAAATATAAAAACAAAATTAGGTAGATTAGAAAAAATAGAAACCGAAATAGAAATATCAAAAGTTTAAAAACAAAAATTGACTTCCCACACGTGCGCAGTCCTCTTTTACCCCTAAAATGTCCAAAGATATTGGGTGAGAAAAGACATTTATCAATATTATTTAAATTTAGACTTGCGTTTCAATTTGACGATGTTTTTTTTTGCATTTTTCAGCTACCTAACAAAAACAGATTTATTATTAAATTATATTAGATATTTTTTATCTATCTAAAGTTCTAAAGCAAAGGTCCCTTTCAAATGATTTACCTGTAACTAGATAATTAAATGTATAAAATCTGCTGTCACTTAGATTAGGAACCTAAAAAACAAACATTGTTTTAAATCGAGCTGTTTTCTATGTCCGTTGAAAAGTGATCATAATATAATAATTAATAATATTTGAAAAGATCTACTTCTCGATGTGCCACCAAACTAAATTTGAAACGTCGTCGATAACAACGTAAATAATTATTATTCCAAGTCTTTCCCGTACTGTCCAAATACAATGGACGAGGCATGCGTACAAAATGCAAAACCGACCTATGTTGTATCGCTATCTCTTTCAACAACGAATAAGATTCATAATGCTGTCTCCTTTCCACGATATTCGGTCATGTCCAAAACGTCGCTAGGGTTTCTGTGGTACCTATACGCGGGAATTTTTACTCCAAGATAAAAACATAGTGCCATCGCGTTTATTGTATGGCGCGCATAGAGACAGAAGATATCCTATAGCGGGGGCAAGTCAAAAATTGACCCAGGGATCTGAATATTGTGAGAATTGGAGCTTCCATTTGACACGATAGATGTCACTGCTCGTCACCCTGCGAGTCGTCGCCGCTAACTGCTATTATTTTGCGGTTCATTTCAAGGTGGGTGCAATTTCAAGTAAAGAATTCGATGCGTTGAGCGGTTTATTCCGTAAAAAAATATTATTATTATGTCTTATAATTTTGGGGGGTCAAACACCCATTGTCCTAAGGGGAGAGCCGCCACTGGAGGAACATATGATGTTATTTTAAATCCTCTCAAAATAGTTCAAAGATTAATAATTAAGATTATATTGAAAAAACCATCTACATTTTCTACCGAAAAAATCTTTTCAATATTCAAAGTAACTACAATAGACAATTTATATAAAAAATATTCAATTCTACAAACTTTCAAAGAAATACAGCTAAAAAAATTACATTTCAATATCTCAGCAAGATATCAAAACAATATTAAAATCCCAAAATTTAATACCAAGCACATCCAAAATTCCTATCTGTATCATGGTATAAATTATTTCAACAAACTCCCATTAGAAGTAAAAATTATTGAAAATAAAAGTAAATTCCAAACTAAATTTAAAAATTACCTGAAACAACTGTAAGAGTTACATTACTATTTCACTTCATTTAAATCTGTTAATCGACACATCTCAAGTTTCTCTTATATCTATTGTTAATAGTTGCAATATTATTATTCACCTACTCAAATGATAACATTGATAACATAATTGAGTATGAATTCACTCACCAAACACAAGAGCCTTGTCTCTTTATGGTGAGGAAAGGCTTTTATTAATATTACAAATCTGTTTAATATGTAAAAAAAATGTATAATTATTGTAAAAACAAACAAATATTAAATAAAAAAAAATTAAAAAAAGGTATTTATAAAAATTTTCTTTAGCATTTAAATAGATATTATATAACAAAATGATCTGTTAATTGTGATACCGTCACCATGAAATAAAAATAAATCGGCAATATTGAGTAATCTGAGAAAATATGTTTAAATAATGGTGTTATTGATTGGATGACAATATCATAGTTACAAAAAGCGTGAAGCAATTTTTGTGAGGTTCTTTGACAACATTGATGAACAGTGCCAACAGAATGGGGGCAAAGCCCCATTATACAAAATCCTACATGGTGCGGTATTTACTATAAAGTTATTCCGCAATGAATAGTACCGATAGTATCATACTCTTAGTAGCTACCAATTACTGATGAGATCTATAAATGTCGGTGTATGTGCATTGAACATAAGTGAAAAATAATCTTTGGATAGCTTTATATATATGAAAAGATTTTAAAATAATGATGTGTATTTATGTGAAATTACAAAGGCTTATTATGAACTTGTCCAGACTGTATGCCTGTGCCAGTATGACTGTTGGCAGAGGCACAGAGCGCAGAACAAAAACACGGGGGCCTAGCCAGAGAGCGGAGGAATAGCGGCTGGGCTCGGTCAAGGCCCCTCGCGTCCTCGGTAACATTAACATGGACAGCGGGTCTCTGATACGTGAACTATCCTCCATTATTCGTCAGAGCAGAGACTCCACTGAGCAATGAACAGTGAGCAGTGAAGACAGCCGATGGCACTTGCATTAATCAGTCCGCGTATGCAGGACATGTCAACTCGCGACGCGGACATCTTGACCCCGGCCGCGGTAGCACAATTGCTGCTCATGCTCAACCAACAGAAACCGATTGGCGACCTGGGGAATTCAACACAAATATCACCACGCCATATACTCGATAAAAATCAACAAGCGAGGTATTGAGTTTTACGTCCCTCAAGCTACGAAACGTTATATACATATATGTATATTACACTTTACAAAATTCAACGCAGTTCGAGTTGTACATTCTACACGGTGCCACTCAGTGCCACCAGATACATATTGTCAAAACTCTTCTACGTGATTGCCTACATTGATTTGGGTTCATAAAAACTGACCGTTCTGCATCATTGTACTTGGCTGATATCTGCGCATCTGCAGGTCTATTGAAATTTATCTTATAGATATTTCTAAATTGGGGGAGAGAATCACTTTGGGCCCACATTACAGTTGAAATATGTAGATTGTCGCTTGATTTATGATGCGCAAATAGCAACAAATTGAGAAGAAAAGATTGACACAAAATGTCTAAAAAAAAAAGAAATTAACACCAACAGATTCTTTATCGAAGTAAATAATACATATATACATATTTAAACTTGCACTTTAAGCTCTTGCATACATTGAGCTACCGAACCTTATACGCTTATCTGAGCTTGTTGGCCGTTCTGCCCAAATACGTCATATTGTCCCCGAAGTCCCCACAGCTAAACTAATAATGATCCTTCGAAAAAACTAGAATCCCAAGATAAAACGGTCTACTGTCGTTACTGTCAAGCTTAATGTGCATTTTGCGACATAAAATGAAAGTAAATTGTACAAGGTGTAACAGTAAATACGAGTATATCTAAATTAAAGTATTTTTGTTATTCAAATTAAAATGCCCCCGGGTATTACAAGCGAGGAGCTTCGCTGGTCTGAGTTTTATTGTACACAGCTTTTATAATTGAAAAATATTGTTATTTTGATGCATGAGCATTGAGCAATGAGGAAAAATCCCCAGTAGGACTTTTTCACTGGAAATTTTCTGAAGTTTCAACACAAGAGAAATCGTTGAAGTTAATTTTCATTTAAAATCTTCACCCTCCTGGTTGACTTCCGTATAAAATATTATTAAATTTGTCGAAGAGACTCAAAATGTTTTATAAGATTTTAATCTGCCTGTATGTCGCCTCACTTTGGTTATTCTCTATTTCACTCGATTTATTAATTTTAAGATAAATATCCAACGACCTATGCTTTTTTTTTTAAATTGCAAATTCGGAGCTCGGCTGTTGTGCGCTCGCACTGAGTACGGTCAATTTAAGAGCACCTACTCGACTGAGGGCCGATTTCAATGTCACCATTCACACACAAGTTTTATAGCAATCTCGCCAATTCCTCGCCAGCATAATTTAGCAAACGAATATACCAATGATATAGATATTTTTAATAAACAAATTTGATGTTTAAAACATACTCAAAACAATTTAGTTTTTTTTTTTTTTTTTTACATTAACTCCACACAGGAGGCCCCGAGAAAAATAATTTCCCTCAGGGCCTATGTCATCTTTGAGGATGCTGTGTGGAGGGTCTTTTTGAGGAAAGGAAGGAGTGAACATGGATCTTGAAGAGACCCATGTTTTAGGAGGGAGAAAACACAGAGGCCGGTAAATCGTTCCACATCCGAGCTGTTGAACTCAAGAACGAGTCGTAAAAACGACCCGTTCTCATGTGACTAATGTCAACCGTGTACAAATATTGGGCGCGTGTTTGGCGTGTTTCCCGACTATGCACGATATGACATATTTTAAGTTTATTTATCAAGATATAACATATTTTCAGTTTATTACTATTATATTTTTTTTAAATTTTATTAAACATGTAAACCACTGTAATGTAAGAGATCACATTTTTCAACCTATCGTTTATTACTAACCCTTGTGTAAAACATCGGTAACATTACTTATCCAATGTAAAATCCCCATGAACGTATAAAAGTGTAAGCAAAATTTTGTTTTTTTTACGTACGCTCAAAATTTATAAAAATACCGTGTGTTATATTTAGTTTTTATTACATTTAATATTTTTTAAAAGATTAATTTTTAGGAAAGTTGTGTTGAAAGCCCCTGCCAAGTCAGTTTGACATACTTGTGTTATGTGTATGTCAACTGAATATGGACAATGCAATCATTATTTTAGTAGTAAGTTGTATGTTAATTTCTAGTTAACATTTACCACAGTATGAAAATGTTAAATAATGTTCTAATCTTGGAAGTGTTTGAATGGATTTTCAGAATTCATACATAATCAACTCCGACGCAAACTAGTCTCAGTAAGAGCTCGTACGGACGTCACCGATGTTCGTCCTCTTTCTTCTCACATTCCAAAATTTCATTATCCGGGCTAGATTCATCACTTTAAACCGCAATAAAAAAAAATCTCTTAAAAATTACAAGCCATCCAGATTGTCAACCAATCTAATAAAGTGTTGTAAAATCTCAAACTTTTAACGATAAAATCTACATTTAAAATTGAAAGCGATATTCATGTAAATATGTACCATTTTACGGTGCTCCAGATTTTATCTCCGGGTTAAATCTTTCCCAAATGAAAGACTAAACCCTTCCACACACTTTTCCACAAATGAATATCTAGTAAATTCACGCAATGTAAGTGCACTATATAAGTATAATAAATACAAAACAATACAAGAACAATACGTCAATCCACCAGAAACATAATGGGAAAATATTTCACCGACTCCAGATATTTTCATATCAGAGGGTTCGGCTCTGATAAAATCCTAACTGGTCCGATAAATCCTACTGATCCCTCAATATAAATATTTAAAAAATCTTTCGTAATCCTACATGTATTTAAAATGACCGACTTTTGCATTTTTATGTACAAATTTTTTGACAAATCTAATACGCCTAAATTTTGAATGAGAGAGCTAGGTATAATGCCAGTAGCCGAAATAACAAATGGTAATATTTTTATAGTCTGAGAATGCCAAATTCTTTTAATCTCATTTCCTAAATCTGTATATTTTCTTATTTTTTCAGAAACAGTTTTCTGAATATTACAAGAATTTGGAATAGGGACATCAATGATATAAGTTATTTTTTTAAATTTTGTCATGTAAAACCATATCGGGTCTATTATGATTAATTGTTCTGTCTGTTAGAATAGTTTTATCATAATAAATTTTATAAAATTCATTTTCTAAAAATGAATTTGGTTCATATTCACAATACGGTACATTACGGCAGTCAATCAAGTTATGTTTAATTACCAAACATTGGTGAATTATTTTTAAAACTTGATTGTGCCTAAATGTATACTCGGACGGCGCTAATACAGAACATCCCGATATAATATGTTCTATAGTTTCCGGCAAGCATAAAGCCTTGTATTTCTGCGCTCAACTCTCCAATACTCAACCATTTGTTTGACGAAAATTTGTCAACATATGTTTGGTTGAGATAATTGAAGTGTTTTGCGTGAAAAATTTTATTGACCAGGAATCTAATAACTCCTGGTTGGTATTTATAAGAATGCTGGCATTCTCGTCGTATAAATTTAATGGCGAAATATTTCTATCTGCCTTGCAAATTATTTTGTGCATTTCTGAACTATCAGCTTTCCTATGGAAAAAATTTCTTAGTATTTCTACCTGATTATGTTTTAAAGATGTTATTTTGACTATACCTCTACCTCCTAAATTTCTAGGTAAATTAATTCGTTCTATAGCTGAACTTGGATGATGGGAATGAAATTTTGTTAACGTAGTTCTAATTAATCATTCTAAGCTATCTAAATCTGTATTAGACCATTTAATTATGCCAAATGAGTAAGTTAATAGAGGTATTGCCCAAGTATTTATCGCCTTTACTAAATTTTTAGCAGATAGATTGCATTTTAAATTTTTTTCTGAATAATACTAATAATACTTAATATTGTAATTGTAGTGGTTTATTTTTTTCATTAACGTACGCCTTGTCGTTTGCACGCAGCTGCCCTGATGATGGACACTAACGCTATCCGAAACATTGGCTAAAGAAGGAGGTAGCGCAACACGGCATAATAACCCAAAAATAAATCGCTATAATACTTTTGACAGCGAAATCTAAAATCATATCCAATATTGGAATTATACTAATTCTCAAAAAAATAATAACTTGACTTTTCCAACTTCTATGAATTTCAATGGAAATATTAAATGCATCATGTTATATAAAATCCTTGTAAAATGCCAACTAGATCAAAACTCTACGTTTTGGTCAATATTCAATATTCATTCCGACAACATTTAAAAGATTCAACATAAGTTCCTAAGGTACGTCAACTATAAATTGTGTGTTCTTTTACAAAACATTGATTATAATTCCCTTCTGGATAAGTCTCTATTGCCACATTCAGAAAGAAGAATTACACAAAATACTGCATTACAAAATTGACTGTCCTGACTTGCCTCAATATCCATATTCCTAAAAGATCTTGCCGACATTTATTGCCCTTTTTACACCGAATTATCAAAATTCCCCGATTCCGAAGAAATAAATATTCTGATATGAGAGATATATTTCGTCTCAAAACTAATCAGTGTAACTGTTATTTATTCCATTACCTTTATTTTTCTAGACACAAAGAGACTTATATTATTATTTTTGTTAAATTAAATATCATCATATACATATATGTACATAATACGTGAGGATTCTTAGTTTCTATTCACATTTTTTAGTTGTGTATTTTTTAAAATATTTTTGTTGATTATTTTTTCTTTATTGTTTTAATTTTAAAACGTTCAAAATAACAGTGATACAAATAATTTTTAAATAGAATGTGAAAGCCCCGTCGGGAGTGTAATAAATAAAGAAATAAGAATTTTTTTTTTTTTTTTTTTTTTTTTTTTTTTTTTTTTTTTTTTTTTTTTTTTTTGGTTAAATACAAAGTGTTTTATTTTTATAAATAAGAAATTACCTACAAAGGGAACTAAGGGACGTAAGTTCAAAATCAAACAACAAAAAAAGTATATACTTCGTCACTGGTCACTCATCCGAGTAACCAACCAACCCTTCACCCGACCCTTAACAATGTTTAAAGTTTGAAAAAAAACCATCAAAAATGTCACCGGAGACGAAAAGATCTTTAACATTGTTTATCCCATGTCGGGAATCGCTGGTTAAAGTAAGTCAAGTACACCCTTATCACTATCATCCTGTATATTATATTACTGCAAAGGTCGAAAACGTACTCTCAGCAGTCGTGGGGCGTTACCCATCTCTATTAAGCACGTCACACTGAAGTGTTGACAATAAAAAATAATAATAATCACTAACATTAAACCAACGTTCAGCAGTTTGTAAATTCGTTAAGTGTCCATCTGTGTATAGTTCAATCAAACCAGATGTGTTGTCAACTGTATCAACTGTCATCGATCCCATCTCTCGGAGTTTGGTTGAGTTTGTGTGTCAGTAATTAGAATTCCTATGGGAGTGCTCGGTGCATTGAAGCGGAGACCACAAGCTGCTCACTGCTCATGCTCAATGTGTTCATTCTTCATGCCCGATCCACGATCTGCGCGTGAATTGTATTACAAGCAACAATCAGGACAACAACAGTTAGGATGACCCAATGACATTGTTTACACGAATTATCTACCTATGTAACGAGTAATGACAAATTACAACACATGCTTAGTACACATATAGAGTAGCCACCAAAGCACGCCGACCACAAAACGATTTGTTCTCGAAGTAGGTAAGTAGCAAAATTCTAAAACCGACTTAATCTTTTTTGTGTCCTAACCGCTAATTCAGTTTGGAATTAATAATACTTTTTAAATGTAAAAAAAATATTTGTTGTTATTTAAACTGTGAGTCATTGCAATAATATTTTAGGTCAATGCTTTTGGTTTGAATAAAAAACATTTTCGTGCAGATATTTCAATTGGACTTGCAATAATTTTTTTAATTTTTTTATGTAATCTAACCGATGAATAAAAATCAGAAAATGAAATGAAACTGTAGCGTGGTTAAATAGTTTTCGCTTTATTTTCACTGATATGGGGTGAGAAATGTTCGGGTCTTAGCGGCGGATGCGCCGGTCCACGAACTGCGTGGCGGGCCGGATCGGATGGTTTTCTTTTGACCCATTCATAAAAAACCTATGGTCTGCCATTTGAATGTAGACATTTATTACAATTAGAGGGGCGGGTGTGTGTACCGCCCGGGAACCATTTATTGGCTAACCAACACCTCTTTGGTAACTTAGCAGGCGTGCCCGGGTTTATGGGGTGCGCCTGCCCACCAACTGCGTGAAGGGCCTGATCTAATTGTCTTGATCTGAAACCCAAAGGAATTGATATTAAAATATGTATTTAAAAATATATACGTAAATAATATTTATTTATGAATTGCTTACAGACTACAAAAGGGAAAGAAAAGAAAAACATAGCATTACTCATGTATAGGTATATCAAACGGCCGATATGATATCTTATTACAATAATGCGATATCTCACACCCCGTCAAGACGTACGACGGTATTGTCTTAGATTCAGGTTTTACACGCCATAGATTTGTACCTAAACTCGTACATGTTCCATCAACAAGCCAAGCCATTTACCACTTTATATTACAATTGCCAGTCCGCAATAATGCGGTTACTTTATTCTCCAAGCATTCGTCTTGTAAGCACAATGTCATAGAATAGGACATGAAAAAGATATGTCATCGTACATCGCATGATCCTGTCGAATGTCTCATAAATTAATGCATAAATAAAAATATTAAGTACTAACATAAAGTGCTTACTTACGTGAGACTTTCAGATGCCCTCCAGAGGTCCCCCGTTTTTTTAAACATTTAAATGAACATGTTTTATTGACATTTTCAGTATCGAATGAGAATCACCCTCATAATTCATAATATTCCATGGTTATCAATAGATACCCACATGCTGGAAGCTTCCTCGAACCGTTATTTCATTTATTTAAGATGAGCATTTGCAATAAGCTACATCGGATGATGTTATTATAATTATAGTCATTTATCATTCTGCAACGTGTTCAGGTAAAATTAAATAAGATTGCGTATTCCGCATGATGTCTCAATCAAAATCTTGAAGACTCATCCGTGACCATTGTGGTAAAAAATAATTACCTATCTGTGGACTCTGTGGTTACTCGTAACTCGCGGAAGCACTTACGAGTGATGCGAAAACGTTCAGATTAACCAATCGTTTTCTAAACGATTATTGGAGGTGAATTAAATGACTTTCACGTGTGCCTAACATAAATTGATATTTGACAGCACAATAAACTGTTCGCGGAAGAAAACAACTCCATAAACGATGAAAATGCTCTCAGTATGCAATAAACTGATGAAGTAGCAACACTCTTTTCAGACAAAGTTGTGAATTTACATATTAGGTTCGAGGTACTACGTAAGTGCAGTCATCATTGAAGCAATTGGTGCAATTTAGCTCGCTAAAGATAAATCTTAGTTGGTAATTCTGCTACACTTTATTCAAACAGGGAAGGACCTGGACATTAATAAACAAACAGGTCAGATCATCGACCGTGGTCGAAGGGTCAGATGAAAGAAACTCAACCGGAACCCTAATTCGTAACCCTAAAAGACATTTACATGAATGCCCACCAAAAACAATGATTTGGTTAGGATAGGTATTACCTACCTATCTGACGACGAACCACCTGCTTACCATTTTTTAAGGTTTCAGTCTTTTTATGTGAAACATCTTTTGGTAAGGGAGTAAAACCGACATTAGCGTGGCAGGACCAAGGGTGGATCCAGCTTTGGAGCCAGGAGGGGGGTCACAAATTTTCGATGCATTCGTTCCCAAATAATGCGTTTTCCCTCAAACAAAGTATTTTATTAAATAAATTAAATATTGAAAGTACAAATAAAATCTATATTGTAAAAAAAAAATATATAAAAACATTATGTTCAACAATTTTAATTAGTGGTCCACCTAGGTCCTGGACCCAGCCCAGGGGGGGGCTGGGGGGGGGGGGTCATGACCCCCCCCTGGATCCGCCCTTGTGCAGGACGGGATGACGACCTTTCAAGGAAATGGATCGACGCTCTTTGGCAGAAACGTTTCGTTCGGCCAGTCTCGTGACTCGTCCGCTCTTCGGCCGGCCGCCAAAATTATGTGCAGTATATTTGCTTCTATTTTTACTAACATTGGCGATGGATTTACCTATTTTAAATGATGGTGGTTTTTTAATTTGTCGGTAATATACTACTTTGCGAATATTTTAATAATAATTATTATATTGATAATAAAATAATAAATTTTTTTAATCAAAAATATAAAGACTTCTTCACTTTCATTTTCACTTGCCAGGTGTCCCGTGACGGCTATTATGTTTTTTTTAGTTTTCACAAAGATTTAGAAATATTTAAATATTTTATTAGGTATAAATGCAAAGCTTTTCATACCCGTATTTAAATATAATTAAACGAGTTCGGATGATTCAGATTTTCAGATAAATATCGATGATTTTAGTCTTATAATATAATATATTCAACTTGTTAGGATTTTAATATTTGCTGTCGAATCCCGCCCTGTACACTGTAGTGTATGGTGTATTATAGTGTTCTGGAGAAGTAGACACTGAAATAGTTGAAGAATTTGAGCGCTGTTAGCTCTGAGCACTGAGGTAGTCAATCAGAGCCTCTCTGCATTCATGTCCCTCTCGTGCAACATGACATCCCATCACAGACGTCCGCAATTATTAAGTTTGATAAGGAGCACGCAGCACAAGGCAGGAAAGGTACCTACGCATGGATCTCAAGTGATCTGAAGCGCATACGGCATAGAGCAGAGAGCCTAGTGCATAATAAGCCCCATCTCGGGTCTAAAGAGAGTCCAGAGGCTGTATTTACAAGGATGGCTTTGCATTCATGATTTATATTTTCCGTCACCGTCGGACGGATTGCCCCTCCTTATGAATAATATCATACCTGACGTGAATCTAGGAAGTTAGGAAGCCCCGATAGCATTCCGATTCTCTTCGCCGCTAGGGTTCTCGATTGAGTCGATTCCCATCGCATCGTGAAAGCAGGTTTTAACTTGTGTTTCAATTTTACTACAATTTTATTATAATTAGTGTAGTGAAGACGAAATTCAAAATATGTTTAATATAGGTCTAATTAAAAATTTATATATTCTTTGTTTTAACTTTTTTAAGATTTTCATAAGCATTGCTTATTTCATCGTGGTTTACTTGAAAAAAAAAGTTAAACTACTTATTAATTCATTTGAATAAATTTTAATTGATTAATCGACCGGAAATTCATTGATTTAAATATTATTCTGATGATTTTTTTAATTGGCAAGAACTCCCGATTCAGTCGAAAAATTATTGAAAAACGCTAAATTTGCCATAACAAAAATATTTTGAAATGCTTATGATAGCTCTCTCATCCCAACTCCGAGCAAATAGAACGACTCATCTGTTTTTGTTTCTATAAATTAGCTTTAACGTCATTCGGTGATTTGCGATAAAAAACTAAATACGTACATAAATATGCTTTGTTACGATCTTAGATTGCTATCACAGACTTATTATTTAATATTATCATTTTATTTAATTAAAAGCATGCATAAATATATTTTTCACAATTTTTGTTGTTACCTTAGGATAGTATCGAAATTAAATCAACAAATCAAAGCAATCGTGATAAATCGAATGATTGATTAATTACAGCGAAAATTTATCAATTTCATAACAGCTACCTGCCGAGAGGCACAGATTAGGTTATTGCCTTCATTACTGAAGTATGCAAGGTTAGTTCACCACATCATTATTGTTATCAACTAAAGCGATAAGAAATGTTTTTGCTCTCTATGTGAAGCGAGCCCTCAATTAGTATTGAATAACACTATTATATCTATGTTAACACCACATACTTACTTACGTATTAAAATACGGCGCGGTGTATAGTAATAAGCCGCGGCATTCCGAATTTCTACCATAAATTTCTACTATAAAATATTTCTCTTGAATACTTTAAGTTTCTAAAGAATTATTTTTTTCTTGACGATAATATCTATACATTTGCTCCTTCGATAGAAAAAAATTGCAAAGTATGCTCCGAAAAATATTACAAACACGTTTTTTCTATTTTACAAATTATATATGATTAAAATAATGAACAGTTTTTCTTTAAATGCTATTTAAGAAATTTCCCATTATGGATTATTTTATGGACTATTTTAAACGAGTCATGTTTCATTACAAGTTTTCACAATTTTCATATTATCGCGTTCCCTCTAACATTCGTATTTACAAATCTCCCCTTCTTATTATTTTTGAGCGATTACTACCGGGCCTTAAAAAAGCATTTACTTTGTGGCTTGACATAAAAACAATACAAACACACAAAATTGTTTTAAAACACTTTATTTTAGTATATTGCCCCACCGGTTTCGGAAGCGCCTTTCCTTCTTCAAGAGGAATTTTAAAACTAATATAAATGATAGAAAATATCGACAGATATTATAGGTATATAACATATATTTAGGTGTTGGGGTGGGAGGCCAGCAAAGGGTAGAGATAATTTATATTGAAACAACTTACTTAGTATTCAACCATCCTGATTACTTTACATTTAAATAGATCAACGGAAGCGAGGCTATATGATATTATTTAATCCTAATATTTATTTTAATAATATATGGTAAGCGGAAAATTGAATTGATGTAAAGGACAAAAAATTTGTTAAACAAGTTATTTTCTCTATTTTTTTCCTCTCATCGATATATTTCGAGGAAAATAAGTGTATACGGCGTGCTTTTTAAAAGGATTTCTTATGAAAAATTAGAAATAAATTAAATTCTTTTATACAAAGAAAATTACAAAAGATGTTAAGTATTCTGAAAGATCTATTCAATTTCATTTTATCATAAAAATTCATAAATTACAAAAAAGGATATATGATTTAAAATAGAAACTATTAATTCGCTCTCGTGAACAATTAACATTTTGTCCTTCACCGCATTTCAAATTTCCGTGATCGATCTAGTATATAGTTATAAGTCTTAGATGTAAGTCGCTAGTTAAAATAATTATAAATCTTAGTTGTAAGCCAGTTATATTAATTTAATTATTTATTTATCACTACACCTTTCCCTTGAGGTGATTTTCAACGCAAACGGCGCTATATAATTCAGCCAAATATTATTATTATTACTATTATAATGGACACCGATGATTAACAAATAAAGAAATGCAAGGAAAATGTAGAAGGTGGGGAAGTCCCAAGAAGACATCCAACGATCTAGTGAGACGTGTTGGGAGTTAGAATCGTTTGTGAATCAAAATGAAAACATTTATGAAAGCAAGAAGAGTGCGCAATGATGATTGTATTTATTATTATTTTTAATTGATAAACTAACGTTTAAACGTTAAATTTTTTTTACGGTGCTCCAGATTTTATGTCCGGGTTGAATCTTTCCCAAATGAAAGACTAAACCCTTCCACACACTTTTCCACAAATGAATATCTAGTAAATTAACGCAATGTAAGTGCACTATATAAGAATAAAACAATACAAGAACAATACGTCAATCCACCAGAAACATAATGGGAAAATATTTCACCGACTCCAGATATTTTCATATCAGAGGGTTCGGCTCTGATGAAATCCTAACTGGTCCGATAAATCCTACTGATCCCTCAATATAAATATTTAAAAAATCTTTCGTAATCCTACATGTATTTAAAATGACCGACTTTTGCATTTTTATGTACAAATTTTTTGACAAATCTAATACGCCTAAATTTTGAATGAGAGAGCTAGGTATAATGCCAGTAGCCGAAATAACAAATGGTAATATTTTTATAGTCTGAGAATGCCAAATTCTTTTAATTTCATTTCCTAAATCTGTATATTTTCTTATTTTTTCAGAAACAGTTTTCTGAATATTACAAGAATTTGGAATAGCGACATCAATGATATAAGTTATTTTCTTAAAATAATAATTAATATTTGACAAGTTAAAGTATTTCAGCAAAAAATGCAGACATAATTAGTCTCGACGCCACCTAGCGGGAGATTTAGTATTAAAAATACCTCTCTCACAAAAATAAAGTTGGTTGTTTTCAGTTGGAAAAATGTAATAATGGGTAATTGTCGAATGAAACACTAGTATATATTGAATTATTTGGCGGGTATTTGATAAGCCGCCATAGCTCAGTGGTCAGAGCTGCTGACCGGCAATCAGATGGTCACGGGTTCAATTCCCGTTGGCGGCCAGTATCTTTTCTCGGAAGATTTTTTCAATGTAGATGAGTGTTTCAGGCTGATAATTATTGGTTATAATATTTGTTATGATTGTATTTAGTATCTGACTGTCCCTCTCAGAAAATGGCGTGATGGTTAGTTTATAAATTCTAATAACTATGAATCTAAGAAAATAATACGCTGGTTTTCAATGTTCATTGTTCACCACTCGTGGGGCCTGTAAACATTTAATATAAACAATATTTTTAGATTATATTTAAATACTAACGAGTACCCTTCATGCCACAATGCCACATAAAGAAAGAAATCGTTTCTCCCTTTCTTTTCTTTCTTCCCGTCCTTTCTCATGCATCCCCGTTCCCGCCCCCTTTCCCTTGTCTTCTACTCTCCCTCCTCCCCCGGCCCCGCAAACCCCCTTTCCTACCCGCGTTCCTCTTACACCTTCCCTGCCTTCCCCATCCCTTCCGCAGACCCCTCTACTTCGTTCCTCTCCCACATTTAGAGAATCCCCTTCCCCTCCCTCCTTCCCACCTTGAAATGCACACCTTTTTAAATCAACTCGCGCGCCACCTGTTGTAATTTTTTATCCAAACTTCATAACGCTAGAGTTCATTATTATACATAGAAACATTCGCGGGTGTGGGCATAATCACTCACTAAAGATTCATCGCAATCGGATGAATGGTGTAGGAAATACTTTCATAAAAATCTTCAAAGTTTCATCACGATCGAATGAATAGTTCAGGTACCGCAAAAGGGACATACAAAGAATCATTCATTTTTATATATTAGGATTTTAGATAACGACTGATGCCGGGGGCATGGCTTAGATTGAACTAAGAATAGTTTGCAAAACATTCTGATTTGTCAATTAATCTCACATTGATAAGAACACTGTCAAATATGTCAGAAAACTTGAAATCAACTAATTGGTTGAGAGATGTTTCGGATAATGTCCTTGATTAGATTATTTTCTTTATAAATATGGGCTACAATTAATTTATCAAATGTCATAAAAGCCCGAATGATGAAATCAATCGTTTTTTCACTAACTTTAATCGTTTTGGTGGGCTTGGCGTGTGGTATGTCTTCATAGAGTTATTCTATTACGTGTGTTATTGTTTTTGAGATGTTGATAAGTGATGTTTATTGTTTAAAGGTGGGGTTTTCCCCGGACCAGCAGGGAGGGAGGTGGAGCCGAGGTTTACGGCTGAAAAGGATGTGAAAATTCTGCTCTACACGCGGTAAGAATACATCAATTTCAACGTATTGTTTTTTTGAAATACATATTTTTTCTTCTACAATAATTGTTAATTCAAATAACTTTAATTGTCAACCATATTTTGGAAGCAAATCATTTTTCATATACGTAGATAAAGCGTTAAAATATTACAAACAAATAGAATGAGATTACAAATATGTAGATTAATAAAATATTTAGAATTTAGAAGAAGTGTGAATAGTCAATTGAATATCATCAATAATTATTTTTTAATAATATATTTTCACATTAATATAACCATATCCTAAACATGTTTTCATATTAATACCTGTGTAGGGGTGTGCACGTGTAAGCACGACCTTTATTCGTTATATTACGTACATTTACGTACGTTCACTATATAGTCATAATAATTTTTGTTATTTAGGCATCTTGGATCCCCCTTTTTAATTTTTTTTATTTATAAAAGTATATAAACAGAAGAAAATAATTTGTTTTTATTTTTATTTCAATTTATTTGTTCAAAAAAAATTTTTTTTTTTTTGTTATAAAGAATACATCAGTACAAGAAGCTTTGACAGTCCAACTAGGAAGGTCTCCCGTTCTAGGACAGTCAAATTGACAGAAACGTTTTGATAGGCATAAATTTAATTTATAAATGACCGATATAAACATAATTATAAACATAATAAAGTATAATATATGATATTCATAGTTTTGTATGTATATTTTTTATTTAAAGTTTTTTTTTAACAATAATAATTAATTAATTACCTTCTACCATGGTATATAGTTACCACGTCTATATTCATTTGACTTTGCTTTTTGTTTATTCCAATACCTTAATTGTTAGTATAATATGTATCATCATGAAGATGTATCCAAAAAAACATTTAGTTATGAAAAAAGAAAAACAAAACACTATTTTTAAGATGAATTGACCTTTAAAAAAAATTAAATGATTTTCATTAAATATATATGAATGTATTTGAATTTACCGAATTTATTCATTTTCGTGTTGTTATTTAGGGATAATCCCAAAACATCCCAGAGTTTGGTCTATGGAAACAGTGCAAGTCTCGCCGCTTCCAACTTCGACATCTCAAAACCAGTGAAGTTCGTCGCTCACGGCTGGACTCACGATGGAGGCAGTCCCATTAACATGGAAGTGAGAGATGGTAAGACATTACGTATAATCAATCGTACGCAAATAATTATATTTGTATATAAATATATCATAATTGTTATTTATTTATTGATTAACGCCCTTTTTCGAGGCTTTTACATATGAATGGTGAGAAATATACAGTATTTATTGTAGATAACTATAACTGAACTGCCTCAGTAGATAAAAATATTTTATATTTGTTTAAAGATAAATTGAAAATATTCACTGATTTAGTATAATTGTTACCCTCTATTAGTATTCTGGGCAAAGAGGAATATAGATGGTAGTTAATCCCAGAATTTCTGTACAGAAATAAATCCTGACTTCCAGTGTTACGTATTGGTATCCGGAAGCTTATCAATTCAAGCAATACCGGACTATAAATTAATCATTTAGAATTTTATATGGTTATCTTACCTTTTTAATGCGTTATACCACATTTCACTTTAGTCTACATGGAAAGGGTTTTTCCAACGTGATTTTTCACGATATTCATATTTTTCCAACGTGATTTTTCATGATATTCATCTAGAATGAATGTTGTTTTCAGCTTTCCTGGCCGTTTCGGACGTGAACTTTATCGCGTACGACTGGGGCAAGGGTGCGGCTGGTGTTTACCCCGTGGCCGCTGCCAACGTGGCCCTAGCCGGGGCCTTCCTGGGCAAGGTGGTGGACTGGCTGGTAGCGGAGGGAGTGCCGATAGAGAACGTGCACATCATCGGGCACAGCCTCGGCGCTCATGTCGTCGGCATCGGCGGACGCTCCGTTACCAGGGGGAAGGTACCCTACATCACAGGTTAGTCACAAGGTGTACCATCACGTATCCGAAACATTTCAACCAGTAATTTCTGAGAATATTTGAAGTTAAAAAAGCGGATGTCATTTTGGTATCCGCTGATTTTTTTTATATTAAAACCTAAAAAAAACTTTTTTTCAACACACGTCGCCACTGGGAAACCGGTCACGTGATATGCACGTCTCGTTCCAGCAGCAATACATTTTTTAAATTTTATTTGTTAGCATTATAAACAGTCATTACAAGTTCATATATAGCAGTGTTAGAGATAATCATATCATTGACCAATAAAATAACGACATAAAAATTTGAGACCATAATAAAAAGAAAAACAAACTAAACAATATACGTATGTAATATAAACAGTTCTGAAAAAGTGCATCTACTCACTTAAATCTACAAAAAATGTATTTTCAAGGGTAATATATACTGTAACATTTTTGAAGAGGTTATTAAATGCAAACTGCTGAAATCAAAAAAGAAAATGTAATGAAAATGAAAAAAAAAATGAAAATGAAAAATGAAAAAGAAAGATAAGGAATTAATGAAACATTAAGTTTTCCGTTGAATATTACTTTTAACGAATTTTATGAAGTTAGCAAGGTTCGTGTTAAACACGTCAATGTCTGTGTACATAAGAGACAAAGAGCATAAAATGTGTTGCTTTGCGATGTGTGGCAGTGTGATCAGTGATGACGTCCACGGTTTTACCTTAATACGATCAGCAATCGATCAAGTCTTTTTGGGTACGTGATGGTACACCCTACATAGCTAACAATTTACAACTGATAGCAGAGAATCCCTTCGATGGTATTTTGGTGTGCTGGTAAGGGGACGATCGAAGGATTGGGGATTTAAAATTAAAAGTAACAAATTTTACGTGAGAACCAGTAGAGGGACCCATCAGATCTGGTCCTTGAATTTAAAAGGTCCAGGAAAGCAATGGGTGTCCTCGACCATGACACAATGAACGATAGGAAGCTCTTATTGGCAGCTGATGAATAGACCTTGATTGTATAATAGGCGCAATCCTAGGCATTCAAAGTTATTTTTATTGTTTATAATTTTTATATTATCTCCTATAAATCCATGTATTTTATTTTTTGGATACATTTCTTCGGGTAAATCATTACTTACATAGTCATGTGTTGTGCGTAGTGCGTAGATACCAGGAGGAGATGGTCTTCAGCACAATTTTAGTTTTTTGGTGAAAGACTGAAAATCAGAACGTTAAATGTGTTAACAGGAGATGTCCCTACTTTTTTAAAGATAATATTTCACCAAATCGGCAAATCCGAATGTGGGAAATTCATCATATCGATCGTTGAGCGATGCACACGTCTCACACACATCATTATTTTCAGGTCTCGATCCAGCCATCTCTCTGTGGACAGCCAACAGCGCGCGCATCCGGTCCACGGACGCCGCCTACGTGGAAATCATCCACACAGCTGGAGGCTACGCGGGGCTCACGGACCCTCTGGGCCACAATGACTTCTACCCCAACGGGGGCTCCCACCAGCCCGGCTGCGAGGTGGATGACCTCCTGCTTCTGTACTTCTGCTCGCACGCCCGATCCTGGGAGTACTTCGCGGACTCGCTGGACCACACCGGCTACAAGGCCATGCAGTGCGCCAATTTCGACGAGATGGACAAGGGCAAGTGCTCCAACCTGAGCACGCTGCATATGGGAGGATCCAAGCCTAAGGCCCCGTGAGTTTTCATTACACAATTTCACAACACACTTAGGTTGGCTCTGGTCCTAGCTTTAATAATTAAAGAAAGGAGTTCGAGAAACTGTTCAAAAACATAACTTCATTTTCATGTTCTTCTCTTCTTTTTTCTAATCAACACTATTTTGGCACCCATTGGACAATAAATTAAAAAAAAAAAAATAATTACAAAAATAAGACACGTTACAACTCAACTCGATGTTTTGATATCACCAAAAGATAAATTCCTGAGAACACTCTGTCTAGTTAGGATTTGGGATTCAATAGCGACCAGGCAAATGCAAACATGAATTCACATGCAACCCCTATGTTAATTAATTTTATTTATTTCTATATAAGTATTACAGTATTTACATAATTATTAAAATTTTTACATAATACGTATATTTTGAAATTAAGAATGCGTTATATCTTTAATAACACCACATCTAGTAAATGGGGGCGTGCCATTCATGAAGACTGTAAACCTTTGCAATTGTGCATGCCCCAATAAAAGAAGAAGGAAAATACAATAAAGGCGCTTTTTGAAAATTAAGTTTTAATTTTGTGAAAAATTAATGAAATTGTTGAATCATTAATACCAGGTCGCTGCCATATTGAAATCTTGGGTAAAACTGACATCTTCACCGAGAAATGAGTTATAATGATTCCTTACAATAATATCTAGTAGTTGTATAATAACGTTTTGTGTACTTTTCCTGTTATTTTCCATATTATTAATGTCATGCTCATTTGTTACAGAGTTGGCATCTTCTACCTGGAGACAGCAAAGGCTAAGCCATATTACCTGAATTAATTTTTTATGTCATCATTTTACACGCTTTACCTGAAATAAAAAAAAAACATTTTTAAGGAAATTAATTTATATTTTTTACCTAATTACAAAACACTCCACTTTATTTGAGTTAAAAAACAAACTTGTTTTAGACACAACCGTGTCTCTATTAGTCTGGAATTAAAGTAATTTAATAACTAACTGTGTCGGATGTATTGCACTCGAAAACAAACTTTTCACTCAAATATGAAATAAAAATGCTCCATCGCAATGTTTTTTTACAAATAAAAATAAGGTAACGTAATGAAGACGAATTAATTAATAATAAGGTAACGTAATGAACGTAATGATTTTTTTTTAATAAAAAAATACGTAATAATTAACATACAAAAGCAACATCAATATTAACATTAATTAATGCGAATGTTGGTGTCGCTTTTTTGCAACGAAATCAGTGATATTCGGGTTGATGTTATCACTATGCTGTAATCTCAAATCGGATTCCACTTGTAATCTGATTTTGTATTTGTTTTTAGTTTATACAAGAGCAGAGAATTTTTTTCCACTATGTATGCATAATAAATGTATTGGTTGAGAAAAGCAGTAAGTGATTCAGTGCTTCTTCTGATGTTTCCTTATAATCTACGTTTACTTAGCACACCGCTCGCTGTCACACATTTGCCGTTCTAAGTAAGCGTAGAGATTACGAGACTTTTGGTGGCATTTATTTATTATTGTTAAATGGTCCAGCGATGAGACTGCGGACCCCCACACATACATTCGCGGACCCCCAGGGGTCCGCGGACCACAGGTTAAGAAACACTGATTTAGACGATAAAACCTGTATTAATATATTGTACCGAAAGCGGAAGAAATGGAAGGAAGAAAGAATAAATATTGAAACTTCTGAAAGAGTTCCTTCAGATTCTATGAGTGAATTAGAACTCTATTTTAGCTCTTCTAACCGGTCAGCCGTACCGTTTCTACTCGGGAACTTTTAAAATTAAATTCTTCCCTCCGTTAAAAGTAATCAATTTCTTCAGAATCTAAAACCTTCGAGTTATATTCACTGTGAATATATCTATTTTAACGTAATTGTTATGTTTATGTGAAAAAGTAGGTATAGAACGTGTATCGTGCAAAGAAGGTTGTGCAAAGTTCAATTATAATCAGAAACCGGTGTGATTGGACTTGATTTATTTTCTTAGAAAGAGAAGAAAAGCGTCACCCCGATACACCACTTCTTCGTCTAATCAGTTCCATGACACCAACTGCAACTGCAACTGGGCAACTGCAGAAAGCGCGCACTACACTGTACGCTGCACTACACAGGGGGTGCGCCGCACGCACCGCACACCGCACACATCGCATGCACAGAATCAGTGGCGGTTCGTAGCCACTCATCGGGGGTTCAATCAAGATTTAAAAAGAAAGAAAATAATACCCTCAGATATGTGAGAACATTCTATATTGGTGGTCTTCATGTTCAACGGAATTTCATCACAACTTAAGTAACAAAACACTATTCGGTGATTTATTGAAATGTCTGTGGTCAAAGCATGTAATGTTGCAGGTGACAGGTTACAGAAATACGACAGCATAAATTAGACAGCTTTGAATACGAAAATCACAATTTACTCAACAAACTGTTCGTTTTATGTTACATGTTCAATAATTATTTTATTTTAATAACAACTTGAATCACAGAAAAAATCCATTGATTCTTGCAAAATATAATTCCGTTCAAATTTGGTATTAAATAATAATGTCGTAGTCGCTGTGTACCCAGGTGTTAATAAAACACTATTCGGTGTGTAACAAAACACTATTCGGTGATTTATTAAAATGTCTGTGGTCAAAGCATATAATGTTGCAGGTGACAGGTTACAGAAATACTACAGCATAAATTAGACAGCTTTGAATACGAAAATCACAATTTACTCAACAAACTGTTCGTTTTATGTTACATGTTCAGTAATTATTTTATTTTAATAACAACTTGAATCACAGAAAAAATCCATTGATTTTTGCAAAATATTATTCCGTTCAAATTTGGTATTAAGTAATAATGTCGTAGTCGCTGTGTACCCAGGTGTTAGTGGATTCCCTAAGTTTGCAGGTCTACCGCTCTGAAGTTACTAGACTAGTAGATTTTGTATGAATCTAACAAATATGACAGAAGGTCCCATATGTGCAGATTTTCATACCGCACGTACGTGATTTATTTCGGACTCGCTTGGAATTTGAATGGCGGAGTCAATTGCACAAACTCACTTTAGAAGAATCCACTACTGCAGAGAATATATATATTTTACGTGACCGGAGAATGCTCGACTTTCTTGAACGTGGTTAAGGTGACCACCTTTCGCGTCGCGACGCTCAGAACGCGTTGCCTCCAATGGAGTCATACGACGCGTCGCTATGACTGCATTGGAGGCAACGCTAGGTTGCATTGAATCGAGCTCAGTAATAAATTATCCTAATCGTCGTAATTATTTGTTATTTGAATGAACTATTATTTTTTTTTACCATAATGTACATTTATTTGATATAATAATTTAATTACAGTTCAAATATTTTGATACCACTCTTCCATGAAAGCATTAGCTTGTGGCTGGAAGATTTTTTGTGTAAATTTTTTTAATGTTACAATATATAATAATAATACTTATACAAGTAAATTACAATGTGAAAGTAAAGAACAGTAAGTTGCAAGGTTGGTGTTATGAAATTAATATATTATCAAAAGATTTTACTATTTGAATAATGTATCTAGAGACATTGTAATTAGTTGTTAAAAACAAAACAAAAGTTAACTTATTTCAAGAATGGAGTATCACTTGGAAACTGAGATATACGCATAGACATACAAATAACTAGACGAGAACTTACAGATGAGGAGTAAAAACCAACTATGGCGGGGCGAAGAGAGGAAAGAGACTTGTGATTCGCCAATAAATCAATCTAACAGTATATAGGCACCTCGCACTATAATATCACTATTTAGTTCTTGATAGTAAAATCTGCTTTTGAATGAATAGACCTTTTTATATGGGAGCGCGAATTGCATGCCACGGTATGAACAGATGTGTAAAATGCAAATTCGCAAAGTAAGGTTCAGAGTATTTTCATAGTGGAATATTTTGTTGCCGTAGACACTTTTACAAATGTTTCATGATTTACTTAACCCAGTAAACAGCGGCTTTGTGTTTCGCGTCGCTATGTATCTCGATGTCTAAGTACGTGTTTCATAGACATACAGCGTCCGTGCATAAAATGTACGATGAGAGCACGACACTGGTCCGGACACGCCCAGTCGGTTCCGAAAAATGGTTCCAATGGGAGGGAGAAATAACACGTTTTTTAACACGTAAGGGCATGTCCATATATTTTGTACGTCCGTGGATATATGTTATTCTTAATATTAAATTAGTGGGAAACTTTTTTTAAAGTTATCTTTAAAATATTGTTTTACAGTGTTTATTAATTGGATTTTACCGTTAATGTTTCTAATTTCTTCCGGTATCTAATTTTATAAATTTCTATTTTTAATTGTTTTGTTATTTAAGCTTTATTTCGAAACCGTTTCAAGATTTACAAGTGTGTAATTTGTCTAATTAGATTTAAGTAATTGTTTGTACCTATTATTTATTTATTTATAATTTCTCACCGTACATAAGTTTTTTTTTTTACAAAAAAAATAACGTTACTAGAACTAATAGCCTTTATTGAGGTTAACATTTATAAATTTGAGTTCAGTTACATAGAAAACATTAAAATACAAAACACTACATTCAAAATATTAAAATATTAGATGGAGAAAGAAAGAAAAAAAAAATTACATTCTTTTATAACTGGATTGTTCCCATGTGAGTAAGAATATCTGTAAAAACCCAGTAAAAATAAATAAATTTAGCTAAACAGAAAAGATACTGTGAAACTCGATGATTTTGACGAAACTGACACGAAAATCGGAACTCCACATTATTTCTAACCAGAGGGGAAGTATTTAATATTAAATATGAACCCAAATGATTATAAGTATACATTCGTCCATGTCGTAATTGCACTCGATCCGCCACTGAATACAATGCATTTCAACCGACCAACCACAAAAAGCTGCATTTCTATAAACAGAGAAACTGGCTCCGGTATTCTACGGCTTTTTCTCCAAGCTTGCCAGAAGAACCGCGAAATGAATTAATGTCGGTTTCAACGTGGAAATTATTTTTAACCTGGCACTGCCGAGAGGCGCCGCGCCGTTTAAACGCCTTATTGGTTCTAATCGATCATCTAGAAAAATCCCCTCAAAGATCTACGGGCCCACTTTAGTGCGAATTATTGGGAACCGGAGTGGAAAATGATCCTATTATTTTCATAAGAAACATCAAACCGGGTCTCAAATTTCGTAACCATTTGGGAAATGTGTTAGTATCATGTTCGCACAAGTGTAAGATGAGAAAATATCAGTATAATGTGAAAACATTAGCTACTTACCTACTCTTTTTACTGACACCCATCTATATTATTCAATAATACTTTTAACTCACTGAATGTAACTTATTAATTCATTATCTTCTGATTCTACATTTGGGAGGCGGGTATGGGTACCACCGCCCCGGGAACCATTTATTAGATGACCAAAACCTCTGCCGTATAGGTCACCCCAAGTGGTTCTCTACTTTGGTACCTTAGCAGGGGTGCACGGGTTCAAGGGGTGAGGTTTGTCCGGGTCTTGGCGACGGATGCGTCTGCCTACCAGCTGCATGGCAGGCCGGATCGGGAGAGATTGGTTGAGGGAGTCCCTTTGACTTCTCCAGCCGTACTCTCTCGGAACATCGCATTCATACGTCCGTCACTCCTGGACACACTGTCCCCTAGATTCCTACCCACCCCTAATACCCTTTTCCTTCCTAGAACTTCCACTCCTTCCTTTCCTAAAAAGACCATCCACACAGCATCCCCAAAGATGACATAGACCCTGAGGGAATTCTTCCTCCGGGCCTTCTGTGTGGAGCTAATTGAATTTTTTATTAAAGTCAGCGTTTGCTATTCTGTTGACAAACGTCTAATAACTAGTTGCGAATTTAGTTATAAGATACTCATAAGTACTTCCATGTACATTCGGAATTAGAGGTGGGTTTGATAAAATCAACACAATTTTATAATATAACTACATTTGATATATTTTGAGGAATGAATACTAAAAAGGCAACATTTTATAAAATCTAGAATGTTTCCTAAGAGACACACACATACTACATACACGGACTGTCGAAGATTGTCTCAACAAAAATGAGCACAACAAAGATAAGATAAGTGTATAAGTGTCCATAGTTCATAAAACCGATCGCGAAACCTAGGCATAGTTGGAATCCAGCAATATAGCTCGGAATAATAAAGTGCCGGATTCCATACCTGACTGTAGTATTCTCTATGTTATGGACATTGGCGAATGCTGCATACTGTATGGTACCATTCGTCGATTGCAGACAGAGATGGATGGATGACCATAAATGACGTCATTTGACGAGCATCTGTCATTTAGACGTCATCAAAGGATTTCTGTGTATGTTCTGAGACAGGGATGTCTATTATATCGTCCGCTGTTTCTCGTCTGCACACTTTTCTTGGTATAAATTTACATTGTTGACTAATTATTCACTGTCTCTCGCAACTACCACAAAAAAGTATCTCCAAGTGCCCCGTACTTATTATGACCTCTCTCGATGTTAATAAACATCAACTATTATACAATTACATGTTGGGCACTTTGTGTGATAAGCACTGGAATTGGAAACAAATTTGAACCCTTATTTAGAAAATTATTTTAGAATTACGATTAGTTTAAAAATTAAAATATATGTGAAAAAACGATCTTATTTCTAGTCAATAGATCATAATGTAATAATTATTAACGATCTCACCATAGAAAAAATCAACCCGTAAAAAACATGTTTTTTTTAACAATAATCCAACTTTTTTCAATGTATTTTAAAACTTTTTTTTTGGTTTGAGAATTGAACTTTCCTACCCAGGAATTGAAGTCAACCACTCTACCAACTAAGCCAAGTGCCGATTGCATAAACGTTGTAATGTCAACGAATTTAAGAGAAATGCGTGTGCGCCCGCGTATGTATGTCTGATTGCCACCAAAAGTTGGTAGAATACATTGTCATCGACAACGAGTTTATCTGCCGATTGGTTGTCGGGAATCGGGTTAATTTCCACTTCCAGGATTCCACTTTATTCATATAATCATTCAATCAAGAAAATAAAAGTGAAATTCAAATAGATGTATATAATTAACAGATTATTGCTTTAGTGAGTCAATTAAATACTTTATTGATTTATTGGTCATAGACAGTGCAAGTTTCCGGTTGATCATGACTAGTCTAAAATATCGCTTGCCAATTCCAACCAAACTTCGTCTGGAGCCTCGTTTTCGTGTTTCGTGAATTTTTGCCGAAAATAGCGAGGAGTTCCAAGAATTGAATGATTGCTTGAGTGTAATAAACTTTCATAATACTTTCGAAAAATTCTCCGAAAAGGATGAACTGATGAGGAAATAAAGAGTTCCGAACTTAATATTTAGGTTCCTGGAGGAAAGTTGGAAAGTTCTCGTTCCTAATGGGATAAACTCAAACATTATGGAATTATGTGTAATTAATCATGCGGAAAACGCTCCGGTAACTTTTCATGGTTACAGAAATACTATAAAACTGCCGCAAGCTAAAATAACTTACTGCTTTCTTGGAAAATGGTTGTATATGTATATAATGTGTGTTTCTTCAAATGAAGTCTTTTGCCATTTAATATTGCTATAATAATTTTAGAATATTTATAATAATTAAGTTTTTTCATCAGCTTCAATAGAAATAAAAATAACATTAAAATTATATGGTGCCCCAAATGCGCTTGCCTTTGATAGTCTCACCTATTGGTTTTGCACATAAATATGCGTAAATTTTAATGTTAAAGATTTTGAGTAGGTAATTTATTTATTTACTTACGCCCTTTTTCGAGGCTTTTACATATACAATTTAAAAATTACACTTTGATTAAATAAAATATAAATACTATCGGCCTTACTAAAAAAAAAACCCACAGCACGACCGATTACCTGTGTTTTTGTAGTATCATGGATACAACAAATTTACACTTAAACACGAAATATTACTAAAAAAGATTTTCACTCTAAAACACGTTTTAAATTTGGCAACACTGCAATTTTTCAAATTTTTCATAGAAAATTTTGTTTTCATTCATAGCCGCTAGATGGTGATGGCGTCGCGCCTGCACATTTGTACTATCTTGCCCGCGCAAAAAATAGCAGTTTAGTTTTTATGTGGCGGGAATATTTTCAGTAAATATTGAGATTTTACTGAATGATTTCTATTATAGTGACCAATTCACTCTTCTATTCATGTAATTCATATATTTGCCGGGTTATTTGTGTGGTTTTACATCAGTTTTATCAAGTTATTGCACAATAAACAATACTTTAAAAGTTGAACTGTCAAAATATTGTTTTGGGTTATATAAAAGTTCAAATTTACGTTTTTAAATCCTTATTTTATGAGAATTTCTTAAAAGTGGTGTTTTTTTTAAATATTAATATCAAATTCACGTGTTGGTAAAGTTATCAAAGAAATTAACATCTTTAGTGGTGCAAGAAATGTGTTCAAATGTCAGAGATATTTTTAAGGTTATTTTTTTGGCATTAAAAAAAAACTTTGAAATTTTTTATAATTATTTTATTGTATGCTCGAGGAAAAAGTGGGGTAACAGTTTCATTTCAAATTCATTATATAATGGGTCTGTATTTTTTAAATTTTATTTTTTTTAATATTTCTGTACACAAAAATGTTTTGGTAAGAAATTATTTAACATTTTTTTCCGTGTTTAAATCTTAAAATATGGCAGTTTTTTTAAAACTAAAGTGTATTTCAAATACACAAATCTAAAAGGTAATTTTATCTAGTTTTTAAAAATGGTAATTGTTTTTACGGCACCTTCAAAAATAAGAAATATATAGAACATTCAAAATACTTTGGAAAATTCCAAATTTCGTTCAGACATCATCCCTAAAACAGAGATAAACTAGCCCCCCAGGCTGTGTAAACGGCGTGTATTTTTTTCCAAGAACAATTTTTTTAATTAGTAATATTTTCACATCCGCGGCCGTTTGTCAATTGAATAAATTTTTCACGGGGTTTTTTAGTAAGGCCGTTTATATTTCTTTTACTAACAAATATAAAAGGTATATATTTCTTTTACTAATAAATATACAGTATTTAGTGATAAATTGAAGATGTCCACTGACTTGGTATAAATATTTCCCTTCATTAGTATTCTGGGCGAAGAGGAATACATATTGTACCATACAAAGATTAAAGACGGATGAATTATAAGAAACATTATACGAGCATATATGTCCAAAATAGAGCATAAATATTTCCAGTCCCGTGAGAACGAAATTGGAGATTAACTAGACTTATTAGTTATTATTTACTAAACACCTTCTTAGAAAAATATTTACAGAACTGATTCATATTTTTATAAAGGCATAAAACAAAATACAGATGGATTATAATGAAAAAAATACAGCAGTAAAAACATTACCCAAATAAAATAAATACGGCCATTAATTAAGAAATTAATATGTGTAGGCTTGGAACTTGGTTTATTACTTAAAGGTAATGGATACTTCTCAACATTCTTAGAAATTTTTTCGAAGAAATTACTCTTCCGATGAACATATTTAAATTTTCTATGATGAAAATTAGTAATTTTAAGGATTGGCTTTCCAAGAGTTCATACATAGAAAGGACGTACTTGGCTTATTTTAATCAGTGGTTCCCGACATTATTTGATTTAAGAAATGTAAATTATATATTTTTTTTAAATACACACTTTACAAAAAAATCACAAGGTTTTGTACAGTTGGGAGCAGGTGAGGTGACGACATGTGGAAGATTTTTTTTGTTTGATTTTGAAGAAAAAAAATTGTTTAAAAAAAGTCATAAAAATGTGACCGAAGAACAATACTTCATTTACATTTTTACTCCAAATAATGTCAGGAATAACTGGTTAAAGCAAGTCAAGTACGTCCCTTAACAATTTCATATATGACGGCCTCCATGGTCGTCCGAGGGGTAAAGTACTTGACTCGCAATCCGATATTCGCGGGATCGAAAACAAATTTCATTTGATTAATTTGTGTTATTTCACCAATGTATATTTGCGTATCATTCGTATATATCATTTAAAAATAATATAATAGTATATTTGCGGCACGTTCCAGAATGGAAGATACTCTTATTATCGCCCTAGTGTAAGACCATCATTCAGAATTGAAACATTGCTTGAATTGGCTTTAGTCGTGTTTGGTGTCCAGATCTTCCTCACCTTCCTCTTCTTTCCATCTCCTTCCTCTACCTTCAGCCTCAAAACGGGCCCCGATTGGGGATGCCGTAGTCTCACGGACTCCAGATGGGAGCAACTGGGACCTTTGTGACGTATTCATATAAAAAAATGGTGTACTTTCGTATTAAAATAATTAAGGTAGGTAGATGAAATTTTATCTTCACAATCGTCATGCCTTAGAAATTTAAAGGTTCACGACAAAGTTTGAAAAAGAATTTCGAATGAAGTTTAATATGCAGGCAGGTACAGAAGGGTGGAGCAAAATTTAATTTTAATCCAAAAGTTAGTACATAGGAAGATACGAAAGGCATATTATTTCAACTTATTAAACTACGGTTTGTCGTCCTTTTCTTGGCGCACCGTTGCGGATGGAGTGATTGGCGCCATATAAAGTATTACTTATTTTTTCTTTGTATCTTTGATAGATCGTAGCGAGTAGCGATATCATCAAACATACATGTGTATGTATATAGGTTACATTAACGTTACAAATTAAAGGTTTCCACGCGGATTTTATAATGGAGTGATTTGAATTTAGTGATTTTATTGATATGAAAAGGTTAATTATTAGAAAAATTACATTATAAGAAAGATGTTTAAGCCGCCGCTACACGAATTTCTATCGATTTCTTACATATCCCTCTTAAACATTTGAAGTTTTTAAGCTCTTAAAAAATATATATTTTTGAAGATAATATCTGTACATTCCCCATACCGAAACGAAATTTATATGAAATTACCTCGATAGAAAAAAATTGCAAGTCCCCGAAAATTATTATTTTCCCGTCTGTTTCAGTTATTTTACAAGTTATATGTATGAAAAATTTCACAGTGTTTCTATAAGTTTATGTAACGAGTCGTATTCTTCAATTTTACCGTTTTAAATATTAGCGCACTCTCTCCAACATTCGTAATTATATATCTCTCCATCTTCTTATTTTTGAGCGGGGATACGGCGCCTAAGTGGGAATAAGGAGGGGGTAGGATTGGGGGGGGGGGGTCAGTCTAGTTGAAGTACAGAACGTATTCTAATAATAAAATGCATAACTGAGAAATTAAGTTCGTTGAAAGGTGGTAGGTAGTATTAGTATTCGTTCAGTATCTATATCTATGAAGTATCGAGTGTGACTTTAAAGAGTGTGGTCTGGAATTAAAAATGTCAAATGTGATAGTGTGTATACAAAGTGCGTGATGCACGATAAATGAAGGAGTTTTGCTTAGAATTGGTATTGCATTGAAGGGGGATAAGAATTTAGTATGATCTGGTTCGTTTGTTGGGAACTCGTAGTTGGATTCGTTGCAGGAGTTCCGGGAAATCTATGTACTATCTACTATACAAGTTAATATAACTTTTAACTTTCGAAGTTGCAACTGATGATGGGATCTATTCAGAAAAGCGATAAAATAGGTACCAAATGTTTAATTAATTAATTAATTATTCTAAATTTGGAGCGTTTTAATAATGCCTTCGGAAGAAAATTTCTAACGTGTCTCTCGAATTTTTCAACAAAATAATATATTTGTATTGTAATGAAAATTGACAATAATTGTTTTTTAAAGACAATGTCCTGAGGCAAATATTTTATAAATACTTTCTTTCAGCTCACAAATCCTACAATTATAATATCCCTTTTTTCATGAGTACAATACATGCTAGTAAATAAATACATAATATTAATCCTGATAATTGCGATTATTACTTATAGTAGTAATAAGTGTATTACGAACCGGCAGTACAAATAGGTACTATAGAACCTTATTAATCCGGAGTGAGCTTTTGAACTGAAATTTCGTAAATTGTGTTATAATAACACATTTATTAATAACAGCTTACTAGAACCTCAAAACTTTACTTATATTCCCGAGCAATGCCGGGTACACGTCCGCTAGTATGTATGTGTGCAATGTGGGTGAATAGTTTTACCTTCTACTTCATAATCCATTAGTTAGGAACCCCTTGAAGCCTATTATTTTCCCACTCTCCTTAGATTCCGAGCTTTTTACACAGTACAAAGCAAAAAAGCTGCCCCTTTCAATTTTTTACTTAAGGGGTCTCTACACGGTGCTGCCGCAGTACGTTCTGCCGCAGAACTGTAGTCAAAAGCGCCAGAACTGTAGTCAAATACGGCTGGCGCTTTTGACTACAGACTATACGATTTTTAGTCAGTTCTGCGGCAATTGGTACTGCGGCAGTACCGTGTGGAGACCCCTTTAGAAACTTTTGCAGATAAGGGTTAATAATTTGCATAAGTACTTACAATTTACATAGCCCACCCTTTAAGTGAAATCAATCAATACAGTAAATGATTTCCTCTTAAGGGGCTCGTGTATAAATTTGTGGAAACACCATCCGAAGAAAAGGGGTTGTAAATTAGAGTGGTAAATCATTTAACCAAATAGCTATTTTATCATGCGTTCGTTTTGTGGGTCATGAAAAATCGTTTATTTTTGTGGTCCAAAGCACCGTAAATCGAATCGATACTGTAGTATTTTAGATCTTAAACACATTCGAATGAGACTGAATATAGATGGATCCAGATAGAAAAAGAGAGAGAGAGTGAGAGAGGCAATTGATTAAGAAGATGGCAAGTGATCCAAGGAGATACCTAAAGTACCTAGTACCGAGTACCTACCTGATCGTGTTGCTATTGAACTGGTGTAATCAGTTTAATCAGGCCGTAACATGCGACCATTACGCTATTTAGAATAATCACTGCGAATCGTCTTTACTCCGAACTGCAATCTGCAGTTATGTTGGATTCTGGAAATTGTTTTTACCTATCTTGGCTCGTGCCAGCGGCGTCAAACTATTTTTTTGAACTGAGAAACTAGTGTTTAACTAAATATCTACCTACTATGTATTAATTAGAATTTGTAATGTGTTGAAGTAATTTTACTAAGAAGTAATTAAAAATAAGTTATTTTACTAAGAAGTAAATATAAAATAAGTTATTAAGAAGAAGTAAGAGTATACAACACAAATACAAGCAGAATAAAGTTAGCCAACCAAACCTCAGACATTTTTATGCAACTTTCCGGAAAGTGTTTACCATAAAAATTAGACGTAGGTATATTATCGCCAAAATTTAATACTGAACTGACGTTCATACAAAAATTGTCGTAATAGGCGAGTTTAAGGTCTGAAAAGGGGCATGTCTTTCTCTGTCGCACGTACGTTTTACGCATCTTTCTCTTTCGCTTACGGTCATAAGGTCAGTAAAGTGACTGTACTGTGCAAGAATGGATCGTGTCAATAAAAACAGTAATAAAAACAGAATCTGTACACGTTAAAAAGGGGTGAATAGATGTTCCTGACTTACTTTGGCGACATTTTGGATTTGTAACAAATAACCTCAGGAATCTCTGGTTAAAGTAAGTCAAGTGTGTCTCTTAGGGAAGTACACACCCTGTTTTTTTCACTATTTCTTATAATGCCACTGTATTATGTATGTTGTAATACTGTAAAAATATTACAATTTAAGTAACTGACATTAAAAAGTATATACATAAATGCATATAAAGTGTGTTAAGGGACGTCCTTGACTAGACTTAATGATTTCTGACATTATTTGAATAAAAAATAAGCCAAGTATGTCCCTTTGTATTTTGTATCAGGAATTTTTTTCTTACTTTCTTAATCTCCTATTGACTCCCAATCAGATACATAGGTCATTCCAGAGCAGTGGCGCTCGGCAATGGGGCAGCGACTCAAGAAGGAGAAATTAAAATGTGTTAAATATTGAATGATTGTTATTTGTCGCACGCCACTGTTGCAGCATCCGTGGCTGATGAACTCTCCTTCCCGCTTGATCTGTGAGTGCCAGAGGTGGCCGTGGTGGCTAGTAGATAGTGCCGGTGCCAGAGTCATCTCCAGGAACCGCAGGAACGCGGAGGTTTTTTTATACTTCTGCAATGACAACCCCGAGAGCGCGAAGGACCGCTGCGTGCTGCTGCAATTATTACAACTATGTGAGATGTGTCTCCCCCTCCCCCCTACCCCCTTATCCCATCACTCTACATTTTGCACAACACAAGATTCGTTATACAATATTGAAACTCTATAAAATTTATGTTTTGAAATCTCGTCATATTTGATTTAGTCAAAAATTGACGATTAGCGCCATTTTAAATATTTTGATGGTTTGCCAATAAGGTTTTCTTCTACAGCGGAATTTCATGCTACGAGTATTTACAAATGTAACTTATTAATTAAAGCACGCTGCGGACAGTTGGATTTTCGGAAAATCCCGAATAGTACCGAAGATATTGTAAACCGTCAAAGTGTTGGATATGGTCGCTGATGGCACGGTATGTGACGTCACGCCCATTAAATGACTGGCGCTGCCATGTGTAAGTATCGCATATTCTACTTACTACCATTTGAATTGTGAATTGTTATACATTTTTACTCGCCAAGGGGTTCTAAGTGGCAGGTATTTTTTTACAATAGCTCCACACAGAAGACCCTGAAGAAAATAATTCCACTCAGTGCCTATGTCATCTTTGCAGATTTGTGTGGACGGTCTTTTAGGAGAGTAAGGTGAGGATGTTCTGAGAAGGAAAAAGGTGTGAGAGGTAGGTACGAATATGGTGGGTGTATCCAAGAGTAACCGACGAATGATTCCATCCCTCCCACTGTAGTACTAGGTGATGTTCCGAGAGAGCCCTGCTGGAGAAGTCAAAAGCTCTACCTCAACCAGTCTCTTTCGATCTGGCCTGCCACGCAGTTAGTGTGCAGACGCATCCACTGCCAAGACCCAGACAAACCTCACCCCATGAACCAGGGAACCCCTGCTAAGTCATCAAACGTAGAAAATCACTGGGGATGTTCTATGGCAGAGGTGTTGGTTCTCCGTTGGTGTTGGTTACCCGCCTCCCAATTGTGTTGACTTTGAAAGCTCGTAAGTCTTTTTGTGGAACATGTCAATTGTTAGTCATCAAAAATAGTTACGAGCTGCATTGTGAGTCACCAAACGCTGACAGAGTTCGGCCATTGCCGGCCATTGGCGGCCATTATTTGATTTGGCAATTTAAAGATGCTCATCTTCGATTTAATTATGAAGAGCGTTAAAACAATTAGGCATTATTGTCTAAAACAGTAAGTAATGCATAATTATATATGTACTGAAGTCAACTGTGACGAATTTTAAAAATAGGTTAAGTTTGTTACGTCCCTGTGGAATAAAATATATTCCAAGAGAACACTGGGGATGTAAGTTCTTTGTATTTAAGATTAATAAAAACAATACCTTACCATTAATATATTTTAGAAAAAACTATTTAAAAACTTTATAACCCGTTTATCAACTATAAAGTTAGCTGTAAGCCCCAGATTTTTTTTATAACTTCGGGAGTGCGACATGGAGACACATTTTAAATATTTGACGTGAATGAAAATGAACGCGGCGGAAAGGTCGAATCTCTAGGCCTGCTAGGGTGCATTCGACCGTACATCCGTCCAATATTACACGCTTACACGCTTTCTTCACTTACGTCGTTAAGATTCCCACATTATTTGTCTTCTTCTTCTTTTCTTTGATAGGGCAAATTCGACAGTAGGTCCGTCCAATACACGTGCCGCGAGTCGCAATTGTTTACACAGCTTCTTTACTTACTTCGTTAAGATTCTGAATATATTTTAAGGTACATGGTCGTCTTAAATAATTAATCGGGACAGTCTAAGGATTATACTGAAAAGATGTAGTATGTAGTGTAATATGGGACTATATTTAAATCGGGTGGCGACTTTGATCACCGCGGATATCTGTATATTCCCGCTACCACTCTGAAATTACTCTCTTCCTTTTAATGTGTTTTATAGGGTCACGCGGGTACAAATGACGCTTAGAAAATAAATGTTAAATTAGTTGATTTCTACTTATCATATTGTTGGTTGAATTGTGAAGCTGCCTTTTTTAGAACCTTTTAGACATATAGAAGTATAAATACGTTTTGGAAATTCATCATCGATTATAGTCACAGATTATAATAAACATCTTTGAAATCACAGATTATTATGATTATTGAAAATTATGCATTTCAAATTACAATTACAAGAAATTAAAATTTGCCGATGTCTGTCACATTGACGTTTCATAATAATTTCTGTCTATATTCCATGAAATTTTGGTATGGTACACGCCAAACTTTAAGACCGGCCTGAACACGGTACGATACATTCTCGCGCAGTTACAGACTTTACAATGAACACAAGCGAAAGAGAAAGTTGCGTAAAACATACGTGTGACAGTGGAAAGGGTTGGGCATGCCACTCTTCTTCCCTTAAACTCACCTATTGCGACGATTTCTGATCAACGTCAGGCGGTTCTTAACTATCTTTTGACCTCTCCAGCAGGACTCTCTTGGAACATTGCCTTGCACCGCAGTGGAAAGGATGGATTCATTGGTCCGTCACTCCTAGACACACTAACCCCTAGATTCCTACCCACTCCTCATACTCTATTCCTTCTTAGAACTTCCTCCATTTCCTTTCCCTAAAAATACCTTCCACACAGCATCCCCAAAGACGACATAGACCCAGAGTGGAATTATGTAGGGTCTCCTGTATGGAACTAATGAAAAAAAGATAAATCAAAATGTTATTTTTAAAAAAATCGTGTTAAGTGGCCGGCAATCCTAAAAGTAAACATCTATCCAATTATTTTATTTCAATATTGAAAATTGACAAAGTCACCCCATTCTATGGTACCTCTCTACTACAACATCGTAAATATGTAAATGGAATAGTCCAAGAAAACAATGTTTCGTTAGCAGACTAGAAGCTAGAAGGTAGATAGTAGAAGGTAGAAGCTGACAAGCCGACGACAGAACACGAGGATTTGTGCGATAGTAAGATAGCGCACTGATGCGGAAGAAGCCACCGAGCGCAGGACAAGAATGCGCAGAGGCCGGGACAGGGACACTCCGTGACGGAATGTCAGCTAATAGTTCTGCAAAAACAATAACAGATACACCGGCTACCAGCTCAGCTACCCCGTCTCACTCCATTAAGCATGCCTCCACATGTACTCTCCCACACATATCTTTGGGTAATGACATCAATTAACTCAGACAATTGCGCTCAATAATTAAAAGTAACTATATTCGATGAAAGAATTTATGCACATTAAATTTTTATCGTTTAACTTACCGGACGACATGTACGAAATTCTTGGAATCCGTCATTATCGTTGATACAGAAACACACGAGATGATGTGACTGATTCCAAGTCGACTTGTACAATACCCTGTACAGTGATGGTGATTATAATCCAAATATCCATTTCCAAATCTTAAGTTGTCGAAATTATTCTCTTTTACCAGATTATTGTACTTGAAGTTGTACGTTTCCTCGGAGATTATTGGATATAGAGTGTAAATGTTGAAAATAGAAGGAAGGCGGATGTGTAATAAACTCCTGTAGCAACGTAAACGGTACAAATGATTCCAATGACCTTGAACACCTTAAATCATCGGACAAACTTGAACAAAAGAAAATCTCGGAAACGTTCGTTTTTTAGTTGAAAACGTTCCATTTTTTTTAACTACCAATTGCCCAGAACAAATTCGCTATAAAACTTGAAAAAAAATAAGACATGATTATTCAACAGCCATAATCCGGAATACCTCTGCATGAACACATTTTTCTTATTGAAAAAAAAGCTTTTGACTACATAAAAAAAAAATCAGATTGTGCAATTAACACCCGGTAGAATTGAAACTTTCAGAAAACTAAAGGAGACAAGAGCGGGAAGACTATGAAGAAACGCACAAAGAGGGATTATACTATCTCATTCTCTCGCAGGATGAATTATATCGGTATACCTATGTATTTGTCTCTTTTTAATGGCGCTAAAGGAGTTTTCACTTAAATAAATTTTTAAAAAATCTATAGGTATATAAATCTTGAAAACACACTGTTATATTGGAAACCAAAATCTCTATACGCATCAACGGATCACAATATCATGAGTATTTTACAATATTATTAGTCAATCTCTTTACTGCGGTTAGCGTAGACATTTCTAAAACTAATCCCTTAAAGTACTTTCTCATTCCTAATTCAAGGGCTTCTAGTATTGGGTCCAAGAAATAATTTGGTAAATTTATCATAACTATATTCACGTTCTAACATTTACACAAAGCAAATTATGAAAGTAGCGGTTTCATTCAACAGCGTAGAGCTCATCTAGAAGGTTTTCAATCAGCGGTAACAAGTACCTATATAATTATCGTATTCGTGCTCGTGCGAGTAGTTCGGTTTTTACATCCGATTTCAATTATCAGAATCTTAATTCACGTATTAAGATGCCGTTCTACTATCATTACTGAGATCGGAATGGGCGGAATCTACATGAAGCACTGACTTCGATTTCTTTCCTGTCCGTATCCGAAACAGAACTCTAGCATGTGAGAATACAATATGAAATGTGATGTTTGTTTTTCTTGGGCCGACCTAGAACCTGGAATAGTTGAGTTTAATTAGACAGACAACTACATAGTGGAAGATTTATAAACCAAGAAATGCAATAATTAGCTTCGTAGTGTTATTCAAAGTCCAGTTAAACCACGACAAATCCTTCATACAATATGAATGTTCAAGGTCCGTCCCTGAATGCTCAGGTTTCAAATGCAGTTCAACACCACTCACCGACTAACATTCAAATAAATCATGTGCTCTTTATTACCATCGACGAAAGTACTTAATTCGTCGATAACTCTTACTTGAATGTTTGCCGCCGCACACGTTTGAGGTCAGCTCTTCACAAAAATTTGTTCATTGTCTTTTCAACGTCTATTGTTATCATGTCATTATTAACTAATACGACGATCAAAACGTATATTAATTTGCCTCCGTATGCATGTTTTATTAACGTGCAACATTAACAACTCAAAATAAATAGTTAAAAACAAACACAACATGTCTGTGAGGTGAGCTCACTAGCCAACAAATTATGGGTACCTCTTATCACCTTCCACCTACTCTTCAAAATTTTGTCATAACACAATAATAACAACGACTGTTGACAAAAATAATCTAGATTAAAGAACTGTACTTACATTCATAAGTAATTGTACTTACGTTCATTGCACCGGAGCAGCACTCCTTCGAGAGATCTTTGCTGCTTCAGTAAACAGATTTTCTGCTTTATAGTTATTTAAGATGGTCACTTAGCCAGAACATCTTTCGATTTGTGTTGGACGTTAACCTTTTGTCAAAAGTTCAATCTTCAGCGTAATTAAACACAATCCGTCACAGGCGGTGCACAACGGATGTAAAATGTATAATTGTTGATCCATCAAATTAAATTTAGTAGAAACCAAAATATCATAATCTGATGCATTCAAGCCAAACAACGTTTCTATTTTAAGTTACTCTTTGGACAACTCGTCGGTATAAGACAATGTGAGGGAAACACAGTTGACGAGTTGACGCATAATGGATTAAGATTTTGGTTTCCTTTTTTTGTACAATTTGGGTCCATTGTTGGACATCCCTCCCTTCCTTCCTGTTAGCAGCAGTTCAACCCACCTGGTGCCGTCTAAGTGGCTGGTGCGTCAGGCAAGCGGATTTCTGGTATTTGGAACTATTTTCTTCCACCTACTATGTTATCCTCGAGTCAAGAAATATATAAAGTACCAACTTTGGATATGTCAAATTTTGTAGACATTTAAATTTCATAATTATATTCTTTATTTATTTTCTTCCACTCTTTTCAATCTTAAATTCTCATATTGAAACATGTCCCTCCACTATACAGATGAACTGGCATGGAGGACAAACATTTATATCAGCTTGTGTTAAAAAAGTATGCTTAGATAAAGTAAAGATAAAAAAATTTGGAAGGCATTTGAGGATAACTTAGATGTGAACATATTTTCAATAACTTATTTTACAGTTGTATCCAATCATTTGCATTGCCTTCCCCGCGATGTATTTTTGCCACTCAATTTTAATTTTCAGTTTTTAATATCGATATCTCAAACCCATGGAAGTATAATATCCATTCTCTTAGCTCAAACCCAATCTGAACGTAAAGAAAAATATCTATATTTTTGTCATAAACTTTTTTTAGTAAAGTTTTTCTTAAACATTATTTACTTTTCTTTGAGACAGTATTAAAATAAGCTTTGCAATGTTCTTTAAACATAACTTAGTAATTATTATGGGCCGGTGCTTAATACATGATTTAAAAAATCTAATTGATAGAATCAATGGTAAAATAACAAAATGCGAAATATTGTAAAAAATCTATTAATGAATATTATTATTATTATATTTAAATGTTTCTCTTAATGATGAGTTATTGAAAGTTATATTCAGCATTGGGTATATATCCTATATTCTTAGTTTCTATTCACATTTTTTTTTACATATATGATCTACTTAATATTTTTGATGTTTAATTTTTTTCATTATGTTTATATTTTCTTATTCAAAATTGTCTTCATGTTTAAGTACATATTTACAATAGTTCTGTGATACAAATAACTTGTAAAATATATAATGTAAAAGCCCACAGGGCGTGTAATAAAAAAATAATAAGTACCTACATAAAAAATATATGCCAGTGGGATGAAGAAAATATCACTCTTATATTATAAAAACAAAATACATAATTTGAGATACCAAATCGTTTAGATTTAACAATTTACGAGGTGTAGTTTTGGCGCATGGTCTTAAGCCTCCCACAGTTCCCTGATGAGCATACATATATTATTTCCACGGAGTGAGTCTGGGCTCTGGGCGCGTCTGCTTTGATTAATGTTAAGTCGACCGTTCATTAGATCCATTTTCAGCCAAGCAATACAATACGCACGCAGTCAGCAGTCAGCCACTCGACCTACCTTCTACCTGTACCTGTTCTCCGAGTAACCTGGCCGGAGCGATGCAGGAACAACTGAAGTATTGGAAAAGTCATTTTAGAACTACCTTTTTTTATTAATTTTATTAGTTGCCGAGATTATTTTTTGGGTTATTTAGCAGCGTTGCGCTCCTCTTTCTTTAGCCATTTCCTTTGGTTTCGGACAGCATTAGAGTATCGATCATCATGGTAGATGTATATATTACGGTGAGTGTGTGTTGAGTGTAAAATTCTCTTAATGAATGAATGAAGTGTATTGAATCTTGGTTCTAGCTCATTCATCATGCGTCCTGTCTTTCCTACACTGCCTGACATCGTAAATCGCCATTACTTTTGATCGAAACGATAATCTTATGATGGTCATGATAAAACGAATCTTTGAATTTAAAAATTAAGCGAATATTGATCAGAATTGTGATTGTGAGTGGTGTTCTTCTACATTCTATGGGCTATGGGTATTACAATATCTTACAAATAGTTTTATACTCGTAGTTAGTATGTTTTTGTTTTCCATAATGTGTATCCTAACCTAAATATAATAAATAAAGTTGACTGGTCACTGGTTAAGGGATTCACCCATGTAACTCTAGACCTGGCCGAGGAAATGTAAACAAACTAAGAGGCAGTGGAACATAATACTAATCTCCCCGCCTCGTGCGTGTCCCCGGTCCTTAGTCCCCGTGCCTACACTGCCTACTGCCTACTGCCTATCATTTCAACAACTATTATATTTCTTCTAATTTCCTCTACGTTGAGCTTGCTTCAGCCACGGCCGCGCTAAGTCGGGCTTTAAGAGTGTGCCCTGTAGGGTCCACCGCAGAGGGTTCAGGAGAACTTTTTTTTAAGTGAAAACTTCTTCACCACCGTTGTTATTTGAAACTCGATGAAACAAATAATAGCGACACTAAAAGTAGACGAACACATAGATCTATAGGATTTAGCTTGCGAGAGAATGAGATAGACCAATCGGTCTCCTCTTTGTGATTTGTAGCCTCTCCACTCTTGTCTACTTTAGTTTTCTGAAAGTTTCACTTCTACCGCATGTGAACTGCACACATGTATTTTTAAAGTGAAAACTTCGTTAGCACCATTGTGATTTGAAACTCGATGAAACGAAACATAGCGACACTAAAAAGAGATAAACCCATATATCTAAAGTATAGGATTTTGTCTGCGAGAGAATAAGATAGACTTATCGGTCTCCTATTAGTGCAGTGCTTCGTAGCCTCCCCACTCTTGTCTACTTTAGTTTTCTGAAGGTTTCACTTCTACCACGTGTGAACTGCACACTTGTTTTTTTTTTAAATAGCTTTTATTTGGATCAAATCACTAAAGTGTAAAGAGGTTAACCCTCTAGTTCTCACGTGTTGTGCAGAAAGCTTAAAGTTATGTTTAGAGAAGGTTTATGAACGCTCTTCAATGGAACATTGATAATACTGATCACCCTTTTCACAAATCTTAGATTATAAGACCTATTTATAATGCACTTAGAATCCGAAGAGTCTCTAGTAGGATGGAAAATGTTTTTTAGGGATAAGGAAGTGGGGGAATTCAACGCAAATTTAGTTCAATTTTATTAAAATTTTGTTTAAACGTTAGTTTATCAATTAAAAATAATAATTAACATGGATTTGAAAGGATTTTTAAGTAAACATAACGACCACACTTTATGCTCCTTTCATGCTCATTGGTTAATGTTAGTTTTAAGCAGTTAGTTTAATTACCGGTGTAATTTAATCGTACTCATAATTTAATGTTGGGTTTAAACAGTTAGTTTCATTTTCAGTGTAACTTAATCGTGCTTATTCTCAGTTTAATGTTAGGTTTAAGCAGTTAGTTTCATTTTCGATGTAACTTAATCGTTCTCATCCATAGTTTAATGTTAGGTTTAAGCTGTTAGTTTCAATGCCGGTGTAACTGAATCGTGCTCATTTATAGTTTAATGGTAGGTTTAAGGGTTTTCATTTTCATTTCTTCAATGTTAGGTTTAAGGTTTATTCATTTTCGGTATAACTTAGTCATGCTCATAATTTAACATTATGTTTAATCTGTTAATTTCATTGCCGTTGTAACTTAGTCGTGCTCATAATTTAAAATTATGTTTAAGCTGTTCATTTTCGATATACCTTAATCGTGCCCATAATTTAATGTTAGCTGTTAGTTTCATTGCTGGTGTAACTTAATCCTGTTTATAATTCAATGTCAGGTTATAGTTTCATTTTCAGTGTAACTTAATCGTACTCATTCATAGAATTATGTTAGGTTTAAGCTGTTAGTTTCATAGCCGGTTTGATTTAAATATAACAAGCCTATTGTAATAATAAAATGTCTATTATTTTCCTAATTCTATCATTTACCTTCGTACTAAACAGTTCACGTAACCGGTCGCAGCGCCAGTTACATAACTACCGACCTACCTAAATCATCTAGTTTTTATTCTGTTCTCACCAAATGCCATCAGCAAGGTATATAGCAGTTAGATACTTCACAAAATTATCGGTTAAAATCACTAAAAAAAGGTAACATGCATTGTTTGCAATTCCAGGAAGTTCTCATAAAAATTATAATATTATCAGATGTAGATCGCGCCGCTTGCCGTGTCTATTACTGTCTACTGTCTGCTGACTGCGGTGAGGTAACACAAATCCCACTATGATCGAGCGCCAAACCTTTGAGATTTGACAGAAGAAATGGCAAAAAAGGCCCTAAGAAAGTTTCGCTGGAGACGAAAGCCACATTCCCACCATAAAAGAAAAGGCGATATTTCTGAGAATAAAACAGTATTTCCACACTTTTGACACATGCTCGTATGTTCTCCACGAATCCGCACTGAAAATACTATGTCTGAACAGAAATGAGAATATTATGCAGAAAAGTAGATAAAAGCGTTGAGAGGAATAATTAATGACCATGGTAAACCATGAAGATGGTTTAGCCTCATATTGCGTAGTATGCAAATTAGAGGGTAGTATCCCTAAAGAACGGAGCTACGAAAAGCGTAATACAAAGGAAGACAATATTAGTTCCGCTAAACGTAGATTTCTTTAGACGAATATTGTGTTCATACGAGTGAATTATTTATTTTACTGGTAAATCCTTTCTTTTACATTAGTTCCATATAGGAGGCCCTGAGGAAAACAATTTCCTTCGGGGTCCGTATCATCTTTGGCGATGCTGTGTTGAGGGTCTTTTTAGGAAAAGCGAGGAGATGAAATTCTAGAAAGGAAAACGCTTTGAGGGGTGGGTAGGAATCTGAGGTCAACGTGTCCAGGAGTGATGGACGTATGAATGCACCCTGAACAAATGGGTCGAGAGAGTCCGGCTGGAGAGGTAAAATGTCGCCATCAACCAGTCTCTCCCGATCCGGCCAAATTCAAAAGAATTATATAGCAATTTGACATGAATATTATCATGACATCGTGAAAAGCTGCTAAGAATGAGTTCAACGTTATCAGCGACTATATTATCTATAGAATATGTACGCAGGATTTTTTTCGACTTATCAGAACAAATATAGAAAAAAGTCTCAAGGTGTAAAATAAAAATTATAAAACTACTGACATGTCAATCTCATGGAATTAAAAAAAAACTTTCCATTTGTACTGATTTTTCGCCTACAGTTTGGGGTTAATATAATTACACCGAAACGTCTTTGTTCTGATAAATTAAAATCCAGTAGAAAACAAAACATATTTTTGGATAGGATATGATTAAAGGATTATCGTGGCTCCTTCATTCTCTATCAGTTTTATGTTCAATCCAAATGTCTGGACAGGCTTGGCAAGTACGTACCTACATCCGGACTAAATCCTGACGTCTGACAATCCTAGGCTCTACACATAAATATACATTGTATATTTTATTTTATCTGGTACATGGTCTGTAATAATTGCTTTGTAGTGCGGAACGTCCCCTTTGACCGCTACTAAGGATATTATGGTTCAGGTTTTGTAGGATGTTGGCAGGAATATTATTTGGAATTATGTAAATATGAAAACAATTCTGATGAAAGGATTATTATTATAAGCGAAATTTTTGAAATTCAACCTAAGGTTTTAAAAGATGGGTGGGTAACTTTGTGGCCATAAATATTGATTCTTACTAGTACCTATTCTATATGCGTGTACCATTTTCTCGACTACGGCAACACTGTAATCCATGTAAAGAGGTATGAAAAATTGAGCATTTTCATGGCGTATGCTTATATCCTATTGTCAATTTAGCAGCGAATCTTGGTCATTGTTCTAAAGCCACTTGAGACATTACATCACAAGTTTGTGTGCGACAACAATCGTTGTTTATAAGATGTCAATTTGTTTCAGTAATTGTGCAACGTGGAAGCCTTTTATCCATAAACGTTTTTTCCGTTAAAATCATAATGGAACATTGTCTTAGGGCGAGCACCGTGGATGGTTAAGAAATATTAATACCAACCCAACCATCGAAATGTAAGATGCTATGTATGAACCGTTTGTGTGCAATGCTTGTGATACTTGACCCAAGACTTGGCCTAACAAATGTAGCCGAAATCATAAAATTTCACTTTTTTTTTTTTTTTACATTAACTCCACACAGGAGGCTCTGAGGAAAATAATTTCCCACAGGGCCTATGTCATCTTTGAGGATGCTGTGTGTTTTGAGGAAAGGAAGGAGTGAACATGGGTCTTGAAGAGACCCTTGTTGTAGGAGGGGGGAAACACAGAGGCCGGTAAATCGTTCCGCAGCCGAGCTGTTGAACTCAAGAACGAGTCGTAAAAACGACCCGTTCTCATGTGACTAATGTCAACCGTGTACAAATGTTGGGCGCGTGTTTGGCGTGTTTCCCGTCTATGCACCGATGCCGAGGGGAACAATGACGCTAGTTCCTCGGAGCATCCTCCATTGTAATACCGGTAGAACAAGGACAGCATTCCCACCTGACGCCTGTGCTCTAAAGATTGCAATCCGTCTTTTAAGATGGGAGAATCTATCAAACGGACCGCACCTATATGGGTTATTCTGAAAAAAAATTACTTAGAAAAATTGAGGGGTTAGAAATAATTATTGTTGATTGTAATAATTTAATGAAGGTACTTCAATTTTGGAGGCGGGTATAGGTACCGCCGCGCGCCGCCCCGGTAACCGTTTATTGATAACCAACTCCTCTGCCATAGATCACCCCAAGTGGTTCGCTAGGTTTGGTAACTTAGCAAGGGTGCCCGGGTTCATGTGGTGAGGTTTGTCCAGGTCTTGGCGGCCGATGCCTCTGCCCACCTGCTGCGTAGTGGGCAGGATAGAAAAAGACGGGTTGAGGGAGGACTTTTATCCTCTCCAGCCAGAATCTCTCGACCCACTGCCTTGAACCATAGTTGGAGGGATGAATTCACACGTCCGTCACTCTTGGACACGCTGACTCCCAGATACCAACCCACTCCTCACACATTTTTCCTGTACAGAACTTTCTTTCCTTAAAAACCTATCCACAGAGCATCCCTAAAGATGACATAGGAAATGAGAGAAATTGGCTAAAGTTCGGTTTAGTGGCGAAATTCCTAAAAATACAAACTAGTTATTTTTATACTAACTATGGGCCGGGGAATACGAATCTGAAAGAATTAGGCGGCGGCAAGCAATATTAACTGAATTATACGACTTTAAAAAAATTTTTTACACACATAGGAAAATGGCCATTTTGGAAGCATTTTGATTCCTAGAAAATCAAACTAGTTATTTTTATACTAACTTTGGGCCGGGGAATCCGAATCTGAAAGAATTAGGCGGCGGCAAGCAATATTAAATGAATTATACGACTTTAAAATTTGCTATAAACAGACACAAAAAGAAGACATTTTGGTAGCACTTTGACACTATCGAAGTCGCAAGAAAACATAGAAAAAGAATAAAGATGTTACACCACATAAAATTAAGTGTTGCCATTAAGCAGTAATATCAATAACGTAAAATAACATGTTTATAATTTAAGTACTTACTTTTTATAAATTTTACTCACTTTTGTATCACAAACCATGCTACCTAAACCTAGCGTAGCCGCTAAACTACTTGAAAACTGGGATGTTTTTTTAAATTGACGCGAGCAGGCGGTATAAAGGGGCACAAACCATGTGACACAAACCTTGCGTAGCCGCTAAACTACTTGAAAACTGGGATGTTTTTTTAAATTGACGCGAGCAGGCGGTATAAAGGGGCACAAACCATGTGACACAAACCTTGCGTAGCCGCTAAACTACTTGAAAACTGGGATGTTTTTTTAAATTAACGCGAGCAGGCGGTATAAAGGGGCACAAACCATGTGACACTATGTTCGATGATATTATTGTTTAATGGCCACACTTAAATTGTTGTTTTTCTATGGTTTCTATGGTTTTCATGGGTCAAAATGCTTTTAAAATGGCTGTTTTCGTATGTGTGTATTGAAAATTTTAAAGTCGTGTAATTCAGTTAATATTGCTTGCCGCCGCCTAATTCTTTCAGATTCGGATTCCCTGGCCCATAGTTAGTATAAAAATAATTAGTTTGATTTTTTAGGAATTTCGCCACTAAACCGAATTTTTTCCGAGAAATTATTTTCATTGAGGCCTCCTGTGTGAAGCTATTAAAAAAAAGGTTCTTCAAATGTAGGAGATTCTTCATCCAGGACATTGTTTTTCTGCCTGCACTCCGTTTCCTCCATTCTGACCTTGAATGGAGCAGTCTAAGTGTGTTGTTTAATTTTTTGTTCTTCATTATAACACGGACTGAACGTTTTCAAAGCGCCAAATTTACTGCATCATAATGACTTCCTGTTATTTTCCATGCGTTTTAGTCGCAGTGCAGAGATTGCTAAGTGCCGCAAGATTTTTTCTTATTATTCGACTGTTATCCACATTACAAATGCTTCCAGAATTTGAGCGGTAACTTTTGTCAAGGTCAAGGTTTCCTATATTTTATTCCATATTACTTTTATAGTCGATCTATTGACAAACGATTTTTAAACAAATGATACATCCTCCTCTACTCTCTACATAGTTCAGTAGGTTATTGTTATTAAAGTGTTTTGGGGCTATGGCATAGAAGTCGAGCTTATTTGAGATCTACACCTAAACCTAGGTATGTGGTCAGCAGCAATAGTAATTTCTGAAACTATACTGGCCTTATTACAGAACGCTTAGCAGTTTGGGCCTAGATTTACTTTGGGCATAAGTGTTACCGTTACTTTGGATGGTAAATTACAAAAGGCAATAATGATAAAGTTAAAAGGAAAAGAACGCCCTTTATGAATATAATGTAGGTTAGAGTGTCGAAGAATAATTATGTTTGCTTTCTGATCTCGTCAAGTTGTTTTAATGATTATACCTACACTAAATAAGTTGGTCGCAAAAGTGGTACGTTATTTAAATCGTTATCGTATTGGTGGACGCATCAGCTACCAGAATGTTAATTGAATTATGGATCTTTTATACTATTTTCCAGTGCACTTGTGAATGGCTTGTACTCTCTAATTACTGTGATATCTACCCACGACACGTGAAATGCAAAACAAACCATTTAAAACTTGTACTAGTTTGCATCAAAAAGCAGTTAATCTTCTGCATATGTGTGTGGAATTATGGCAAAACTACAGTTCCGGATAATTAGCCGTAGACACATCGAGTTAGATAACACTAGATCAGTTCTCAGCTAGAAATATAAAGGTAGGTATACTATTTAGAACGTAATAGGGATCACAGATTTGCTAACTTTTCTCAACAAATTTATGTAAAATTCTATCTTTTACTTTTAAGTAGCGATTTTGGAGGATTTTTTATTACGAAATGGTATTATTAATTATATAATTGAAGTATTATATAGGTACCTAAGTATAAGTATAGAAAGCATCAGAGAGTAAATGAAGTGGAGGAAAGAAGAAGAGTAAGGATGGTAAACTATTGACTATTTTGAATATGTTAACTAAACATTTCTTAACCCTTTACAGCGCAAGAACTTTTTAAATATTTATTTTATTACCTATAGGTGGTACGATAACTATACATAATAGGAAAAATAATTAAAAAAATTATATGTAAAAATATATATATATTTTTGAAAAAAAACATCGTGATGCAGAAGTGCATCATGGTGTCAAAACATACCAAAAGTTAGGAAGTACGAAACATTTGAAAACAGTTATTATGTTTGTTAAAAAATATATCAATAATACTTGTAACATAGGCCACACCACATTTTTGACATTATTTTTGGGCTGTTCCTTTACATCCTGGAAGTTTGCATCTCAGCCTCTTTTCAGTCCATGTAAGCCAGTGTCCTACCTGATCCAATCTGACCTCTTTTGGTGGTATGTACTGGCATGGTCCTTTCTTATTTTTATCCTGGATCAGTGATTCTACATCACTGGTATGTTTGAGCCGGTTCGTTTTTTTATATTTTACTAACGTCTCAGCAATTTCTTGCCTAAAATTGGCAGAATTTAGCACCCGATCCTTATTGTTGGTATCAGTTGGTATTTCTTCTAACGGTACCCAGAACCAATATACCACGGTGTAATAAGAATTCAATCAAGGGTAATAATGATGTATAGTAGTTGTCAAAAAACAATGGATAGTTTTGGTTGTCAAGTAAGTCTCTGGCAAGTCAGACCACTACGATAGATGACGCACCTATTGAGGCTCACCATGTTCTCCTGGCCACTGTAGAGTTGGAACTTTTAGCCATATCCAGTTACATCACAAATCACAAACAGCTTGAAGCCCTTGCTGAGGTTTATCTGTCAAATAATGCTTTAGGGCACTTCGCGCTTTAGTGGAGTTCATCAACAGACAAAAAGGCACTCTAGCAAAATTATGGTTCAATTTCTCAATCATAGGTCTGATTTTATACAATCGATCAGAATTTGGCTGACGGTATGGTGTCATTTTGGTGTTATCATTGAAATGTAGTGACTGTCTCAAAAACTCAAACCATTTTAGCGTCATGGTCTCAGGTATGTGGGCATAACCATATTTCTCTGACCAGTAAATTCGCACATTAGGCATATAAATTATGGACATGAAGAATATAATTCCTATGAACCGTCTTATTTCCTGGCTTGCAACATTTATAGGCTTACTGGCATCTTTTTGCACGCTGTACAGGTTTGTTTCATCTCTAATAAGATGGATAATGACTTCAGTAAATAAATATGAAAATACCTGTTCAGGTGTCTGCAGCTCTAATATTTTGTTGGGTAATATAGAAGATCCCCAAAATTTCATCTGGTCTTTGCTAAGTTCTAAGTTTTTATTTTTCCATAAAATATTTGTCTTAGAAGCACGTGAACTTCTTGAAGTAGTAGTTGTACTGGTACTCGGTATTGGAACACCAGGCGGTGTCTCATATTGCGCAACTGTAGTGCTGATATTGTTCTCCAAGTTTGGTGACAAGACATTGTGAGCCTGTTCTTCTGGATCTGGTATTTCTGGTTCCTCATCTGAATCTTCGCGTAAATTCTGCCCATTCCGTTCCAATATGTAGGATGGATCAGCTACGCCATCGTCATCTGAGTAGTCTAAGCCATCATCACTATCTTGCCAATTGTCCAGAATGTTTTCCAATTCTTGAGTCGTCAAAGATGGAAGCTTGGTACCTAAACGTGGAAGCTTCGAACTCATAATGAGACTGAAAGAAAAAAACTTACTTTCTAGAAAAAAACTAATGGATTATAATCATTCAGCGCAATGATGCATTACTGCATCATAACAAAAGTGTAGCGTATCCCTATAAATATAGTAAAATTCATTGAAAATACATCAAATTGATAAAAAAATAAGCACTTACTGATACTTCAGCACAATTTCACGGCGATATTTTCAATATCAGTAATAAAAACTAACGATTGAACTCGCGTGCGAACTACACAATCTGGTTATGACAAATTTTTATATTCAAATGACCACAAAATGTAAAGTAGCTCCATCTAGTATAAATAAAACAAACTAATTCGTAAAAAGCTTTGCTGTGGATATGCAACACTGCGTAAAATGGTATTTTTTTGTTTCTTTGAACAATTGAAGGAGTTCGAATGGTATGATGCAGATCTGCAACTCAGCGCCGTAAAGGGTAATCCATTTCAAGCAGTGATTGAACGGTGATTCTTTCTTTTACCTGGGTGATACTGAGAGAATCGATCACTACCCCGGAACAAGGAGAAAATAATATTTTTATTTTGTTATTTTATTATATGGTTTTGTTATAATTTTATATGAAATAACTTATATGAATTCGTCAATATAGGTAGAACTGTTCATTTTATTTTAAGATAAGTTCATCTAAAGGTGGGTTTTTATTTTGTGATGACAAAGTCAAATCAGCAAAAGAATTGATGAATGAATGGGAGGGATATGATTCGGGGAGAGTTAATTGGAGAATTACATGATCGAAAGGGGAAAATGATTGTGGGAAAATTTTTCAAAGAGGACTGTAATGTTTAACTTGATATTAGCACTTTTTATAATCTCTAACATGTATTTCTAAATTACTTATCTGTGAAACCTTATAACTTGCATATTTTTAACTTTAGCAACAACAACATACTGATGCATCGTTTGTTTTCCAATGGTGGAAGACCATTATTTGCACGTGGAGGGTAATTTCTAGCAGATGGGAAGATGATTGCACTTCTTTGAAGCGCACACCAGTTATCTGAGATTACATATGTAATCACCTGGCAGCAAATCCAACGCCACTGTCACCTTTTTTTCTTTTTTTTTTACGTAAGAAAACGTAACATCGTAAATATTTTAATTGTCCATGTTGTACTCGGAATTATCCATATCTAATCTGCTCACAAATTACAAATGAAAGTAAGCAGTGATTTGGTTGTGCAATCTAAACAGATTTTTTAAAATCAAAGCTGTGAAATCTCTGGGATGAGTATGAATTACGAGTACCTACTTTCTTCCATTACTAGATTCTCTCATAACCAATATCAAAACACTACGCAAATACCTATTCGTAGATATTTAATTTTCAATCTATATTTTACACAAACCACTGTAGGTACATTGTTAAATATGCAGCCATGTTTTTTATATAAAATTTAATGAATCATGAAATTGATTATATTTCTGGCTCCATTACCCAACAGCTTAATTTCGGAGTGACTGGTAGTATTGAATCTAATTTGTTTCGATCGTAATTCTACAAAATTCACTCTTTCCAGTTCTTGTGATGTAACCATTGACGTAGGGTATACTTGGTCGAAGGATGTAACCTTGCTGATGTAGTATATCATCGTTAATATCTTGTCGCGTTAGTCGGTATTTTCCGCTGTCCGTTTACGCGTTTTTTTTCTCTTTTAGTGGGATGTTCCGTGTCACAGTTTAGTTTCGTCAGTCATCGCTTTTCATCTCCGAAATAACCCTCGTTAACTACTTCTATACTGCTATAGGAGGGTATAAGCATTTTCCAAGGAAGTTTTGCGACGATAAGTTTAACCGCGTGGAAGATATTAGTGGTACAAAATGATATTATATCGTTCAGGGTAACACTTTATACCCAAAATTTTGATATCGTCCAACCCGAAACCCGACGGACTCAGTTTTTACATTGAATATAGATTTGAAAGGTACGCTTCACACTGAACCCCTTTCCTTTGTTAGTAAACTGTCGCATCACACATTACGGGAGTTTGGAGTCGCATGAGTTGTGTTTTGTTAGTAAATTGTGGAATCACATTTAGTGGTGAGACTCGCCTGAGTGGTGTTTTGGTGAGCCTTTTTATTTATTAATCTCAATCCGCACAATCTTTTAAGCCTAGCCCGAAAAGATGAAATGAAGTGATAAATAATTGAAGAATATGATGCTATAATATTATAACTTATAAAATATATCAAAATAACTTATGATGATTATTGGGGTTAATTATTATTGTTATCTAAACTTGTTATAAAGGAAAGTCTCATGGGTCGCCCCAGGAAGGTATGGCACTACCAAGTCAATCAATTATTGTATGTGTCGCATGATATGTCAAGCCGCGGAATATCAAAAGAATATATATTTAAATGAAACAATGTTACTTTGTTTGAACCACTTGTATATTTGTTTAAAGCCGACCGGTTTCGGAACGACCGTTCCTTCCTCAGGGTTCCTCCTTATACGTTTGCCCTGAGGAAGGAACGGTCGTTCCGAAACCGGTCGGCTTTAAACAAATATACAAGTGGTTCAAACAAAGTAACATTGTTTCATTTATCTATAATGGATAACCACAAAGTTATAGCTACATTCAAAAGTAGAATATATATTTTTTTGAGGAAATCAACAGTGTACAATGTGGTGAATTTGTACATACTAATTGAGAGACCAATTATAGATTTCCTCATTATATGTATTATAAATCTAAAAATTAAACATTATTCTTGTAAAAACTAAAAGATATTACATTATTATAACAGGAGACATGAGTAGATACAGTGTTCAAGAGATTCATATTATTGAGAGGAATTTCCAATGATCTGGTAAGAACATATTATTAAAAATAAGAATATAAGAAACATAAGATTAAAAAATATATTATGTTGTTTTAACAACATTATTTGAATATAGGGATAGGAAAGTATTCCCGACTGTAAATCAGCGCCGAAGGGATTTATTAAGCTAGTTCCCACATGATGTCAATCTTTCAACAATTGCAACAGTGCAATGATCTCATCTGCACAAGCATAACTCAACGATGAATGCGGAGGCCTCCCTTTAACTCCGAAGACGGATGGGGTCCATGCATCTCAGCGACAACTTGACAATAATAATCACAGGCACACCGCCTCCACTCCTCACAGCCCTCATTCACAGATTCGGTTCAAAGTTCAAATGCAATCTGCGACTCGACTGACTGATGTGAGATGTCCGCTGGGTTGAATGAAAGGCGCCTGGGGCTCGATTCTCTGGTCGAGGCCGCTCGCAATTGCCGTCCTGGGTATCTAGCATGGTCGATCGATATAGGTTTTATCGAAAATGTCGGTAACTTGTCATCGCTCTCGAGCGCGACTGCAAGCCGCTAACGAACAAATAATAGTTCATATCAAATAAAGTTGGTTCTTTTAGTCGTCGTGAACTGTTCGTTAGCGTCGTACAGTCGTGCTCGGGAGCGATGACAAGTTACCGACATTTTCGATAAAACCTATATCGATCAACCATGCTAGGTACCCTGGTTATTCTCCAGTCTCGTCGAACATACATACTTAGACGTCAAATGTCAAAAGTCATTCCACTCGAACAACGAGTGGTTCGAACCCGTCGACACCGACAAAACTGTCAAAATCTAGTACGTTGTATCCTAACCTATGATCGTTTCTCGATCTTCGAAGGACGGCCATTATATATTTATAGAAAGTTTTTTTAAGGTTTCATATAATAGCTGATTTACTGGCGATATAGGCTGCAATACATAATGTAGAGCAAACTGAAGCAGATGCTTTCAGATCATTAAAAATGTTTCGCCGGAGGGTAGATAGTTTTCAAATGAAAATTAACTTCCTAAATATTATGTTGCAATTTTCTTTTGCATGTGTTAGCAGCATTAAATTTTCTTTCCGATATAGTTACCAGCTATTTTTGGTTTTGAGTAATATACCCTTTCGAAGCTAGTGCTCTCATAATAGCTCTTTCGAAGAAAGTGCGGTCGTATTTTCAAATTCACACCACGGAAACGCCAAAATCATCAGAAATATAGACAATATTCACAGGGCTGACAAGATAATTATCTCTTACACATTCGACAAAGTTCGTCGATACGAGTAATTTTTCATTCGTAGATAGCGCGTATCTAACATGTAACTCTTGATCGTTATTGGAGAATCGCAGCCCCGAGATCACAGTTCCCACGTGGACTGTTTAATCTGGCTATACCTGTGTCTGAAGGTACCTCTCTCCACCTACAAGGCTCTCGTTGCTTTCTCGGGCTTTCGTTAAAAACTTATCTTATTCTGAAATATGTACGTATGTACATCATATCCTCATGAGTTCTTTATATCTGTGGTGTTTTAAATAGCTTCTATAATATATGTATCGAACGTGTCGACGAAAGCGTATGACAACCCTGAGAATTCAAGAATGGAATTTACGCTCCCACATAATACCGTGCCGCTGCGCGTTACCCCTTCCAATAACCTACGAAACAAAGGGAGTGCTCTCATTGGCCAACGAAACACTGTGCATTTGGAATGATGTCTACAATGCTATTACATTCTACAATTAACTTATCAATTGAAAACATAAACGCAATTGATAATAAATACATGCTGCAGCATCATTGGACTCGAAAACACATCTGAATAACCACGTAATACTTCCACCAGGGACCCCAGACAGCAATGATCAAAATCAAGGAAATGATTGAGTATTTACGTTATCCCCACCCTGCTACCAGACGCGGCGCCATTGGTCAATGCTGAACAAAGGAAATGTTTGAATCGTAAATATTTACGACAGCCAATTTACATTCCGAAAAACTCGGAGCTAAATTTCGGGAAATCGGGAATAATTTGAATCAAGAAATATATATCATCACCTAAAAATAGGTATATACTACAATAACACCTCAAAAACTGTCGTCTACCAGTGATTATTGCACTTTAAGAAAATATTTACTTCTAGATATTGTATCTTGTATCACATTTGTAAACTTGTACCTTTTCTTGTTGAAACAATAAAAATTATGTGAGACTTCGGTTTATTGGAACAGGACTGTCTTGGCAAAGGTTATCACACAGATTTTTAACACATCTGCTCGAAAATCATAGCGATTGGGAAAAATACGTAAACGCAAGCACCCTTCAGAAACAGGGAGGTTCTGTGTTCCAAAAGTCCAACCCGGATTTGCCCTATAAAACAAACGGCAAACCGGTAGGAAATCAGTTCAAAAACTACCAGCCAAGAAGTCACAAGTCTCCAAGAAACTGAAGTCTCCAAGTTCTAACCTACTTTAAAAGTGTTTTTTAATCAGTTTAAATTCTGTTCTACCTTTCTCCCAGTATCCCATTATCCTGACCCCAACAGTCTCCAAAAGTCTGCAAGTCTTTTAAGTGTTTTTACAACAGTTATAGAGTCAGTTTTTGCTAATTTAATTTAGAATCATTAAATCCAGAAGTTAAGGACATTGGCGTGCCAAGTTGTGTCCAGCTCCCTATTTTTGCAATTTGTGTACAAAACGTCTAGTACATTTGGTCCTTCGAGCCGTATCTACACATAACACGCCTTCAGTCTTACCCAGTGGAAATGCCGTCTCTTCGCAGTGGCCGTAAGACCCCGACATCTTCTGATACATCGCTGTCTAAATCTAAACCTGACGCCCCGGGGACAAGCCGAAATATGCCAGTGGCGCCCCGACGGACCCCGGGCCCACACACCGTAGACACCGATGAGACGCCATCTAGAGGACCCCGCCAGGTCCACGATCTATCTAGTGCGAGCCCAGCCAGGAACTCTGATCTCATCACGCTTGACCGACCTGCTCCAGAATCTGTCTCCGAGAGCCTCCACGAATCCAACAGTAAAAGCAGCGAAACAACTTCTGAATCAACTGAAGACTCCCTGCGATTACTGCGCCGAGAGATGCGCATTCGGGACAGACGTCACGCCAAGCAGACAGCCAATCTGCTCGCAGCCCTGAACGCTGCGACACGCCAAGCAGTCAGCCAACCTGCCCAGGAGCCAGCACCAACCAGCCCGACCCTGCGAGCCAACCTCGGTCAGGCAGTAATTCAAGTGCCCGCACCAACCGGCCCTTCTGCTAATGAGTTCGCAACGAGATATGCCACTCAAGTACACACGTCAGACGGCCCGTCAACCAGAGAGTTTGCAACTAGATATGCAACAACTCAAGTGCCCGCACCAACCGGCCCTTCTGCTAATGAGTTCGCAACGAGATATGCCACTCAAGTAAACAAGCCAGCCGGAGAGTTTGCAACGAGATATGCAACAACTCAAGTGCACGCACCGACCGGCCCTTCTACTAATGAGTTCGCAACGAGATATGCCACTCAAGTAAAAAGGCCAGCCGGAGAGTTTGCAACGAGATATGCAACTACTCAAATGCACACACCAGTCGGTCAGCCTACCAATGAATTTACAGTAACCGATCCAACTGGATATGCCGCCACCCAAGGCTACACACTACTGACGGGCCCTGCAAAGAACATCCCTACGGCCGAATACAGCCATCTCGGACCCGAGCGCCCAATTTACAATACAACGGGGTACCAGCAACAGCCAGCCTCCTCCGGCCAGGATTCCCCATTGTTTACACCACCGCATACAGCCAACGAGACAGCACGGCACACCCGAGAATGGTTGCAGCACGGCAACGACCCACTGGCCCAGATCGCCTCTGTGATGGCAGAGGCGCTCCGCTCCTCCAGAACTCAAGATAGCCCTCGCACATTAGAAGATGACTCAAGAATGGCAGCCCTAATCGCCAGGCAATCCACAGCAAAAGATTTGCCTACCTTCTCCGGAGACCCCCTCGAGTGGCCTACCTGGAAGGCACAGTACGCTCAATCCACCGCCACCTGCCAATTGACTCCGAGCGAAAATCTCATCCGGCTGCAGCGTGCCCTCAAAGGCAAGGCGCGAGATACCGTGGGTCCCCTACTAATGGATCCTGCGCAAGTCCCAGAGATCATCAGCGTCCTCGAGCAGCGATACGGCAGCCCTAACTCCATAGCAAAATTTATGCTAGACAAGGTTAAAAAGCTACCTTACCTCACGACCGAGGTATCACTCGAGGACCTGGCAGATTTCTCCGGAACGGTGCAAAACCTGGTGGCATCCCTCCGGATCTTGAAAACCGAAGGTTATCTCACCAATCCTGCATTACTGAACGACGTCACTGACAAAATGCCGAGTTCCCTGCGGCTGGCATGGCTAATCGAGATCCGCAAACAACATGCCCCGGCCACCATAACCCAGCTCGCTGCCTTTCTGAAAGAGGTATCAAACGCAATTCCAAACAGCGGGATGGTGGACCACATACGATCCCGACCACGCCGTGAACAAATACATGCCGGGTGCCAGGAGGAAGAAGATAGTGATCGCATGCGACTTCTACCGAGCCATGAGCAAATACATGCCGGACATCAAGAAGAAATCGGGGACGGCCCAAAAGAAAAGATCGCCCCGATGAAACGCAAAATGAATGAGGCACATACTTACCCTGGACCAAGCCGAAAAAGAAAAACAGCCGACGAAAGCTGCGCCCAATGTGGCGGCGATCATAAAACCCGCGAATGCAAAGAATTCGCAGCCAAAGATGTTGAACTTCGATGGGAAACTGTACGCATGGGAAGGTTATGCCGCAAGTGCTTAGAAAAACACCACTCACGAAGCTGCAAAATAAACCAATGGTGCAAAGTAGGGGATTGCCGATCCCCACACCACCCCCTGCTACATAATCCCGAGTTCGTACGAAAAACCACCGTGGAAAATGTCAACTTGTGACGCCAGGACTCCGGACAGAGAGTACTGTTAAAAATTGCGCCAGTAATATTGAGCGCTCCCAACAAAGAAGAAGTGTCAGTGTTTGCTCTCCTGGACGAAGGATCCACAGTAACACTTGTTGACACTGACACCGCAATACAAGTCGGAGCAAACGGCCCAGTTCACGGACTGCGAATCCACGGTGCCAAAGGAATGTGCACCTCTGACAATCTCTCCCAACGAGTGAGACTAAGAATACGAGGTGCGGGCAACAGTAATACATACCACATCTCTGCCAGCACAATAAGCAACCTCAACCTGCCGGAGCAACAGATCCAAGGAAGGTCTGTCGTCCCGAAGCTGCTAATAGGCCAAGACAACGCTCACCTAATTGTGTCAAGGGAAGTTCGTGAATGCAATGATACTACGCGAATAGCATCACGCACCGCACTAGGATGGATCGTTCATGGGGGAGTCAACCCCAGAGATAATAACACGACTACCACTTTGGCACTACAACCAGAAACGGCCGCAGACATACAATTGAGGGAGCTAGTAAAAACCAACTTCGCCATCGACTCGCTCGGAGTAACATCAGCCACCAGAGTCAATGCAAGCGAACAACAGGCCATTGCACTTATGAATGCAACTACCCGTCCTCTTCCTACAGGGAAGTGGGAAACTGGTCTACTATGGCGCAATCCAGAAGCCTCGCTACCTGACAATCGGCAGTGTGCGCTGAAGCGACTTCTGTCTCTGGAGAAAAAGCTAGCAAAAGACAAAAATCTAGCAGTGGCCTACAATGACAAAATAAGTCAACTTCTCAACAAAGGCTATGCCAAGAAGCTATCAGGCCATGAAGCTTCCACCACCACACCTCGCAAATGGTACCTGCCTCACTTCGCAGTAATCAACCCAAATAAGCCAGGAAAAATCAGAGTGGTATTCGATGCTGCAAGCCGATGCCGAGGAACCTCCCTCAATGATCAGCTGCTTACTGGTCCTGACCTGCTGTCCTCCCTCCTGGGGAATATAATACGCTTCCGGGAAGGAAACATCGCCATTGCTGCAGACATCAAAGAAATGTTCCTGCAAATAAAAATAAGGGGAGAAGACCAGCCGTCCCAGCTTTTCCTGTGGAGGACATCACCCCATCATGAACCAGACACCTATCAAATGTCATCAATGATGTTCGGAGCCACCTGCTCCCCAAGCAGTGCCCAATTCGTCCGAAATAAAGTGGCCGAAACATACGAGCACGAGTACCCGGCCGCCGCAAAAGCCGTACGCACGAAGTTCTACATGGACGACTACCTAGATGCAACAGACACACCCAATGAAGCTGCTACACTCGCCCAAAGTGTAAGTGCCCTCCTCGCGAAAGGAGGGTTCCACTTGACAAATTGGGCGTCTAATAGCCCGGTGGCCCTAGCTGGCGTACCCATAGAAGACCGTGCCAGCTCCGCGATACAGATCAGCAGTGGAGGTTCAGAGACAGAACGAGTGCTTGGTTTGATCTGGGACCCCACCACAGACCGCTTCCTGTACTCATTTCGCGAGGCGATCTCCCCCGACACGGCCACACAACCTACCAAGCGGCAACTATTATCCATAGTAATGAAGATCTTTGACCCAGTCGGCTTCGTTGCCTGCCTTACCATCAGATCTAAGATGCTACTGCAAGCAGTGTGGCGCTCAAGCGTCGGCTGGGACGAACTCATTACCCCCGAACACGCCCAGAGATGGACAGACTGGCTGAGCCTGCTGCATACAAACAGCATCTCAATCCCGAGACGTTGCCTCTCAAACAAACGGAACAACGTAACTCTACACCTCTTCTGCGACGCATTGGAGCAAGCTTGCTGTGCCGTGGCCTACTTCACCGAAGAAATAAATGGATCCTTACGAGTAACATTCCTTGCAAGTAAATGCAAGGTAGCACCACTGAAGCCTCTCTCCATTCCACGCCTCGAGCTTCAAGCCGCCCTCATAGCAGCGAGACTAGCCCAGACGATCCAAAAGGAAAGCAAAGCCCTGATATCCCGCACCTGCTTCTGGACAGACTCCACAACTGTACTATGCTGGTTACGCACCGACCCACGCGCCTACTCAACCTTTGTGGCAAACCGATTGGGCGAAATAGACGAACTAACCAACATACCCGACTGGAAATGGGTACCCACAAAACTCAATCCAGCTGATATAGGAACACGAGACTTAGAGGTGCCAGACCTAACACCAGAAGGAAGGTGGTTTACCGGCCCAGCCTTTCTCACTTCCACGGAGGGTGCATGGCCGAAAGAACGGGCACCCGCCCACAGGCCTGACGACCTAACACTAGAAGTCAAACCTCACTACGTTGGCCTTGTGTCCACCAACGGCGAAGCACTCCCATCAGTAGAGCGGTTCTCCTCATGGCACCGGCTAATCCGCTCCACAGCTTGGATCCTCCGTTTTATCAGACGATGCAAGATGGGGCCCAACAAACCAGTAGAAGGCCCACTACTAGCCGAGGAGATAAAAGCAGCAGAACAAAAATGGATCAAAAGGTCCCAGGAAAACGCTTTCACAACTGATCTACACACCATCCGACAAGGTCAAAAACTACCTACTGGCAGTCGCCTCAACTCGCTGAACCCCTTCTTTGGACCAGACAACCTTCTACGAATGGGGACCCGACTACGAGCCTTGGAAAGAACAAAGAGTGTGGCCCGAACCCCCATAATACTGGACGGCGACGAACCCTACACTCGGCTCCTAATCAGTCACTACCACAAAAAGGCGGATCATCCTAGTACTGAGAAAACAATTGCAGAAATACGCAATCATTTCTTCATAATACGAATACGCACAACAATCAGGAAAATAACGCACGTCTGCCCCACTTGCTTCATACGACGCAGCAAACCGACTCCACCTCTGATGGGCGCATTACCACCACCCCGCCTGATGCATCACGTCCGTCCATTCACACACTGCGGGCTTGACTATTTCGGCCCTATGGCTATCACGGTCGGTAGGCATCGAGAAAAACGATACGGAGCCATCTTCACCTGCCTCTCAACGCGCGCCATTCACCTAGAACTAGCCGCTTCACTGACTGCCGACTCGGCCATCATGGCCCTTCAAAGAATGACCGCCCGCAGAGGACAACCCACAGCCATGTACTCGGATAACGGAACAAATTTTCACGGAGCTGACACCGAGATGAGGGACGCCCTGCTGTCAATAAGTCAAGACGCCAGAATGATTGACGCAATAGCTAACCAGGGCATCGAGTGGCACTTTATACCACCGCTGAGTACCCACATGGGGGGAGCTTGGGAGAGACTAGTACGATCAGTAAAGAAAGCCCTAAGCGCAACACTCAAAGAAAGAGCACCAAAAGAAGAAACTCTACGCACAGCACTTGCAGAAGCCGAGTTTGTGGTAAATAACCGACCACTCACCCATATTTCAGTCGACCCACGTGATGAAGAACCTCTAACACCCAACCACTTTTTGCTGGGATCGGCCGGGAAGCGCCCCCAATTATCCTTCTACGACAAAAAAGAAGAGGAAGTATGCCTACGCCGCCAGTGGCGCATCGGACAACAACTTGCAGACACCTTCTGGAGGCGATGGCTGCGTGAATACCTACCTACCATGGCTGCCCGACAAAAATGGCACCATCCAACTACACCAATTAGGAAGGATGACCTAGTGATCATCATGGACCCAGCACTGCCTCGAAACAGTTGGCCACGTGGCCGTATCCTCGAAGCAACACCTGCAGCTGATGGACAAGTCAGAACTGCTCGGATCCAAACCAGTACTGGGATATACGTAAGGCCGGCAGTCAAAATCGCCGTCATCCTGCCTGCCACACCAACAACTAACGAAACTGTACCAGTTGCGAAGACACCCGATTCAGAACTCAGACATCGGAAAAGGACACGCCCGACGAAGTAGCTGAGCACAGTCGAGACTGCACTGGGGGGAGTGTATCGAACGTGTCGACGAAAGCGTATGACAACCCTGAGAATTCAAGAATGGAATTTACGCTCCCACATAATACCGTGCCGCTGCGCGTTACCCCTTCCAATAACCTACGAAACAAAGGGAGTGCTCTCATTGGCCAACGAAACACTGTGCATTTGGAATGATGTCTACAATGCTATTACATTCTACAATTAACTTATCAATTGAAAACATAAACGCAATTGATAATAAATACATGCTGCAGCATCATTGGACTCGAAAACACATCTGAATAACCACGTAATACTTCCACCAGGGACCCCAGACAGCAATGATCAAAATCAAGGAAATGATTGAGTATTTACGTTATCCCCACCCTGCTACCAGACGCGGCGCCATTGGTCAATGCTGAACAAAGGAAATGTTTGAATCGTAAATATTTACGACAGCCAATTTACATTCCGAAAAACTCGGAGCTAAATTTCGGGAAATCGGGAATAATTTGAATCAAGAAATATATATCATCACCTAAAAATAGGTATATACTACAATAACACCTCAAAAACTGTCGTCTACCAGTGATTATTGCACTTTAAGAAAATATTTACTTCTAGATATTGTATCTTGTATCACATTTGTAAACTTGTACCTTTTCTTGTTGAAACAATAAAAATTATGTGAGACTTCGGTTTATTGGAACAGGACTGTCTTGGCAAAGGTTATCACACAGATTTTTAACACATCTGCTCGAAAATCATAGCGATTGGGAAAAATACGTAAACGCAAGCACCCTTCAGAAACAGGGAGGTTCTGTGTTCCAAAAGTCCAACCCGGATTTGCCCTATAAAACAAACGGCAAACCGGTAGGAAATCAGTTCAAAAACTACCAGCCAAGAAGTCACAAGTCTCCAAGAAACTGAAGTCTCCAAGTTCTAACCTACTTTAAAAGTGTTTTTTAATCAGTTTAAATTCTGTTCTACCTTTCTCCCAGTATCCCATTATCCTGACCCCAACAGTCTCCAAAAGTCTGCAAGTCTTTTAAGTGTTTTTACAACAGTTATAGAGTCAGTTTTTGCTAATTTAATTTAGAATCATTAAATCCAGAAGTTAAGGACATTGGCGTGCCAAGTTGTGTCCAGCTCCCTATTTTTGCAATTTGTGTACAAAACGTCTAGTACAATATATTTTTGCAAAATATACAGTATTTATATAAACTTGGACAACATTGAAAAAAAAAATCAAATTTAACTTTTAATATGGAATCCGTTATTTCCTATGCGTAACTATAATTATTTATTTATTGACGCTCTTTTTAGGAAACTTTACATAAGAATAGTTTATAATTATTATACTCGTATGTATATAATTTGATTATTGTTGTGCAGTCATAATATAACTTTTTTATATAACTGAACTGCCTCATCAACATTATTTGTAATAATTACATATCTACATAATTATTATTACCCTCCATTAGTATTCTGGGCAATGAGGAATATTATTTTATTATTATGATAGTTAGTCCCAGAATATCTGCTCCGAAAAAAACCCGACTTCTAGTAATCTAGAATTGATGGAAACTTATAAGGGATACATAAAAGTAACGAAAATGGGTGCATAAAAATGGTAAGAATGAGGACAAACTTTGGCGAAAATGCCCAAATACTCCTTTCAAGATCACCTGAGTGAAACACCACCATTTAGTAGCAAAATATGGCTTTAGCTAGACTAGTGAGCAATCCAGGTAGCTAGATACTTTGTCTTCTTCGCCACCCTAATTGTGATCAGCCTTACAACTTTTCCCTGTTATGAGAATGATAAAGTTCATTTGCAGGCTCCGGGTGGTTGGAACGAAGTACGTTATATATTTTTTTTCATAAAACACCACTAGTTGTCAATGACTGAGAATCCCCCTTTTATAAAAACCTATTAATAAGTTGACTAGCATTGAAGAAATGCGGATTAAATTACTGCAATAAAAAATTTGGAAAGAGTACGCATAAAATATATTTTCAATACAGCCCTGGTGATATTCCCATTAGAATTATATAGTTGCATTGCTTGAAATGGCCTAAGAAATTTTGATTTTAGTTCTGAATAGCCTGGCAACTGTCTAATGTAGGTTGTCTGCTGTGATGCCAACTGAAATCGTAGATATGAAAATAGAGATGAAAATAGCGATCGCGTAAAGCGAAAAACTTTGGTCTCTATAAGGTAATTGGACTGAAAAAAGAGATGGTGTAAAACCTACATATTACCTTTCTCGTTCCCTTCACCAAGAGAAACTCATTCCTAGAGTGACAAAAATATTATCCAATATAAAAGTGTTCCCACTGGTTTCAATCAGTTCAAACTCTTTTGTAGTCATTACACGTAGTAAAATATTTTGTTGATTGTGCATGTGTAAAATATTTATTAACCCGCCCTTAACCCTTCAAAACAAAAAAATAAATAAACAATAGGTAGATCCCATTGAAGGTATAAAGATACTCGTTAAAAACATTGGTTAAAAACAGATTAGATACCTACCTAAATCAATATATATATATATATATATATATTTATATATATATATATATATATATATATATATATATATATATATATATATATATATATATCCTGCTACATTTGTTGCGTCCACCCCCTAGAATCTCCATAGCATTGCTGCGTCCACCGACTTACGGCGTCCGATATACGGACGCAACAATATTTTGACTTCAAAATTGGCCAGATTGATGCTTACCCCATATAGAATCGATTGGCAAAAATTGTCATGGAAGCAAAAAATCTATCAGAATGTCTGGAAGCGAATATTGAACGTTTGACGATTTGCCGCCAGGTTCGCTACACGAAGTATATTTCGATCAGTGTATATTTTTATACATAATGGCGGTCCTTCTGCGTCCCCGCAGAAATATATATATTTTTAAGACATAACGACGGTCGTGCTGCGTCTTCACAGTTGGTCCTTCTTGCGTCCACGCTATTATCACGCAGCAATATTATTTTTAAGACATAACGACGGTCGTTCTGCGTCTACACAGTTGGTTCTTCTTGCGTCCACGCAGCAATATTATTTTTAAGACATTACAACCGTCGTGTTGCGTCTACACAGTTGATCCTTCTTGCGTCCACACTATTATCACGCTACTATCACGCTATCATCACGCTATTATCACGCTATTATCACGCAGCAATATTATTTTTAAGACATAACGACGGTCGTTCTGCATCTACACAGTTGGTCCTTTTTACGTCCACGCAGCAATATTATTTTAAAGACATAACGACGGTCGTTCTGCATCTACACAATTGGTCCTTCTTGCGTCCGTGCAGCAATATTATTTTTAAGACATGACGATGGTATGCGTCTACACATTCATATTACTTTTAGTGCATAACAACGGCAGTATTGCGTCTTCGTGGCCATTCACGAGTAGATAGTAAATATTGTTATGTATTGTTTGAGCTCTTGGTAAAGTGAATTTCTAGATTTGGCAACAGTGGGTTTATTTACAACGATGCCGCGTGCCACTTACAACTAAGAAGCGACCCGCGGGTGGATATTCTTATAAGATTTTTTCTACAGTGGACGGTGAAATGATGTTCTGGCCTAAAAATGTCCAACCACACACTACGAGGGCGCAAAGCGGTGTGTTATGAAACGATACATTTTGAGTAAGGGCATCGCTGTAAAAAAAAACTGTTGCAGGCCTGCGCCCAGTAGGTACTTTTTGTATACAAATGATTTATTTCGACTCTAACTACTATCAAAATACAGTTCGTTAGCATACATCGACATATTATCATTACTATTATTACCGGAAGATTATTATTACGTGTTATTCGTCTTCAACAATAATTACTTATACACATATAAGATATCCAAACTACACATATCGCACGGAAAAAAAATTCAGCATGGGAGTGTTTGATATCTGTACCTATCAGAAGATTAAGTAAGTTAGCAATATTCAAAAGACGTAAAATTTAAAAAGAGCGGAAGGATAAGAAACTACATAAATATCTGTTTATAACATACAATGTATATGCATTCGGACGCCAAAATAATATATTCGGTACGGACGCGAAAACTTCATTAAAACAGTTAACAATATACAGAAGACGTAAAAATTATATTAGAGTGAAAGGACGTGAAACCTATATTAGAAGAAACCTACAATATATAAAAAATATACACCCGGACGTGAGTATGTACGTGACGCAAGAAATTTATGAAAGTATACTAAATATCAATTCTTGTATTTTTTACAATATTAAAAAAGTATGATATCAGCGATTAGTATGAGCAGTACATAACGCAATATTCACAAAAAAAATCTGAAAAAAAGAACTAGAACTGATGGACGCCCAAAGACGGATTTACGTACGGACGCAATAAGTGTAGTGGGACCTATATATATATATATATATATATATATATATAAAAAAAAATATATATATATATATATTTTTTTTTTTAATTAAAATTCCGTTTAAGGTTGTCAAATCGTTCGTCAATGATTTTTTTACAAATATTTTAATTTCAATGTACGAATTGAGTACCTACTTAGGGTGTAGGTACTTGATGATATTTATTTAAGTTGGTCTCGAACCTGTGGGGAGATTGGTCATTAATATTTTATCGTCTTCCATAAAATAGTTAGTACGACATTAATAATTGTCGGGGAAATAATAATTTAAAGTGCAATTAAATATTATAAAGCTCGTCTCACCGCAAATTGACAGATGAATGTTCCTAGTTACTAGCATATTACAAAACGTTTACGTCGAGAATGGTGAAGGATAAGATGTGAATTATGTCTGGTGAGGAGAATTCTTATCAAGGGTTTCGATTGTTTCGAATAATATTTACAATTCTAGAAATTATAAAAAATACGTATGTCAATCGAATGTCTTTTGGTAAAACCCTTCAACCCACATTTTTGGGATTGATACTTTTCAGTGGTTTCATGTAAAAGTCTTCGAGCTACATACATCACGGTATAATAATTTTTGCTGGTGAATGCATTTTTAATATTAAAAATTAAATTTGAGTAAATTTTTTTATGCTTATTTCGATGAAACCGCAGATGAAATTACTCAACCCTCAAATCTTTAAAGTAATAAATAGAATTGCAATATCTAACATCAAAATATTTTTTTTAAATAACCGCTTTCGTATAAACTTAAAGATTTTTAATTAGTTTTACGAATTTGTAAATATTCGTTTTTATCGTCTACCGTAAAGTTTTCATTTTGTGGCATGCAGGATTTTACCAAACGACGGTGGATATTTTATCTAATAATGAAATTATTTAAGGTTCAGTAATGGTGATTGTTAAATTCAATAATTAGTATTTTTAAGGAAAACCTTTGCGGTTCAAATTAATACGAATCAAAATAACACGAATCAAAACCGCAACCCATCAATAAACAAAAAAGGCGTAAACCATTGAGACTCGTACAATAAAATAAATTTGCAAACATAATAATAAATCATTGAAGAAGATAACACTAATAAACTAAACGGAAATATGAAAGAGAACAAGACGAAGAAAAATAAAAAGATAACGGTCGCAACTGGAAGACGAACCCAGAACCGGTCGTCTTTTCCCTTTTAATATTTTCATCTTTGTGGGTCTTGTGATCTTTTATATTTTCGTTTAGATCATTAGTGTAAACTTCTTCTTCAATGATATTACATTGATGGGAATAATCTTGTAAAATTTTAAAAAGAGAGTTGTTCTAATAAATATTGAATAATAATAAATCTTTATTGATAGCCAACGCCATGAAAGCGAAGAAAATTAAAATCCTTACCCTCTGTAGTAACGTCAGTCCGCTAATGGTTCATAAACTTATATATTTTTTAAAACCAGTTTGAGAGGGCCTGATTTAGTTCACAAAGTTCACATGAAGTTTTTTTTATGACAACGTATTAAGGCTCCGCAACCGGGCTCAGAGGAGAGCGCTAACATTTACAGCGCCAAAATCGATGCGAAAATGTTTAATAAAACACGACTCGTTTAAAATAGAGCAAAAATCTCTTGGGGAGCATCTTAAGTATCATTTAAAGCAACATTGTGAGTTTTTTAACAAATATAATTTTTAAGATAATAGAAACAGACTTGTTTTTAATAATTTTTGGAACATACTTTGCGATTTTTTTCTATCGAGGGAATTTCGTATAATTTACGTTTCGGCTTGGGCAGCATCTAGAATCTAGACAATATCATTAAAAATAACATATATTTTTTTAAGAGCTTAAAAAATTAAAAAATGTTTAAGGGAGATATGTAAGAAATCGGTAGAAATTCGAGTTGCGGCCCCTTAAGGAGAAAAAAGGAAACCTAACCTGGCCCCAGTCAGAAGTAACTAATATTTCTTTCACAATTTTACCATTTTATTTCTGAATCGTTATCAGGCCATTACATTCACTAGGTAGTAATGCTATTACAGAAAATCCCTTACATTTCATATTCATTACAATGTAAGGAAAATGTCGCAAGTAACCGTTTACGAAAATACAAAAGAACAATAAACTATTCAATTTCCAGAGGAAACGTCGTATTTGTCAAAACCTCCGGAATCTCGAAACACTTTTTTAAAGTCAATTGGATTTCCATTGTTTCCGATATGCCGAATCCCTATCTGGCCGTGTTACATTTTTTAATTAAAAAAAATAATGAAAAATGAACAGGATTTATGAGAACCTCAAAGCCACTAGAGTCGGATTTGAGTAATTACCGTCGAAGCGTTAAACCGGTCAGGCGATACAAATATGCGATTCCGATTTTTCCAGATTTAACGGCTTTAATTCCGCGGGAAATGAGAGCCACTTCGGGTAAACCCAATTTTCCAACAAGGCACGAATATTTTGATTTAGTGCCTTGTTGAACTCATGTTTATTGCAAATTTGAATGTTTGTTTCGCAGTGGAAAAACATAAATATATTGGAAACCACGTAAGTACTTTCTTAGCTTAGGTAACTTGGTAAGTAAATCATAATTGGCACAAAATACCAATATTAGATTTATTTCATGCGTTTTGGCTAGTACCCGCTTAAAAAGAAGAAGAATGAGAGATATGTAAGAACGAATGTTAGAGGGAGCGCACTAATATTAAAAATCATAATATTTAAGCGAAAATGATTTTTTTCAAATATACAATTTGTGAAATAACTGAAAAAAACGTGTTTATAATAATTTTCGGTGCATACTTTGCGATGTTTTTCTGTCAAGGGAATTTCATATAATTTGCATTTCAGCGTGGGGAATGTCTAGATAATATCTTATATTTTTAAGAGCTGTAAAACGTAAAGTGTTTAAGGTACATATGTAAAAAATCGGTAGAAATGGGGTATGCCGCGGCTTAAGATAAAACATATTGTTTGTTTGTATAATTTTATGAATAAATAGTTTTGATCGTATAAAAACTCAATTCTTCCAAGAAAGGAAAGCAAATACAATATTGGATTGAATCACCGGTACAATACTGTATGTGTATCAGGGGCGTGTTCTTCAGTTTTTGATCAGGGTAGGCAGTAAGAAAATACAGCAAGTTTCATAGATTAAAATTTCCATATTCTATCAGATAATTTCAGAATTAAAGTATGACAAACGTTTTTGAACCGACAATTAGCATCTATGAAAGAAAACTATTTGATAGAAGTAAATAACAACAGATGTTTTTGTCGTCACTGATTGCCATTTGCTAATTTTGTTCTAGAAAGCACTGCTTAATACTAACAAAAAAAACCTCATAGAAGCAAATTCAAAACGACAGTCCTACTCAATGCTTTGTGCATTTCGTAAACATTGAATTTATGTCTTGTATGAAGTTAGCTCTAGTCAGAAATAATTCCTGCTTAGACCGCATTTTAGTGAGGCAGTTGGAGGGCGCGCGTGTAGTTTCTAGTTACAGTTTATGCCGCGTTTGTAGTATGCCGTTTGATGTGTCGCTCGCGTAGTTTTCGGTTGCTCAGCTTTTTCGCGCTTATTTTTGAAAGTGTGTATTTATTTTTAGCAATAATTTTATAAATTATAATATTATTTACATGCTTATACTTTACAAAAACGGCAGGGTAGGCAGTGCTTATGTGCCTATATGGAGTGCACGCCCCTGATGTGTATGTCTTTCTTCAAAGAATTGAGGTTTTACCCGAATAAAACTATTTATACATATTGCGTATTTACGCCAACAAAAAAATAATCTTAATATTTTACAGCATAACTTGCAAAAAGGATTTTTTCCTAAAACATTTAAATTATCGCTATCCGACCCAGACAAATCTCACATCATTAACCCGGGCTCCACTGATAAGTCACCAAACGTAGCAAACCACTTGGGGTGACCTTTGGCAGAGATGTTGGTTATCCAATAAATAGATCCCGTGGCGGCGGTACCCAAACCCGCCTCCCAAGTTGTGAAGGTAAAAAACGATTGGCAAAATCAATGGACCGCAATTTCCGTGTGCACAGGACTGCACAGTGTACACACCACTAAGAATCCGTATAAATTAAGTATGCGGAAATCGCTACTCGCAAAAAAAACCTTTTGCGAGTAGAGGATAAAATGACTGAACCCTTCCTTGAAGGTGTCTAACGCGCAACTTCAGATTAAAACTCAATTTCAATTTCTTCGAATACAGCAAACTTATAAACGCTTAGATTATTGTTTAAAAAACCTTTCTCACTTCTTATTGTTAATTTTTTAAATTAATTTTATGTGAATTTTCCGCCTGATATGCTATGTTTGTTTTGTATTTATAAAATTAACCTACCGTTCTTATGTATAAGTTATAATATTATAGGATATTGTATCGAATTCGTCCAAAACCTTAGCTGAACAAAATATTTCAAAAAGTTTTGACAGATTTTGTAACAGTGTGGATTTGTAGAGAACAAAGTACCTACCTACATATCAAAAGACAGAAAAACGGTTTGAATTACTTGTGTGACTGCCATTATATCTGAAAGATATTTTTTTTTAATTAAAAAAAAACCTACCTAACAAAAACTAAAATACCTGAAAGTGTATCGGAGTAATCCACTTACTCCTTTTTAAAACAAAAACGAAATCGAATTTATCGTTCACATTATTTTACACTCCGCTTTTTGCCTGTTTTGGTGTGTTCCATGTAAATGTACTGAAAAACAAAGGATTTAGTTTTGACAGATGGATTATTGAAAGGACGATATATAGTTGAAGTGGGAAACAAAAGGATTTGAGATTGGTGGAAGGCTAGGGTAATGGGTTGTGAATTGTGAACACGATGTAATAGGTGTCATTTAAGAATAAGAAAACAGGAGACAAAGAAAATTAATGGTCTTAGTTATGTAAAGTTTTGCAAACACGCTACAATATCTATTACGTATATTAAGATAAAATGATGTGGATTTGCATCGTTCTAAGTAATCCAATATGTTAGGGGGCATACATTAATTACGTGAGCAGTTTTTCTTCCAATCTACACCCCCCCCCCCCCCCCCCCCTTGGTGAGATAAATTTGGGACACTTCGTAATTCTTTTTAAGTAGACGTGAGATTTTTGCTGGACCCCCCCTCTCTATTTGAGCTAACGTAATTAATGTATGCCCCCTTAACTCCCGAAAAGCACTCAAGGGCCAACTTCCAGCCACTCAAAGAGTTTATAATAAGAATAATTTATATTTTGGCAGAAATAAGAGGCAATCAATTAATATTTGAGATAACTTTTCGCTAACTCGTGACATCTTTTCCGAAATATGTCACTTCCAGGCATTGTACGAAAACCGAAAATATAACCCCAAAGGTGTGCCTGAAAGAGCCCCGAGATTGTTATAATGAATAATTGACTACTGGTCGTTTAGTAACAAAAGGGGTACCTTAACCTCGTGATTTATGCGTTCCGGGAGCTGCTACCTCGAAATACTTCACGGCAATTGCGCGTTCGGTATGTCTTAATCTCTCAATCAACACACATTTACTTGTATTTTTCGCAAAAACGACCACAAAAGATGCGTAAATCAAATCATTATAACTTATATCCTTCTATTTAACTTCACGATGATTACGCACGGAAATTTATATGGAAATTTTCTTAGTGTTTCGTGTCGGATCGAGGTACAGCTTATACAAAACGGATAGTATTTCAGTTAAGTACTTGTAAATCGGTTAACATTTCCTGTCTTCGATGAAAAATTAGTACTATGTCTGTCGGCATAATGTTTGGCGTTTATGGTAATGATGCCATGCTAAAAAGCATACAGCGAATCAACACACACAACGCAGCACAGCATAATACATCACAAGGCATGTTTCCAGCAACGCGCCAAGGGACTCTCAAGGCTTACTTTCGCCTTATTTGCAAACACGAAAACATACCATTACTAAATTGAGATCACTGAATGATGATTATCAACGAAATGTATTATTTGTAAACATGATGTCTTGATTCAGGTATATTTTGGGACCAATATGCTTTGATATTTTTTGTAAATACTTCGAATGAGAAGTACTGAACAATTATTTTCTTAAATTTATTGATATATTTTTTTTTAAACTGAAGAAGAAGATGATACTAATAAAACTACATAAAAACATGAAATAGAACAAGACACAGGAAATAAAAAAAGGTAACGGTCCCAAGCAATCGAACCCTGGTTCTCTGTTCCACCGGAACAACCTCCCTAAATTAGTAGGATAATTTTGTTGATTCCGCGATTGAAATATGAGATCGACGTAAATGATGTAAAAACCAGGTCACAATGGTAGAGTGGTTAGAGGCGTTGTCCCGGTAAGACAGGGTATCGGGAATCGAATCCAGGAAAAACCCTGGACGGCCGTTACCTTTTTTTATATTCTGTGTTTTGTTCCGTTTAATGTTTTTTTTTTTGATTTATTGCTATTCTTTCTTCTTCTTCAAAATTTTTTTTTTAAATTTAATTCCGATAGAACTATAAAAAATCTCCAACATTGAGGGTTCCCATCTGAGTCAAGTTGAAAAATTAATATGCAGTCAGTAGCGATGCCAATAGAAAAAAGCCTCACTACTAACACTACATTGCCCTGCTCATATTTGAAGTGGTAGAGCTACCAGCAACTTTTTCTAGCTAATCCTAAATGCTGTGGCAACAATGACAAACATTGCAATTATGAGAATAACTCTCGCTGATGCTTTTAAACTCCTCACACGAAAAGAGAATGGTTTGCTGATGTTAGAAGTAAAATAAGGGTCAGTATGTTTTCAACAAGATCCAGGGTTTTTTTCTGACCTTATCACCATAATATTTCTATGGACATCGGGAATCGCTTTTGAAAGTTTAAAGTTCAACGGTTGATAGGAAATTTAAATATATGTATTTTGGAGTTCCGCAAATTAAAAGAAAAAACATAAATTAGTGCCTTTAAAGTACCATTTCCTCTCATGATGGACACTATAATGCTGTCCTAAACATTGGCTAAAGAAGCAGGTAGCGCATAAAAATCAAAAATAAATCACCATAAAAGTACCATTTTCATATAATAAATAGTCAACAAACTTGGTCACTAAATTGCGCTAGATAAATGTTACATATTTAGTTATTTCTGATTTTAGTTTTTGTTTAACGAGTAGGTACATTAGTTGTCTTTGTTTGTTGTTAGTGTAACGAATATGGCTATGTAAGTTGATGAATTGTAAGATAGAGAAGTTTTTACTAAAATACCCGTTAACAATATTAATTTATTATGACACGTCGGTTGTTTCATCGGTCGAAATCAATGAAAAACTCTTTGTTTTGTAAGCTTTTATTAGACAAAAAAACTCTACAAATAAAACCATAAAAAAAATTTGCAAAGATAATCCTCAAACGTTAAAAGATTTAAAAAGTTGGGACAATGAATTAATGAGCTCGATATTCTGGGTGTGAATTATAACATTACTAACTAGTCAACTAGCGGCTACCCGTGAAAAATCACTAGAAATATTTATGCCGAAAGAAATGTTATGGGCTTTGTATTTTATAGGTTGAACTGAGCAAATATTTGAAGATTCCGTGATCGTAGTATCAACTTTTGACATTTATTTTTCACGTGTTTTTTTAAATGGCATAATAGCTCCAAATTATACAACAATGTTGATAAGATTATGTCAGTTTCACAACCGCGGTAACTTCAAATCGAAACCAAACTAAAACGGGTTGGCAACTTAAAAAAGACTCTCACACGGCGCAACTCACCTTTACGATTTCAATAATTATACCATCCTGTTTAACGAAACTTTATCAATTATTATCAATTAATTCAATTAAATATTATTGATTGATAATAATCAATCAAATATGATCAATTATCAACCTTAATATATAACAATAATTTATCAACCTCCTGAACAAAATCGATATTTTCCTGCTCTGACATATCGTAAATTACTCAAAAAAGGCGCAACCATGGTAACCTCAGCAACCTGTCAACTTCGCAACTGAAACGCGCCGGCCGCGGCGACTAGCGCGGCGATTAGCGAGTGACTGGTTGCGTGGCCCTTGAAAACTGGTCTTTGAGAAGTTGGCTGTGTGAGAAACCGCCAATGAAATTCGCTAGTTGCTTTCCTGTGGAACTCCTGAGCCCATTGAGTTGCCAAATGTTTTTTTTCAGTTGCCCCGTGAGCGGATGGGCTCACAGTGCATATTTCGGATAGTGAAGGTTAGAAACTAACACAATTAATATTAATATAATGAAAATGTATTCTACAAATTCAAATATCTTACAAAAAACATAATTGGTACATATCACTTATGTCGATGTCATAATTCATAATACATGGTATCATTGCATGAAATAAAGAGATGACTTAGGAAGGTTCACTTAACCCCTGTTCTGTTGGTTGTAAATCAATATTGTGGCGCTGACTTTAACATGTTCTCATATAAATAATGTTACGTTTGCATAATGAGGCAATTCATCGAAGTCATCAATCGTCCAAGTATTAATAAATCATTCAGGGTGATTCAGAGTCACGGCTGAGCTCAAAGGGTTAATTATACACTTGTGGAGCCATTTAGAGCCAATAAAATGTCATGTCAAAAGCCAAATTTATTGATTTTTTTATAATAATTTATCGGTTCCCTTTGACATACAATATTTGTTGGCCTTAGGAATTAAGCCTCGTATTGGTAAAAATAAACATAACGTAGAAAGGTATGTTTATATCCAGGCATCAAACTTAAACCCATGACAATCGATTCAATGGTCAAAACCAGTCCTGGGAAGACCCAAAACATATAAAGCATACCAAATTACGGAGGCAATTGAAATTCGTAAAAATACTAAGCTACACCAAAACTAAACGCAGAAAACCAGTTTAAATTATGCTGTAATACCAAATCGTATAGGATTATAGCTGGGATTGTAGATTGTAACTTTAACCGTATTACAATCTAGCAACTAGGTAGTAACACGGTTACAGGATGTATTATACCTACGGTGTATATTACACTGCTACGGTATCGCTTCCACATAGATAAGCACTAAACATTATCAATTATATATCTGCCCTGATGATGGACGCTGTAATGCTGTCCAAAACGCCTGTGCTAGATTTTTGTAACCATTGCTTTCGTTTTATGAAATAAAGTATTTAATTTTATTTGACTGTTTAGTTGAAATGGCTATAGGAATATGATATCTTTTTCATTTTAATAAAAATGTTCATAATCATTTTTATACGTGAAAGGGAAGATTTCTATGCTTTGATATCTGCCTGGGCTTAGTTTCTAGTATTTTAGAATATTTTCTGCTTTAAAAAAATAATGTAGGCAGTTAAAAATATTGCGAAGTATAGAATTTACGGCAATTTCAGAAGGTCTCATAAAAGTGCAGATGTATGTTTTGTTTAGAGATTCCAAATATACCGTATCGGATTAAGGACAAGTAATCCAAATTGCTTCCGAATTCCAATAAAAGAAAAGCAATTAAAATGGACAAATGAAAATCCAAAAATAGTTCTGCCGTATGATTGCAATAAATGATAATATGAGTAGGCCACTTGCATGGATTTCATAACGACTGGATAGATTTTTTTCAAGTTTACGAAAATGTTAATAAATTTTTTTAGAATTGTACCTTTTTTTTCAAAATAAATAAATCCATTATTTAAGATCGTGACGTCACTACATTAAAATGTCCCTTCTCCGATAATGTTCTATTATTTTTTGTAAAATTCCACACTGATGTATTTTTATTTATAGGGTAAAACTTTGATTTCAGGCGAATTTTTGAATTTGATATTTAACATTCACTAGATTTATTGTTTGTTCTCTGTGAACTTATCATTTGGTTTGTCGTTTTGACAGATGATACGAAGAGAACCCCGTACATTTTATGCTTTCTATACATGTTTTAGAAGTGTGATGATAATGGTGCTGATTTAAACAAAATCAAATTTTATATAATATTTATTGGTGCTTCAGATTTTATGTCCGGGTTAAATCTTCCCCACAGGAAAAACTAAACCCTTCCACACACTTTTCCACAAATGATTATCTAGTCAATACACGCCAAGTAAATGCACTAATAAGTATAATAAATACAAAACAATACAAGAACAATATGTCAATCTACCAGAGACCAAATGGGAAAATAATTCACCGACTCCAGATATTTTCATATCAGAAGATTCGGCTCGGTAGAACTCCTAACTGGACCGATAAATCCTACTGATCCCTCAATATAAATATTTAAAAAATCTAATTATTTTAATTTACAAGTACAAGTACATTACATTGGATTTAGTCATATATATACGTTTAACATTATAATGATTAGATGATCGATAAGATGGATCAAGGAAAAAAATATTTATTAGATGTAATATTTTTGGTATGCCTCGTTATTCTCCTGTGCCATTCATGTGGGAAATGTTCTTTTTTTTTAAATGACTTTCGGCTATGTAATTATCGTTTTTTCGCACTCATAAAGTTATGTCGTCTTTCCGGTTTATAAAAAATGGTCTGATTTTTCGGATTGGAATTTTCAAAAAATCGCCAGGTTTTCAAAAATACGATTAAAAATACGGAATGTCTTAGAATATTTTCCTAAACCAGAATTATTTTTTTTTTGCACTAATACCAAAGTACGCCAGTGAATAATTTCATTGATAATTATAGTACCTAGAATAAACAAATTATTCATGTTCAATGTTCAGCAATAAAAGATTCAACCAAATATGGTTTAAAATCATGAATTTATGTGCATAAAACAATATGTATTTGAATTGAAATCTATAGAAAAAATGTAAAAAAACACTTATGCTGAAAAAAAAAACGTTTGTAAAAAAGCCAAAACCAACACAACATCCAGAAGTGTCGAAAGTTCCTATTTGATTATAAAATATTTATTTTTTAGAAACTGGCGATTGAGAGTCGTTGCTTGGAATCAAACTCAAACTTTCAAACTTTCTTGGAATCAAACTTTCAAAAAGAAATTAAAAGTATGGTAATTGTAATTAGTAATTACATTCATCATTCACCATATCCGCTATTCACATAAAAATATGAGAATAGAGAAGTGCAGTCCATTTTTTTTATTTTTTTTATGAAAAATGACCTTCTAACATAAATTACTGCATATTTTTTTTTTTTTAGAGTTAGTTTTAATAGTTAAAATAATTTTCAAAGTTTTAATTTTTGGAGATCCCTCGAAAACACCCATATCTATGGTGAATTTTGTGACGTCATCTACTAAAATAACGATTCATATATTTTAGATTTTTATGTTGGTTTTCTTGAATCTCACATAGATTTGCGCAGGCGCGCGGCCATCTTGTTTATTATAACGCGTTGATTGGCTAATGGCTTATTTATTGCAAATGGCGAAATCAAATTCTTTGCAAAACAATGAATGACGTTGTTGAATTTAACTTGCAGTTTTATGTTTTTGATGATAATTTTCGTTTAAATGATTAATTCACTGTGATATTAGTGTAATTCAGCATAAGTACTAATGCTGCCTGTACTTTTTTTCAGTTTTAGTCCTTAAATAATGTTTTTTTGGTGATTTAGTTTCGTTCGGTTTTTAGGTTACTGACATTACATAATCAAAGGTTACTTCTCTATAATTTTTATGACTTTTCCGCGAACTTTGAATTTAATAAAACTTCCATAAAAGTAATATTATTTGATAATGTAAAAGCCTTATGCATGTGTAAATAAATACAAATTCGAGAAATCAACGCATTAATTGCGTAAAACCGAGTCCAAGATGTCGGATTTTTTCAGTTATTTTTTCGGAATTATTATAATATTTTTTTATCCTTTTTAATTGTATGAACGAGATAAAAAGTGAAGTGACAGTTTTATTCCAAATTCATAAAGTAAGAGGACTGTATTTTTTAAATTTTGAATTTTTCCAATTTTTTCGACCATTTAAAAGAATATGTTTACAGTCTGCTGTTTTTTTTTAAATTTTTTCATTTTGAAACTTAAAATACTGCATTTTTCAAACACAATCGTATATGTCAGATACAAAAATCTAAAAGGCAATAATTCTATTAACTTTCTATAAAGGTATATGCTTTTACGACATCTTCAAAAATAAGAAATATATAGAACATTCGCTTGTGTCATACCTAAATTCCCATATAAATGACGTATGGCATAAATAAACCAGTCATTACGGTGATTACTATCGTGACGTCACCACAGAGCATTACACAGCATACCAACCTGACGCTGTGTTTTAACGAGAATATTAAAAATGCACTTTTTAATATTTTTTTAAAAACTGTACGTTTAATATTATTAAATAAAAGTTATATATTCAGAATCAGCGTTTATTGTTCTATATGAACATATTTTTTTAAAGCCATAATATTTTTCACTGGAGTTCCTTATTGTAGATATTGATCACATCCGCCCTTAACAAAATTTTCACGAATTTTTCACGAATTCGAAGAATTTTCAATTATTGATACTTTTTTATATCAAAGCGATGTTTGCTTTTTTTACGTTAGCTCCAAACAGGAAAATAATTTCCCTCAGAGCCTATGTCATCAGGAATGCTGGGTGGAGGGTCTTTTTAGAAAAGGAAGTAGAAGAAGGTCTGAGAAGGAAAAAGGTATAAGGGTGGATAGGAATCTGGGAATCAGTGTGTCCAGGAGTGACGGACGTATGAATCCAACTCTCCCACTGCGGTGCAAAGCGATGTTCCGAGAGAGTCCTGCTGGAGAGAGCAAAAGGTCTCCCTCAGCCAGACTCTCCCGATCTGCCATGCAGTTGGTGGGCAGACGCATCCGCCTCTAAGACCCGGACAAACCTTATTCCGTATGCTTTATACAAACATTAAAAATGGTAGATATAACTGATCAATTGGACAATTTGTCCATAATTCCACGTACAGAGACAAACAGTCCTCTCAAAGTTCAAAAAATTTTAACTCAACCTGCCCTAAAAATGTTCACAATGAATGTCAGAAGCATAAACCGTAATTTCAACGAACTATTGTTAGTTCTCACAGATCTGAATTCAGACTTTGACATAATCATTTTAACTGAATGCTGGATCAATGAATACTACATTCCAAAAAACATAACAAACTACACCCACTACAAGAAGTGGGTGTAGTTTGCACTGCACTACCACAGAATAACCTAACGCAGAACGAGGGAGTTATCGTATTCATCAAAAATCATATATCTCACTCAGTGAACGAAATCATAATCAACGACTCTAATTGTCTCAAAATTGAAATAGAAAACCATGTAACCATATTTTCTATATATCGATCACCAAGCACATCTAACATAACCCCATTTCTAAATTCACTTAATCAATCTCTATCATGTGTGAAAAATTGTGATAATATCCTTATTATCGGTGATCTCAATATAAATATAATTAATTCCACACATCCTCAAGTCAATGAATATATAAACCTACTAACACTACAAGGTTTCGTCCCAGCCATTAAAGCACCCACCAGGATATCTGGCTCGTCTGTGAGTTGTATTGATCATGTATTTTCAAAATGTAAATTAAAAACCAGATCTCTTTTATACCAATGCACTGTCACAGACCACTACGCTACCATAACATCTCTGTCTCATAAAATACATAAACCACCGCAACACGTAATCACACAAAAGAAAATATCTTACAATACACTTTTTGACTTGGTCTCTCAAGATAATTGGTTAAATGTACACAAAAAAATTGATCCCAGTCTGGCCTGCAAATCTCTTGTTGACACACTACATATCCATCTAACCAACGCTAAATCAGACACAACTCACAAAACTAAACACCATGATACTAAACTTAAGCCTTGAATAACTGTTGGTATCCTACACTCTATTCGTAAGCGCGATAAACTTCACGCACTCTGTAAAAAAAAATCACAACGACCATGAATCTCACCTATTTTACAAGAAATACAGAAATGTGTGCAAAAAAATTACTTTAAAGACCATAGAAGATTACTATAAAAAACAAATAAATAACGCAGAGAATTACAAGAAAAAAATATGGAATATCATAAAAGACATATCTTACACTAAAGTATCGACAACACCAATAAACAAGATTAACGTTGATGGTCATTTACTAACAAACACAGGTAATGAATCTGAAAAAATCGCAGATTAAATCGATGAGTTTTTCACCACAATTGGTTCTAACCTTTCCAATCATATTTTGACAAGAAATGGTGTTTCGGAACATGAACTTGCAAACGAAATATCCCTGACTCACCTGAGAAATAGTCTTTTCCTTTTCACCCCCACTACATAATTAGAAATTATAGAAATCATATCAACTTTAAAAAATACTCACTCAACAGGAATAGATGAAATCTCTATTAAACTTACAAAACATTTAAAAATACTTATAGCCAATCAAATTTACAATTCAGGTGACAGATCTTCCCTAAATAGTTACAGGCCAATATCTCTACTGAGTATAATCTCCAAAATCATTGAAAAAGTAGTAAAACCAAAACTGATTAAGTTCCTTGAGGAAAATAAAATCCTTTCAAATAACCAGAATGGCTTTCGCAAAAACCGTAGTACTGATGATGCAATTGCAACCTTCACCAAACTGATATCCGATAACCTTGATAAGGGTAATAAACCTCTTGCTGTCTTTCTCGACTTATCTAAAGCCTTTGATACTATTTCACATCACATTTTCCTAAAAAAACTGCAACAGATTGGGATAGAAGGTACTGCCCTAAAATGGTTTAAAAGCTACCTTACACAAAGATCGCAAGCAACTGTCCTTCACTCAAATCGAGCATATATAAGTAAATGTCTATCTATTTCCTACGGTGTGCCCCAAGGAAGTGTTCTAGGTCCGATCCTATTTCTCATATATATGAACTCCCTATTGAAACTGGACATTGATGGCAATATAATATCTTTCGCCGATGACATGGTAATCATAGTCACTAGCAAAACATGGAAGACATCAATAGAGAAGGCAAATTATGGTCTTAACAAAATAAAAAAATGACTAGACTCCAACCTCCTCACCCTAAATGTACAAAAAACACAATGCTACACTTTTCAATCCGTAAATTCACACTCCCAGAAAACCTTCCTAAATTAATCATTCACACTTGCTCACAAAATCTAGACACATCTCCACTATCACCCAATAATAGCTTAAAATTAAACGACCAAATGAAATAAAATACCTAGGTGTCATTATAGATAACGAATTACTCTGGGAGGCCCATATTAACTCCATAACTAAGAGACTTTGTAAGTTATGCCATATTTTTTATTCTCTACGATCAATCCTTGATATAAACACTCTAAGAACTGTATATTTTGCTCTATTTCAATCGATAGCAACGTATGGCATTATAGGATGGGGAGGTTGTGCAGCGTCCATCCTCTACCCTCTAGTAACCGTTCAAAAACTTTTGCTAAGGGTCATCTTCAAATGTTCTCCCTCTCATCCATCAGAGCCACTTTTCAAGAAACTCACAGTCCTTGACTTTCGCCAAATGTATATCAAGATAGCTCTTATCCATATCTGGAAAAATGGATTGATGAACTCTACGCAAACGGACATACATACATGCTACTCAAAGCATGGAAAAGGCATAATTCCTGTAACAAAAACCACTTTTTCACAAAGGCAATACTCATACATCGCACCTAAAATTTTCAACACGTTAAATAACGACATAAAAACATCAAAAATACTTACTTACTTTGCAACCGGTGTGCATAAATGGATATCTGAAAAGGGGCGAAATTTCTTCAAGGAACATATGAACCTATACCACCAGTAAATAATTTAAATAACTTGTGTATTACAAAACAATATATTCATCATTAAAAAATGTTTAAGACCACTGGAAAAATATTGTGACAATAATTCCATATTTGAGTACATATTTTTAGCCTTAGCTCAAACGTGGATTTACACAAAAATTGCTAATATATATCTATATACCTATGTTACCATAACAAGCACATGCAAATCGCTCATCAAGATATAACTTATCCTTACTTTCTTACCAAATAGTACTTTCTTTGATTTTATATTGTATTTGTATTTTTTTTATAAATACACTTGTACTTAATTTATTACATTTTAATTGTATTTTAATTACACAAATGTACTTGTATTTTTTTATTTTTTTTTTTATACATGCTCCTTGTATTATTTTTAATTCAATAATACGTATTTCTTTCATATACTTTTCATATTATTTTAATTTTTCTGTTTTCCATACTTATTTTTTATATTCATATATCTTAAACTTATGTAGATATTTTGCATTATTTTTAATTCCTTTATTTTATTTTTATTTTATTTATACTTGGGAAATTTGACAGCAAATCATAAATTACACAATAATACAAATATAAAATGGTTAATTATGCCAATTATAAACTTTCCACACAAAATAATAGTAACGAATTAATTTACCTAGAAATTTAGGAGGTAGAGGTATAGTCAAAATAACATCTTTAAAACATAATCAGGTAGAAATGCTAAGAAATTTTTTTCCATTGGAAAGCAGATAGTTCAGAAATGCACAAAATAATTTGCAAGGCAGATAGAAATATTTCGCCATTAAATTTATACGACGAGAATGCCAGCATTCTTATAAATACCAACCAGGAATTATTAGATTCCTGGTCAAATAAAATTCTTCACGCAAAACACTTCAATTATCTCAACCAAACATATGTTGACAAATTTTCGTCAAACAAATGGTTGAGTATTGGAGAGTTGAGCGCAGAAATAGAAGGCTTTATGCTTGCCATTCAAGATAGAGTCATTAATACTAAAAATTATAGGAAACATATCATCAAAGATGCAAATCAAATTGATGATTTATGTAGAAAATGTTTGGCTTTTCCGGAAACTATAGAACATATTATATCGGGATGTTCTGTATTAGCGCCGTCCGAGTATACATTTAGGCACAATCAAGTTTTAAAAATAATTCACCAAAGTTTGGTAATCAAACATAACTTGATTGACTGCCGTAATGTACCATATTATGAATATGAACCAAATTCATTTTTAGAAAATTTATTTTATAAAATTTATTATGATAAAACTATTCTAACAGACAGAACAATTAGTCATAATAGACCCGATATAGTTTTACATGACAAAGTTAAGAAAATAACTTATATCATTGATGTCGCTATTCCAAATTCTTGTAATATTCAGAAAACTGTTTCTGAAAAAATAAGAAAATATACAGATTTAGGAAATGAGATTAAAAGAATTTGGCATTTTCAGACTATAAAAATATTACCATTTGTTATTTCGGCTACTGGCATTATACCTAGCTCTCTCATTCAAAATTTAGGCGTATTAGATTTGTCAAAAAATTTGTACATAAAAAAGCAAAAGTCGGTCATTTTAAATACATGTAGGATTACGAAAGATTTTTTAAATATTTATATTGAGGGATCAGTAGGATTTAGGACCAGTTAGGATGTCATCAGAGCCGAACCCTCTGATATGAAAATATCTGGAGTCGGTGAAATATTTTCCCATTATATTTCTGGTGGATTGACGTATTGTTCTTGTATTGTTTTGTATTTATTATACTTATATAGTGCACTTACATTGCGTGAATTTACTAGATATTCATCTATGGAAAAGTGTGTGGAAGGGTTTAGTCTTTCATTTGGGAAAGATTCAACCCGGACATAAAATCTGGAGCACCGTAAAAAATGTGTGACATTATAAAGGTCTTTACTTAATTAGTTCATTTTTAGTAACATTATGTGAGGGGGGGGAGGAGAAATATAGGATAAGGATTAAAAGGCTAAGGACGCGAATATATAGGGGGAGGGGTAGATTGAACTTCCTAGTTTGAGTCATGTTGCTTAGTGAGATTTTGTTTTATGTCATGTAACGTCGAGTTAAAAATGTCAATGTGGTAATAATTTAAGTTGAATGAATGTGTGGATATGTAGATAAATGAGTTATGTTTGGAGTTAGTCTTGCAAAGAGGAAGATTAAAAGTAAGCGACTGTCTACTGTTGCGATTAGGAACGTGGAATGATAGGCGTTAAGTTATGTATAATTTTAAATAACATTACCGAATCCGCTATATTTCTTCGACAAGTTAGCGTCAGTATTTTGAAGAATTTGGCAGATTCTTCATTACTAACATGAGATCGAAAAGAGCGGAAATTGAGATACCTTAAAAATCTAATTTGAACACTTTCAATTCTATTTTTGTGTACTGCATAGCCTGGGTTCCATACTTGAGATGCGTATTCAAGAATACTACGAACATATGAGAAATAAAGTGTTTTGAAAGTAGTAAGGTCTTTGAATTGTTTACATTAGCGGATTATGAAACCAAACATAGAAGATGCATTAGTGACTATGTGGTCGATATGTTTATTAAAATTCAGTTTACTATCAAGTATAACCCCAAGGTCCTTACTTTCGAATTTGATAGATAACGGTACAAGATTAATTGAGTATTCATGGATAAATGCGTTTTTATTCCTAGTAAAGCGCACAACGAAGCACTTAGATATATTTATATAATGATATTTTTAGTCTTGCTTATAAATAAAGACGCAATTGTGTTTCTCTGTAACGAACAAAAAATTTATTAATAGGTACTACGTATTTACAACTCACAATCACATTATTTAATTAAAAAGATATTCATTTACCTGTAACGAACAAAAGAAACAACATTTAAAGTCCTTATTTCAGGTTTCTTTAAGTATAATATAAAATATTATTTTAATGAAATACTTCTGTTTAATGTTTTTCTTTATAACTTGTTTGGTCGTTACTAAGGTTACTGTAGCTAACATCACATCTGTCAGCAGTGACTTCTAGTGAGCCACAAACTAACTTGTCGGTAATACAAATTAAACGAAAGCACTCATAAGCGGTTTTCTTTACATCTCCCCCCTAGGTAGAAACAATCGCAAAAGAGAATGCACGCAATTGTTTATATACTAGCAAACACTGGACACAGTTTTGTAATGTGGTAGAGGTTTGATTCTGCTTTCCTGTGTCCGGCATCAACTTCATATATTGAATTTGAGATCTTCTTTAGAATTTTGTATGGTCCAATCCGCAATTCCTCCAATTTCTTCCTATTTAATCGATTTCCGTTTTCCACGTAGACTCTGTCTCCCACTTCAAATTTATATTCTTCCCTGTGCAGGTCGAATATTTTTTTTATTGTAGTTGTGTGATTTTATTGTGTTTTTAAGAGCTAGTTCCCTATCTCTTTTCAGGTCTCCACTTGTATGTCTTGATTTTAATTCAAGTGGTAGAATATTCACATTTTCGCCTTCCATGGGGTATTTTGGAGCAAACTTGGTGACTGTGTGTTCTGTTTCATTATATTTTTCTACACATTTCTGTGCAATCGTAGTCCATGCTGTTTTCTTATCATTTTCATTTATTTTACATCTTATCTTATTGACTAAAGTTTGATTTAGCCTTTCATTCAGCCCGTTTGAAAATGCTGCGTCCACAGCAGTGAAAACCATTATTATGTTCTCCTTCTTCAGAAATTCTTTAAATTCTTTGGAATTTATACCAGGGTATTGGTCCGTTAATACCATATCAATGTTGTATCCTTGTGTCACATTTTTTATTAATTTTATAAAATCACTCGAGCTTTGATTTCTTGATGTGAAAATATAGGCATATCTTGTGAAATGATCAACCAGAAGATGTAAATATTTCTTTGTTGAGCGTGACCCTCCAAAGCCTCCAATGGTATCAATAGATATAATTTCAAATGAGCGTGTTGCTGGACCTAAATGTGACATTAAACCATATTTTGGCTTCCTCCTTGATTTGTTTTTTATACAAATTTCACATTCATCACAAATTTGTTTAATGATTTCGATGATATTCTTTGCTGTGTAGAATGGTGTTATTTTATTTGTCATCTGGGTTCTCCCAATGTGGCAGTAAGTATCGTGGACATTTGATATTAGACTTTTTCTAAGTTGTTCTGATAGGACAATTTTTTTGCTTTTTTTATTCTTTTTGTAGTATATTTCATTCTCCAATATAAGTTTTCCATTTTGTAAGTCTAGATTGGTGTGTTGGTCCTTTTTTATATCTTCTAGGTTTATCAAATTTACTACTTTTAAAAAATCATCAGTATTTTCACAAGGTTCTAGAACTGGGTTTCTTCTTAAACAGTCTGCTTCTTGGTTTGATTTTCCTGGGTTATATTTAATGTTAAATTGATATTGGGATAAATAATACATCAAATCCCCTAGTTCTTCGTCAGTTATAGCCTTTATGTTCATATTTTCTAATGGTTTATGATCTGAGTAGATTGTAAATTCTTTTCCCATAAGCCAGTGCTGCCAATATTTCACAGCTTCTTTTATTGCCAGACATTCTAGGTATATTGCTTTCTTCTTTTTTTGAGCTTCAGTCAATTTTTTTGAAAAATAAGCAACCGGCTTACTATCCCCGTTTTTATCTTTTTGTGTCAGCACTGCTCCCACTCCTTTGATACTAGCGTCTGTGAAAATGCTTATTGGTAGTTCGGGGTCAAAGATATTTAGAAGTGGTTCTGAACATAACAATGCTTTTATTTTATCAAATGTTTCCTGACATTCTGTGGACCATATGAATTTCACATCTTTCCGTAATAAATTGTGTAACGGGTCCAGGATAATCGCACTGTGTGGCACAAATTTATGATGAAAATTTATTTTTCCTAGGAATTGGCGTATATTTTTTTTTGTTTCCGGAATTGGAAAGTTTTTGACAGCGGTTAAATAATCTTTCAGAGGTCTGATTGAATTGTTTTCTATTATGTGACCTAAATACTTGGCATATTTTTTTGCAAAAGTACATTTCGAAAATTTTAGTCTAAAACCTTCTGTTAGAATTGCCTCCATTAGTCTTGATGGTAAATGTTCCGCTATTGAGTCCACGCTCAAAACACACTTTAAAAAATTAAAATAAGTTGTACTAGGTAGATAATAGTTAGTAATAAGTAATTCAGTAACCGAAATTTAAAAATATTGCGTTTTAATGATTATTTTGTTAACTTTAACAATGCGAAATGTCATTTTTCAAGGACCGCCATCCATTATTGAATCCACGCTCAAAACACACTTTAAAAAATTAAAATAAGTTGTACTAGGTAGATAATAGTTAGTAATAAGTAATTCAGTAACCGGAATTTAAAAATATTGCGTTTTAATTATTATTTTGTTAACTTTAAAAATGCGAAATGTCATTTTTCAAGGACCGCCATCTTTTTAAATAAGAAGGCCATTCTTGTGCCGTGTGAAACTGCAATACGCAAATTGTAAATACACACTACCAACCTAAAAATTCAAAAACATTTACGTAACCAGTTGTTTCAAATAATATAATAACAATTAATTGTTGTAAAATAACCTACCAAGAAAAAAATCCCAGTTTTCAAGTAGTTTAGCGGCTTTGTGTAACATGGTTTGTGATACAAAAGAAAGTGCCCCTTTATACCGCCTGCTCGCGTCGAGGCAAGAAAAACATCCCAGTTTTCAAGTAGTTTAGCGGCTACGCTAGGTTTGTGTAACATGGTTTGTGATAAAAAAAGAAAATGCCCCTTCATACCGCCTGCTCGCGTCAAGGCAAGAAAAACATCCCAGTTTTCAAGTAGTTTAGCGACTACGCTAGGTTTGTGTAACATGGTTTGTGATACAAAAGAAAGTGCCCCTTTATACCGCCTGCTCGCGTCAAAGCAAGAAAAACATCCCAGTTTTCAAGTAGTTTAGCGGCTACGCTAGGTTTGTGTAACATGGTTTGTGATACAAAAGAAGTGACATTTATTTCCATGTTCTTCTGTTATAAATACAGGTACAAACTTGTCTATAATACTAATCCTACTTGCAGTACAAACCTTTCAAAACTTGGGTGTTATTGAAAAGAAAAACGCGTGCGTGTTCTTTTATTTATTGTCGTTTTAGGTATTAAAATACATACGTAATTTGGCAAATCAGGTACTTTCGTAATAATATCGTCAATGTATCGCTTCTAGCTACTCGTTTCGTGAATGCTTTCTTTTATTTTTAGGTTGGCTCATTTGCAAATTGCATGTAAAACATGTTTCACATGGAACAGTTGTGGGTGGTTTGGTATATTTAAGGAACAGTTTCACATTTCATATAGGCTTGCGTCTCGCGTCATGCACGCGTAATAAGTGATGAATTTTTGAATTTACGAAACCTAACAAAATAATGATTAATACGCATTATTTATCATTTTCGAAGATTGAAATTCGTACTTATTATTGTGTAACTGACGGAGAGTGATTTTTCCTTTTAAAAGTGCATATTTAATCGTCTTTATTAATAACATGGCGGTCCTTGAAAAATGACATTTCACATTTTTAAAGTTAACAAAATAATCATTAAAAAGCAATATTTTTAAATTCCGGTTACTGAATTACTTATCAATTTTTTTGAAAAATAAGCAACCGGCTTACTATCCCCGTTTTTATCTTTTTGTGTCAGCACTGCTCCCACTCCTTTGATACTAGCGTCTGTGAAAATGCTTATTGGTAGTTCGGGGTCAAAGATATTTAGAAGTGGTTCTGAACATAACAATGCTTTTATTTTATCAAATGTTTCCTGACATTCTGTGGACCATATGAATTTCACATCTTTCTAACTATTATCTACCTAGTACAACTTATTTTAATTTTTTAAAGTGTGTTTTGAGCGTGGACTCAATAGCGGAACAATTACCGTCTTGATATATGTAGCATATGTTCTTCAAAAGTTCTTGAAAAAATTATTATGTCGTCTATAAAATTTACTGCAAAACTGGAGAGTTTGTATTTTCTTATGATGTTGCTCAATATTCTTTGAAAAATGGCCGGGGCCGTCCTTAATCCAAACGGGAGACACGTCCATTGAAAATGACCTTCTTGTGTAACAAATGCAGTTTTATATCTATCTTGAATTTTCAAAGGAATTGACCAAAATGCCGAATTTATGTCAAAAGTAGAAAAATATTTACAGTTTACGGTTTTAACCATCAAATCCTCAATCAACGGAAAAGGTTGTGACTGAGGGACGACAATTTTGTTCAATTCTCTGAAATCTATACATAACCTTGTTTTTTGATCATCTTCTTTTTTATATGCCATAGTTACTGGAGCAGCAAATGGGCTATAAGATTCCTCAATTAAATTCTTCTCTAATAGTTTTGATATTTGATATTCTATTTCTCTTCTATCTTCCGCTGTGCATCTGTATGGACGTTTGTAACAGTATTTATCCACTATCAAGTCAATATGAGCTTCATAATGTTTTACAGTACCGACGTCATATTTATCTTTGGCGAAGACTGGTTTATATTTTTCTATCAACTTATCAATTTCTGAATGTTGATATAAATCTAGATGGTTTATTATCAGTTCAAATCCATCCGTGTTTATATGTTCATTGAAATTTATTTCACCTTTGTTTATGTTTTTGGTGTCTTGTTCCTCAGAAAGTAAAAATAACCTTTCTTCAATTTTTTCACCTAGTACATCAGGAATGTTGATATTTGTTATATTTGAAGTATCATTTTTTGAGTAGTTATTTTTTTTATATCCTCATCTCTTGAGGTCACTTCTTCTGGGTTGTTACATTGTATAATCTTTAATTCTTCGTTTTGCATTAATTTGAACTTTTTTATACAATCCAAACCAATTAGAAATCGTAATTAAAATGTTCATTATCTACTACAAATATGTCCATAATTCTTTCTATATTGAAGATTTTTATTTTTAGTGTTACCATACCTTTTGTTTTCTTCTCACCATTAATAGTCTTTAAGTTAACTGTTTGTATATCCCTTGTATATGCTCTTGGCTGTATCTTTAATAATTTTGCATTAATTAATGACACATTTGATCCCGAATCATAAATTCCAGAAACTTTTAAAGCATCATTTAATAGTAACTTGACTTCTATTAATGGTGGCACCACTAGTTTTTTGGATTGTTCTCATTCAGTTCAATTTCCAATTCAGAGTTATTTACCGTTTTTACAACTGCTTTTTGATTTTTCTCCTTAAACCAGCAATTTTCCTCAAGATGGTAACGTTTCCCTTTTTTCTCGTTAACACAGATTAGGCATGGTTTTTTTTCTTCAATTTCTTTGGATTTAGCGCCAGAATATATAATACTTTTTTTTTCGTACTTATTCTTCCCAACAAGATGTTCCAATTTTCCTATTTTATTGTAAAGATCTTCCGTTCCTTGTAAAATTTCTCTGTCAATTTTATCAATCACATAATTAGGTAGGCCAAATGCTATGAGGTCGATAAGTGTCCCAGTATCAATTAATTTCCTTACTTCCAGCAGTAATTTTTCTTTTTTTAAAGCATACTCGAGCAACGAACCTGTTTGATATTTAAAGGCGAGAGCATATCTAATAGGTGACCATCCTTTGTTTGCAAACGTATCACAAAAGTTTTTTTCCCATGTGTCCCATTCCGATTCCACTGTAAGTTTCATTAGCATGCAGCTGTACCAATCTACACCGGAGTATTCCATAAAATGTTTCAAAATTTCAAATTTTCTTTTTGTCTTCGTTGATTTTGAAGCGTTCACATTCTTTATTAAAATCTTCAATCCACTGGTTTGCATTTGAGCTCCTGCCAGTGAATTTGCCAATCATGAAATCCTTTGCAATTTTCCCTAAATTTTGAGTTTCATATTTTGTTTGTTTCCCTTCAAGCAATGCCTCTAAAAGTTTTTCCAGCGTTTGACTTGATCCACCAAGTATAGATTCAGCCTTATTTGTGTTTTCCATAATTTCTTCTAGGTAAATATCATTAAACTGTAAGTTTTGTTCCGTATCTAAATATATTTTTGACATATCCGTCAAGGTTATCCATATTTTTCTTGTTTGATGGCTTTTATTTAAAGATTTTTTTACCTTAGCATAGTTTGGAGTGCTTGTAATTCCTTGGTGTAAATTTGTAGGCTGGGATTCGGGTGGTATTTCAAAAGTCCGTCCGTCAGGTGTAGCGATCGAGGTTATGCATACGACGTTTGATTTTCCATCTGCCGTTGGTCTCACAGCAAAATCGAACCTCAATTTTTCCATGTTCCGTGAAATAGTTGTAGTAAATGTTGTTTTATAATGATATTTTTAGTCTTGCTTATAAATAAAGACGCAATTGTGTTTCTCTGTAACGAACAAAAGATTTATTAATAGGTACTACGTATTTACAACTCACAATCACATTATTTAATTAAAAAGATATTCATTTACCTGTAACGAACAAAAGAAACAACATTTAAAATCCTTATTTCAGGTTTCTTTAAGTATAATATAAAATATTATTTTAATGAAATACTTCTGTTTAATGTTTTTCTTTATAACTTGTTTGGTCGTTACTAAGGTTACTGTAGCTAACATCACATCTGTCAGCAGTGACTTCTAGTGAGCCACAAACTAACTTGTTGGTAATACAAATTAAAGGAAAGCACTCATAAGCGGTTTTCTTTACATTTATTTCCAGACAATGGGCATTACAATACCTGCTGAAATATTGCAAATCATCTTGCAGCTTCAGACAGTCCTCTATTGACTTTATAGGTGAGTAGATTTTCATGTCATCGGCATACAGGATGGTTTGCGAGTTTAAGAAACAGTTACCGACATCATTGACATATATGTTGAATAATAATGATCCCAACAAGCTGCCTTGAGGAACTCCCGATGTGACAGCAACAGAATAGGATTTAAATCCTGCAACCACTACTATTTGACTACGGTTGGAGATATAAGAAGAGAGCCAACGATAAAGATTGCCGTGAATACCAATTTCCAAAAGCTTCTTTAACAGAGTCGCGTGATCGAACCTGTCAAACTCCTTACTAAAGTCGGAATAGACAGTGTCCACTTGTATTCTGTTATCCAAATTATCCTGGAGGTACTCTGTGAAAGTTAAAAGATTTGTGGTTGCTGATTTACCAATAATGAAACCGTGTTGGTTCATATTCAGGCTAGATTTAAGAGCAGCATATAGTTGATCGTAGACTATTTTTTCAAAAATTTTGTTAAATATGCAAAGTTTGGAGATTGGTCTGTAGTTTATGACATCAGTTTTTTTTACCATTCTTGAAGATGGGAGACACAAACGCGGATTTCCATATAACAGGGACAGTGCATTGGGTTAGAGAGCGATTGAAAATCAAAGAAAGGGGTAAGGCTAGATTGTGTGCACATCGTTTAATAAGGATATAAGGTATTTCGTCAGGACCGGCATCTTTGCTAGTATCAATTGTCTAAAGGTGTTTTAAGACAATTTCTCGTGTCACCTCAATATTGCTTATATTGGATGTAACACTGTTTTTGTATATTATTATTTTCCTCTGTGCTATAACAGCACTGTTTTTTTTAATCTTTGTTCTCTTGTCATTGTTTTGTAAATACTGTATATTCTTTATTTCATAGGTATTATTTTATAAATATTTTGTAATGATCTCGTAAGGAACACTGTAGGATTATTTTTAAATTTATTATAGTTAAGCGCACTTGAAGTGAAATGACACAAAACTGCGCTATACAAATATTACGTTATTATTATTTATTATTATGGTTTCCGGCGTCAGTTGGAACACTGGCAAGTGGATTGGAGGGTTTACTGAAAACCGAACTGAAAAATTCTGAAAATAAATTTGCAACGCCTATTCCATTATCGGCTCTCAGTTCTCCGTGATACATACATTTTGGGACACCTTGGGATTCATTAGAGGATTTTATGTGGCTCCAGAAGTTTTCGGGTTTGAGGATATATTATTTTCCATATTGCTTAAATAAATAGATTTGATTTTCCGAGATAAATCTTTGTGCCGTTTACGAAGGAGAGAAAATGTAGATAACAAATATTATAATCAATAATTATCAGCCTGAAACACTCATCTACATTGAAAAAATCTTCCGAGAAAAGATACTGGCCGCCAACGGGAATATAATTATTGATTATAATATTTTTTATCTACCCTTTGTGCTATGCATAAAAATCTTGTTTAAACGTTAGTTTATCAATTAAAAATAATAATTAAGAGAAAATGTGTTATAGTCATTATTATTTTTAACTGGTAAACTAATGTTTAAGACAAGATTTTTATGCATAGCACAAAGGGTAACAATTAGCCGACGTAGCTCAGTTGGTAGAGTAGTTGACCGGATATCAGAAGGACGAAGGGTTCAAGTCCCGTCGGCGGCATTTATCTTTTCTCGGGAGATTTTTTCAATGTTGATGAGTGTTTCAGGCTAATAATTATTGCGTACAATAATTGTGTAATAGTCAGCCTGGTTTTTGTATTTTTTATATTTACTAAAATATTTAGATTTTTCCTTAGTTATCTTAGTAAGGGCAGCATTGTACCAGGGAGGATATTTCAAGTTCCACGAAAATTTATGAGGAATATGAAGATTGATCAGGTGTTTCAAAAACGTGTAAAAACCGTGAAGCGCTAGATCTATTTGAGAGTTAGAGAAAATGGATGCCCAGTCAGCTTGCTCTAGTGCGAAGTTAATTCATTCGTAATCTCCACGATTATAGAGAAAGACTTTCCTTTTCGCATTTTTCAATGAGGGGGTATCCTGAAATGGCACACTAATGGACACAGCTTTATGATGTGCGTCTTCGGGAACTAGCGGGTCGTGATTAGATTCGACGGAGATTAATAGATTTGACAGGATCAGATCGAGGATATGGCCGCTTGAATTTAGCTCACCATTGTATTGAGAGAGATCCAGAAAATGCTTACAGTCTACGAAATGGTTACTAACGTAGGTAGAGTGATTTAATAGCTGTGTAATGAGTAGATGGCGTAGCTTGGGTCCATGAAATTTCAGCAAGATTAAAATCCCCTAGGATAACGAACGAATCCGTGGGATTATTCGATACTATATCTGATAACATGTTTAAAAAATTTACTTGTTTTAGACAATAATAATAATAATATTTGGACGATTTATATAGCGCCGTTTTTGTGAAAAATCACCTCAAGGGCACTGTACAAACTTACCATACATGCCTAAAATCTAGAAAGACTACAAGCTAGACAAACAATTAAAAACAACTTATGGCTAAAAATTGCATACACCGGTTCATTGATCACCGATACGAAAATATTTGTACAATATTTTGACCAATGAACGCGATGCTGCCTAAAAATGAATGAATACATTACCATACTTACCTGGGAGGTCCCTTGAAATAAACACTGTTTATTGTCTATTTAAAGAAATTTAGATAGAGTTCGCACGCAGAGTGTGAATTGTGAACACATGTTGTTTAATTCTGAAAATATTTTAATATTAATATGTAATATATTCTTTAATGGGTGTATTGTGTGAGTGTGAGATGTACAAATTATTTTATTTTATTTTTATATTATTTTGTTTTTCATTTAACTTATTTTTAATTTGTATTATTATACTTACATAAAATTGGCCACTACAACACGGGCTTGTGCCTAGTGTGATGGCCAAAAAATTACCCATTTACTGTAATGTATAAACTTTACTGAACTTTACTTTACTTACTTTAAGAACATTAAAAAAAAATAATAATAATAATCAAGGGGCGCACCCCTGCTAATGTAGTGAACTACTCGGGGTGAACTATGGCAGAGGCATTGGTTATCCGATAAATGGTTCCGGGCGGTGGTACCCATACCCACCTCGCAAACTAAGTAATGCAATCGAAATTAATCGAATGCCATCGAAATGGTGCTCAATTATTCATTATGGAATCGTCGATATTGTTCCAACGGCTCCCAACCGTTGAAACTATTTAGGTATGTTGTGAGACAGAATGTAAATGGGAAGGAGAAGGAGATCTGGAAGACGAAGGTGGAGAAGTACCTGGCAATTCAGATCTAGTCACTAAACATGGCTAAAGCCATTTAAAGCAACGTTTCAATACGTCCGGTCAGTGGCTGAGTGGACATCGCGTTTGTGTCCCACTCGGGCGTCGCGTGTTCGATTCTTCGACTGGCGAAATTCACCATCACGACACAATCAACATTTTTCGCTTACTGTGGTGATAGTAGGAGATTTTCAAACATTGTTGGGTTATTCGTAACCCGGGAATGTTGGTATTTCTTTTAAAAAGAACGTAATACTGAATGGTGGTTTTATCATTCAGTATTATTATACCAAGGCGATACTAAGAATGTCTTCCACTCTGGAACTTGCTGCACATATTGTTGGTTCATGAGAGGAATGCACACCTACAGTCTATAGGGACTATTACTCTTTTCAATCAAGGAAACCGAACAAATTAAAACAGACAAAAATTAATTTTTCAATACGTGGGAAGGAATTTATTTTTTTATATTCACTATTTACAAGGGGTTTACATTATGTTCTGTATTACCGGTACCTAGGTACCAAAGTACTTAGAGAGGTATACCTATACATTATGTTAATTGTATAATATAATATATCACAAAGAGAATCACGTTATTCAAACTAAACATAAAAATGAAACCAAGATGTACGTGTCTTTAATAATGACCTTGATATATGAAACAATTATTACGCAACCTTTTTAATGTTATTTCCTGGTATAAGTTAGGTATCATCTAGCGTAAGTACCAATTTAAATATATATTTAAAAACCTTAATCATATCTTAATCTGTGTGTAGTTGAGTCGGAATTTGGATCAGCTAAGCAGACCATTGGTAAATATGTGTATACAGGAACCTTCAAGGTAAGACCAATAATTTATACATTGCCCGCCAGAAGTTACGAGTACCATTTACTCGAACATTATGTTTACCAGGTACCATGCAACGCGTCGCGTCGAACTGCACGTCAGAAGGCATGTAGTTGTAGTTAGGTACAACCGTCTCAAGTGCCATATCCTTGACTTCTCCATTTCCCAAAAATAATTTTAATATAATTCCTCCAAGATTCATCCATACTTCCTGAGTGGGTTTACTTTTAGAGCGGGGTAGTAATCTTATCTCGAAGGAAGGATGAAGTAATCTTACAAAACAAACACAGGAACATAACTCAACCCACGACTGCCGCATCCAAAAAAACAGACACATAAAAATGAACCATTTTACGAACTTCTTTACAAGTAAATAAGTAATAAAATATTTTAGTTACTTCGCTTTTAATATCCTCTTTGTTTCTTGTAAGGTTGGAAATAGTCATCTTCTTTTGTAGTTAAGTTAAGAGTGAGACAACAATAAGTATCTAATCCAATTTATATAGTATAGCGCAATTTCACTCACGGTGTCTTCGCAATAGAATATCAGCTTGTTTCAAAATAATGTAAACCGTTCATACTTATGAAAGTATCCATCATTAATTAAAATTTAAACGGTAACAAACAATTAATATCCCAACAGAACCATTGGAATAATAAAGGGAACTAGGATAGGGGGTTCGCGGGAGGGGGGGAGGGGAACCCGGGAGGCGGAAGGGGAACCTGGGAGGGGAACTTGGGAGGAAGATTCGCGGGACGGGGGAAGTGGGGGGAGTGGAGTGGAGTGAGGAGAGGGAAGGTGGAGGAGGCGGAGTGGGAACGCGAGAGGGGAAGGGGACGCGGGAGAAGAAAGGGAGGCGGAGAAGGGGAACGGGACGAATGGGAAAGGACAAGCGAGAGAAACAATTTATTTATTAAATGGCATAACAACGCATGCCGGGTACCAGCTAGAATAGTTATAAAACACGTATTTTTTTTCCACTTCCAGAACAAATAATGCACTAAATTATGAAAACTGTGCACCCTAAAGTTAAAGTTTAGATTATTTTTTGTTATTAAGTTTATTTTGTAGAACTCATAGACATACAATTGTATGTCCAAATGTCCATGGTAGAACTCCATTTTAATTTTTATTTCTTTTATATATTCAATAATATTATTATTCAATCATAAAAACAGTTTATTATAAGAAAGTTCCCTTTTATATATAAAATATATATAATAATATATGTATAAAAGAAATAAAAATTTAAGTTTAGACTTATGGATTTCGTTTGTGTGGAAGTACTATGATATAAAACAAAACACGATTTTCACTAAATTGGCGTAAGCCAGAGATGGAAATAGACAAAAAAAATTTAAACTTCAATTATTTTATTTTATTCGTTCGGTCGCCATTTCTGACAACCGTCAAACGTGTGCAATAATGCAACTGACATCAAACCCGTAGTCTGCGCGTTTGCTACGCTCACGGCACTCGAGTTGATTGTAAGTATCTCCGTGTACGAATGGCTTAAGGCTCTATCTAAATTTATTATTTAGGTACAAATTGATACAGAAAACATACTTACCTGGCAGGACACTTCCGATAAACACACTTTAAGAGGGCATTACCAGCGGCCGAAAATTCAAATTTCATCAAAAGACGGCCTCGCGATCGGAAGTTTTTTAGAACGAGATAGAAATACCACATTCGCTCCGCCGCAAGCCGCATATCCCACTCAACTGGCGATATCTATAGGATGGTTCAGACGACATCGATATTGAATTCTCGGTTCCAGCTTTTTCCGAATAAGTAGTAATTTGTAATTTGTTTACCGAAGTGCATAAACATAAATAGATACAAGTGAAATGCGTAAAAATAGTGGGTATAAAATAGGTACTTACGTAATATACAAATTTCTTGATTTTTGAAATGTTTTTATGAGTATTCTGTTGTTGTTTTTTAATTGTATTTCTACTGAGTGATATTCAGTTTGATTGTAAGAAATATCTCATTTTTACATATTTATTCTTCTCACAATAGGTATTATCAGTAATTTGGGAGGCGGGTATGGGTACTACCGCCCGGGAACCAGGGAGATTATTGTTGGTAATCTAAATTAAATTGAATTTCAAAAACCTCACCCCATGTACCTGGGTTCATTTATTTGTCCGGATCTTGGCGGCGGATGCACCTGCCCACCAACTGCATGGCAGGCCGGATCAGGAGAGACTGGTTGGACCTGGGAGATCTTTTACTTACCCAGCAGCACTCTCCGAAACATCTCCTTACAGTGGGAGGGATAGATTTTTTCATGTCCGTCACTCTTGGACTGACCCCCAGATTCCTACATGCCCCCTGATACCTTTTTTCTTCCCAGAATCCCGAACCCAATTTGGGAAACGGAACTCAATTTGGACCCCTAGATTCCTACCACTCCTGGTTCCTTTTTTCCTTCCCAGAATCCAGAACCCAATTTGGGAGGCGGGTATGGGTACCGCCGCCCAGGAAACCATTTATTGGATAACCAACACCTCTGCCATAGGTCACCCCAAGGGGTTCGTTTCGTTTGGTGTCTTACTTGCCCGGGTTCAAGGGATAAGGTTTGTTTGAATCTTGGCGGCGGATGCGTCTGCCCACCAACTGTGTGGCAGGCCGGATCGGAAGAGACTGGTTGAGGGAGATCTTTTGACCTCTCCTGCAGGATTCTCGGAAGCCTTGCACTGCAGTGGTGAGGATAGACTCATACATCCTCTTGGATACACCGATCCCAGATTCCTACCCACCCCTCATAACTTTTTTCCTTCCAAGAACTTCCTCTCCTTCCTTTTTCTAAAAAGACCTTCGACACAACATCCCCAAAGATGACATATTTATTCTTATTATGAAATATTTTCCTGTATGGAGCTAATGTCAAAAAAAGTAAAATGTATTTTTAACGTTTATATTTTTACCAAAATTATGTAATTCAACTATAAATAAAGATAACCAAAAAAACAGCAGCATTATAATAAAAAAATATGTAATATATAGCAACAAGCATATATTTTAGTATAGTCTACATAATATATGTACAGAACTTGAAAATATAAAAACAGTAGGACTGTTAGTAGTTGTACAATGAAAACAGACCGCAATACAATAATGTGAAGGTTGTCCAAGAATTAACTACCTTTGCTCGTTGTTTCTCAAAATATGGTGGCACTAGCGTTAGCTCAGACTTTCCCAAAAAACCGAGCGGTGATCCGGCTTGGTAGCTGCTTCAGTGCGATCTTTGCGTTCGTTTGAGAAAGACGCTCCGTTGTCGAATCCCGCCCCCTGCGAGGTGCGCTCAATTATTCGCTTTTTCAATTTAGAGGGAGTTAGCCCTGTTGAAGTTCATAAGCTTGCAATTTTAATCCCAGATGTCAGTAAGTCTACCACACAAATGATTTTGAGGGAAAAATGGAGTATGCAAATTAATGCTCGTTGCGCAAATGCGCTCGGATCTCTTCGAACTGTTTTTCCAACCAAGGCGAAACTTTTTTGGATTAAAAAATGGGTTCACCACCTAACCCTACCAAAAAGGCAATGAATGACATGAATTACACCTCTTTCTTCACCTGAAGCAACACATGGACGAAAAATCTTTGGAGACCGACCAGGATGCGGAGGGAGAGTTGATTGCATTTTTGACGGCGGAGTTGAACGATAAGGGAATGAAGACCTGGTTCCACGGCTCACCTAGTGCATTGATCTTAACAGGGACTATGTCTCTATGGCATTATTAATAGAATAAAACTGAAAATAATATAAAATATACTGAATATACAAATATATTAGAGACTTGGTCATTATAACAGAAATTATTAACAAAAACACGATTTGAATTACACAATCACAAATTAAAACCATAATTTTTACGGGAAATTCACGCGCATGGTGCATGCATATGTCTAGCCTCTCTTTCGCAGCCAGTTAAAGACATTTTTTATTAGTAATAGTTCAAAACAGAAATTGTACAGTATTTATTAAATGTGTTACTAAAACACTGTTTAACAGAAAGTAACTTCTAACCAGAGAAAGTTTAAGTTCTTTTAACAGAAAGTAACTTCTAAAGAGCGTTTTAATTTTTTTTAAATATTGATTTGGATTCACCAGTCGTTCTTAATATAAAACACGATCCATAACCATTCAAAAACACAGTATCAAATTTCCTTATAATATATTTTTTGGACAAATTAGAGAGGCGTCAGAAATTTACATTTCGAATGAACGTCGTTAGTAAGCTCAAAAATCATCTGTCAAAAAATTAAATAAAGCGAGTACACATTTCTAATATATAATTATTACCGAAATTAGTGTGTTAAATTAATCTAAGGGTAAAAAAAGAAACAACCTACCGGAGAGCTAAAGAAAAATAGAAAATGGCAAATGAATGCTTGCTAAAAGCAAATAAAGATCTTATAAAAATAAAATGTGAATGGATGTGGGTAAACTTTCGAAATCACTGGAAAACGATAATAGGAATATTTGTCTCATTTTCCACGCTGATGTGCACCTTTAGTCCAGTCAAGGAAGGAGGTGTAGAGTGCGTGAGCAGGACCCTAAGCGATTCCTCCAGAAACTTGTTTAGGGTGCTTAGGGTCTGAACATACTAAAAGTACTGACGTCTAGGTGTGAGCTAGCGGGGGGAGGGGGAGAAGGTCCCAATGTTCGGATTCCGCTTATATCTCGAAAACGGTGCGTCACAGAGAAATTTTTTCTTAAAATAAGTAAAAGCTTGTAAAATTATCTACAACTTTTTTTTTATACGTAATTCTCGAAATTTCAGCCGTTTTTAAGTTACACGCTCCACAAATGTAGACATTTTCGAAAAAATCATTTAACCTTACATTTTTCATCAAACATTCCTTCATATCGTCTAAAATATTCATCAAAGAAATACATTTATTTTAAGGAAATTATAAAGAATTTAATTCCCTTTTAGAATATATATATATACAAATGCAAATTAATCTCAAACCGGTCAACATTTACAGCAATTTTAAGTTTTTTCGTAAAATTTTGTCATGAGATAATTATAATTTTCATTATAAAATACAATTAAAAATTTTTCAAGTGATATTATTTTTTTCTACTTTCTTTAAAAATTGGCTTTAAACTGTGGTCACACGTATTATTAGGCGAACGAACAAAATGTGTGTCAGTAATGAGATAAAAACAGCTTTGTCTGAAAATGATATTTTACGAAAAAACTTAAAATTGTTGTAAATATTTACTGGTTGGAGATTAATTTGCATCAAAATATATATATAATTATATTATAAAAGTAAATTAAATTCTTTACAACTTCTTAAATATAAATTTATTTTCTTTGTTGAATATTTTAGACGACATGAAAGAATGTTTGATGAAAAATGTGAGGTAAAATGTTTTTTTTTCAAAAATATCTACGTTTGTAGAACGTGTAACTCAAAAACGGCTGGGATTTCGAAAATTACATAAAGAATAAAAGTTGGAGATGATTTTATGAGCTTTTACTTAATTTCAGAAAATTTTCCTCTGCAACGCACCGTTTTCGAGATATAAGCGGAAACCTGAAAATTGGGACCTCCCCCCCACCCCTTAACTCACCACCTAGACGTCAGGACTTTTAGTATGTTTACACCCTAAGCACCCTTAACAATTTTTTGAAGGAATCGCTTAGGTTCCTACTCACGCACCCTAAAACCTTTTGGATCATTCATTGACTGGACGAACTTGTCTTAAGCAAAGTAGATTCAGAATCAAATTGAATTTGAGGACGATTTACGCAGATTATTGTTTATAAATTAATATGTTTGTAAAAAGAAAAATAAATAAGTTAAAAACTGAAGAAAAAGTATGGTAAAAAGCTTCTGTTCCCGTGGTGAAATTTGAGTCCTCAGTTTTCCGCTTCTACCACGAATTTCCTGACACCGTGTGTACAAGGTAATGTTGCATGTCTATAATTTGCGCAACGTTGGGTATTAATGCTAGTAAATTATTGTTCATAATTAGGTCACCGTAATGTACCACGGGTTTCCCGCCACCGTGTATATGTCGCAGGCAAACCGTAAAATCAGGCCGTTCTTGATGCGTCTGAGGCACTTCACGATCTGCTGCCAGGCACTTCACGAAGTAACTAGGCGCACCATGATCTGCCTGATTTTACGATCGACCGCCGACATATATAAGGCAATGAAGTATGCGTGTAACTCGCGCAACGCCGGGTATGCAAGTAAATTATTGTTTATAATTACCACGGTAATAACAATGAACCTGTCACCGTAATGTACCACGTATTTTTCGACACCTTGTATATGTCGCAGGCCAATCGTAAAAACAGGCAGATCACGATGCGCCTCAGGCACATCACGATCTGCCGCCATTTCACGATGCATCAGATCATGATGTGGCTAGGCGCAACATGATCTGCCTGATTTTACGATCGGCCTACGACATACATATGCAAGGTAATGTTGCGAGCGTATAATTCGCACAACGCCGGGTATTAGTGTTAGTGAATTATTGTTTATAATTACGTCACCGGAATGTACCACGGGTTTCCCGCCACCGTGTATATAAGGCAATGTTGCTTGCGTGTATTAATGCTAGTAAATTATCGTTTATAACTACCATAATACGGGCATGTGCCTAGCGTGGTAGTCGAATCACCTGTAAAACTGTACACACATTATACATATAATGAATAAAGAAAGTTTAAAAAAAAAAAAAAAAAATTACCGCGGTAATTACAATTGAATCGGTCACCGTAATGTACCACGTATTTCCCGACACCGTGTACCTATACACGGTAAGGCTGGGTAGTATTGCTAGTTTATAATTTCCGCGGTATAAACGGATAAATCGGTCACCGTAATATCCATGAATCACAATGTATTGAAGTTATTACCCATTTTCATTGATCAAATATACTTTGTCGAAGCCCATTTACGCGTCATAATAATATATATATAATAAAAATTTGAATTGCACATACCTATGAAACTTTACAGTCATTGTTTACTTTAGAATGTTGATTCTTTTCTCTAAAAATTAAACAGCATGTTATAAAAAATACACAATAAATCTGACAGATTCGTTCCAACGACCCTGTAGCATATAAGGTATGTACAATGTAAATTGATAATTAAATATTACTAATCTTTGTTTTTTCTCGTTATATTTCTCCCAGTTATGTTTTTGGTGTGGTAATTTTGATTTTTTTATGAAAGTTCTCTTTTTATTGATTTTTCTCCCCATTTTAAGCGGACGAATAAATTTAAAATGTTATGAACTGGACCGGCGCGGACAACACGACCGCTCGCTGCCGTGAATCGACAGATCGGACAGATACTGAGTTTTGTTTAGCGCCGTGCGCGTCAAAATACAGAATAAAATATTCACAAAAGCGTGTCGCAAATTCAACAGAATTATATACTCGAGAAAATATTTTTGGTTAAAAATTATTTCTAATATTTCAATAACGTCTTAAGTTAAATTTCTGTGTTAAAAATTCCGAGAGAAATCAATTTATAATTGTGTAATAAATAAGTCAAGTTGTAGTATTTTCGGCACAAAACGGGTGCTTGGATTTTTATTTTAATGATTTTATTTGAAATTAAATTAAAATTCTAAATTATATTTTGCCTAGATAATGAACAGTTTTATAATACTGTATTACTATTTGGTATGATATATGTATTGTATAATAACTTTACTCGTTTGAAAATTAACAAATATTGCCATCGACCAACAGTAAAACTATTTTTTTATTAAAAAAATGTTAACTTTTTCAAAATTTAAAATATAAGTTTACCACATAAAATAACAATCTTTCGAAATCAATTTATCGTTTTTCTGTAAAAAGCTTCGACACGTCCATGAGCTCATTCAAAAATGTCATTTTTCAGCTTTGTCTGGTTATTAACTCTTAATTAAAAAGATTATGCTTGGACAAGATACGACTTTGCACGCGGATGAGCCTATATATTTAAATCACTGGACATTGCATGATTTGACTTTTGCTACCTCCATCACTGTTCATATTACATAATAAGATGATTAGTGCCAGAAGAAGAGTTAATATTTATTTTGAAAAACTGGAGAATTTAGGACTCTATAGGACTTTTTATGAAGTAAGTAACCTTTAAAAAAGCTTACAAATAAGAATGTTCTTACAATTTTACACAATTAGTTATTTTCATTGTCGCGGGCAGTGAAAGTTAAGGTGAAAAGTTTTTGACTTTATGGATAGGTACGACTGTCTGAAAAGTTTTAAGTTTAACTCTAAATTCCGCCGAGTCATGTAATATATTATTATTCTGTGTATTAACTTTTTTTCTTACATTAGCTCCAAACAGGAGGCACCGAAAAAAATAATTTCCCTCAGGGCCTACGTCTTCTATGGGAATGCTGTGTGGAGGGTTTTTTTAGGGGAAAGGAAGGAGAGGAAGTTCTGGGAAGGAAAAGGGTCTGAGGGGTGGGTAGGAATCTGGGGTCAACGTGTCTAAGAGGAGACGGCGTATGAATCCATGGGTCGATAGAGACCGGCTGGAGAGGTCTAGGTAAGGTCTTAGGTCTCCCTCAACCAATCTCTCTAGATCCGGCTCGGCCTGCAGCTGGGCAAACGCGTTGGCCGCCAAGACTTAGACAAACCTCACCCCATGAACCCGGGCACTTCTGTTAAGTCAACAAAAGTAGCAATCTAATGGGGTGACCTGTGGCAGAGGTGTTGGTTATCCAATAAATGGTTCCCGGGGCAGCGGTACCCATATTCGCCTCCCAAATCATTACTAACAAAAATATGTGTAGGTATACCATAAAGCGTGTTAAAACCATCTGCATAGGTAGGTAGCCTGAATAGGTATACCTATCTTCTAAACACGTCCACCATTATTCAGTATTCAGTAATTACATCGTCTTGCTTCAGCACGGTAGCTTCCGTGAACAATCTATAATGATGATAGATAAACGTCATGGTTCATGAGCGGATCTCTCGTTGTTTGCATAACTCAACCGGCTGCACCGGCCCACATTCCCGTTCTCCTGGAGACTCCACACTGGACACTGGACACCTGGTATCTAGGTACAACATTGCGACGTTCTCCCTGAAAAAAACTAGGAATCCCTCAATGCTAATTTAATCAATCGACATACCTGGCAGTGTAAGTTTTTTGGAAACAAAGATCAATGGTTTAAAAAATTAGTTTGCTCAAATGTAAAAGAAAAGCTGCAATATTAATATGACATCGACAGTGATACGCCTCTATTCTATTTTTGGCGTAGGTTCTCAATTTGCTGCCCTGGATACTGTTTTTTTGGATAACGAACACCTCTACTTTAGGTCACCTCAAAGTGGTTAGTTACTTTTGGTGATTTAGCAAGGGTGCCTGGGTTCATGGAGTGAATTTTGTCCGGATCTTTGTGACTGCCCACTAAGTGTATGGCAGGACGGATCGGGAGATACCGGTTGAGGGAGACATTTCTCAAGGGAAATATGCTCCGGAGAGACATGCTGAATACAGCTGGGCTACTTTGGAACATCGTCTTGCACCACAGTTTATTCCTCTACCCATCCCTCACTATAACTTCATATCCTTCCTTTCCTAAAAATACCTGAATGTAGATAGGCATCTACTAATGTAATACACTTCAATCGTCAACATTGTGGATGATTATATGCATACAGCAGACGTTAATATATACGCTTGCCTGTATCTACCTTCTTGATGAAATTCTTTGTTTGTGGTTTTTATATGGCAAAAAAATAATTGCATTCCCATACACCAAATCAAAATCAGTTTCCCTTTTTACTCCTTTTCACGAGAGCAATATTTTAGAAAATGCTTAGCTCCTTCATTATTTTTCTTCTGGCTATCATCAGGAACAAGTTCAACTTGTAGGCCGAAATATATCTGTGAATGTCTTCGTCATGTGCATGAATGTGAAAAAGAATATTTATGATTTATGGACACGGATTTATTTGCGTCCCCTCGAAATGCAGTAAGTAAATAAGACGTCAGAGCTTCGACCTCTGGAAACCCCTGTTACTCACTAGCCAGCCTGACTTGTGACTTCCAAATAAAACAATATTCAGTCAAAAGGAGTGACCATAGACCACCAGGGAACAAGAAGCACACGACCCCGGTTCCGCGACTTTTCATCCCGCAGAAAAATATCCCCCACTAAATATCCCCGACAAAATATCCACGACAAAATATCGCCGAAAAATTATACTCGACAAAATATCCCACGGACAAAACTTCGCCGTCAAAATATTCCCTACTAAATATCTCCGACAAAATGTTCCCGACAAAATATCCCCGACAAAATACTAAATATCTCCGACAAAATGTTCCCGACAAAATATCCTACGGACAAAACATTCCGCAACAAAATATCTACTAAAATCTAACCTATCCTACTTCCTAACCTAACCTAACCTAACAAAAAAATGGGCCAAAAATAATACAGACATCTTGTAAAGTTATGTTAGGTTAGGTTTTAGTCCCCACTAAATATCCCCGATCCCCGACAAAATATCCACGACAAAATATCGCCGAAAAAATATACTCGACAAAATATCCTACGGACAAAACATCCCCGTCAAAATATTCCCTACTAAATATCTCCGACAAAATATTCCCTACTAAATATCTCCGACAAAATATTCCCGACAAAATATCCCCGACAAAATATCCTACGGACAAAATATTCCCCAACAAAATATCTACTAAAATCTAACCTATCCTACTTCCTAACCTAACCTAACCTAACAAAAAATGGGCCAAAAATAATACAGGCATCTTGTAAAGTTATGTTAGGTTAGGATAGGTTTTAGTAGATATTTTATTGGAGGATATTTTGTCGCCGGATGAAAACGCGCATTACTCACGACCCCATAGACAGGATATTTTAAAGTACTTACCCAAATACCTAGCCAAGTAAAATATTGAAAGAAAGGGCGTTATAGGAATTTTTGATATTAATTAGTTTGGTGTGAAAACATTACAGAGACCAAAGCAGCAACCTCGATGCAATGGCTGTAGTCATCACGACTTGTTTAAGGTACCACACGGCAGTACAGATGTTCTACCACAGCACAGCAAGAAGAATGTTGCTGTTGAATGAAATTTATAAAACAATGTTTTAAGGTTAGTTAATGACCTTTTAAATAATCTTAAAACTTTTTTGCATATCCATCTTGTTAAGAATGGTAAATATAAATAAATCTTGTACTCTTTTGTGAATAGCGAATCAATTCGACAATATTTTGAATAAAATAAAATAACATGTAAAAAATTATCTTAATAATAACCATAACACAACTATTTTCTAAGGTTTTATAAAACTAAATAAAATATGTATTAGGAACTAGCGCCATTGATTTCTTCAAGACCAGTGCACAGTCGGGAAACATGCCAAACGTGCGCCCAACATTTGTACGAAGTTGTCATTTGTCCCATAAGAGCGGGTTGTTTCTATTATTATTATTATTATTATCTACGACACGTTTTTGAGTTCAACAGCTCGACTGTGGAACAATTTGTTTCCTCGCTCCTATAACAGAGGTCTCACAGGTTCACACCTTTCTTCCACAAAATAAATACCCTAAACACAGCATCCCTAATGATGACATAGGCCACGCGAGAAAATATTTTCCTTGGGGTCTCCCGTGTGAAGTTAATGTAAACAAAATATTAAATTTATCATATTAATATCTTTCACATCACTACCATAATATTATTTACACACAGACACACCCACTTCATCGAGACCTCGGCTCGGCCGCCAAATTACCGGCAAACTTCGAAAGTGGAAGTCGTAAAGGAGCAGACAGTTTCAGGTTTCAGGACGAGAGGAGGCAGGACGTCATCGAGCTCTCGCTGCAAGGACCTCGGATCTCGGTATCCATAGCTGCCGTAGCTGGGAAGCTGGGTGTGTGGCTGTGCGAGCCTCGAATCGGAGCGCCGAATTGCGAATTGCGACATATTCCCGAATATCCGCACTTCCTAATCTGCAACTTTCAGATTGAAAGATAAAGACTTACACATCCAACAAAGGGTAACACCGAAAGCGCTTCCTTGAAAGATCTCAACTAAAACTACACACCCTTTTTATAAAAGCGAGTAATTTGGACGGTACCAGTATTTAAACTTTGTATGCAAACACAGAGCTTTTTGCGTTTAACCGAACCAACACAAGAAAACCGTAAAGATTTCAGAAAGCATTATTACAATAACATTCATCGAAATACAGCTGAATTGATGATTTACTACTTTTTACTCGGGATTGTTATTTTCCTTTGCGCTGGCGCCATACGGGCGGGGTTTAGCGGAGTGCGCCGGCCGGGAGCGCCATTCACCTCTCGCCCGCCGTCGGCGAAGCGCGTGTTTTTTTCGAACTTTCCGTTGTATTTTGTATTCTTGTTTGCGAGTCTGTTTACCAAACGCACGTTGTGTATTAGAGCGATAATGGGGCTACCGAAGGAATCCTTCACTCAAATACCAGTGAACTATAATAATCTCTGAAACTTTAAGTGAATGTACTATTTCTTTCGATTTCATTTATTCTCCGATTAAAAAACTTATTTACACTTTGAATCTGTGTGTGATTTCTAATGTTGTTAGTTGCATTAGCAATTTAAAAAAAAATAGACTTTGAAGTGCTGAAAATATTTGAGTGACGAACAACTGAAGTCGGTGATTTATTTTGAAGTGCTCGTTGAAATCAACATAGTTAGACTCAGTTTTGTGTATACTAATGAGTACTTGATTATTATTTCAATGATTGAGATAAACATCGGGAATATTTAAGCCGACGAACTTGTGTCTTGTTTTAACTGATGAAACTGCCACTGTGGGTGTACTGTCCTGGTCCATTCTCAGCTCGCAGAACTCAGCCAGCCTCTGGTAGTCTGGTCTCAGTGAACCCTGAGCACAGAGCACGTGGTCATTGTCTGGGACTGGGCCCGACTAGACGTGTACCTACCCAATTCAAGGAGTGTTTAGTTTATTGGGAGGAGATTCCGGATCACATTCTTTAACAAAAGGGGACCAATTAACAACACTGCTTTATCGTAAGTACCTACTCTCATTACCTTAAATAACTTATGTTATTTATGTGGTGCTAAAATTTGAATCATATTTCATGTTTATCAGATCGTTTGAATTTGGCAGATGTTTTGCATCTCGACAAGATGCTAGTATAGACATAATAATAACGTTTGTGTATATGTATATCTATGCATGCATTATATTTTTATTATAGGTATATAATGTTAATATGTGAAGATAATATAAATATGTATATCGATTTGTAGTCTATTGAATGGTATTTCTTTTGTCATATTATTTGTAAACCACTTCAACGAGTAAGCGGAAAGGAGTAATTATCACGTGTTTAAATATATTATTAAATAGCTGTTTCCAGTGTCGGCTCATGATTTTTACGTGAGCTAGAGTGCTAAGATTCTAAATTTGTTCTTGGTGAAGTTGTGGCTGAAAACGATTTTTTTTCAATTTTTATTTTTTTATTATATGATGGTTTTATATTTAGATATAATAAGAGGTTAATCTTGAATATTTCTAAACAAGATAATAAAAAATAATTTTCAGCTGCAATAACATAAATAAAGTCGTGTTTTTCAATCTTAGGTTTCTAGCTGAAAATTCTCTAGCCTTTTTATACAGGTATACATTTTACATAATGCTAAAATAACGTGACAGGGGAAAGTGTACAGGTACATTATCACTGTCATTTATTCTGTCCTTATGTCCCGAGGTATATATGTATATAGGTAGTTACCTATTACCTACCCTCCTATTGACATATAACAGAACTTTTATGTAGATATAAAAACAAGGTAAATATTTCCCTAACCGCCGCACTTTTAGACCGAGAAATGGAAATTACTATTCGTTTCAACTTAATTACTCCAATAAACAACGAATTAATTCATTGATTATTTTTCATAAAATAATATTTTTCTTGGCATTAGCGGTTTTTTAAAAATAATTTTGTTGTAAATTCAAATAATTATTAGTACTAGTTTTATTAGGAATTAGAAGTAAAATCACAAGGAGGGAATACTTAATATTTTTTTTGTTAAGGGGCGTACTTGACTTACTTTATAACCAGATATTCCTGACATTATTTGAAATTAAAATAAGAAAATGAAATTTTGTACTCCGGTGACATTTTTGATGTTTTTTTTAACTAAAAACATTTAAAAAAATACTTAGTAGGTATTTTAAAAAAAAAAAATTTTATTCTTCATTTTAAGCACCCGCTAAACCGCCAAGGCAGTTTGTCAGCAGGTCAATTTAACAATAATAATATAACACTAAAGCACAAATATAACAAGAAACCACAATATGCAAAATAGATACAGAAGAATAACTTTTAAGTAGAATACAAAGACATAAAATATACAGACAGACAGATATTATACAGGCAAAGTCATATTTATACATAATATTACAAACAATATCAATATTGAACAGTTAGGGACGGGGTGAGGGGTTGGTCGGTTACTCGGCTAAGTGACGAGTGACGACATGTAGTAGAATTTTTTATTGATTATTTTTTAAGAAAAAAAAATTAATAGAAGATGAATCAAAAAAGTCACTGCAGACCAAAATATCATTAACATTTTTTAATCCAAATAATGTCAAGAATCACTGGTTAAAGTAAATCAAGTACATTCCATAACAACCTGTAAATATTGCCGATTAGGTTTTGCCTAGGTACCTACCTACTCCCGTTCCAATTTGCAGAACTCCAGATCGTTGTCCTGCAAGTAGTTCTTCTAATCGAATGGTGATTAGGCCTTTTATAAGTTCAATCGCTTCTTAGTTTTATTGCCGTTGTATAAATTAGTATGTATTAGCAATAATTTGATTAAATAATGTTATATATATACATAATATTTAAGCTCAGCATGGTCCCGTTAATGTATGAAGTTTTTAATGGCTTACTGCAAAACGAGGCAGGTAATTTATGTTATGTTTTTCGCCTAATCTTGACGTTAATCCTTTGCAAAAAGGTTTAATATTCCCACTTTATAAATTGTTTACGATGACGCAGGATTATAATTATTTCTAATAGACAGGGATTATTCAATATAAATTGGTAGATACTCTTGTCTTGTTTCCTAGTCAATGTAATAAAACACAGGTAATAAAAGATGCAAAGTAAAAAGTCGATGGCCTTCCGCTGGGATACGCAAGTATACGATACTCGACGATTCAAGTATCTTTTCGACTGCCGCCATACATCTACGCGGAAATTCGTAGAGTTCGTACACGGGCACAAGTTGCCGACATTTTGCAAACTTGTCGGAGACGCCAGTCTCCCACAGCCAGCCGGTCGAAATCGTTACCATTCACAGAGATTTTAAACAAGGCGGAGCAATACTAATGTCTCCACGAGGACGTCAACAACAGATTTTTTAAGCATTTTAGTGTTCCAAGTATACAAAAAAATCTACCTTTGCACAAAGAAGCTCTGATTTTTTTAGTAACAATGTTATACAACAAATTCCCACACAGTATTTAACAGATTAAAACAAAAAAAAAATTACATTACGGACATCAAATCTTGATTTAAGGAACTATCGGAAAAAATAACTTCCCAGTATATTAAAGTAGTTTCCAAAAACACCTTACCCAAACCATGAAGTTGTACCATAGAAGTCGCCGAAAACTTACCCAAAACCATTGATATATGTGTATCTGATCTGATATAGTATATCTTTATGCCCAAAACATAGTTCCCCTCAGCACAGGATCTTTTAGTGAAGAGGATCTTGAAAATAATCTTCATCGATTTTATAAATATATTTAACACGTATCTTCTATAAAAGTAAAAAATTAGAATACTGTACTTAACTGAATAACAAACTAATAATAGTTACTATCTAGCAAAACTGATAAATCTCATCATCACTTGTGTGTTGTGTGAGACATTTTGTAACAACGCGTGTGATTTCGATCAACGCTAGGAACAAAACAGTCAACAAAAAATGAAACAAGATGAAACGTACGTCTTTTTTGTGTTAATTTAAAAAAAATACTACCTATCCATTTTTGTGTGTGAAAAATAGCCTATATCTAACTCAGACCAATCCACATATATTTACATTTTATCGCGTTAAAATATACATTTTTTAAATTGTTGCTAAAATAAACAGGTGATGGCGACGCGGGTCTCGTGATTTCAGTAGCAACATTTACGGAGTGTGTACTGTGTACGATAAGTTGTTTGCGACCGTCTGTATCGTACACAAGTTATCCTGTGGAAGTAGAGCCTTACTATTTCAAATAAATAATAATACTACAACCGCTATAAAGCAGGTACTTGAACCAGTACCTCATAATATAATCCCAAGACTAATCTCCCTACCTGCATACATTTTATATGTATCCGTCTTTTCTCCCTACTTTAATCCGGGTCTCTTTAAGACCCGCACTGACTCCTTTCTTCCCACAGCCCCCCCTCTTTAACCCGCCCCATAAAGTCTTGTTGTACGTGTATACTTCCTACAAATTATAGAATAAACATTTACCAGCTCTTATGACAATATATGATTTCACAGTAATCATTCTTTGTTTCCTTTCTTCCTTGTCTTTACTTTACACTAGCGGTGTGCAGGTCATAAAATTAAGTGTACCAGCATCGTGTAATGTGCAGTTATCTCTCCAGACTCCAGGAGCACCTTACTGTAACTAACTAACTAGAGAGGATCAGTAGAGGATGGAGCGCCACGCAATTTCTTCACGATCAGTCCTTTTTTCATTATTCTGACTCTTAAAATGGCCCGACTCACTATATTATGATAAACTTGACGGTGGCGTCTCTTATATCATACCTCTCTATTATTTTTGGATCTTCAAAATACTTTTAATACTGTCATACATAGTTTTACTACACATGCACTTCAGGCACCTCAGGGATCTTATTTCTACTTCTTTAAATAGACAATAAGTATGGTCCTGTATTCATTCATTTTTAGGCAGCATCGGGTTCATTGGTCAAAGCATTGTACATATATTTTAGTATCAGCGATCAATGAACCCAGAGTATGCAATTTTTAGTCATATAAGTTGTTTTTAATTGTTTGTCTAGCTTGTAGGTTTTCTAGATTTTAGGCATGTATGGTAAGTTTGTACAGCGCCCTTGAGGTGATTTTTCACAAAAATGGCGCTATATAAATCGTCCAAATATTATTATTATTACCATTGACTCAGCGATGGTACCTACCTACTCAAAACAATAACATAATGGTACCTGCTGTACCTTTTTAAATCCCTATGAAACAACGTCCTTATTTTAACCACCTATTGCAGTATGCTTTGCTTGCACTTATATTATAACAATAACAAATGATGAAAGAATATACCCAAAATGTTTAATATGCCGCTGCTTTGTGAGCATTTTTCTATCTCACCACAAAAAGGTTAATTGACAAAATGTGGTTGCGGCCCTGAAAAGTAACCCTCCTTCTGGCGATACTGTTATTGGCTATTGTCATCCGTGTGCAACGTTTTTTTCTACGGAAGCGAATACATAATAATTGCCCACGTGAATATGACATGTGAGGAAAAATGTGCACTATCATTGCTTTGCACTATAAAATTTAATCGGCTCATAAATGATTATACCTACTCTTATACTATATTATATTTTATAATTCAAACACTGCTTTAATCTTCTACGTAATAATGATATGAGTTTATTAATAAAACTGAATTTTTGTGAATCATCGATTGCTTCAATGCAGGGTTGCCGCAATTTAAAAATCAAATGCCTAACCAACTAATCTTCACGCCGTTTCCCCGCAGTAGTAGGCAGAGAGGACGGACCGCCAAACATCTCGGTCTTGGCACACACTCTTTGCCTCACTCACATTCATACATCGTCCCATCATACTATTCTAGTATTACCACTTTTGACATGGCCTGACTCAAGTATCTGATTCACTTGATTGTGCCATGTCTTCCTCGGGCGTCACCGACTTCTTCTACCATTCACATTTGCATAATATATTCTTCTTGCACTACTTTCTACGTTCATTCGCTCTACATGCCCAAACCATCTGAGGGTCCCTTTCTTAATCTTACTCATTATGCTTACATCAGCCTTACATTATTTGCGTATATCCCCTTTTCTCACTCGATCACACTTGGTTTTACCACACATCAAATGAAGACAATTACTTATAATGGAAACATAATCATTTGGCTATTTGGTCCTTCTAAGTTAGGCATACGTGCCGTGAAACCATATGATCATATTATAAATGTAGAATTTCGGAAAGAATGCAATACTGATATAAAAGTAAAGAGCAAGATTAAAAAAGGAATGATGAATGCTTTGGACATGTAGAGCGAATGAACGAAGAAAAGAGTATAATGAAAGTATAAAATTCAAAAGTTAATGATAGAAGAAATGAAGCCCGAGGAAGACATTCGTGCAAATGATTTTATTACTACATTATCAACAGATTATTATACCTAATTTGTTATAAAAGTAATGACACGATCAAGTGAATCAAATACGAGTAAGTTATTCAGAATAAATTACGTATTTATAAGACGAATCATGAATGTGGATTAGGCAAGGAGCGTATATCAAAATAGTCTTGGGTGGCGATCCATGCTATTTGCCTACCCCACCGAGAAAACGGCTTGATGGCAGTTCATAAGTTTTAGTTGGTGGCGCTTTTTCAAATTTGTTTATCGCAAATGTGACATTACCTGTCGCTACCACTAGGAGCTTAGTGGCGACAGCGGTGGTCAGTGGTCAGTTAGCATCACAACATCACAAGTGGTGATGGGTGTCTACGTGAGTTGGTATCGCTTTATCCGATCCGCCAACCGGAAACGCGACACCCGCTACTGCTACCACACAGTTATGTACACCCATACCAGACCTGTACCCAGCTTCAGTGGTAATGTACCACCCGACCACTCCTTGCCTATTTGTGCGTGCTCGCGCTAAACCATTAACTTTCCTGAAGATTACTTCCCGTTTGAGCGCAAGGCGATAAAGCCTTTGATTTAGATGATTGCTTCGGCATATCAGATTCATAAAACTTTATTATTGAATATCCTCGGCACTAAACTGTGCAAGCAAGTAGAAGCTGCCTATGTACGATCTCAACTTAGTTAGATTGAAATGCTACACTACGCTGAAAAGACGGATTTGTGTATGTGACAATCTTTACTGATCGAAATCCCAACATGTTTATGCTTATATATTTTTGTATAACTAGCATCGACAATCGAACCCGTAACCATCGATGTATAGTCGAATCATGGGAGATCCCGTGCAATTCGTATGCTCCGAACGTGATAGGCTTCTGTCTATCAGAAAACGATTCTGCATTGATCGTCGACATTTTCAACGACAGTTCAGCAAATATCTTTTGACGCATTCACAACATATTAAAACTGCCCCCATGAACTTTTATATTGACTTATATCTAACATTTGTAATCTTCGAGAACGTTAAAAAATAAATAAATAAAATCACTCACCGTGTCCCACAGCGATCCCTCTTTGTATTAGAAGGTATTTAAGTAGGTACATAAATAAATTCAAACCAGTTGAATGCTTTCGATAGTTATATTACTCGTATTTAATTATAAAGTCTTTGAGTTTGATTTTGCAGAGGGCAAAGGATTACCAAAGTTGCGAACATGTATTTCATTTCATCTGTTAAATCAAGTGCAGCTCAAAAACGTTCAATAATTCACAACTTGCGATAAAAAAAAAATAAAAAAAATTGCAAAATCCTTTGCCCTCTGCAAATTCACAGTGATTTATTGTTGAATTTATCGTAAAATAACAATATCTTCTCAGCAGCGTCTGATGTAAGATGTACATTTCTGGCCTACGTGATCCCAAGTTCCCACTTCTTTAATCCTTCCCGATCCGATACCCAGTTTATTTGCTTTTGATTGAATTGTTTTAAAGTTGCTGTGTGTTGGTTGTGGTGTTCCTACGGACCAGACCTTCAGACCTTTAGATATCCCGACCCCTTTGGATATCTGAAAACCTACAGCTTAAGTGTTTGCCTAAAATATCAATGTTCAATAAAATAAGTAGTATGAATAAAGCAAAGAGGCCAACACACCTACAGAAAGACCTTTGAGCGGGCTTAAAATACACAAATACTAGCTACATGTCTGCAGGTTCGGTACATTCAATTTCATCCCAAGATTGTATTTGACGGACAAAAGTAGGCAATTTCTGTTCCTAACGCGTGCTATTTGTACCTACATAATATGTAAAGTGTTACAAAAGCGTTCTTTTGAGTCCATTGAACACAACACAATCATTCCGTTTCACGGAATTTGGGTTCTAGCTTTTTCTATCTCAGGTGTGACGACATTCAATACATTGTATTTTATGAAAGTTCGCCTTTGTATATTTTTTACTAAAAACGATAGATTAATGCAATACTTAAATATTAGTTTTTTTCTTAATAAAACAGATAAGTACATTTGATTTTTGTATATTTATCATTTTATAGAGATACAGAACTTATCACATTTGGTATATTCTGGTATATTCTCACTGAAAAATCTACAATTGTAAATAAATATTTACCTGCAGTATTTAAGTTGAGCTGAGCTTTTCGATGAGCCAAATGTTAGATAAAAGCAAGCAGAACCTGAATTAATATTAAAGCAAACAAAATATTTCAAATCTAATTTATGGTTAGTAAATTATCCGAATTCAAAATTTACCTTCAGAGTCTCCAGTGATTGAAACCCACCGGTAAATATTTTGATTGAATCTGGTTATCTCTTACCAATAAATTCAATTCGTTTTCCAATATTGAAATTCTCCTTCATTTAGCTCAATTCTAATACAGGGTCTTTAAACTGGCTTCCAATTCTGTCTGGTCTGAATCTTTAATTGAGTTATTATTTACAAAAATAATAAAAAAAGCGAAGGCTTCCAGAAAACATGAAGGAATAGCACTGGAATAATGACATATTTTAATACTTGTGACAAATTTCTGTGTGAAGTGTACTTTAGGAATCACTAATTACGATCGATGCTAATTACTTTAATTAGCCACAAACCCATAACCTTAATAATTTATCCTTTAAACTGTTCCATATATCAATTACGATAACGAAATGAACAGGAAATGTGTCAAACTTTCGAATACAACGCCAACTAATCATTATTATTGTGATTCATTTAGCTAGGATTATATCCCTTCCTAACTACTTATACTAACCTACAAATGGGTAATGTCTAATAAATACTAAGAATTAAACAGTAAAATCTGTGCATAACTTTCGTATTATAAAACCGTCAAGTTATTCCAATGGACTTAAAAACTTTTTTTTTCTCCGAGTGTGTTTGAAGGAATTTGTACCTTGCAGTAGCGAGTTCGATTCTTTGTGTCTGTATTTCTAATACAACGATACAGAAGTATAAAATTGTCTCCGCCACGCACTCTCAAATTAAATTAGTCGAATTATATGTCAATTATAAGTATCTAATGTAATTTGCTTTCTTCCAATTTTTATCTCCAACCGACTAGATCAAATTACAAGTTTCGGTTTGGGTACAATGTTAATTGCGTACCGTATTGTAAAATAATTATTAGAAATTACGTTTGATCCTGATGAAGTAAACATTGTTTACGAAACATGTTGATTGTGTACCAATAAAAGTGATGTAAACAAAGTTATTTGTCTTTTTATTAAAATAAATTATTAGACGATGTAAAAATCAAAGTTAGAGAGTAAATTTAATAAAATAAGAAAACAAACTGAAACATCGTTTAACGAACGTTCCTGTTAGATACGAAAATCGATAGCAAATATATAACACACTCAAAGTAATTTGGAATAGGTATAAACGGATTATATTCCACTAAAGTTTTGAATGGGGATTCGGAGTGTTTCACTCATTTATTTGTTTATTTCATAGAGTTCATTTCAATTTTACATATTAATGTACGGTAGGGTTGATGTTACATACTTCGAAGATTATATTTAAGTACATTAATTTAATCCACATGGATTTTATTATTATACAATCTTTCGAAACAAAGCTCTCGTTAGAATCTTAATACAGAATTACACGCTACCTTTTATGTTCTTTATACGAGGTGCGATAATTTCCTATTGCTTTATATTACCATTAATGTGGTTAGGTTATTGATTGCCTACCTCTGACCTGTAAGTACTGTGCGAACTATGTGCCGATTGGGTTGAATAATAGTTTCTATTAACTTTAATATGCCATAGACGTATATATACGAGCTTTCAGGTCACCGAGAAGTCTGCAATAAAACTGTTTTAGACAGAAATATTGATACAGATTTGAGATTTTCACATTCAAAAGTATTATCGTGATTAATTTTTAGATTATCATGCCATGTTGCGCTTCCTACTTCTTTAGCCAACGTGTCGGACAGCGCTACAAGATCCATCCATCAGGGCAAATGTGCAGATTGCAGTGCAGTGTGTGTTTATATATGTAGACGTGTGATACCATGTTGGGCGCGTTAATCCCCCTATGGCCAGTATTTCGGTATAATAATTAACTAAAATAATGTGGTATTCGGCGTTTAGTTTTGGCGTAGCCATCCTTAAGAAGATTGTCAGGCGCAACACATTATCACTTCTATATTCATTAACACGCACTTCACTACAATCTAGGCATCTGTCCTGATGATATACACTGCAACCCTGTCCGAAAGATTGGCTAAAGTAGGCGCAACACGACATAATACCCCAAAAATAAATCAGGATAACAACTGGTGTATTGCTAACAATTTTTTTTGTTGCCAAACGTTTCTCCTAAACCAGTATTCATTTCTTCATATTACGAAAGTCCTCCGTGTTCTTTCCACCAACGTCAACAGAAAGCAATATAGAAACACCCCAAACACGTAATGTCTTTTATATGTATTTATGATGATGTTGATTTAAACACCAGAATGTAGAAAGGAAACCAAATATGTACTTAAACATTCGGATAACGCGTCTATATTGGATGAAAGATCTAAAAACTCCAGCCCTTAAATCAGTATCGGGTGTAACTCCTCGTAACTTGAGTTCATTGCGAAATTTGGGCGTGTTGAGATAATCATATTCCGGTCACATATCTCCAATAAGGCGATATGAGCATTGTATCCTCCGAGCAGAAGGGATTTTTGCTCCTTTATTCCGTAAAGGGCATCGCACCGTCTGGCCCGAGATAAAATCACGAAAGTTGGGTATGAACATAATAATGTTGGGGGGCCCGACCTTTGAACCGCAAACTTATAAAGGGGTGTAATGAAGCTTATGGACGAATCTGTGGTAGACCTTTTAAAAGTGGCAATAGTGATGTAAATTCTTTCAAAATCGCTGTTTTTTATTATATTTTAATGCTACACAACAGACAGAGAATAGCGAAAAAGTATGGGTGCAATTATAAATTTTATGGTACAATTTCTACCCTCATGTAAAGCAGTGAGGCATAGAACTGGCAGAGAAAGGATGAAAGTAGACTGAATGTTGTAGACCTGAGGAGTGTGTCTGGTAAAACCATGTATGCTCGCGTGAGAAATGTGGAGATCCGCAAAGAATGCAAGGCTGGTGTAAGTGTAATGAGCAAATTAAGAAAGGGATCTTCAAATGGTTTGGGCATTGAGAACATATGTCGCAAATTTGAATGGAAGAAAAGCGGGGACGCTCAAGGAAGACACGATCAAATGAATCAGATTTGGAGATCTAATCAAACAATTTGGGAGGCGGGTATGGGTACTGCCGCCCCGGGAACCATTTATTTGATAACCAACACCTCTGCCATAGGTCACCCCAAGTGGTTTGTTACGTTTGGTGACTTAGTAGGGGTTCCCGGGTTCATGGGGTCAGGTTTTTCCGGGTCTTGGCGGTAAATGTGCCTGCCATTCATCTGCGTGACAGGCCAAATCGGGAGAGACTGGTTGAGGGAGACCTTGTGACCTCGGAAACAGAACTCTTTTGGAAAATCTCCTTGCAGCGCAGTGGGAGGAATGGATTCATACGTCTGTCACACTTCGAGACTCCTACCCACCCTTCATATCTTATCCATCCCAGAACGTCCTCTCCTTCCTTTCATAATACCCTCCACACAGCATCCCCAAAGATGACATAGACCGTCAGGGAAAATATTTTCCTCAGAGCCTCCTGTGTGAAGTTATTGTAAAAAAAAGATGCTTAAGTCGGGCCTATGTCTAGGATCAGAATAATAGAAGAGTATGTATGAGACGATTTATAAATGTGAACGAGGCAAGAAATGTGTGCCAAGACCGAGTTGCTTGGCGGTCCGTCCTCCCTGCCTACCCCTGCGGGGAAACGGCGTGATGGTTAGTTCGTTAGTTAATTCTAATCAAAATAATTGACAGATCATCAATCACAACGCCATATTACATCCAGTCTTTGCTTTTTTTGTTTGTCTCATCAATTATCTATAATATTCTCGTATCTAGCACTATCTGTTCTACGTAAATTCACAAAAATTGTATGAAATTGAAAAAATTAAAAGACTTGCTTAGAATTTTTGCATCTACGGCGTAGCGCGGCATAAACGTTGTGTTTTTCCATAGCGGAATCTGGAGGCACGCCCGGGAACGGGGAATAGAGAGGGTTGGTAGCTATTTCGCTCGAGTAGCGTGCCAATTCTCTAGGCAGTCCAAATCTTCCATTCTACTGCAAATAAACCAAATGGCCGTGGTGCGGTTTGAACCTCGTGAACGTGAGTTTGTTCCATTTTTATTTCCACCTTTTTTTTATTTTCTTCCTCGCTAAGAGAATACTACTTCCCTCTTTTTATTTTACATGATATTAGCATTGTTTGTTTTATTTGCAGCGATCATTAGCGCCTCGGGAGCAATGCTCTAGCAGAACAATCGTAATAAATACATAAAGTAATTTAAAAATAGAATAAATTATATTTCATATAATCCCATTTAATTAATTGTCTGTTTTGTTCATTTGACTTCGCTTCGTCCGAATCGTCTTTCAGTTAGTGAAATAAAAAATAGTATAATGTATCTCGAGCACGTTTACTTCATAAAGATGGCGAAAGATGTTTATATTAATGGTAATTGACTTCCTTTATATTAGTTTTATACTAGTTTTTTTAAATATTTTTTTTGTGATTTTGCGTTTGCATAATTTTTTTTTCATAAAATAACAAACCATGACCAACTAAGAAGTTTGCAAACACCTCAAGCTACTTTGTTAGGTTTTCGGAACAATTCACATATAAGTCTCATAGAAATAGTTGCGACTCCCTTACTGTCATGGTTAGAAAGAGAAAATATCACGCTTTATATTCAAATCTAAAAGATAACCGCAAAATAATTAAAATGTACATCTTTATTAATCCGATCCTTTCCGACCGAAATCGGAAAAAAATCCAGTGCAGTTCACACGTGGTAGAAGTAAAACCTCCGCCCAAACAATCTCAACCAAAAGGAGCCTTTACAAGTGAGCTCATAATCAAAGCGGCCAATGCTGTAAGTTTTCATTCTATCTCATTCTCTCGCAGGCTAAATCTTATAGATGTACGTGTCTGTCTCTTTTTAGTGTCGTTTCCCTTTCATCCTAGTTTCATATCGCAACGGTGCTAAAGAAGTTTCACTTCAAAAATTATGAAAATTTGGGAATTTTTTTATTAATTATAATTACATGAAACGACTGAGAATTAAAGAAAAACTGAGATTTTGATTTACTATGAATTATGATTTACACATAGGTACACCATTATAAAATTTGAAAGTGTACTTCGTCATTTTAGTTATTTGTTTTTGGGGTGTTATGCCGTGTTGCGCTACCTTCTTCTTTAGCCAACGTTTCGGATCTGTTGGATCACGTCTGCCGGATCTTCCCTGATGATGGACACTACAACGCTGTCCGAAACGTTAGCTTTCTTTAGTTAGCGTTTCGGACAGAAGGCACAACGGCATAACACCACAATGAAAATACTTTTGGCCGTGAAAATCGTATCTGTACTATGTTACTTTTCAAAAAAAGTTTCTAGTTTTCGGATTCTTTCAGAAATATTCCATTTATTTGGGTTTTATTGCGTAGCGAAAATATGGTGATTATCCGATAAAATAGGCGCGAGGTCTGAGGGGTTAGCAATAAATCAGAAACTATTTGTATCTTGGCCACATCCCCAAAAATATTCACAAAATAATACCCCCTACTTATACCAAGAATTGAAAGAAAACTAGGATTCGAATGACGGCAATTGTGACGGCTGAGGAATGCTACAGAAGACACTAATAAACATCTATAAATACAACCATTCACTCCTAACCCCATTATCTTCAACTTCTGTTTCAATTAACTTTATTCGACTTAAATCGAGTTACCAAACATGCCCCGTGTCAGAAACAACACAGTCGTTTGGAAACTTGACACTTTGTTGTGACAAGATTCGCGACGAGATTTGACAAAAAATATATAAGCGAACGGTACACTTCATTATCTCGCCAACATGCCGGAATAAATTAGTCCCAAGTCAGGGGCTGCCTCGCTGCTCGCTACTGGTTACTTGCAGCTTCCAGTCGAAGCCTTCCTCCACCTCCACTTAGGCCTTCTCGGCGGGAAGTTGAGTGGCTGCTCGGATTCTACCTGGAAGTTCCCATTTAAAGGGAATAATATTGAATTGAAAACTTATACAAGAGAAATTTTAATAAGTGAGTCTGAGTTTCAGAAGACTGATTTTAATATTAATGGAAAATCTCATATAAATCTTAGGCTCAGTAATATTCGTGCAGTAATTTCTTTATTTTTCTTCTAATACGAGATTACTTTTTCTTTATCCCTTGAGACATCACCCGTGCCAAGAAGTACCTAGGTAAATCTTTTCTGCTTGACGTTATCCGACAGAGAGACAGGAAGCATATTGGATTCCACTGGGATTGAGACAAACGTTTTTATTTAATTTAATACTAGGAAAAAACATTTAAAAAACAATTTCGTTTTCGGTTGTCATGCGATAATTAGTATAGAACTGGCGCAGTCCCGTGAAAAATCATGAGGTAGTCTGAATTCTTTAAACACATCAGTACCAATTTTGAAACAAATAATCTTCTCTCTGATTTATTCAATAAATTTTTATACACTTTAGCCTTCAATGCCGTACTCGCATTTTTTAATCTTTCCAAGAAAACTTCTTCTAAAGTTCTGCGAAAGCTTTTTTCGTAAGGTTTTCTTCGAAAAATTAATATTTGCGAGTAAGGCAAGGATTCTCAAGTGAATAAAAAGTTATGGATTAAATATTATTGTGTTTAAATATACAGTATTTGCGAACATGTTTAAAATAATCTTATGTTAATATACATATTCTATCTGAAGGTAGGTACTTTGTTCTGTCTGAATTGTACCGATTTTCAACGTAACTTAGGGGTCGTCCATTAATCACGTGAGACTCGAAAAATCACGAAATATCACAAGGACTGGGGAGGGGGGGGGGGGGGGGGGGGGTATTGTGAGCTACCACTTATATATATTTTTTTAATATTTTTTTTTATTTTGTCGTATTTATTTCTCTAAACCAGTCCTTAATTTTCCAAAATTTAATCACATTATACCTGAATGTGAAATATTACTTCGCCGAGATGAATCAGGGCCGGACAAAATATCTCGGCTGTATAAAAAGATAATATTCTGAAAATTTCAATACACTTTGTGCTAAAAAAATACGCGTGATTTTGGGTTGGGGGGGGAGGGGTAGTCTAAAACCTCACCACATATCACCAGGGGGAAGGGGGGAGGGGGGGGCTAAAAAGTTGTTAAAAAGCATCACGTGATTAATGGACGACCCCTTATATTCAAAACAAATCCGAGTTCATTGAACTAGGGTTGCAAGAGAAATAATTAAGAATTTATAGAGAATTGGCATGTTTTTTAATTTAAAAAAAAATTAATTCAATTTTTTAATAAGAAATGCAAACATTCCCGGGTTACGAACAACATTTGAAAATTAACAATATTTGAAGATCATCTACTACCACCGGAGTAAGCGGGAAAATGTTGCTTGTGTCGTGGAGGACTTAGTCAGCCGAGGAATCGAACAAGCAACGCCTCTGTGGGACCCAAACGAGATGCAAACTCAGCCACTGACCGGTCGTTTATTTCTGTTAAAAACTCATTAATAAGGACTTACCGTGTTGGCTGTCGTTAGTCTCAAAGGACGTACGGTGGGAAAGGTTATTTTTTTAATTAATAAATACATTTAATCTTTATCGGTGGCCCTTTCAACTAGATATTTATCTTGAACGACATTGCACGCCCTTTTTATTGAGCCTGCGTTTCGAACAACTTGGATTGTCCACAATAAGTAAGTTGAATTATTTGAAATATACTAACTTGTTTCTGTAATTAAATAATTAGTATTACAGATAATCCAGGAGTTCTATAGTGATTTGACTCTGATTTATAACTAGCCCGTGATACGACTTGTAGGAGATACAACGATATAATCCGTGAATTTTATTTCTCGATGGCAGTGGGCAGTGTAACTGACACGTGACATTCACCTCTGCTGTGTCCCTGCCAATAGTGCCTTCAGGGCTGTGGAATAAGAAATCTGGAGTTGCGGGGCTTCGCACGCAGTCCCTTGTATTGCTTCCTGGAGCGACCGGAAGTGGCCAGGAAATGGGAAATATTTCAATCTCGCCGGGGAGCTTTCACACTTATCATTCAATATCGCATACAACTTGCGTACCTAAGCAATTATGTATTTTGAAATAAAATTATTAGAAACATATTTTGTCAAGTTTCTTCTTGGGGGTGCCTACGTGGGTTGTGCAGTACCGATTCTTTCTCCCCATAATATTTTATATTCCTATACTACGCTTATTTTGTTCTGATTTACAAATACATATTTTTGGTCTATAAATGCGTGGACGATGAGTCGATGAAGATTCACCAGCCAAATTCCGTTAGTGGAAAAAAACACTAATTGAATCATTTAATTACATAAGAAAATAGTCATCGAATCATTGACCACAATGACGATAGTGTTCATCGAGTTAATGTCACGCTTTTTAATGATTCACCCCCAGGCGGCCAGCGAGCTTTGTGGTAGGTGGTGGATTCATAATTAGTTGCTTTATCTTTATCTGTAGTAACATAGGTTTAGTCTATGGTACAGTATCATTTCAAATCAGATTAGTGTCGAAGGAATCAATGATGCTAGTTCATCGGAGCATCTCCCATTGAAAAACTGGTAGAACACTAATGGAAGTGACACTGACTCTTATTTTCGCGAAAGCTTTCGGATACATCACATATTTTTCGTAATATTCTCCTGTTGTATTTCACAAAATGCGTAAAGTATTATGTGATAACATGTTCTCGGTAACATTATCGTGGGAAAGGGCCGATTAGCCCGAGGGAGGCCCCACTCGCTGTTCGCTTTCCCCAAGTATCACTTTCCATACTATCATCAGCCAAATGGATAACCGAACAATATTACGTGAAGATTGATGGGAGGTTTGGATGAAAGTCTTCCGCACCCTTTCTTTGTTCAGCCCAATATAATAAAAGAAGTGTTCCGAAATGAGTTTCCTTCCTGAAAGGGTTTCTACAGAAGGGGTACGAAATAATTTTTTGAAAATGAACTGCTTTTATATACAAAAATCCAAATTCCACGATGAAGAACAGGAAAATCATTTTAAAGAGGTCACGTTCGAATGTATTTGTGCAAACTGATAGTATCAAAAGTTTAAAAAAAAACATCGAATTTGTTTAAACACTCGCCTTCAGTCACCTTTATCCCGCAAATGCTCTCAAAGCAACTTTAGTTGCGGGCAACGTTTGCGTCGCGAGACTTTTGAATTTTTGTGGATTATCGTGATTTGTTTTGATGACAGGATTTCTGGGTTAGGTTTTATTTGAATGTAATAATGTAAGTCCCACTCGTATTTTCTAATGACTGAGGAAATAAAATATAAAAAGAATAGCTGGTTTCTTTTTAAATTTTACGGATTCATTGTTTTACGCTCGCAGATGTATATAAGATTGAAAAGATAACTATGGTTTGTTGTTTTTGAGATAGTGGAGGGCTACAAGAAACTTCAGAAGATAAAAACAAAGTCAGCTCTCAATTTGTTGCGGAAGTGCGATTACGTTGCGTGGAATTATAGTTTTATTTTTATATAAACCGAAGTTTGCTTATCTCTGACTAATTCTTTCGTCCTCTGTTTTCTTTTAAAAAAAAAACGGAAAATCCACTTTCTATCCCTTAACAACATAGTCCTAATACTTATTTTGTCTCTTGTTAACAAAAGGTAAGCAGTAGCACGCGTCACTCCCGGCGGGGGATCAATTCCGTAACACTATCGAGAAATCAGCCATCGGATTATTTGGCGGGAGTATTATTTATTTACGGATTACAGGTCGAGGAGTCTCAGAGCTCAGGGCTCGGCTCTGGAACCCTTTAAAGGCATTTTATTTAGCCCTCTTCCGACAGGTGCTTTGAGAGCATGCACGGACGTATATAAGGGGGGGGTCTTGGGGGTCCGGACCCCCCCCATTGCACCGCGCCGATTGTAGAAATAAAGGCTGATTGATTAAGACTGACTATTTTTTTCACGAAAACATGACCTTATATATTTTTTTTTAATTTGCGGACCCCCCCCTTATCAAAGCTATATATACGTCCGTGAGAGCATGACTATCAGAATATAGTTTTGGAAACTCCGCATTTCAGGCAAATGATCTAGTTTTGAGATTTAATTCTCAATCGACAATAATCGATAATATGGTCGGCGTAACAAAATGGTTTGGCTTTGGTAGCGTAAACTTTTATTTAAATCGAAAAGCTTTCAATAACAAAACTCATGTGTTTTGTACAATTTTTTTTCTACTTTAGTCTTCGTCCAAGTATAGCTATAATAAGTCAACTTTAGTACATTAAAAAATCAGAGTGTGTAATTCACACGCCGTAGAAGTGAAACTAGAAAGTCGCTCGGTGTCGCTTTCCTTTCTTTTGCTTGTTTTTTAAAGTGGTTTTTAAGATTGGACATTGATTTCACAAAATAATAATTTTTTATTTCGTAGGATTCGAACCCCCGTTCGCCTGATTTCTGTCTCTCTGGCCGCTGAGACTTGTCAGGCACCTTGCCCACTACTCTATGGAAGGCACGCGCCAAGGTGCGAATTTATCGCATTATATTAAAACCGAGTATTTGGGTAGAACTGAGTTGTGACGCATTTCCGTTTCACCCGAATTTCAAGTCACTAACGGCGCTAAAGAAGTTTCACTTCAATAATTAAAAAAAAACTTTTGTTCCACTTTTAGATTTATAAAGACTAGTTTTACCCTGGGTATCTTCAGACTGGCAGATAAAAAAAACTCGAAGATGTTTATAACATCTGTAACAGGGTTAAATCATATTTATTCTACAAAATTGTGTGATTTATAAAGTACCTACGTTTTTTTTTTTTTTTAAAGAAAGACAAACATTTCCGGGTTACGAATAACCCAACAATATTTGAAAATCTCCTACTACCACCACAGAAAGCCGAAAATGTTGCTTGTGTTATTATGGAGGACTTCGCCAGCCGAGGAATCGAACACGCGACACCCGGGTGGGACCCAAGCGCTATGCCCACTCAACCACTTACCTACACAGTTATATTTCAGAATTTCAATGAAAAATTCCACCAACAGTTACAAATACAGATAAAATAAATTATTATTTCGATAAAACACGAGTTTAAAATGAAACATACAAATAATGAAACTGCATTTTTCGAATGTTTTGTAATTGCATTTTAATTAGTTGATATTTAAGTGATTGTGCTTCGAGATACTGATAAGGCAATCACATAAAACTCTATGAGAATGTTGATAGGTACCTACTTTTGTTTGTTAGAAACCGCTTTGCTTGGTGTGCAACTTATCAGCCGCCTACACAAAAATGCAACAATTGATGACATTCACACAATGTACCCAGTTGGTCCCGAAGACCACACCGTATGGATTGTTCAAATTCCGAACATAATCAATCGGTGTTCCATATCAACTACATATTGGTCCTCAAGAGCACACCGATTTTTTTCACCGTAATATTTAAAACGGTGTTCGATATCAACTATATAATGGTCCCCAAGACCACACCGATTTTTTTCACTGTAATATTTAAAACGGTGTTCGATATCAACTATATAATGGTCCCCAAGACCACACCAATTTTTTTTACCGTAATATTTAAAACGGTGTTCGATATAAACTATATAATGGTCCCTAAGACCACACCGATTTTTTTCACCGTAATATTTAAAACGGTGTTCGATATCAACTATATAATGGTCCCCAAGACCACACCGATTTTTTCACCGATAATATTTAAAACGGTGTTCGATATCAACTATATAATGGTCCCCAAGACCACACCGATTTTTTCAAATTCCGAACATAATACCAATCAGCTTCCATGTTTAACTTTTGAAATCACCATTACACAATTTTTACATTTTTAATTAAGCTTAGGGTGATTCCATCATGTTTGATGAACTACATCATATTTGACGACTACCAAATTGACGATCAGCGCCATTTTAAATGTTCGACATTTGAACGGTCCCCGTTTAATGCTGATTTGTTAACGTTTCAGTTTGTGATCATTTTTTATCAGCTTACAAGCACCGCCATGTGTGATAGCTGACCATAATTAGTTGAGTAAAAACATGATAATACAATTTAAAACATTTCAGAAGGAACTTTTGAACTTAACAATTATGTATTCAAGGATTATGTCCACCTGTCGTGGATCCTGAAAATGTATTTTTTCAATCACAATTAACGCATTTTCTTACAAAATGCTTTAGAAAGGGATTTATACAAAATACCTTCGATTCCGCCATAAATTTTCAAAATCGCAAAGTACCTTTATCTACGATTAAATTAAATTTATTTAGAAAATGCACCTTCTAATAACGTGGTAACCATATTAAGTAGATACCTGGCAACGTGACATAACATACCTAAATACAATAAAGCTATTGTCCGGGCAACACTTTCTCCGGAACAATGATAGCACTAGAAATTTTAATATTTTAATATCATGCAATTAATTTAACTGTCATAATCATTTAACGAAATACCTTCATTACGCGATTGAAGTTCACGATGCGTTCGTATAATTAATAATTAGGTTCCCATATAAAGTACCTAAACCGTTTAGAAATAAAACGTCATCCGCATTCATTTATTTCGCTTACAACGTTCTTTTTCAAACGATTACGTGGATGTTAGAAACCAATTCTTCATTTGACTTAATTTGCTTTATCTACATGTACAGATTTGTCAATCCGTTCTTTCGCTAGCAGTAAAGATAACAAAAGGTATTTCAGGTGAAGGTTGTGGTAATTTATTTCAAAGTTAGTCCGTTCTACCGTTCTGCGGAAGAAATTGGTAATTTACTATTGAAAATAAATACTGTCACATGTGGGATCGAAGATCTTTCGATACCCAGTCACGTTCAGACTTTTGGTATTTCTTTATACACAATAACTTGTAGTTCTGTGGGGGACTTCCCAAATAATATTAGGTTCTCGATAACAATCTGGTTTATTTATAGTTTCCGTATTTACAATCATAATATTGCAAGTCAGCTGACCTGTCTACACGAGATGGAAAGGTGATCTGACGACACGTTTATCGGAGCTCGTCTCTATGGCACCCGTCTACACGGGTACCCCTGTCGGCCATCGGGATAAGCACTTCCCTACTGCAATTTAACTTCGTCACTTGGAAGGTTTTTCAATACATTACGGTAACACTGTATGAATCCAGAATCCTACCTATGATGGTTAAACATGGTTAACTTTCCCACCATACTAGAAATAATGGGCAGCAGGGTAAAACCTCCTAAAGTAAAACCAGGCGCGTCATCATGGTGCATTCGAAAGGAACGTACGTCCTAACTTGCTTCTTATAATTTTGATAGGTCACAATGGCCATTCTTTTATAATTGAAGGGACCTTTATAATATAAAATATTTAATTTTACGACTTTATGTCCGGGTTAAATCTTCCCCACAGGAAAAACTAAACCCTTCCTCACACTTTTCCACAAATGATCATCTAGTCAATCCACGCTATGTAAGTGCACTATATAAGTATAATCAATACAAAACCATACGAGAACAACATGTCAATCTACCAGAGGCCAAATGGGAAAATAATTCACCGACTTCAGATATTTTCATATCAGAGGATTCAACTTGTAGAACTCCTATCTGAACCGATAAATCCTACTGATCCCTCAATATAAATATTTAAATATCTTTCGTAATCCTACATGTATTTAAAATGATTAATTTTTGCATTTTTATATATAAATTCTTTGATAAATCTAATAAGCCTAAATTTTTAACGAGAGAGATAGGTAACGTATTAGTATTTTTAAATTATTTTTTTGAATGAATATGCGCGGAACCTACTGGCGTGAGAAACGGTGTACAAAAAGAAAGATCGATCAGTCTACGGGAAATGAAAATGTTTCACTTCTAGAACGCTATCGAAAGGAATTCCAAGCCGCGTGTGAGAAAATTTATGTCACTTCAATGCATGACTTGATGCGATGTTGTTCCGATTCCGATGTCCGGTGTATGTGCTATTTTAAGTCTAGTGGAGGAAAGTTATATCGCAGTCATATTACTGGCCATACATTAACTTCAAGAAATTTTTGATTTTATGAAACTGTATATATACATTCCATGATAAACTCATAACAATTTCAAATAATTTTATTAAGATTTTTGGTTTTATGATACTATGTACATTCCACGATAACCTTATGACAATTTTCTATAATTCTTTTTTATATTTAGGTTTTATGACACTACATCATCCCATGATAACTTTTTAGCAATTACCAATAATTCTTTTCAGAGTTTTGGTTTTATGATAACCTTTTACAATTTCCAATAATTTTATCAAGATTTTATATATCTACTTATGTTTTTATGATTATGTGCATGCATGCGTATATATGCATGCATATGATGGATATGTACATGTATGTACCTACTTATGTATGTGTATATGTATGCGTATATATGTAACCTTCTCAGAACAGACATCGTCTAGGGAGGCGGGTTACTTGTTTGTTTGTATATGTTAATGTTATTTCAATAAATGCCCGGGTTGCCGGCAATTTAAAAAAAAAACTGTCTCAACTAATATCTGATAGTTACAAATGGGTACAGAAAATCACAAAACCATTTGACACTGGTTTTGTGATTCTGATTTGTGGTGAAAACCATTCTAAGATCTTTCGCAATATATCCATTCAAAATTCAATTGTATTTTCTAAAAAATACTTCCGCAAGTTTGGCTATAAGATGCCTGCACCCATTCCGTATTTATAAACACAATAACGTTACGTTTGAATTGCAAAACTAAGGCTATTAATCTCTTCTTGGTCGCTCCGCACTGCACAATATTAACGACATCAATATGTTATTTAATATTGCGTCTTATGAAAATCACCACCGTCATTCCAGGCCATTATCGTCACGGAGGAACGTACCTAGGAAGGTTGAATTGAGAGTATCTCAGGCGGCATCCACACATCAACCAACAACCTGTCATTAAGCCACTACAAGCTTACTTACAAATGCACGGCGCGATGACTCTGGATTCTGTGGATGGCAACAATGGCCAAATCAAACAGTCTCGTCATCTAATATCTAATGCACGACGCGGTTACCACAAGCTAGTATAAGCGGGTTCCTGCTTTACTACCAACTGTCTTCGTGAGTTTCTGAAAACGCACCCATAAAACAAAATTGAACAAACAAGCGTGCCGTTTCCGTACGCGGTGCTTAATATTTGATATTTGCTTACCAAATATTGTTGCTAATTGATTGCACTCGGGTTTGTTTCCCTTTGAACCTGTGGTGGAGTTAACTCCGAGGAAGGCAGTTTTATTTAGAATCTGTCGGTGCGGACTAGTTCGGGTTAGTTCGTTAGTTGCAGGTGTGGTCGCTCTCACGCCTCGGTCCGGCGGCTGTAGACTCTACTCACTTCCGGTCGCCATTGATCCCACGATTTCAAATTGAAACGATTGCCAAAGGATTCGATTTTTCCTGTTTCGCGCCATCTCATTGTATCAAATGACACGCACAGTTTTATATTAAGGCTTTTTTTCCACGCCTGCAAAACGTAATTTATTATACATAATCAACTTTAAACCCTCTAAAACTTCATTTTTTTAATGATGTGGTCGGTGTAAATGTAAGTAATTGATTAAATACACTGGTGCAGAATAGACAGCTTAGCGGGTAATTATAACATCCTGTCGAGTTTATGATTCGCATGTAGACTACATCCTGCTACTTCGCACCTGTTTCCACGATTATGTTTGAGATAAATTGATAAACCGGAAGAATTAACTAGCAGCTCGTTCGATTTGCGTACTTAATGACTGATGAGGGGCAGATAAGAAGAAGTTCATAAAAAAAGGAAAGTCCAGTTACCAGCGTGTCATCTCAACGATAGATTTAATTCACACGCACTTGTATAAATATCACAGAATCCGCATCTAGATTCAGATCCAGCGGCGATCCGCACGAGCAGATTCGTACCACATCCAACTTTCTCCGAAGATGAGATTCCTGTTACGCTCCGCTGTTTTCCATTCGTGGAAGTTGCGTGCACTGAGTACTGTTCTGTTCTCTGTCTGCAGCCAGCCTAGTGTGTTCTGCCACATGTCTGTCTATTACTCTATTCTCCGCATCTAATTGCGACGGTGACCTGATATCATTTCTCCTCTCGTGTAGCACTGCCTACCAACCTACCACAATCAGTGATCACATTCAATCAAGGCTTCGCGTTGAGTCGCCCAGTCAGTGTGTGAGCTAAGCAGGAACTAAGTGGAGCATTTCCTCGAGTTTACGCACTAATCAAGAGCGATCAAGCTATCGAGTGTATCTAGACTTGTAACTTTTTACTGCTTTAGCGTTCATATTGTACTTAATCTGAAAAGTCGTCTTTCCATCTCAGACAACCCTGGAACTGAATTAGCGCTGGTAAACTCCAACGGTAACAGTATGGAAACTTGCTACAATGAGCCTCAATATCTATTTCATTGCGCAATTTGGCCGTTCAGGCGTTCATGAGATTATGGGCAAGAGTCGGCAGCGGTTTCCTGGGACGGGAAATGTGACGGGTCACGTACCTACGGGTACCGACGCGCTAACGAGTGAAAGGCATTCCGAGCCTGCATCCATCGCCATCTATCGCTATTATAACATCCTTAATATCGGGGGTTAACCGCACCCAGCAACAACCTTTCCAAACACCTGTAAGCAAAATGTAACCACGACTTAAAAGTAACTGGACTACAGCTTCACCTCAGTGAGTGCTTCGCTACCAGAGCTAGGCCATTCGACTCTTGTCCGGTAGAAGTGATAATAATTGGGCGGTATGCGAACATGTATTACAGAGCACGACTTGCCTTCGGGTTCGTGCTGCCATTTAAAGGCTACCATGCGGAATCTGGAATCGGCCTAAAAACTTAATTATAAAGTGTTGCGCAAACGGTAAATATTTTCCGGGCGATCACGGTTTCATTTCATTTGAAATATGCATTGTATTGAAATATATATCAAGAAATGGTTGGCGAGGCTAGCATTTATTCATTTCCTGAATGTACCGTGATATTTTTTAGCAGATAGCGGTAGCTACTCACCCGAATTTAGGTACAAACACATAGATTGAGGTAACCACTCTACTAACAACGATGTTAGGTACTAACATGTCTCAATGGAAATGAAGACGGAAACTGGTGCAATCAAAGGGATTGCGCTACTGCAAGGTATGTTTCATGAATGCTTCACGGAACATCCGTGTCATCGACTTAATTCTACCTATGAAAACATCGTATACCGTTGTACTTTTTAAGACATCACTTTATTAAGTTTTTCCAGTTTTTACTTCACTCCGTGTCCCTTAAGGTACTTCAGCCTGTTAATGTCTTCGGTCTGTATATGTCATATAATAAAGAATATCCAAAAGAAACCCAATACGTGTGAATCAGGGCTAGGGGAATGGGTCAACAGGAAACGGAGGAGTGGAAAACCAGACGATTGCTTTCAAAACATCTAGTCTAGAGGTCTTCCTAGTTGCACGAAAAAAATTGAACTCTTCGTAAATGGAATCTCCGGTAAACAAGATGTATTGCGGGTATTATTTTTTTAACACATGGCGGCCTCTACTTGATTATGAATAATTTTCTTCAGTTCATGTCTATCCTTTCTTCGCTCCATGAGCAGTACCATTTAGTGTTATCAAGCTCATGCAATAATATTATGGAGGTACATTTTCTGATTTCAACACAGCCATTGCTCAAAATAACGAACGCCCAAGGGGCGCCAAATGTTGTAATTTAAAAATATAGCGTAATGTTATTTTGGCGTGGCTTAAATGTCCCAAATACAAGGCCTTTATAGCTTGTGGGTATATGGAGAAAGTTATTTTATAGTTACTGATGTTTATCATCACTCTAGCAATAATTTGAATTATTCTGCCTGTCGCTTATTAGTTTCGAGTTTAGAGGAAACGCCTCATTTGGAAGACACATCATATATTATAATCCTCGTGGTAGAATTTAATTATTCCTACGAATGATTTTGTGAATATTGTGCCCGCAACGTTCGGATTTAGCTTTCTGCACGAGTTGGTAATAATTTTCAGTCATGTCCCGACCATCCATTAGTTTGTTGAAGTGCTCACCTTGTCACATATGGGAGCATGATGTGCAGCAGAGTGCGGCGCGCCCATGTGCGTGTGCATACTGCACCGCTGTCCTATGCGGCATGCAGTCGCAGTATGAAGCGGCATTGGCCGCGGGGAACCAGTATTCATCTGCTAAAATTATCAATACGTTGAAAGCGGCTACACAACTGATTAAACGGCTTCTATTTGCATTCCGGCCCGACACGCGTCACCCCGACGAATGTTTATGCATTTGGAATTCCACTTTTGTACATCATTAGATCTGGCCATGAAACGTAAGCGCTAATCAGATAACCCCCTCGTGACCTCCTCATTTCGTTATACAACACATATGACAAGTGCTACAAGCATCTTACTGATGCGAAAATATAGATAGTCTTCGTGATATTCCCTCGACGAGAGAAGTTTATTTAGCGCGACGTGTTTATCGCATGTCCACCATTTTCCCCAAACAAGGGGGATGGTGTATTTATGATAAAGGTGTGATGCATATTGCTCTTTAACAATTATTACACTAATAAAATTGCCGTTGGAATGTGCATAGATATTAACACTCCAATTAGAAATTTAATGTTCACAGCATGCGTAATTGAGGTTTAGTTATTATTAGGCGGAGATGTTAGTAGTGTAATAACAGAAACAATAATAATCAAAATGAAATATGAAAACATAGTTGTGTAAAACATAAAACATTACCTGCATAAAACATAACCTGTTTTGTGTAAAACATAAAACTTAACTGGAGAAAGAGAAGAAAGAAAGAAAAGACACGATAATAAAGCAATTACATAATTGTTCTCCATGGCATATCATGGTAGAAGATTTTTAATTTTGTTTTTTGAAATATGTGAGACTGTTTGCGTGGATATCTATATGGTCACATTCAATGATATTATACAGAGGACACATTTGAGACAGTGGATTCAAGATGGAATATATTATGACTCCTTAAATTACGTCTATTTGGAACATTAATACGAATGTTGCTCAGACAGTGAGTGTTTAGAAAGCTAATTATGAATAATTTTGTGTAAACATATTTAGTCAGTAAATTGTTTTCTTTTATCCAGGGTTACAAAATTAAATTGTTGGAGTCGTTCCTCGTAAGATAGGTAAGGCATTTAATCCAAGTTTAAATGATAACAGTCTTATGATTTTTTTTTTGTGCAGATTCAATAGTTTTTGAATATTTAAAATAGTGTGGGTACCAGATAACACTCCCATATTCCAGTTTACTTCTGACCAACGAGTTGTATAAGGTTTTAATGGATTGGGTTTTTTTTAATGGTTTCGATGTTCTATGTAAGAATCCAATACTTTTCAAAGATTATCTCGTGATATCACTGATGTGTACATCAAACGTAAACTTTGAATCCAGAGATAGATCTCTTATAGTGGTGACTGCATTTAATCGAACATTATTAATGGAATATACATAATCCTTTCGTCTTCTGATACAAGTAAAGGTTACAAGTAATAAGTAATAATGTAACCTTTAAAAACATATCGTTTTATGATTATTATTAATAATACATTTTTGTTTTTTTGGGATGTGTAAATAAGATTAAGAAAGGGACTCTCCGATGGTTTGGGCATGTAGAGCGAATGAACGAGGAAAGGAGTGTAAGAAGAATCTATGACGCAAATGTGAATGGTAGAAGAAGTCGGGGACGCCCGAGGAAGACATGGCACGACCAAGTGAATCAGATACTTGAGTCGGGCCATGTGAAGAGTCGGAATAATAGAAGAGCATGTATGAGACGATGTATGTATATGAACGAGGCAAAGAGTGTGTGCCAAGATCGAGTTGTGTGGCGGTCCGTCCTCTCTGCCCACCCCTACGGGGAAACGGCGTGATGGTTAGTTAGTTATATATTTTTGTTTTTCCTTTTGGGTTCCGAAATTAGCCGAATAAATATATTATATTTAATCATTGAATTGAACCCACGACGAAGTGTTTGTACATAGTTATGCTATTGTTGTTGCGTATATTTTCGTAGATGAGGGCGTGTATTAGGTATTGTGAGTGTGCGTAATATGTGCGTACTTTATACGTGTGTGCCGCCCTTTTACATCAATATGTTCAATAAGCTCGTCCAATGTTCAATGTTCCTCCTCAGTCATTAATTCCTAATCAGTCCGCATGAAGCGTCGGGCGTTCAATTGCATTCTACGTAGGTACCATCTACCATCAAGTTGTATCATTTATTTGTTGTACCTATTGGAGTGAACTCATTGATATGCCTCGTTGGTTTATATTAATTAGGAGCACGGCTTGCATGGTATGGTAGCTGGCAGCCGGTGCTGGTAGCGATCTCCATTGTATGTACAACTATTCATTGAACTCCTTTATTGATCAGCAGGTTATTCTTATATAAAGGATCCGCTGGCGTTTGATTGAATAAGAAATAGCCCGGATCTGAATGATTGCTGACGTTGATCTGTTGAGCGGTGACGGTTTTTATGAAATGTTAAACTTATTTATGTAGACGAATTTCAACCGTATTTTTTTTTTTTTTTACAGTGAATACCGCACAAGAATCTCAACTGCTCCCGTCTGGAGCCAGTGAGACTATGGCATCCCCAATTGGGGTATGTTGTGAGGCTGAAGGTAGTGGGGAGGGGAAGGAGGTGGGGAAGAGGAAGGTTGGGAAGTACCTGGCTATTCAGATCTGGTCACCAAACACGGCTAAAGCCATTTTCAAGCAACGTTTCAATTCTGAATGGTGGTCTTACACCAGGGCGATACTGATAGTATCTTCCACTCTGATACTATCAGTATCGCCCTGGTGTATATATAGTATCTTCCACTCTGATACTATCAGTATCGCCCTGGTGTATTGAATTTAATAACGTTTAGATTAATTTCGTTCGGCTTTCCAAAAAACTTTCACGTGCCTACTTTTAATTTTCATGGCATTCTTGTAGCTGTGAATTCCTCGACCTTCGTGAACTTCCCTCGGAATGCGATACGCATCATAAATAATTTGGTATAGAATTAACTGCGAATTACTTTAATTTATTTATTTGTAAGATACAGACAGTTTATAAATAAAATAAACAGATAAATATATATATAAGTTGAATGAAGTCAAGCCAAAAAAGTTTCCAAATTTGCCTGGAGACGGAGTTTTATTATATCTAAAAATTAATTTTAGTTGAGGAGGAGAAGAAGAGGAATGTAGAATAAGGATAGGAGATGCTCCTAATACATTCTACACCCTTGTATTAATTTTCGATCTTACGCGTAACTTCTATTTTCGTATTTCTGAAGGGTATTATTAAAAATTACTATATTGTACAATTTTGTCTTATATTGCGCACATATACGGGGAATTGAGGATTTTTTCTAATGTTAGTTCTACATGTGGGCAAATGAAATAAATTGGATTGTCGTGTTGCTCGTGTCCGAATATGAATTTTTATTACGTTGGTAAACTCTGGCGAGATATAAAATTTGGTCAAAAATTAAATATCATGTATGAAGGGAGTTGGAAGTTGTGAAAAGTTGTTTAGCTTGCAATAAGCAAAGAAACTTATTGTTAATTGTTAATACATACTTCAAAGAACTTCCATTATTTGAGGCAGGATTTAAGTAAGAAGAAGTAGGTGTGATTTAATGGCAGTATTTTAGCTGGCTTTCAAGTTTACTAGCCGTTAGTTAAGTAATTATGGCAAATGTGGCGGTAAAACGAATAGTAAAACCACCCCTTTGAAGGACAAAGCAGTTGAGAAGCAAAGAAGTGAATCCTTCCATATTTCAATACATTCATTTTGCTTTTGTAACTGCCCGGACTGTTGTAAAGAACAAACATTAACAATTATGCCAAACACGCCCAGACTTTTGTGGACAAATCACAAAATGGTATTTCAATCCTCCCGACTAAGGTAAATCTTGATGTAGCTATTGTCGTCGCACTGAAACAAACCGCCAGATCGTTACCAAATTGAACGTGTTTCTCAAATCAACTATTAAAATAGTTTCAGTTTCTCACTTTGGATTTATTAATAATAAATCCTTGCGCTTATAAATTGAAATCTAAAAGATTTGTTCAGAACTAAATGAAGACTACATAGGTTTGCTTGCGAAGTAAATAACACATGTCTACTGATTATACTATTCCTAATTAATTCTCAATTTGTTTTTCTATATTCTTATAATTATTTAGAATAAGTTATCTGTTATTTTTCCATCGATATAAATATTTCTATAATAAAAGCAATGTAGTTATTCTATACCTGCTGACAAGTTAGTGTAGTTATTCAACAGGTTTTCATTAAAAATAATAATCACTTAAATAAATGTTGCTAATAACATAGGTATTCAGGTAGATATGTATTTGAGTAAATCGAATGTAAGCAAACAGGTAGATACGACGTTTTGATGTTGATATCTAACCTCTTAAATAGCTACCAGCAGTAAGACATAATTGTGTAGGAAAGTCCATTGATAGGAATTTAGCAATTCTATTTATTGGACGATATTGTTTATTCGCATGTCTGTCAGATCACTTTCGTGTTTCAATGGGACTTATCATTTTACATGTTCTAAAGCTGAATCCTCTGCAGCAGCTTAATAGCATCCGTGACGAGAATACTACCTACCGATGTTAGTATCACGGGAAGAATAATTGTAGAATCTCATCAGAGCGGAGCTTCGACCGCAGACTGCAGACTACAGAGCGGAGTATGGCGAATACTTGCGCATGATATGACTCAACGCTTTATTTACAGATACAGCCGGTGGTCACTTACCCCAGAGGGGAGCAAACTATTAAAAGCTCTTTGCAGACCGGTGGGACAAATGCAGTACCACATGGTGACAGGAAATTGCCAGCAATTTCCGATTTTGATTCCGATAGTGCCGCCGCAAATATGTACTTTAACCGCAGGAAGAAGAAAAATAAGATTCCATTTTAAAATTGCTTCAATCCGTTTTAACTTTTATCTACATAAATATTCAATAATATATATAAGTATTTCCCACATAAGTGGTAATACATACATAATTAAAAGAAGATAAATATAATATCTAAAGCGAACATATTCATATTCAAGTATAATAATTATTATCAAGTCGGTAGGTATGGTTTGTAAGGTACATACAAAACGTCTTATAAAGTCCGTTGAATGTTGAAAAGCTCTCTTCGCGGAAGTCGCACAAGATAACATTCATCTCCTCAGTGTTCTTACCCCGGCTTGTTAATCCTAAACATAATAGATCTCCTTTTCCAGCGGGGAATCTTGTTTATCACCACGTGTAAAAAAACAAACCTGGCCTGTTCTCCGCATCCGCTCCAAAGCCCCGATGAGACTGGGACAAAATAAGACATTCTGGTAACAGCCGACTTCCAGCTACGGACATCTTTCGTCCTCTATGCTTCCCTGGACTCTGTCTCTGACTAACGATGAAGATGACGGGGGATCAAGATAAAGAGTTTGTGTAATTGGCTGGTCGTTACGGTGCGACTGGAACTTGCGGGGACCACGGCTGGCTAATGATTTCATTAACTGACTGTGTCTCTGGTGAACCTCACTCGTGTTAACTGTTGACTGTTGACTCTCGAGAACCGCGAACACCACGCCGTCACACCGTCACGCCACCGCGAGGGTTATCGGGTGTGGTTAGCAGTGTATGTAAATACATCGCTCTGTGGTAACCAAATCGCAAATTATTATTTCTGTCAGCGTATCAAAACTTTGATAACCCTTATATTTTCTTATTTAAACAACCGAGGCCACGGAAGCATTAATACGATATTGCGTTTCAACGATTATACCTTATAATATTGACGACTATTATTTTTAATTAAATAATTATCGGAAGGTAACTGCTGTTTTATAGTTTCCCGTGAAAACTTTAAACATACAATAACTAATAAAAGTAGCTTGTTAAAGTTTATATTGCTACTACCACCTAGTTTGCTCTTAGAAACCATCATATAAGCTTATAAACTATAAACTTGGCGATTGCCGTAATTAATTAACGATTTTATGATATTTTAATGTTCGTCTGAGGCTAGAGATATACTTCAGTATTAACGATTAAGTTTAATTTTTAATGGTTTCCTAATCAAATAGATACTTACGATTTTTTATGCGTTTTTTAATAGTTTTGCTACAAAGTGAAAAATGTTTTTTTTCTCTGTTAAGATATTGAAGGAGTATGTAAATTATCTGAAAATGCATTTAATTCCCTTGTGATTCATACACAGATGGGAGTTCAGTATCGGGAATTACAAAACAATAAACACAACTGAAAACTGTTGGCGCCCATCCGTTAACCCCACAGGTTAATTCGTTCGCTTTTCGGAACAACTCATATAGGGCTCATAGAAATCGCTGTGTCTCCCTGACTATCATTATCACATTGCAAAATATGAATTAAACAGTGTTATAAAGAAAAACACCACGCTTTACATCCATATATAAAAGTTTACCACAAAAGAAGCAAAATGTAAACCTTTTTGCAATCTAAGTTTCGAATCGCAATTAGAAAAAAAAATTATGAAACTTGGGAATTTTTCATTAATTATTTTTACATGGAACAATAAAAGTGGAGAGTATATAGGTAACGTATATTTGTAGTACCTATGCTAGTTCGTTTTTTTTTTGTTATCAGTAATTTTAGTCAGAAAAAACATGACGTGAGTCATTTTTAAATAATTTTTATGCTTGCATGCAAATTTTTTATATTTCAAAATTATAAATTTATTTAGAATTATAATTTGAAAGGGTAGATATTTTATCAACTTTCAAATACAGCTTTTATTTTTCGGATACTTTCAGAAATATTCAATGTATTTGAATTTTATCGCAAAGCGGAAATATTTTGATTTTCTGACAAAATATGGTCGAGGTGTGAGGGGTTAAATATTCTCCTGAGTTTTCAGTTTGAATTATTCAATGGTTGCATCAATGGATCGTTAGTATTTTTATGGATTTTATTTTTTCCGTCGCAATCGGGTCTTAGTAAAATAAAAGGATTTTGGTGTAAAAGAGAGACCTTTTCGTTCACACAATAGTTTATGTCAAACAAAGTAGGGACGAGATAAAGACAACTTATTGACATAGCCGGCGTTTGGTAGAGTTGTTGTTAGAAGCTGACAGATAAACTGGAGCAAAGCCGTAAATATGGCCTATAAAATAGAACGCGGACATAGAAATAAGAATGATTCCTATTTTTTGGTTTCAAGTATCTACCTAAACCAATATCCCGCTTTTCTACGAAACTACTTGCTTTCGACAAAAATCGAACTTTTATTTAAGACAAGAAAATAAAGTCCTTAGAATTAATATAAATTAATTTGAAATACTCGCAAACTTTTATATATTAGGATGATTATAATAATTTATGATAATTTTATAGCACTATTAAATCCTTTAAAAAATATGTCTATAGATTCAATGGAGGTATCTACATATGTATCAATATTTATAATATACCAACCACTACACGATACAGATATTATGAACCACTAATAACAGTCAATTTAAACATGAGATATCAGTATTGGATTTTTGTTTTTTTATTTATTTATTTATTTATTTATACTGGGTTTTACAGATGTTTACACTTACATGAGAACAATCCAGTTATAAAACTCAGTTATTACACAATTATAAAAATCTACAATTACATACAATTAAATACAAATAAATACAATTAGAAAAACAAAAACATCACAAATAAAAATACAGAATTATATACAAGGTCACTCAAGTAACACATTGCAATGAGTGTAAAAGACATATGAAATACGTGAGCATGCATAGAGAGACAATTCACACAACATAATTAGTCGTAAATTATTTGTCTATGGAAGTTAGCTATAAGCAATTATGATAAACATGTGGGCTTACTCATAAAATAAAATAAATAATATGAGTTATATTATCAGTATCGCCCTGGTGTATGACTACTATTCAGAATTGAAACGTTGCTTGAAATGGATTTAGCCGTGTTTATTGACTAGTTCTGAATAGGCAGGTACTTCCCCACAATTCTCTTCCCCATCTCCTTCCCCTCCCCACTTACCTTCAACCTCACAACATACCCCAATTAGGAATGCCATAGTCTCACTGCCTCCAGGCGGTTTGGAGCAGTTGGAACTCTTGTGCGGTGTTAATAGTGCGGTAGAAGTGAAACCTTCAGAAAACTAAAGTAGACAAGAGTGGGGAGACTATAAAGCACCGCACAAACAAGAGATCGAGTATACGGAGATATAACAAAAAGTCATAAAATTCCGGAAATATTTAACGCATTACCTGAAAATATCAAAAATGAGACATCTTATTCAAAAATCAAAACAAAAGTTAAATCTTTATACCTCCGAAGAACATGAAATCAAATTATATAGTTCCTTTCTATTTTTTTTTCGCACCGTTTGTTTGTACTGTGTAAAATAGTTTTACTACAACGCAATTCATAAACATTAAAACATTATAATAATTAGTTTGTCGTAATAATTAGTATTTTAATATTAAGTATTATATTTAGTATTTACTATGTAAAACTGAAAAGTATACTGTATTAAATAATTAGAAAAAATTGAGAGAATTCTAACAATCAAACTGATTGATCAGTTTCGTAAGATTTGTAAAATAAAATATTGTAAAATTAAAACTGAATAAACATATTTAAAAAAAAATACTTTCTTATTCTCTCGCCGGCTAAATCCTATAGATATATGTGGTTGTCTCTTTTTAGTGTCGCTATTTTTCGTTTCATCGAGTTTCAAATCACAATGGTGTTAGAAGTTTTCACTTCAACAACAAAAACGTGCAGATTTAATTTTAGACAACGGATATACCACCATTTACGATACATTAATAGATATTTGTCAGTTGTGTAAAATTTACAACACATTTATAATAATAATAATGTTTTGTGTCTAAATAATCATCGACAGGTATTTAGATTTTTTTAAAGCCTTGTTTTCGCAAAAAAAAAAATCTCCCCAAGGACGCTTTACAATGAACAGATAAGCCTTATTTATGTATATAAATTTAACACTCAACGTATATTGTACATATTATTATAGAAAATACATATAAAAAATATTATAAATCATCCGTCCGTATTTAGAAGCCATACTAAATAATGCAAAATCATACAAAATCGTATGTTTTAGTTTTGAAAATTTGACCGCTTAGAAGTATTATAGATGCTTCAATTAAATACTGCGTGTAGAACATACTTTGGCCCTTAAAAATATCGGTCATTTTTTTAAATAAGTCTTTTAATAAGCTTAGAAAAAAATAAAGTATTAGGTCTATAAAAAACATTTTTAACTGAAAACTCTAACTAACTAACTAACTAACCATCACGCCGTTTCCCCGCAGGGGTATGCAGAGAGGATGGACCGCCAAACAACTCGGTCTTGGCACACACTCCTTGCCTCGTTCACATTCATACACCGTCTCATACATGCTCTTCTATTATTCCTGAAACTGAAAACTCTCCTACTTATAAACACTTTTTCGGGTATGGTTTTATTGCATAATGTGGCAAATTCAGTTTCTTATATAATTATCGCGAAAAAAAATGATATTTACGCCCGAACCTCACAAAATAAAATATAATATGCATTTTCGCGTTGGTATTTTTGACATCACGGCGACAATATGGTAGTCGACGAATTTGTTATATCAAAGTGAACCTTATACCGTCCACCGAAGAACGACTGGCAGCCGCCCCCCTGTCTTCCGTCATTACTCCTCCGAACGGAGCGGAGAGAAGTCGTGTTATGCTCCGCGCCGCTTATTTTCGTGAAATCAATTTAAAAATTCCGTTTTATTGCAATAAACAATGCATGAAAAAGGAATTAATGTTTTTTACAGGCCTTTACGAAATCAACATGTAAAAAAAAAACTCAAATATCTTTTCCAACCTTTCCAAAAGCTTTTTCTCAAGTATTTTTAAACTCCTCCCATAAAAGGGCGTGAATTCCGATTTCGATTTTTTCCTGTACTAATGGATCGCCTTAATTAGCATTATTTATTCTTATATTGAGTCACTATTCGTAACCCATCGATTATGCGACATCCCAATGGGAGATAGCAAGTGGGTATGTTTGTGGCGTTTGTCCGGTATCTATCTAATGTAAACACCAGCCACTCACACTCGATCTGCCGAATTAACCTTGACACTCCCCTCTGTTGGCACTCGTGGTGCCGGGGACTGGTGCTAGTGGTGCCGGTGCCGGTGCTAGGTTCACAGACACTCTGGTTCTGGTATCGGCCAGTGATAAGGAAGTCTCACCTGTAATCTGGGCTCACAACAGACTGGGCCCGCGCAAAAACCGGTTCTTTGCCAGCGAGATAGAATGCATTACGTAGTAGAAATCACCTCGCATTCGCCGACGTGTTCTTGTAATAATTTCACTTGAATCGTTTTACGGCCATATTGTGCCTAGTTCGGTTGTGGTTAGAGTTAAAAAAAACTTTTGTAATATAAAAAAAATCAGCCGATAACAACAACTTTTTTTTTATCATAATCTTTTTTTTATTATGTAGTGAAACGCTGTGTGTGTGCGTGAGCGCCACTAAGTTGATAGAATGATGAGACTATCTGCCGAGTTTCAGCTCGATCGGATGCCGGGAAGTGGGTTAACTTCCATGATTTGCATTCATTCATTTGTTCACGAAACAATCGTAATTTATTTGCACAGTGTTATCATTTTTGTATTGTCATTTTTGTGACAATAAAAAATAAAAACTTGTACGTGCATTATTTATGGACATTTTTAGACATTTATTATTATTTTCAATGGCTGCCACACATACAGAGTGTTATGAGACGTAGGTACTTATTTGGAGCAAAAATATTAATAAAATTTTGACTCTCCGGTGAATTTTAGATGAGATTATTATAATCACATATCGTCACTGGTCACTTAGCCGGGTAACCAACCAACCTCTCACCTCGCCCCTCACTGTCCAATACCTATATTTTTTATGATTTAAGTTTTAAAATCTAAAATGTCACTGAACACCAAAATTTCATTTCCTTTTTTTATTCCAAATAATGTCAGGAATCAGTTGTTAAGGTAAGTCAAGTAGGTCCCTTAATATCCTGTAATAAATCAAGAGATATAAAATTTACAATATTCCAAAATGATATTTTCTCAATTATAAAAAAAATGCAGAAAAATAGCTGATTGAAAAAAATATTGTTAAGTAACCCAATTTGTTTCAAATTAGTTTTTAAAACTGTTGCGTTGTACATTTCTACAATTAGAAGAATTTTAAAAACTGTCTTTATTTCGACTGTCAACCGGTTTCAGAGGTACCTATCCTTTCTTCACCAGGACAAAAGTTCAACTGTGCGGTGATAACTTCAGAAGAATCCATAATTCGTTTAATTATTTTTTATTAGTCGATGTTTGTTTAATTTATTCCACTATCTTTCGATGACTAATTAACAAAACATGCACCTGTCGCCTAGGCCTAGCGCATTACGGACCAATGTATTATTCAAGTGCCTCATATCGATATTTTCCGCATAGGTAGGCAGTTAAGTACCCGGTACACAGCAAGAGGTGAAAGTCGTCGATATTGATAACCGCCCATTTTCCGCCAAGGCCAATCGTTTGCGGTTAGCAGCACGCCAAAGGAAACCATCTGTTTCGCGCAATAGGGGTCACTTTTGCCTGCTCATTTTGTGGAATTAAGCACAAAAAGGGTCGATAAAATTATGCGATAAATAACAAAAGCCTTCCCTTACGTAACATTGTTTTCTCTTCAATATGGTTTTCGTTTTAAATTCAGTAATTCAAAATTTTATGGTCAGTTTTATTGCCGATCTATTTGATGTATTGACCACCCAAATTGTCCGGTCAAGTGATATTGGCTCAACTGTATTTGAAAATAAGTCATGTCTCATATAATATTCTAATTTACTCTTTTAAAATTGGTTTGTTAAATGTAATGTGTTTTTGAGGTCCTTATTGCTGGATATGATTTCAGATTTTGCCCGCCAAAAGTATTTTCGTGATTAATTTTTGGGTTATTATGGCATGTTGGGCTTCCTTTTTCGTTAGCCAACGTTTCGGACAGCGTTACAGTGTCATCAGATGTGGCATTGTAAAGCTGTCCGAAACTTTGAAGCGCAGGACGGTATAATAATTCAAAGAAATGGGTTATTATACCTTGTTACGCTTCCTCTTTTATTAGACAATGTTTCGGGTAGCGTTACAATATCATCATCAGAGCAGATACTGAAAGGAGATGCGAGGGAGGAATGTGGGGAAGTAACTGGCTATTCAGATTATTTTTTTACTTTTGATTTACTGGCATACAGGAGCTCCGGGTCAAAAGGGCCTCTTTCTCTTTCGTCATGAGTTTATATGGTTGATGAAAAAATGGTTTATATTTGTTAAAAATTGTTTGCCTGCCTGCAACAAATTTTAAACATTTCTTCTTTAGAACAACTTACAAAGGACTCTGATCTAATTTGCATATTTAAAATTATCAACAGTTTTACTGATACACCTGATTTGTTACAACTCATCCAGTTCAACATCCCTTCCCGTAGACTCCGAAATAATCAATTGCTGTTCCTCAATCAACATTCTACTAATTATGGATACCATTTTCCTTTATCCAGAATGTCGAGACTTGTCAACGCAAGATGTAAAACTAAAAGACTTTCGGCAGTCGATAAGCAATATTTAAATGCTTATTCATGCTTTGACTTGTAGTGTATTCTATATGTACTTTTTACATTTTATACTGTCATTGCTATTCATTTATATGTGCACTACCTTCACTGCCACCTCTGCTTTTTTATTCGTGTTATTATTATGTTTTTAATGCACTTTTTGTCCGTAAATTAATAAATAAATATGAGGAGGTTAATCTTTACGGAGGATTTATTTGTTTTGGTTTTTTTATGTGTGGTACGTACGTTTTCATAAACGGGCTAGGTATTTGGGAGGCAGGAATGGGTACCGCCGCCCCGGGAACCTTTATTGAATAACCAACACCTCTGCCATAGGTCACCCCAAGTGGTTCGCTACGTTTGGTGATTTAGCAGGGGTGCCCGGGTTCAAGGGGTGAGGTTTGTCTTGGTCTTGGAGGCGGATGACCAGGACACACTGAACCCCAGATTCCTACCCACCCCTTAAACCATTTTCCTTCCCAGAACTCTCCTCTCCTTCCTTTCCTTTAAAAAACCCTCCACACAGCATCCCCTAAGATGTCATAGGCCCTGATGGAAATTATTTTTCTCAGGGCCTCCTGTGTGGAGCTCATGTAAAAAAAAACGTAGTTTATGGCCGCGTTATCATTGGTGGAGACTTAAACAGTGTTTTTTTTTATAGAGGGATTTCAAAATCTTTGAGGAATTTAGACGATAACCTTAACATTTGGGGGCACCCAGGGCTAAGCATACGGGCTATTCGGATCTGGTCACTTATAAGAATCTATGGGAAATAACAACCCACACGTGATGTCATACACTTTTAATAAATTATCAATCTTCTTGTACTAATAGGTACCGACGGTACACGAAGGGTTAAGATTGTTAAGAAGCCCTTAATTTTCACCTCTGTTTTCGCCTATGTGCTAAATTCACCGCGACTCTTCCATAAATAATACATAATTTAAATAAAAACGTCAGCCAAAGTAATGGCTCTTCAAATCGGCTCGGCTGTCAGAACTTCGCCGTACCAAATTAAACACAACCCCAAATTTAACTCCTGATTTTAGTTTGAAACAACTCTGAAACTTTTGAAACAATACATTCGACATCTAAAATGTTTTCATTCTATTATCTAACTTGGATTGCAGTCTTGTGGACTGACCTTTATCCTACAATAATTTCAGTACGTGAATATTTTTTTCTATTAAATCTAAAATGGAAATACATATTGCATTACACTTTAACTCGTTTCTGTCTCGTAAAACAACTTGTTCAACGCGCCGGCTCCTGTTCTCGCGAAAGCGTTCGACAGAAAGACAAATACATTATTTTTGGAAGTGTTATTCAAATTAATAACGGCGTTGTCCATTCTTCTGTTTTCAAACATTGTTGGGTTATTCGTAACCCGGTAATGTTTGTCTTTCTTTTTTTTTTTTTAAAATGTCACAATCAGAGGAAAGTTTGTGGTCAAAATTGCGCAAAGTTTTTTTTAATCTTCTTTGGATTAACTGGATTAAATAAGATTGGAATTGAATCCTTTGAGTCGCTGTCCAAAAAAACCATTGAACATACTAATTTCGTTGTCTGTGATGTGTATTAGTTTTTCCTGTGTGAAACGTGAAATCTGGTTCAATGAACTTAAATTGGTTATGAATTTGAGTGTCATTTCTAAAAATTTAACTGTTTTTTGAAGAATTCAAAACAAGCGATTAAATTGGTATCTATCTATCTGTAATCGGAAAATTATTTAAATTTAATTAATTAATTAATAATTCTACTTTTCAAATGTGTATGTCCTTTGTTTAGATGTTTGACAGTTTTCGGTATCTTTCAAGCGAAGAAAGCATTGTTGTCAATACATAAATATGAGGGATAAATATAAAAATATAATGCAAATAAATAAAAAAATTGGACAATATTTTTTTTGAAAGCCATGGATCCTGTAGCAAATATTTTGTAAATACTTCCAGCTTACAAATTCTACAATTGTATTTTCCCGTGATTTTCAGGGATAGTTAGATAGTTTCTGTCTTGCATAAAAGCTATTTCGTAATTATGGAATATTCTAAGTACGATATAGTTACGAGTCAGCAATTTGATTAGGTACTTCAAACTGCAAGTAAATGCATGTAATAATATACTGAATTATTAATAAACTTCTTCATGTGAATATTTTTTCCTGTAAAAGATAATAATTGAGTAATGGGAATGAGATAAGACATCCATTAAACGGTCGGAAATGATTCAAACATGTTTTAGCACAGCTTGGTCCGAGAGATTTTGCTGGCCGGCGCGCGTCGGTTACCTGAGAACTTCTCAAATTCTCACAATATCCGATCGGAGCATCGCAGGTTCGGCAATTTCAAAAGATACCTAAATACAACTGTAGAATAATAATGGAATTAATTGGTCGGAGATCTTTACTGCCATTACAAAGTCACGGTTAAAAACGTTCTGATGTATTTAGCAGGCTGTGGCGCGTTGAAGGTCATTAGATGGCGCGTACTTTGAGAAGATATTTATTTATCATACAGATCATTTATTTATCGCCTATGAATTATTCTCAGATCTGGTACCAGCAGTTAACTGTCCAAGTTTGCAGTCTTTATTGCGAATTACTCCAGACGTTCCAGACTGATAAGGCTAGTTAATTTCTTGGTTAACAAATGTGTAATGCTCGTTTTAATAATAAAGTTTATAGTCAGGTAAGTAATTATCGTACCATAAAAATTAAAGGGCCATTTCTGTTAAAATCTTATAACTTGACTCACTGTTTTATTTATGAGGGATGTTAATTGTTATTTTAATATCGGTACATTTATAGGTTGCAGTGTAAAGGCAAATCGTATATTTCAGTTTCATTATTTTATCGCAATTTTTTTTTTGTAATGTGGGTTATCGCTTTTATTACAAAAAAAAACATTGACGTTGAGCACATTCCGGCTTATATCTTTCGATGTCTTCAAGTAAGATAATGTAATATTATAAAATGCGATAAATTGTTATTAATTCATTAAAATAACTGTAAATGACTAAAACTTATCTTTGCTAGTTATTTCTTGACACTAACCATGTTTTTATTATATCTGAGGAGAAATCACAAATATTAAAAAAAACTCTTTCACGAGAAACATTTTCTTAATTAATTCGCTTCAATAGAGATTTCTTCATTTTGATAATAATGTCTGCGTTATGGTCGGCATTATTTGTCTATTCTTCTGAAATGCGGAGAGTCTAGGTCTAGGACATCGTTAAGTTTTTTATGATTGTATCTTCTTTCAAAGAAATTAATTTGGAACCAAGAAATGTTTACAGCTTTTTCTTTCCTATTTCATTTCCGTAAACAAGAAAGAATAAGTGAAATAAAAGTCCATGAGAAATAATCACATTCGGTGTTCGTGTTCCCCAATATCTATCCCCTTTTTCGTTTATTTGAATATTTTTTTCTTTATTCTTTCTGTAAACAACTTTAGCCTCTGTAACTTACGCTTGGCGGGGATCTGTGTATTTTTCCGATTTATTTCGACAATTTCACTGTGATATATTTGTTTGGACATAATTTTTCTACGTAGAGATTTTCTGAAGTTTCCGTTACACTTTCATCAATATTACTTAGAGTAATTCATTTTATAGTATAAAATATATATTTTTTAATCTTCATGTATCTCCGAAATTAGAAATAGCTGACAGAACTAAATTGGTTGTGATAACGATGTTTGGATTCTGAGTGGAGGTCTCTTAGCAGAATGAAACTCTATTGTGAACTTTTCTTTTGTGCCTATAAATCAGTGTTAGGCGCGACCTCTGATAATGGTCCAGAGTCCATTTTCAGATACACGTAATCTTAACGTTTCACGTAGTATCTACCTTAGGTAAGTGTTTTTCAGTATTTCAGTAGCTACTTCCTCTACCGCATAACATAGATAAGTTGATATTCAAATAAAATCCTATTCGCCAAACTAAAAAGTCCGATAGCATTTTCCTTCCCCAAACTATTTCAATTAATCTAGTTTAATCCCGCTGGAGAATAATGCCATTACTCTTTCAACCGCTTTTCCACCGCCACTTCTTAAAGGTAGTAATTCTCTATTTATATCCGTCCCCTTTTATTGGCCACCCCTGGCGGACGACAGACCCTTTGTTACTCAACAATGACGTCCCTGGTACAATCCAAACAATTTAATCTCCAATTGTTAGGCCTTGTTCAGATCGGGAGGCAAGTGCAGCTTTGTCTAGCCAATGGCCAATGGCAACCGCTAAAAAGGTCGCCATTGTCGTCACAAGTTTTGCTTTTGACCATCACCAAAACAAACTCCGTTATCTAAATAATGGTGTGAACTTGGCTTTAGGGTAGGTATAACGTGAAACTTTTTGGTGGCCATCAGAACTTTTTGCTCTTTTTCTCACTCATAAAAACTTTATTCTAAACCATCCAGTAAGGCAGAAGGGTTTCAACAGTGTTTTACCGGCGATGATAAAAACCTTTCACGTTTTATATCTAATTAAATAATTTGTAAATACCATTGACGTATAAAAATTTGGTTTTTTACTTTTTTAAGATAATTACGATTGTGATAACAATATAATAATTGGATATTTTATACAGCGCCGTTTCGTAAAAAAAGCCACCTCATGTGTAAATATGGCTTTCTTTACCTACTCTAATTATGCCAGAACAGATACAGAAAATATACTTTACTGGCAGGTCAATTCAGACCAAAACATTATTTAGAAAGTTTAAGCTTAGAGAAGATACATTTTGCACGTAGAGGACATAGTGAGGACACAATGAGGACACTGACTGATTTTACAGTTGTAATTTATGCTCCTTTGCTATTGATATTAGATTTATTAGAAGATTTGTGACAAAAATCGCGTCGATATGTATTAAATAGTATTTTTATTGTTCAATTTTAGGACGGAAGATGTTTTTGTAAATAGGTCTTAGAAATCTGATAATAAGTCTTTGCTCTATTCTGTTTTTAATAAGGAACGAAAAAAGTTCTAATTTAGATTTTTCAGAAATGACAAATACCTACATACTGCCGAGATATTTAAAAGGCATGATTTTCAAAAATTTAGATTATCATCTGGAAAGTTTCTAATTTGAATCCCTCCCGTGCGCCTTAATGAGCTGATTTAGATCTACGTGCATTCTACCGACCCCGTCAGCAAAAAATAAAAATATCATTGTAAAAAGCTTTTGTCGGCAAATTTGTCCCCATGATCAAACTCTGCCTTCAACTGTAGTTTTCTTTGTTATTTATTTTGTCCCAGTTAAATATTGTTACTTTTTGGTTTGCATTATGACTCTTTTAAGGGTTCTTTAATTATATGGGGGAACTCTTCTACCGGAGGTTGGTTACCATAAGGCATAAGGGTTAGGTCACTACAGACTTGTCATGTATTGCGACATCATCCCTTTTCTCTTCCCTGCTCTCCATTAACCTTCTCCTGTTTATAATTTGGGTGACTTAAAAATTTTTGGTTAACTAACTAACCATCACGCCGTTTCCCCGCAGGGGTAGGCAGAGAGGATGGACCGCCAAACAACTCGATCTTGGCACACACTCCTTGCCTCGTTCACATTCATCATATCATACATCGTCTCATACATGCTCTTCTATTATTCTGACTCTTGACATGGCCCGACTCAAGTATCTAATTCACTTGGTCGTGCCATGTCTTTCTCAGGCGTCCCCGACTTCTTCTACCATTCACATTTGCGTCATATATTCTCCTTAAACTCCTTTCCTCGTTCATTCGCTCTACATGCCCGAACCATCGGAGCGTTCCTTTCTTGATCTTACTCATTACGCTTACATCAGCCTTGCATTCTTTGCGTATCTCCGCGTTTCTCACACGATCATACATGGTTTTACCACACATACACCTCAGGGATCTCATTTCTACAGCATTCAGTCTACTTTCATCCTTCCTCTGCCAGTTCTATGCCTCACTGCCATACATCAGGGTAGGTACCAGTACTCCATTATGGTCGGCTAGTTTCGCGTCTTTGGACAATTTTTTGTTGGTTCCAACGGCGTTCAGTCCTCCATTAATAGAGTTACCTGCATTCACCCTTCTTTCAATATCTCTTTCAGCTTTCCCATCATTTTTTGGTAATTGACGAAAAATCTCTACGTCTTATTTCGAAAGCTTCCATATTTCGTATATGTTGTAACTCCGGGCTTATTTAGCAGGCGGTGGTAATTTTTCTGGATCCTGACCTTGAAGTTGCAATAGTATTTATTATTCTCAATCCCTGCATTATCAACAGCCATGTGCCATCCATAGGTAAACTCTAAACTAAACTAATATCTAGTACCTTTAGCTGTGGGTAAGCTTTTAAACTAATAACTAGGATATCACAGTATCCACAGTGGTTTAGTTAGGCACAGTTAGTTTAGATACAATGATGAATAAAAATCATTATCGACCGTCTTCAAGTCTAGAATTTTGTTATTGGTTTCAGTTACAAAAGTAATATTTTACTAGTAGTATCTTTTCTATAAACCAAAAGATATCTGCGTATCACGAACGATGAATTTTCAATGGTCCCTATCGGTAAACAGATCTAGAACTGTATAATATTTAAACCTGACAAAAAATCCTTTTCTTTGATCCCTTCTTTGGAAAGCTTTCTTGCAGGATAAAATAACCACATTAAGTTCTTTAGAGAAGTCTGACCGGCCCGAATCGATCATACATTATGCTACCCTCTTTGGTTCTCGTTTCAATCTTCTAGGCCTTTTAGCCTCGTCAGCAATCTTCCCGGACCAATTCAGTATTGTTGCCAAATACTTTGTCGGCAGTTTGTTCTTTAGTAGTTGCCTCCAGCCCGGCCGCACAGCGCACGTGAGCCGCTCCCAACATGCAAGTTAATAAAAGCCCGAATACACTATTATAGTCACAATTGATTTCATGTGCTCTATTTTGCCTTTTTAATTGCTTTGTTATACTAGACAAGCATTAACAGCCACATAATAATAATAATATTTGGATGATTTGTATAGCGCCGTTTTTGTGAAAAAATCTCCTCAATGGCGCATATCGATTTTCGATTAATAACTGACCGACCGAATTATTTCACAAAATGCTGTTTTGGTAAATTATGATTTCATAATTATTATCGCGATATTTGTGGATTACTGTTAGGTATTTTTTTGTAATGAAGCATTTGCGTACATAAATTATTACAAAACAATTTATTAATAATCTTATTAATATTATTCGAGATATTAAGTCACATTGAGTGCAATGTCACTAATCTCTTTAAAAGTGGTTACCTAATGAAGCAGTGAAGAAGTTTTAATAAAGATAAAGATATTTGATAAAATGTAAATAATCTGTTATATAAATATACGAGTATTATGGTGAATCCGCAATGATTCTACTGAAAAGATTAAAGTTAACCGAGTACTTACTTAGCCCTACCCAGTATTTCCTTTATCTATCGCCATTCTTTATCAAAAAGGCCGATATCTGATAAGATGGAGTGGTTAGATCTTAACTCTGCTTTCTATCAATCTTTCCACTCCAAACTTTACTTCGTAATGTTCGTTCTTCTTTGTGGAAATAAATTATGTGTAGGCACTTCTAATTAACCGATTTATTAATTGTTTTTTTTTTAATTCCTTCAACTCCGTTTAATTTTTAAAATTTAATGTAATAATTAAATTCTGCAAGCATTTTATTTTTTATTTTCGTCGCTTTTTTTCAAACTGTTGTTAAAATTCTAAAATTCACTTTTTAAAGGTTTCTAAATTAATTTATTACCGGTTAAACCAATTTGCTGAGAAAATAATTGAGACAGTAGATTCTCTATAATAAGTGGGGTACTTCGAAATCTTTTTACCCCGCGCTAATAAATCGATTTGGACACCTTCATAAAATTGACGGCACTCCAAACTGAGATAAGATTCTTTAATTTACTAATAACACAATTTTAGTATAACAAATTCAAATGTATTCCTTTAAGATTTATCGGATTTTGTTTATTTACGAAGAGAAGATACAAGTTTTGTTACTTCGATGATGTGCCTAGTCGTGGTTAAATGAGGGGTACACTTGAAGCAGTTAATGGTTTTGGGTTTCCACAACAAAAACAACTCGACGTACTTGTACCTACCAAATGCAGTTCACAGTTTGCCGAAAATAATTCTTTCCCTCCCACTCACGTGCATTGAGATTTTTTATTCTTCTTTGTCTCAATAGTTTACAAGATTTATTATTTTTTTTAAGGTTTTGCAGGTTTTTGGTATCAGTCAAGGGTCTGAAGGAGGTTCTTTTCAATTACACTCATAATCTCTCACAATTATTCTCAATTACACTCTCTCAATTACACTCTCAATCTCACAACTCTCTAAATATTCACACATTTCAGAACACCTTCGTAACCTTCACTGGCTCAAGTGCCCTGAAAGAATCCAGTACAAATTGTGCTGGATGGTGTTTAAATCAATCAACGAAATGGCCCCACCTTACATCTCTGAATTATGCGTCCCGGAAAATACCGGTCCGAGGCAATCGACCCTTAGATCGGCAACTTCAGCTGCTATAGGCAGACTAATAGAACCCAAACGAAAGCCAAATACTAAGTTCGGAGATCGTGCTTTCGGAGTATCTGGGCCTAAGGCTTGGAATAGACTCCCTCCGGAATTAAGATGCATAAAAAGCCCAACAGAGTTTAGGTCTAAACTAAAAACTTACCTTTTCAGGCTCTCATACCCTTAACTTAATTTAAATATACCTATCTGAGAGTATCATACTTGTATTGCCTATGATATATCTTAATCACACTTTTCTTACTGAATTAAAATTACTCGAATCCTTACACATCAATCTGTCTCTCGGAAGATCAAATTCTTGTACTACTGCACCGCCCACCATTAAATGTTGCTTTTACATTCCAAAATACACTCATTAAAGAATATATTACATATTAATATTAAAATATTTTCAGGATTAAACAACATGTATTCACAATTATGTCCTCTGCGTGCGAACTCTATCTAAATTTCTTTAAATAGACAATAAACAGTGTTAATTTCAAGCGACCTCCCAGGTAAGTATGGTCCTGTATTAATTCATTTTTAGGCAGCATCGCGTTCATTGGTCAAAATATTGTACATATATTTTCGTATCGGTGATCAATGAACCGGTGTATGCAATTTTTAGCCATAAGTTGTTTTTAATTGTTTGTCTAGCTTGTAGTCTTTCTAGATTTTAGGCATGTATGGTAAGTTTGTACAGCGCCCTTGAGGTGATTTTTCACAAAAACGGCGATATATAAATCGTCCAAATATTATTATTATTATTATTACACCTTAAATAATTAATTAATTTTTTTCGAAGGAGTGACATTTTTTCTCTTGATTGTTTGATTCGAATATTAAAGGGGAAGACAGAAGATACAAGAAGAAACAAGAGGAGTCAAGAAATGCCAAGAAGAGCCAAGACAAATCAAAAATAGACGAGGAGATTAAGGCGAACCAAGAGAAGTCGGAAAGGGCTAGAAGAATACAAGAAGTGACAAGAAATGCCACCACACGATGATATAATAAGAAGACTATAAGAACCAATAAGACGAAAGCAACGACTGGGAGAGCCAAGAAAGCTACGAAGAAGCGAAAAGAAGTTATAAGAAGCAAGTTGAAGCCAGAGAACCAAGAAGGGTCTAGTAGAAGCAAAAACACGTAACCAACTCCCAATCAAAATCTTTAATCCTGCTCATCCTTATTCGAGTACTGGCTTGTTAAATTTCTAAGTAAACCGGTGGAATAAATACCGCAAGAAGTTGCAAAAATCACCAAGAAGAGGCAAGAAAGGGGTGAGAAGAGATAAAAAGAGGCAAGGAGAGATTAGAAGGAACAAGAAGAAACACACTAAGATACCAGAAAATGAAGTAATAACCAAGACAAATAACCAAGACAAATGAAAAATTGAAAGAAGATGCAATAAAAGGACAAAGATGACTTAAGAAGGGCCAACAATAGTCAATACGAGACAAGATGTAGCAAAAAGAGCCGAAAACAGACAAGAATTTCCAATCAGAACCAAGAAGAGACGAGATGATCCAATGAGAGATAAGAAGAGACACGAAGAGAGACACGAAGACACAAGAAGAGACAAGCAGAGTCAAGAACATACAAGAATAGACAAGAAGAGACGAGAACATCCAAGAAGAAGAAAGAGGAGACAATAATAAACAATCATATAGAAGAAGAGCCAAGAAGAGAAGGGATAGAATATTCCAGGTGAGATATGAAGAAACAAGAAGAAGCAAGAAGAGACAAGAAGAGACGAGAAGGGTCAAGTGGAGCCAGGAAGAGCCGAGAAGAGGCAAGAAAATGGAAGACATAAAGAAAAGAAAAAAAAGGAGAAAAAAAATTTTAACGCTCAAACCCGTTCCTTTTTTCCTGCCCATCCTAAATTCCAATATTGACTTATTAGGTTGCCATGTATACCGGTCGATTAAACTCCAACCTCCTTCCCATCCCTAGAGCATGTGTTCCAGTCCTAACAAATCAGTGCCCCCTGGTGTACCGGTCTCACCGGGACAGGAGTGCACCTGGCTGGGGTGGTACAATCGTATCGTATCGTAATTAAGAATTGTATAAATAGGTCGTCTCAAAGTGGTTTAACCACAGTTTGAAAATGACCGTGTAAGCCGAAACAGCTGTCACAAAAATACAAAGAGCAGAACTTATTAATAACATCATTGAATTTAATTAAAATTGATTTTTTTTTTTATTAATCGGCCATTAAATATTTGTCTAAACACTTTACTTCTGTGAGAAACATGATCAACTTTTGAAAATGTCATATTATAATCTCGCAATATATTTTTGTTGTCTGCGACTATGAATATACCAAAATATCTGAATAACTCTGAATCAATCTAAAATCATGATTTCACAGAAGGTGTGCCAATTTTTGAGTAAATGTACGATATTTTTAAGGCTTGTCTTCCAATTTCCAAACATCAAAGTATGTAAATGCATTTACCCCCTGCTTCGAGCTCAATTTCATTTTCTCGTAATAAAAAGATTATTATTATTATTAAAAAAAAAAAAAAAAAAAAAAAGAACGATTGATGTAGAAAAATCAATTTTCTTTTTTTTTGCAGAAAGAATTTATGCGCGGTTTTACAAACGAAGGTATTTTCAATAAAAAGTAGATTTTCAGGCTCCTCCAGTGAGCTTTATTTTCCCCTTTACATACTCATTTGAATGTGAAGTGTTGTATTTTTGTTATCTAACAATTATCCGTAGGTACTTACTTAAATCTCTCGGGGTTTAGAGTATGAGGTATAATCCGATTATGTTATTATTTACTTTACATTCTACGCCATGACCAAGAGAATATACGAACATTGGAAAATTGAACTTCTAAAATGAGATTAGTTGTTTTTTTGAATTGTGGTATAAATTCACGAATGATGTTAAAACTCATTTATTGTTTTTCTTTAATTATTCCACGGATTCGAATTAATTTGATTTTCCAACTACTTGAACTATATCGATCGTTAATTTACGTCAATTAGGTTTTATTATTTGCATCACAATAAAGAATTAATAAATTAAACATCAAAGCCGTAAAAGAAGACGCCCGAAGGAAAGTATTCAAAGTTAAAAGCCTCCAACAAGACAGATTAATGAAAATACCCTTTTATTTGAGTACCGTCATCTGAGAAGACGTATTTCCGACAGGGATCAAATCTTCTTGAAAAGAACTTTTGCCAAAGGGGTAGGTACTAACCTACATTCTGTATAAAAGTCTAAATATTTCCCTAATGAATAATGTAATGAGTCTATTCACGTGTCTGCATCAGAATGTGTTCGCGTGGGAGTAAGTCAGGGTTTTGATAAAGTTCATATCGCTAAATTAAATTACGATTCAATTTACTGTATCGCCTTCCGGTCATGTGTAAATGTACCTAATAGGCAATCTCTATGTAGTTTTATTATGTATAATTGTAGTCACATGCTATTATTATAAATAATAAAGCTACGGAAAACCGATGGAATATCACATGCCATGACGGTGAAGAAATACGAAAGAAGTTCCTTAAAGCCTAATCTAAAAATATCTATATCTGTGTTGTTATGTTTTGTTTCATATCACAGTGTTTCCATACAAACGAAGTATTGAAATCCGTAAGTCTAAGCTTTAACTTTAGGGTTTATATCTTTCCAATGATTAAATTAAACTAAATATTCAACGTGTCTCAACTTTGATAACAATATTTTAATACTATGAAGTACTGATGGCCTTATTAAACATCAAAAAATAAAAATACATAATCAAACGTACGAATTTCTGTCTGTAAGTAATTATATTATATGTAACGACGGCCCATTTAATTCGGATTTGCTTTGAATTTATGTGTCATTTTTAAAATTGGAACTGATCCGTCAAGAATTAAGACAAGCGACAAAGTTCGCACTTATTTTGCCAGAAGATTATTTATTTCTGTAAGTATTTGAATGTGTATTCATTTGGTTTAAATTTCTTAGGGTAAATCTTGATAATTTAAAGTAAAATCACATTTCATAATTTTTTAAGGGTGCGCGCTAATATAATATAATACGGGCAAAATAAGAATGTATTCTTATAACCAAGGAAATTATTTATAGATAAATGAAACAATGTTACTTTGTTTAAACCACTTGTATATTTGTTTAAAGCCGACCGGTTTCGGAACGACCGTTCCTTCCTCAGGGCAAACGTATACTGACTTAACAATTATAAAATAGTAGGTGGATACAATATATTATTAAAGAGTGTTGTGGTAGGGGTGAAGGCGTGGCTAGGGATTAATTAGGAGTGGGTGGGGGAACATATCCATGATTGGGCTATATGATAATATTTTTTGTTTGTTGATAATGGGTTCATTATTTTTAAGAGATTTTTTTATTTCTATGGCTTCTAAGTTATCTAACCGTTTTCCCTTAGTGTTAATGTGAAGAACATTTATCCCCGTATTTTTATCAAAACTATGGTTATTTTCAATGATATGGTTAGCGAACTCGGAAAAATTATTATTGTTTAGACACCTTAAATGTTCTTTGATTCTTATTTCAAAATTACGAGTTGTTTTTCCAATATAAATATTTATAAATTATTTATAAATCATGTCAAAAGTATACATATATCACAGTATATTAGCTGTTTAAAATAAAATTGTAAAAATTCAATTCTGGAATGATCGCGATAATACCTGTTGAACGGTCACATCAGCAATTCGGAAATTACAAAAAGTTTATTTGCTCCTGAAGATTTGATGAGAGCTCGTGGCCACATTATTCCGAGAAGCGGAACTAATCTACTCTTGGAAAGCCTCTCAGAAGATTGATCGTCCCGTCGCGCGTCGGTTGAATGACCTTGCCCCGCATATCGACATTTTACAGTCGAACTGTGCAATAATTTATAAAACATCCTTCTAAAATATCATAAATCAACAAACATGTTTTTTTTGTGCGTTGACATACCCCTCTCCACTAATCGTCTGGTACGGCGAACCTCTTGAACCCGTTTGAAGTTTTTTGCTCACTCGATCGTGTCAAGTCTTCCTGGCGCTTCATCTAATACTACGCTGCATATATTATTCTCCTGACACCCATTTCTTTCGTCATTCGAATTATACTTGTTATAGTTACACTCTTATCGAAACCCATTTGTATTTCGGTAATTAACAGCATTATGCACAAATATACGGCTCAAGGATATCGTTTACTGTATTCAATCATATTATTATCAGAATGGGTATATACCTAAACGGTTCGTACCGTCCTTATATTATAGTCAATTAAAAACACCTATTATATACATATGTTCCCAAAGAAAATGTTTGTATGTAGGCTGAAAATTAAGTTTACCGTCCGTGTACCATTATTCTTTTTTCTCCGTGCATGTCTCCCGCGCCCCCTTCCCTTCTTACGTTCCCCTTCCCCTTCCCCGCCTGTGTATAATTATTATTTTTGGTATGTGGCAATAGCGAAATTCCCGGTCCCGGTTAGACGAGAGGTCTGAATTCGAGTCCCAGTTGCGACCATTGTATTTTTCGATTTTTCTGTGTCTTGTTCTCTTTCATATCGTTTAGATTATTAATGTTATCTTCTTCAATAATTATTTTAACATTTACTGAATTCTTAAAAAATTTGTTCCAATTTTTTTTTTTTTTTAAATGATTATCTGTCAAAATATTACATTACAGGTGGGTTCCTTATCGCTTCTCTGAATTGTTCACATAATCAGTTCAAGTTTAAAAAAAACGACACTTAACTTCAAAGCAAATTTTAAGTTCGTTGAACCAGAGTTACGCGGACAGATGCACAACAGAAATTAGTAAATTTGATTAATGTACTTAAAATGTATGCAAATATTATTTATGGATTCGAATTTTTTACCGAAATTGTAAAAAATTCAAAATCTGTTAAACAGATACTTTTAGGCTATCCTATCTTTACAAAAACCAATTTGATTTAATTTCCTGAATATTATGGTAATGGCTAAATATTTTTGTGGAAAATTTTTCAGCGATCGCTTATCCCCTTATCCTAATGAAATATCTGTTTACCTACATAAATTTGCGGGAATGGTAATTTTTTCCAGTGTTGAAAAAAGTACCTATAAATATTTGAACAGTAAAGTTTATGAGCATGATCCTTATCTTTGAAAGAGGGATACATATTTTGAAATCATTACACTTAGATTACAATATTACATGCGTATAGCTACAATACAAATAGCCAGCATGGTTTACATTACAATGTTACATGCGTATAGCTGCAATACAAATGGCCAGCATGGAGCCACCGATTTAAATTTCCATACGCCATCCTGCCAGTGAGTTATTTGCTGAATGTCGCCGCCAAGATTACTATTCTGAACTAGAAATAAGAACAACTATGTATGTGCGAGTTAATATTCATGGCGCGTGCCTTCTGCGCTTGGACCAAAATACTTAAAACTGCGCAAGGAAATGAACTTGCCAACTTCCAATGTCCAAGCCGTGACTGCCAGTGAATAAGAAAACAATCATACGACCACATCATACCAGTTTCATTCCAGAGGACAGGTAATTGAATGAGAATGATACCATGTTTCGACCTGGTGAAATAATTATACAATTTTTTACACAGAACTCCCTCTAATGTCCATATTTTTTACTATTCATGCCGGTTCTTGCTCATCCGAATCTTTTCTTCATTTCACAATTTTAGGCGTCCTTTAGCTATCTTTGGTTGGACCAAGGACGATGGTCGATTTGGTCATGGTTGATTCCAAATGTCATCCTTTATTGTATCAAAACGAACCCAAAGAATGTTAATCACCGATTTTTCAGCATTTTGGAGTTAAAAATGTAAATGTAATTTTGCTATCCAATAATATTTTTCTCAAAATAAACCAGAAATAATCAATCACGTGTCGCCAAATCATACTGCCACACGTCGCAGCGGATCACATGATACCCGCTCTATCTTGTCTGTACGGTGCAGCTTCCGCTATGTCTCGTCTGCGGTTGTAACGAGACGGAGTGCGTACCATGTGACCTATATATATTTATATACTATATTTTTTTGTTTTTAGTTGAAAAAATAACATCGGACAGCAAAATAACTTTAATACTTTTTACTCTATTTTTTTTTTTTTTTAAATATCTTCAGACAACAAAATGACATCTACATCTACATTTACTACGAATAATTTTTCGTATATAGATAATGATAATGAAATAGAAAGTAGTACAGTAAATAATTTAGAAGATTGGATAAAAAAACAAAACATAAATGCGTCTGATAATCTTGTTTGTATTCAATTAAATATAAGATCCATACAAAAATATTGGGATATATTGCATATATATTTACTTAATTGTTTGAAGCATATTGACATTCTAATGCTATGTGAAACCTCTATTCATACTGAAAGTGCGTCTATGTATAATATTCCCGGATATAATTCATATAACTACTGCAGGACTGATAGTCAGGAGGAGGTATTATATTGTATATAAGAAATAAATTTGAGTTTAGACTAAAATCGTTCCAATCACTACATTTTGAAAATATAACAGGAAAACTCATACTCCAGGACAAAACTAAAGTTAACGTAATAGCTATCTATAGACCCCCTAATTTCAGTAAATCTTCATTTTTAACGGAATTATCATCATATCTTGATACAATTAATAGTAAGGAAAATATTATCTTACTTGGAGATATAAATCTGAATTTGCTTAATGACCAAGATTATATCATAAGCTCATATGAAAACTTACTTACTAACCATTATTTAACTAAATGCATCAATGTAGTAACCAGAGAAGCTGTATTAAATGGACAAATTACTCGTACGTGTATTGACCATATATTTGCCAAATTTAGAGGCAAGAAAATAACTGCTTGCGTCTGTGAAAATAATATCGCCGATCATTTTATTACTGCTATTAATATAAGATCTCATAAACGTCAGGTAGACCTTGCAAATAAGTATATTCAAATCATTTCACAAAAGGCTATTGATAGATATATCAGAGATTATAACTGGAGTAAACTTATAGAAGAGAAGGATTGTATTTCATTATATGAAAAAATAAAAACTTTATTTAACAAATTTTACAAGAGTAGTTCTAAAACGATAGTGCAAAAACCGAAAACACGACCTTATGCAATAAATGAATGGATAAGCAGTGAATTATTATGTCATATAAATAAAAGGGATAAACTTTATAAAAAATGGAAAAGTACACCAACAAACAAAACATATGAAACAGAATACAAAAAAACTCGTAACCTTGTCAATAAACTTATAAATAAAGATAAAACTAACTACTATAATAATAAATTTAAAAACTGTTTTAATGATACTAAAAAAACCTGGGACGAGATAAATAATATCTTAGGACGTAAACCCAAAAACGATTGTGATGAAACTATAACACGATATATGTTAAAAGATAGAAATGAGGATTCTGTCTCAAATGATTTTGTGAATTACTTCTCGGATAGCATCAGCAACATGTTACATAAATGCAATCACAAAGCTACTAATATAGTTCTGGAAGAACTACCTCACAGTTTATATATACCAAGAGCTACTATAACTGATATTGAAAACATTGTTAAAAAAATGAAAAACTCTAAAAGCACAGGTATTGACAATATAAGAATGTTTGATTTAAAAAGAAATATAAAAACCCTTGGGCCAATAATTACTTATTTAATCAATATGATAATAAAGCAAGCAAAAATTCCACAAGAGTTTAAATTTAGTATTACTAGACCAATATTTAAAGGTGGAAAACACATTGAACTAGGAAATTATAGGCCTATTAGTATACTACCAGCATTAGAAAAAATTCTCGAAAAATTTTTATCAAATAAATTAAATAATTACATTGAAAAATTCGCTATCATAGACCCAAATCAATATGGCTTCCAAAGAAAAAAAAATACTGAAAAACTACTGCAAGAGTTTTCCAATTACATAAATAATCAATTAAATAATAAATTACATGTCATTGTTTTATTTATCGATAACTCTAAAGCTTTTGACACAATTAACTCAAAAAAACTGCTAAAAACTCTAGAAAAAATTGGAATAAGAGGAAATGTGTTAAATTTATTTAAAGATTATCTTAGAAATAGAAAAATATGTACCAAAATAAATAATACTTTTAGTAAAACAAAAAATGCATCTGCAGGAGTTCCACAAGGTTCCATATTGGGACCTACACTGTATATAATCTATGTAACTATAATGAAAAAACTTTTCTCTTTTGTTAAACATTTTGTATTTGCAGATGATACAGCATTGGTCATATCACATAAAGATCTAAAAACTGCAATTGAACTCATGCAAATTGACTTTAATCAACTTTGTAAATGGTCCCATGATGCAGGATTATTAATTAATGCCAAAAAAACCAAAGTAATGCATATAAGATCACCTAATGCCAAATTCCAATTTAATCCTAATATTATTTCTCATAATTTTAATTGCATCCATAAAAATATTCCAACTAATTGTAAATGTGAAAGTTTAGAATTAGTTACGGAATATGTGTATCTTGGTGTTACCGTAGATTGTTTTTTTAAATGGGATAAACATATTAAAAAAACCTGTAAAAGACTCAGATCAATTGCTGGCAGAATGTACACATTGAAATTTTTCTTACCCATTGAAACACTAAAAATAATTTATATGTCACTGGCAGAATCCATTATAAGATATGGATTAACAATATGGGGAAATACTTCTGTAACAAATCTGAAACAAGTCCAAGTTGTACAAAACGCAATTGTAAAATTGTTAGTTGTTCCGAATATTTTCAAACAGAGACATGATACACCATTACTGTTTCAGAGTGCTAAAATTTTACCTGTTAAGGCAATACTATGGCACAAAATTATAATTCAGTATATATTTACCCAGCAGCATAAAGAGAAATTAGAACATAAATACAGCACTAGATTCACGCGCAACGACGGGTTAATAGTTCCGAAATTTAATAATAAGTACGGACAGAGAACGTTTGAATACAACATACCGAAAATATTTAATTTATTACCTGATACTATAAAGCAATGTAATTCTATGAATAAGGTTAAATATATGCTGAAAAATTGGCTATCGGAAAAAAAAATATTTATACTTAGATTGATTTGTATGAATAATGTTGAATTTGTAGATATAAGATGTAAAATTATAACATTTAAAATGTATATGTAACTTAATTATAAGCACCTGCTGACAAGCCAATTGAATTGGCTTAGCAGGACTTGTTTGTGATAAAAAAAAAAATATACATATATAAATAAATAAATAAAAAAATAAAAAAAAAAAACTCCAAATATGCTCAGTAATCGCTGGTTAAAATCCTTCGGGTGCGACTTACATCTAATTCACCCTACTTAATACGTTACCCGGCAATCAGCATAGTCCCATTAGATATTGGATGATGGAGAGTTTGGCAGCAATCTGGTACTTTTGTCATGCTTCCGATTTCTGATCCGCCCATTATTATTTCTACTTACCAGAAGACTGTTCCTTGATTTCAAACTCTTCACCAAAGTTTTGTTGGTAATTTGGTAAGGGCTAAGTCGTTGAATATGAATTTTAATATGGTCACTTTGCTGTTCTTATGTTCTGGTTTCGTGATGTCATCATGTTTATTCCTACTGCTTTTCTTCATTATTCCGTCTTTCCCTTTTCTGTTCTCGCCTTTTCTTAAATCAAAATAGTACATTTCAATACATCCCGATTCTGTTTGAAAATGTTGAAAGGAAAATTGAAACGGTTATATAATATATTATGTAAGGTGGTTGGTTGGTTGCGTGGGGTTCCGATGGCAGTGTTTGATGTTTCTGGTTAAAGCTAATGGGCTCTTGACCAAACCCTAATCAATCTAATCCCTTCAAATTTTGGTTTTGTTTCGTGGCGAAACGTAAATCTCCTGAATACGGAGGTGTTGGAGAACCGCGCTTATTGGATAGTTTCTTATGGTAAGATTGTACTCGTATTGAAAAAAAAAGAAACAAGCACATAATAGATTTCACCGAATAAACTAATGAAAAGAGACGTGCATATAATTATTAATTTTATGCCAATGCTTCGAGTAGGTAATTCGTATCAGGATTTATTTTACCGTTTATATTTGCAATTTATACACAAATACAGTAATCTCCTTGTAATTCCAGTTGAATGCAGGTGACTAAAAACGAATTCTGGCAATTGCGTTTTTTTTAATGCAGTATTTGTTGTGATTTATTTTCTCTGATCTTCGGCGGTAGTAATTCGTTTTGATATGATATTGTAAGAACCAAAAAGGTGACCATATCACATTCCTTTTAAATGCAAAAAGCGATACACACAAAACGGGGTGCTTAACTTGATATAATTAATAACAAAAATATTTGTTTAATAATCAAAAGACACATAATATATTAATAATTTAATTCGTATTTCAAAGTAAATTTACGCCTCACTCCAATCCAGGTATCAGTTTCCTTTTTTAAATTCGCCTACGAAGAAACCCTTCAGGGTGGATAGCTTCACAGTGGAGAATGTATACAGTTTATTTTTAAATCTACTCGAATACCCTGGAAAATAATATTATGCTGATATATTGGAAGTCGGTTGGCTTCAACGAAATAGTGCTTGCAAAATATCACTTAACTGAAATAAAACAATAACTTTATTTTGTAACCACGATTTATTTATTTAATTTTTTAATACCGACCGGTTTCGCTTAACACAAGCGTCTTCAGGTAATAAAATTAATCTGATAAAAAATAAGTTGTGTGAGCTTATATATACATAGAGAAAGACACAAAACATAATATAAATAAACAGTAAGAAAGTGAAATTATAATCTTACATAGTGATAGAGAGAAAGAGACAGATGAATTACAGTAAAAAAACGTTTTATTCATTATCTCCGGTAGATATTACGCGTCTCTTGAAAAACTTTCCTTATGACATTTTGCTATGGGCATTAGCAATGACAGACAAACCCTTTTAATCTCGGGTCCTTAATCTGGCAGCCTCTCCTCCGCGGTGGCAACCGGACCCTAATAATAACCTAAATACGTACCAAGGAAGTGTGAACATTTTATGGATTCATTCTACCCACCTGAAATGTTGTTAAAATGTGATAAGAGTGTTGTTTTGTAATATAGCTTCTAGCGGAATCCGGAAAGATTTTAGTAGCGATTAAAAAAAGGTTTTTTAAATTATCGTGTAAGATCGCAATTACCGCACAAGAGTCCCAACTGCTCCCAACCATCTGGAGCCAGTGAGTCTATGGAATCCTTAAATGGGATATTTAAAAAGCTTGAGGGGGGAAGGATTTAGGAAAGAGAAAGGTGGGGGAAGTACCTGACTAATGAGATCTAATCACCTAACACGGTTAAAGCCATTTCAAGCAACGTTTCGATTGCGAATAGTGTTTTCTTTTTACCAGGGCGGTACTGAAATTATTTATCTTATCACCCTGGAACGTGCCGCAAATGTTCTATGCAATATTATTTTTAACTAATAAAGTGTGTAACGACACAAGTATAGGCCGGGATTTGAACCCGCGATTCGTAGCAAAGGATCGCAACCAATCAAACACGAAGGGCGTCATGATATCATCGATGGGTCTTGATTAAAAGTATCACCTCGTATTGCGTTATCTACGCTGAACGCATAAACACTACGACCGGAACCAGTGACTGTAAAATCATAATGATATATAATGAGACTCCTAATGATATATCACTTGAAGAATCTCTCAACTTAAGCCATTGTTTCATTGAAATAGCTGCAATAGAAAAGGGTATAAAATCATTAGATTCTAAGTACCTACCTACTAAAAAATAATATTAATTACCTACGTAATTAATTTTTTTTTTTTTAAACTTTGCTAAACAAAGAACAGTCACTTTGTTTTAATCTTTTATTTTTGTTTTGTTCTTTTATATTATTTACAGACCATGTTCCGTATGTTAATACGCATCCTAATTTGATTGTCCTAAAACGGGAATCCTCCTAGTTGGGCAGTCAAAAAAATTCTTAAATAATGTATATAATATGATTTAATTCTTTTCTATTGATTTATAAATAAAACACTTGTGTTTGCAAAGTTTAACAAAGAAACGACATTTATGTTTATTTATAATAAAATAATAGAAAATAAAACAAGTGACAATTGATAATTACATTCCAAGTATTCCAACTGACACTACAGGATTCAAATTTAAATGGAATATATTGCCATTACATCTCCCCTCCCCCTGGAAAGAAAATTACTGCAAAATTTTCACTCATCTTCAATGTCCTCTTCATGGTTCATAAATAAAGGTCCTGGAGTTAACTTCGAGATGTGGAAAAAATTTGATTCAAATTTTTTTCGACCAGTGTTTATCTTGTAAATTGAGTTTGATAATTTTTCTATGATTTTGTATGGTCCGATTCTCAATTCGTCGAGCTTCTTCCTGTTAAGTTTGTTTCCATTCTCCACAAAAACAGTATCACCAACTTTGAAGTCAAAGTGTCTCCTGGTTTTATCGTAAATTATCTTGTTGTAATTATGTGACTTCATAGTATTTTCTAGAGCTTTTTTTCTCTCTTGAATCAAATCGATGCCGGTCTTCTTAAGTTTTAACTCATTTGGCAAAATCGTAACATCTGTGCCGTCAAGTAGGTACTGTGGCGCATATCCAGTAACAGTGTGCTCCGTTTCATTATAGTTTTTTACACAATTATGCGCTATAGTTGTCCAAGCTACTTTTGAGTCATTTTCGTTGATTTTGCATCTAATTTTATTGACCAGCGTTTGGTTCAATCTTTCATTTAATCCATTTGAGAAAGGTGAGTTCACTGCAGTAAAAATTATTGGAATATTTTTTTCATCCAAAAATTTTTTGAATTCTCTAGAATTGATACCCGGGTATTGGTCTGAGAGTATCATGCCAATGTCATTAGTTTCTATGGAGTTTAAGAGTTTGATGAAATCATTGGTATTTTGAGTTCTTGACGTCAAAATATATGCAAACCTCGTGAAATGATCTGATAACAGGTGCAAGTATCTCTTTGTTGATCGTGAACCCCCAAAACCGCCTATTGTATCAATGGAACATATTTCAAAAGGTTTTGTTGCGGGACCCAAGTGGGACATCAATCCATATTTATTTTCACCTCTTGATTTGTTCTTTAAACATACTGCACAACTTTCGCAGGTTCTCTTTATATTATTTGTCATGTTTTCTGCTGTGTACCATGAGCTTATCATTTTTTGCATTTGTGTAATTCCTATGTGACCTAGTTCTGTATGAACATTTCTGATAAAGTCTATGCTGAATTTTTCTGATAGAATTATTTTTTCTCTTTTTTTTACTTTCTTGTAATAAACATTATTTTTCGATATCAATTTATCTCTTCTGCACTGTATCTTCTCATTTTTTACCTGATCTTTTAAGATATCTTCTAATTTTATTAAGTTGACAATTTTTAATTGCTCATCTGTATTTTCATTTGATTCCAGCACTGGGTTTCTGCTTAGACAGTCAGCTTCCAAATTTTGTTTTCCTGGAGCATATTTTATGTTAAAGTCATATTGTGAAAGATAATATGTTAAATCACCTAGCTCTTCATCGGTTCTAGATTTGAGATTCATGTTTTCCAGTGGTTTGTGATCTGAATAAACTGTAAATGGTTTACCTATCAACCAGTATTGCCAGTATCTCACTGCTTCTTTTATAGCTAAGCATTCTAAGTAAATTGCTTTTTTCTTTTTCTGGGCGCCATTTAGTTTTTTCGAAAAGTAAGCTACAGGCTTTTCTTTTCCATCAGACTGTGTTTGTTTTAAAATAGCTCCAAGGCCTTCTAGAGAAGCATCTATATATATATTAATTGGTAAATCTTGATCAAAAATTTCCAGGATTGGTTGTGAGCATAGTAGGTTTTTCATCGTTTCAAAAGCATTTTGGCATTTATCAGTCCAAATAAACTTTTGGTTTTTCCTTAGTAAGTTATGCAAAGGATCTAGTATTATTGCACTCTTCGGAATGTACTCATGATAAAAGTTGATTTTTCCTAGAAATTGTCTCACATTTTTCTGTGTTTTTGGAATAGGAAAATTCTTTATTGAAATCAAATTATCCTTTACTGGCTTGACTGAATTATTCTGAATTATATGACCCAGATATTTTACCATGTCTGATGCAAATGTGCATTTTGTAAATTTTAATCTAAAACCTTCAGTTTTGATTGCATTCAGCAACTTTGTTAAATGATCGATGTGTTCAGCAAAAGTTTTTGAAAATATAAGTATGTCATCTATGTAATTGACAGCAAAATCGGTTAGTTTATTTTTTCTCAATATATTGCTTAATATCCTCTGAAAAATTGCCGGAGAGGTCTTTAATCCAAAAGGTAGGCAGGTCCACTGATAATGCCCCTCCTGTGTTACAAATCCTGTTTTTTTTTGTCTTCAATCCGCAACGGAATAGACCAAAAAGCTGAGTTTATATCCAGCGTTGAAAAAAATTTGCAACTTCTGGTCTTTGTCATTAGGTCTTCAATCAATGGAAATGGTTGAGCTTGAGGTATTACTATTTTATTTAAGTCTCTGAAGTCTATGCATAATCTGGATCTTTTGTTTTCTTCTTTTTTAAATGCTAGAGTGACAGGTGCAGCAAATGGGCTGTACGACTCTTCTATCAGTTTATTGTCTATTAATTTTGCTATTTGCTCTTCTATTTCCTTTTTATCTTCTACGCTGCATCTGTAAGGCCTCTTACTACAATATTTATCCACCAATAAGTCTATCTTCGCTTCATATCCATTAACAGTACCAACATCGTATTTACTCTTCGCAAACACTGATGTGTATTTGCCTATTAGTTCATTTATTTCTGTTTTTTGATCATTATTTAAATGATTTATTGTTATTTTAAAATCTTCTTCTTTAACATGTTCATTAAAATTAATTTGGTGTTTTTCTATAATGTTCTTATTTTCAGAATGTTTAAATTCAGTATTTGTTTTCATATTTGTAGAATTTTCTTCTTTTTTATTTGTATTATTCAGGCAGATTTTCTGTGATATTTGTAAGTCTTCACTTTGGATTAGTTTGAAGTCTTTTATCATGTCTAATCCAATCAAAAAATCATACTTAAAATTGTGTTCATCAATAATGTACACATCAACATTTTTCTCCAATTCAAAAATTTTAATCTTCAACGTTGTCAAACCACTCGTTTTTTTAACACCATTAATCGTTACTAAATTTGCTTCATTCAAATTGTTTCCTTTTCTTTTTAGTTTCAAAAACTTAGAATTAATTAGAGAAACATTTGAACCCGAATCATAAATTCCGTATATTTTTAATTCATCATTTAGTAATAGTTTGACTTTGATTAATGGTGTTACTATTAGTTTTTTTGATCATTTTCATTTACAGTTTGGCAATTAAGTGTAGAAAATAAATGATGGCGCTGCGATCGATTTCTTGGTTTTAAATGGCAACACCGTGATGGCTCATAAGACAATGAATGTATGTTTTAAAAAACCCTTCAGCCAAAATGCATATTTCATAACGTGTTTGTATTTTCATAAATTTTGCACAAAAACACATAATTTAATAGAAGTAAAATAAAACAAAACAGGTTTTAAGTGGGCGTTTATTTTGTTATAAAAACGTAGGTACATAGGTATTTAAAAATCTGAGTATATTTATTCAACACCCGACATGTAATAATTATTGTCTTAGTCCTCATATGATTCTTCTTCTTCCATATCTTCATCTTCATCTAAACGTTTTATCAGTTCATCTATATCATCATATAGAGTACTTCCTCGTGCATAATAATCTGCCTCGATTTTCATCACAATTTGATGTTGTTTGACAATTGTTTTTGCAACAATTTTTTTTTAATTATCAACACTTATGCTATTTTCCGTTTTCCCGGTGTTTCAAATTTTCCATCTGCTTTTTCCCTTCCTTGACGATTTATCTTACTTTTCAGATTTACCTGTATGTGGAAAACATCATTAAAATGATTATTCTATAGAAGGTAGTTTTAAAAAAGCACACCTGATTATATTCATTTAGAAAGAAAGAAAGAGAAAATTAAGAACAAGTTACATTTCTATGAGTTTAAAGAAGTTGCATATTATTTTATTTTTTTTAAATTGAGTTATTCCATTTTTCTTGTGGCCTAATATTAACTGTCAAATGGAAATGTCAAATTCGGATTTTTAAACATAACCTCAAATCAGATTGTAATGGCTATAATCGCACAAAAATTGGCATAAATCTTGTAACACTAATGAAATTTATTAAAAAAAACTATACCACGTACCATTCATTTCTGCAGTTCGTTTGTAAACTTCTTTCAATTTGGATAGGAGCTTCTTCGCACGATATTCAGCTAGGTAGCGTTGAAACACGCAGTTTACAACTTCTCTTTCACCACTACGTATTGGTTTGTTCATTTTAATTCAATTCAAACAATGCACAGGCAAACAATGAAAAAAAAAACACTAAACGAGCGATTTTCAGTGTGTTCTACATGATTAAAGTCAGTAAAGCCAAGAGCCATACAAAATGTCATTGACAAAACGAGTATTTCGGTGTTACCATAGTAATGAAAAAATTTAGTTCCAAATTAATTAATTTCTACACTTTCTTGCCAAACAATATCTCAGTCTCTATCACTGAATTGTTTACATGTTTAATGGCATTTCTCTTAAATTTTTCATCCTCTTTTGTTTTGAACCAGCATGTGGCTTCAGGGTGGTAACGAGTGCCCTTATTCAATTTTTCACAAATTTTACATGGCTTTTTATCCTCATTTTTATATTCTGCATTCCCAAATGTTCTCCTATTCATGAATCTTTTTTTGTTGACCATATGTTCATACTTGTTTATTTCATTAAATAAATCCACAGTATCTTGTAATCCTTCTCTATCGATCTTGTTAAGTATGAATTCTGGTAGTCCGGAAGCAACAAGATCTATCAAAGTACCGGTGTCGATTGATCTTCTCATATCCAATAGAAGTTTTTCTTTTCTCATAGCATAATCCAACAGAGAACCATCTTTGTATCTAGATAATAGTGCGTAGGTGACAGGGTTCCATCCTTTGTTTGCGAATGATTCACAGAATTTGTTTTTCCATGTTGACCACTCTGAGTTCATTGTTAGTTTAATAATCATGGAACTATACCAATCTACACAACTTTTATCCATGAACAATCTTAGTATTTCTATTTTTTTTTCATCCATGGTCACATCAAATCGTAAACATTCTTTTTCAAACACTTCTATCCACTGGCTTGCATTTGTATTTTTACTACAGAATTTTTCTATAACAAAATTCTCAGCAATGTTTTTGAGGCTCTGTTGCTTATCTTCCATTAATTTTACCATCAATCTTCCCAGTGTATCTTCTTTTTGATGTACTTGTAAACTTTCTTCTTCCAATTCTTCGAGGTATTGGTCTCCGAACTGTAGGTTTCCATCTTCGTCTACATATGTTTTTTTTAGTTCTTCTGTCATTGTTACCCAGACTCTTCTAACCTGGTATCTTTTTTTTAAACTATTTTTTACTTTGCCAAAAGCACCACTTTTCATAATCTCCTTGTGATGGCTGGCGGATTGTAACATTTCTGGTATTGTAAACACTTTTTCATCACTTGTGATTATTTTTGTAATGCTAATAATATTTGACTTGCCATCGCCTCCAGGTAGTAGCGTAAATTCAAATTGAAGTTTCTCCATTTGTGGTTACGAAAAATGTCGTTTTATAATATGATTTAATTCTTTTCTATTGATTTATAAATAAAACACTTGTGTTGCAAAGTTTAACAAAGAAACGACATTTATGTTTATTTATAATAAAATAATAGAAAATAAAACAAGTGACAATTGATAATTACATTCCAAGTATTCCAACTGACACTACAGGATTCAAATTTAAATGGAATATATTGCCATTACATGTATATAAATGTATAATCTTTTACTAAATAAAATAAATAAATAAATAAAATAATAAATCTGCTAGACCAGATGGTTTTCCTCCAATATATTTAAAATCTTGTATAGCCAGTTTGTCTTATCCATTATTTATACTATTTAACAAGTCTTTGTCGTCAGGGTGTTTTCCAGATCAGTGGAAAAAAAGCTTTTTAACGCTTTTTTTTACCTAGATGTCATTACAAAACAAATCAATAACATAATAGTACCCAATCAGCATGGCTTTATCACAGGTAGAAATACTTTAAGTAACTTACTCATTTATGAAAATTATATAACTGATTCCTTTGTCCTTAAGCATCAGGTAGATGCGATATACACAGATTTTTCCAAAGCTTTTGATAAAGTTAGACGACATATTCTAGTACATAAACTAAGTATGTTGGGCTTTAAAGGAATCCTATTGATCTGGATTAACAGTTATCTTAGTAAAAGAAAGCTCTGTGTTAAAATAAATTCTGTAGAATCTTACATCTTCGAAGCCACAAGTGGGGTTCCCCAAGGATCTCACCTAGGACCAATTCTTTTTTTATTATTTATAAATGACATTGTTAATGTATTTAAAGACGTGCAAGTCCTTCTCTTCGCTGATGATTTGAAAATGTATAAAATGATACGTAGTATAGAGGATTGTCATATTTTACAATCAAATTTAGATAAATTGTATCACTGGTGTGTGATCAACTCGTTATTTCTTAATATTCAAAAATGTCAAGTTATTCGTTTTCGTAAAATCCAAAGTCATGTTACCTATGAATACTCTTTAAATAATGTAAAATTGACACCAGTCGCTCAGATCAGGGACCTAGGTGTTATATGTGATGAAAAGTTAACATTTACTCTGCACGTAAATGAAATAACAAATAGAGCTTTAAAAATGCTAGGGTTCATATGCAGAACAGCAAGTGGTTTCAAGTCACTAGAATGTTTGAAAACATTTTATTTATTTATTTATTTATTTACGCCCTTTTTCGGGGCTTTTACATATACAATTTAAAAATTACACTTGATTAAATAATATATAAATACTGTATATTTCTTTTACCAATAAATATAAAATGTATATATTTCTTTTATTAAGAAATATACAGTATTTATTTCACATAACTGAACTGCCTCAGTAACAGCATTTTGTATTTGTCTAAAGATAAATTGAAGATGTCCACAGACTTGGTAAAATTATTTCCCTCCATTAGTATTCTGGGCAAAGAGGAATACATATGGTAGTTAGTTCCAGAATTTCTGCACTGAAATAAATCCTGACTTCTAGTATTACGTAGAGGAATCCGGAAGCTTATTAATTCAAGTAATAATGGACTATCAACTAAATCATTTAGAATTTTATAAAGAAATACCAAGTCTGTGAAAATTCTTCTGTCTGATAATTTGAGCATATTCATATCATTTAAAATAGTGTTGTAGTTCAACATAATTGCTGGAATACCCATTTTAAAATTTAGAAAACGTAAGAATTTATTTTGTATTCTTTCAACAGCTTGTACATGTGTATTATAATATGGGTTCCAGACGGGAGAATTGTACTCAAGTTGACTTCTAACAAATGCAAAATATAACAGTTTAATACATTTTAAATTTTTAAAATTTCTAGTTACACTTCTTTAGTAAGAAGCTAGGTAGAGTACAATTCGCCAATTTGGTCCCCAATGTATAAAATCCATTCCAACAATATAGAAAGGGTAAAGCACAAATTTCTAAGATTTATTAACTTTAAGCTGAATATACCAATTCAAAATATTAACTATGTCCTTTTGATGAAACAACTCTTACGCTGTCAGATAGGCGGATCATCATAATTATAGAAGGGTAATCAGAGAGGATAGACCGCGTTTTTTTACTTACGAAATCTTTTTCAATGTAAAAAAAGATTTCGTAAGTAAAAAAAACGCGGTCCATCCTCTCTGCTTACCCTTCTATAATTATGGTCGTCACCCTAACAGAAACAGAGAGCCACAAAGCGCGAAGGCGACTGAAACGCGGTAGTGTTTGGAAGGTGATATATGCATTCCGATCCCTAACGCATTTCAGTCGGTAGAGCGACTGAATCGCGTTAGGGATTGGGAATACGCAGACCGGTTGAGGGAGATCTACCTAGACCTCTCCAGCCGGACTCTGTCGACCCATCGTCTTGCACCGCAGTCCGTCAATCCTGGGCCCATTGACCCCCAGCCTACCCTACCTTCCTATCCACCCCTCACACCTTTTTCCTTCCCAGAACTTCCCCTCCTTCATTTCCATTAAAATACCCTCCACACAGCATCCTCAAAGATGACAGAGGCCCTGAGGGATTTTTTTACCTAAGGACCTCCTGTATGGTACTATTGTAAAAAAAAACATTTTTAGAAAATATTTCACAGAATATAAAATATATAAACATATTTCAAAATATTTTGTGAGTGTAGGTACTTTGATATAAAATATGACTCAACTTTAAATAGTAGCATATTATCATTATTAAGAACTTATCATTCTATTAAGTACATTTTCTAATTAACGTATTTTCGTTTTTCCAGGACGAATGCAGACTGAGCTTTGGAAAAGGTAAAGTTTATTTTTGGCGTTATAAGTTTTAATTGAATTGATTTTGTCAAAGAGGAAAATTTCCTGCCAAAATTATTTATTCATCCTCGCCTATTTTGTAAATTTTCGAACAATGAAAAACTTTGGCCAAACTTACTTGGACTGTTCTGGTCCTGTCCAGAATCCAAACCTCTGCGAAGGGAAAGTTCGCAGTTCGCAGGGCCAGTGGCGGTCTCACAAAGGAATTAATTGTGTTGGAACTCGCAACTTGCGTACAACAGGGGATGGCTTCTCCGTGTCTCCACGTGGTCATTCTGTTTGAGATCACGTTTCAATTATTACCAAAAGTACCTACCTATTTAATTTTATTTACTTACTAATATATTTTAATAATAATAATAATAATAATTGGATGACTTTTATAGCGCCATTTTCGTGAGAAAATCACCTCAAGGGCGCAATTTTGACGTTTTTTTTGGCGTATCTTCTATATAATACATGTTGCATGATTATTTGATTATCAAACACTATTAATAGTCTGGTAATGTACGGTTGAAATTTAAGAATCCGACTAAGAATACAATTCTGACGCCGAGCCTAACGCAAAACCGTTTTCATACGTGGAGTTGGTCAAATCTACTTTGTAATACAACCGAATTAAACCAATTATGTACGTTAAAAGCTAGCGTGAGGAGCATCGGCTGGCAGGCGTAAGTACTATTGGATTTGTAATTTGTGAATCTCTCCGGATATGTAGAAATTGACGATAGTATGATTATTATATTGTAACTAGCAGTTGTGAATTGTGAATAATAATACCACGCGTCTATACCATATTATACTTGACGTCATTACCTGTCACGGTTACTTTGTCCCGGTGACTATCTGTCACTGGATCCCAGCGGATCTCATAGAAATCGTCGTCTTACTTGCTATCATGGCTAGAAATATGATTTAAACGGTGTTATAAACAGAAAACACCATGATTTATATTCAAATCTACAAGTTAACCAATAAAATAAATAAAAGTACGCTTTAAGAGGCCGCTATTCGAATTTCTACCGATTTCTTGCAAACCTCCCTTAAACATTTAAAGTTTTTAAGCTCTTAAAAAAATATATGTTATTTTTGAAGATAATATCTATACATTCCCCACGCCGAAACGCAAATTATATGAAATTCCCTCGATAGAAAAAAAATCGCATAGTATGCTCCAATTTTTTTTATTTTCAAGTCTGTTTCCGTTATTTTACAAGTTGTATGTGTGAATAAATTCACAGTATTTCATTAAATACTGTTTTAGACAGCCCCCAAGAGATTTTTGCTCTATTTAAAACGAGTCGTGTTTTATTAAAGATTTTCGCAATTTTTGCATCGATTTTGGCTCTGTAAATGTTAGCGCTCTCCTCTAACATTCGTAATTTCGTATCTCTCCATCTTCTTTTTTTTGGGGCCGGTAACGGAGCCTCAATGAAATCAAAGTTTCCGACCGCAAATTTTTCATTAATTATTTTTACATGAAACGACAAAAGAGTGAGTTGACAATAATGTTAATAATACATTTGCCTAGTAAAATATGAGAATGTTTTTTTGTTCGTTACCAGAAGTTTTAGTCAGAAAAATAAAAGACAATTAAAAAAAACTTTATATTTATTCCGAATGACAAAATTTTAAAGCTTATTTCTCCACCTTTCAAAAACAGTTTTTCGTTTTCGGATGCGTTCAAAATTATCAATTTATTCGGATTTTATTGCAAGACCGAAATATTTAGACCTACCGACAAAATAGGCCTGGATTAAATTAATGAAAATACATGTATATTATTTAATTAAATTAAGTGCGAAGTTACTTTGTTTTGACCACTTTACTATAATTTATACATTGTCAACTACTTTCGGTTATAATCTCACCTTTTTAGTAGCTTTTTAGTACGAATATTATTTGTTTTAGGTGAACTTCCTCAAGTGCGGGCGCTATAGGGGTGAAATGTCTGTGATTTGCACTATATGCCTGGTAGTATTGATCCATCACGTGATGTAATATTTTGTTTTTGCAAAGATTTATTTAGAGGGCGTGAGTCAATTAATTGTTACATTTATCTCACGGGGATGGGATAGAATGATGCATGGATATGAAAAGTGGATTATTTATGGAATAAAGAAGATCTGCACGCTAGGGAGGGGGAGTAGGAGCGTGAGTAAATAAGATTAGTTTTAGGTGAGATGTAAGAGCACAGTTGTCCACTGGACGGTTCAGTAAAATAGTTAAGGCCCTCCTCTCGCATTAATTGGGGGAGTTGTGAATTTATATTTTGATAAATGATTCTCATGCGGCAACCTCCACAACTTGTAAAAATACATTATTTTTAATACAAAATAAATGTTTTTGGCTTCGAGAGAATTTTATTTGTGCAAACAACTGAGTGGCGGCCACTGACGGCTGCTCTCACAATACAAAATTGATATTATATGGCCAAGGCCGACTAGAGTACAGGCCAATTTATTAATTTTAAAAACATTACGAAATTAAATTTTCAAAACGTTTTTAAAAAAGAGAAAATATAAAGATTAGAGAAGCAGATTTAATGCAATTTAAACATCAACGAAGCACAATTAGACTAACGGCAACAAAGCTTGCCGTCTCAGTTGTACTTCATTGATGTTAATCATATCGATATTCGAAGCGATTCTATTTAACAACAAGACAGCTCTCCCGACTGGCATGACCATTGACAAGTTAAAATAGTATTTTCGCTTTATTTATTAAATTTTCTCGCTGTAAAACAATGCACAAATGTGCAGGAACAATGAGTATCAACAACAAACGTCGCCATTTGCAAACTGTTGTTGCTCGATGGTACTGACTTGTTCACGTGATGTACTCTTGTCAGCCTTAGATACCGTTTAAGAATTAAATAATAAAGTTTTTTTTAAATAGATATCAAAATTTAAGTGAAATCCCTAATTAATTATTTAAAATAAATGGTAGATACTCAATACTCAGCCAAATTTTATAAAAGGAAGTATAATCGTGTAAATCTCTACGATGCATTTCTGAATGATATCTAAAGTTAAAAAAAACAAAGTGTGCAATTCACACATGGTAGAAGTGAAGCCCCTCGAAAACTAAAGAAGACAAGAGTGGGGAGCCTACGAAGCATCGCACAAAGAGGAGACTGATTATACTATCTCAATCTCTCACAAGCTAAATCCTATAGACATAGATCAATGTGTTTGTCTCTTTTTAGTGTCGCAATTTTTCTTTTCATGGAGTTTCAAATCACAACGGTGCTAAAGCAGTTTTCACTTAAAAAATTTGGTAAATTCAATATTTTACGCGATATGATCGCTAAATAAAATATCGTATTGTATATAAGTATAAGCCATCGTTCACACGATTTGGCGATTAAACAGAAAGGGGCGTGAGCGTGTGAAAATCGCTTCGTTAATTTACACGAACAGCTTTAAAACATGAATATCTCAGTGTAGGTTGAAATATCATTTCGGTGAAATTTCCGAATCGGTTTATGAGGATTATCTTCTCTGTCTTTACTCCAGTGGGATGGAGGATATATTCCATATGTAGTTACTGCTAGGATAAGTGTAGTAGGTACCAAGTACCTACTCGTCCATAAGCAGTACCTACATAAATTTGTATAGGTTATCGATTGTTACCTTATGACAGTTGGCGGATATTGCCTTCCGCGTTATTAACAAGGAAGCATTTAGCAGATAATGGCCTGACAAACTCGTCATGTCACCTGAAAGTCATGTGACCTAGCCCTACCTAACCCAACCCAACCAAACCCTCACACCTGTCGTACCATGTGGGGAGGTTGTTGTCTGGGGCGTTCCCTCCTTATATGTATGCCTAATATTGCCTATTCTTCATTTTGCCATGAATCTCTCTGTGATCTGACTGATTTCTTAATCATTTCTCCTATTGTGTTGGAGTTTTAAACAGACCTTTTAAAGTATGAAGAGACCCACTTAATTCTATGTATCTCCATGGAAAGATTGTCCTGTTTTTAAATAATTATCCGTTATACATTTACGTTAATTTGTTTATGTTTAGTGCAGCAACGCACTCATTTCGAGTGATGCTATTAAATAAATAATTACTTCATCATTCCGAATGTGGACCAAATCTGATGGTGTAAACCCTCAGACTAATTTGTCCGGTTTTCGGAACAACTCATCCCAAACTCAGTTCTCTTAGAAATCGTTGTGTATTTCTTAATACTCCCTTACTTAGATACATGAATTTATTTGTGTTATTTCACAATTAATTTCTTAAAAATAATATTTAGTATATTTGCGGCATGTTTCAGAGTGGAAGATACTCTCAGTATCGCCCTGGTGTAAGACCACCATTCAGAATTGAAACGTTGCTTAAAATGGCTTTAGCCATGTTTGGTGACCAGATCTGAATAGGCAGGTACTTCCCTGCTTTCCTCTTCCCCATCTCCTTCGCCTCCCCACTACCTTCAGCCTCACAACATATCCCAATTTGGGGATGGCATAGTCTCACTGGCTCCAGACGGGAGCAGTTGGGACTCTTGTGCGGCACATATTTTTTTAAATAGCTTACATCGAGTTGTAACGAGTTAAAGTCGATTAAACCGGAGATTCTTAATTTGACCACACAACGTTTTAATGAAAAAGTTGGTATAAATTTGAATATTGCCAAAAAACAATATTTTGTTTACAGAAGTACTACCTCCTAGTCTTCCTACCCAATGTCTGTAGCCAAACAAAAAAAAACTTCCTATTTACTCGAACTTCTGTGACATAATAAATCTCTTCGGCTTTAAGGTAAATATCACAAATAATAATCTTTGCTTTCATTAAATTATTGTATTTTTTTCTTTCTTGGGATAACCAGTCAAAACTTTTTCTTGAAATTATCTTAACGGTTATCAAAACACACTTCGTCCTATTTTATTATTCAGCAAGAAAATAACAAAAGATACGGTTCGAGTTAATCGAAAATGGGCGTTGTCAACAAATAATGCAGCATCACATTTTTTTTCATCTGAAGCTATTCAAACAAAGTGTAATAATCTATCATTCTTCATCCCTCATCTTTTGTTTCATTGTGTTGATGTAAGACTGTATTTTGCCGCATCACGGTTTCTGTGTTTCCGCCCCCCTCCTTGCGCCCCTGCCTCCAGCGCCCCCTTGTGCCCCTGTGATTGCGCCTCGCCCGGGGTACTGTGAACTGAGGCCCGAAGCTCCTAAGGGCTATCAACCCTCACTAACCCACCTCCCTGGAATATAATAATAACCTAATATTTCTTTGGGATAGCTTTGAGGCCTATGTTAGTTTTTTGGGAAGAATTTCTATACCTTTTCTCCTTTGTATATGTCTACGCATCGCACAATTACTGTTTGTAGTTTATCCACGCTTTATTGGTCACAAAAGCAAAGTTATTTAAACAAAACAATGGTTTATTAATTTAACGGCCTACACGATCCGGAATAATAACACAATTCAAACATTTGTAGGATTTAGGAATATTTGAACTATTATTCATTTTAATTAATCATCATTTAGTATAAAAATAAATGAATTTTCATGTTTTAAAACAATCCACCTAAGCCAAAGTAAAGTAGATTATATCATTACAATAATAATATTCCTTGTTTTTAAAGCTCTCAATTAAAATATTACGGAAACTGTAATTTCGGTTTAACCACCACTCTCGGGTACATGTGTACTTACATTTCTATAGGTTTATACCTACTCGTATATGAAGAATAACGTGCGTCGATATAAAATGTGTAATGGATGGAAATAATCATGCCGAATCACTGGATATATTCAATTAATCATTAACAAATATAAAAGTTTCTTACTGAAACCGTTCAGTTATGTATAAGCCTGAAAATAAGAATGGAGTCGAAAGAAGCGATTCACATCGTTTGCCGTCGATTTGTTCATTTTCCATAATACGTGGATCGGCTCACGTGTGTATACCTACAGCCTAATACCGCACCTTTAGTTTTTACTAATCCTATATAAAAACCCTTAAAAAGCGCGTTAATAAATAAATGCATTGGTCGGTGATAAAGTGCAGTTGGTGATATAATGCAGTTACGTTCGTTAAAATTGTTCATATTTTATTCCAAGTGCTATTGGCAGTGGGAAATAACAAGTTTCATAATAAAATTTCAGCAGTGTTGGCTTCAGGCAACCCTCCCCCTCCCCCAGGCGGGGTCGCTGGCCTGCTCTTGGCCGAATTCCAATAATCTACTCACTACTCAACATCCTTTTATCGTTTCCGCGAACTCTGCCGCCTTCTTCGTTTCTGGGTCACGCTGTTTAGAATATGACCTCTGCTGATGCCCGATGTAGCTGACGCCGAATGACGAAAGAATGTAAAGCGAGTAATAAAGCTCCCGGTGCCATAGCAATTTGAAGACCATTGATAATAATAATTATAATAATTGGACAATTTGTAGAGCGCTGTTTTTGTGAAAAATCACCTCAAGGGCGCTTATTTGTGGCATTATTTTAAGGCTGTCCATTGACTAGAAAAAAATCGACGGAAACTTTTATATCCGAAATCTGAAACGATAGCCGGAGCAATACAAATACAGGAAAAGACCCACATTATCGTTCAAAGTGAATTACGCTAAAGTTGTGTCAGAACGGAAATTTACTCGTGTGACTATTTTCACTGGCTACCCTCTGGAAATACCGTGGAGATGAGATTTATATTATTTCTATCGATTAACTGTTCTGCTTTACAATTTGATAAAAAAGCCATCCATAACGACATGATTATTACATTATTTGGCGAATCTTTTGATCCCTATTCATGTTTCATCCCTCTCGCAATAATTCGTCTTTTCTTTGGAGAATCACAACATTTATTTAAACATTTCTATTTTTGAAACTGTTAATTCGTGGTGGAAGTCCATTATAATAGATTATAATAAAACAAATAAAAAACTTTATTCCACTTAATTTTATTTGACCGTAACCGGTTTCAGCTCGTCAGAGCCATCTTCAGAGTGGTACAAATAATTCTTAGCCTACGGTTTATATACATAACATATGGGGGAGGGAGAGAGGGGTAGTCTACAAGGATTTTAATGAATTATTTTGTTACTGAGTCGTTTTAGACTGTCGAATTTCTAAGTATTTTGGTAATTCCAGTGGGCTAATTACTTTGGGTTTGTAGCTCACTTCAATATCTAATGATTAGGGAAAAACCTTACAAGTAATTTGAATTATTAATGGACTAATTTTATTGTCAAATCGTTATTATACATATCTATGATCAATGGGATTTTTTAATTGCTTTTTGAAGGGATGCATGTTTACATTGGAGTGGGAATGGTCAAACCTAAATACATATTTTAATTTCAAAATTATTATGAAAATTATACCGGATAAAAACCTGGTGTTTCAGTAAATGATTCTAATAGCTTATTAATTACAAAGTTACTTTTTGAAGGGATGCATGTTTTCATTAGATTAGGAATGGTTTAAACTAAATACATATTTTAAATTTCGAAATTATTATAAAAATTACAATGGATACAAAAGCGGAGACTTAGCAAATGATTCTAATTGTTTATTCATTACAAAGTTAGGGTCTATTTTTTTAGTTAAGCGAGTAATTTCTAAAGATTCTAGTCTATCTAGTTTATGACCTTTATTGCAAGTATGAAGAACTTTAACATCTCTGTCTTTATCAAACGAGTGTTTATTTTCTAATAAATGTGATGCTACATTCGACAATTCTCCTTTGTCATTCACCCAGTTAGTAAAGTGTTCTTTAATTCGGGTTTTGAATGATCTCCCTGTTTGACCAACGTAATACGATGGGCAGTCAGCGCAGTTTACTTGGTAAACGCCTGAGTTTTCAAGTTTTTCTCTCTTATCTTTATTATTGATTAAAATTCTCCCTAGAGAATTCACATTATAAAAAGCTGTTTTGCATTTATCATTATTAGTTAATCTGGATATTTTTGTTGATATTTCGCCAATATAAGGGATTTTAACCCATTGTTTAGTGATATCTTTTTCATTTTTAAGGCCTTGTGAAATAATTGTTAATGTAAGTTTTTTGTCCTTTTTCTTTAATAAGTTATCAATAGTTTCGCTTTTGTATCCATTGTTCTTTGCTATGGTTTTTATTATATTTAATTCATTATTATAATTTATATAATTCAAAGGCACATGTAAAAGTCTGTGAATGAGAGAATAGAATACTGATAATTTATGTGAAATATGGTGTCTAGATGTATTGTGTATGATATTATCACTATATGTTGGTTTTCTATAGATTGAAAATTCTAATTTTTTATTAATGATTTCAATACCTATGTCGAGAAAGTTAATCTTATTTCCCCCCATTTCCATTGTAAACTGGATCGATTTGTTAATTTTATTAATTTCTTTTAGAAAAATATCTAATTGTCTGTTTGTGCCTGTCCAGATGATTAGAACGTCATCTACATATCTCCGATAGAAGGCAACTTTTTTAAACGATTTTAATTTTTCGATGGATTCTTCGATATAATCCATGAAGAACTCAGCTAACACCGGCGAAATCGGGCTGCCCATAGCTAACCCACTAGATTGGATGTAATAGTTATTATTGAATCTAAAGAAATTTTGTTCTATGCATGTATTTAGTACTCTTGTTATTTCTTTACGTTTAATTAAATTAATGTTTATTTTTTCCATGTAATTATTAATAATTATTTTTAATTCGTTTGTTGGTATATTTGAGAACAAACTAACAACATCAAATGAAACTAGGGTAGCATTATTAGGTACTGTGATGTCTTTAATGAGGTCTATAAGTTGTAGGGAATTTATTATTCCGTATTTAGGTTTAAAATTAAGAGTATTTTTTATGATATTATTTCCAAATTTTGCTAATTTATAGGCAGGAGCTGAGTTATATGACACTACTGGTCGTACTGGCATATTATTTTTATGTACTTTTGGCTGTCCATATAGACGTGGACATTGGGGGTTCATAACAGAAAGGCTATTTTTATGGTATTTATTTTTAATCAAGGTTTGGCACGAATTTAGGATTGTGTTTACGTCTGCTGCAAATGTAGGGGTGGGGTCCTTTTTCCAACCTTATTGAACCTTATTGAAAAAGGACCCCACCCCTACATTTGCAGCAGACGTAAACACAATCCTAAATTCGTGCCAAACCTTGATTAAAAATAAATACCATAAAAATAGCCTTTCTGTTATGAACCCCCAATGTCCACGTCTATATGGACAGCCAAAAGTACATAAAAATAATATGCCAGTACGACCAGTAGTGTCATATAACTCAGCTCCTGCCTATAAATTAGCAAAATTTGGAAATAATATCATAAAAAATACTCTTAATTTTAAACCTAAATACGGAATAATAAATTCCCTACAACTTATAGACCTCATTAAAGACATCACAGTACCTAATAATGCTACCCTAGTTTCATTTGATGTTGTTAGTTTGTTCTCAAATATACCAACAAACGAATTAAAAATAATTATTAATAATTACATGGAAAAAATAAACATTAATTTAATTAAACGTAAAGAAATAACAAGAGTACTAAATACATGCATAGAACAAAATTTCTTTAGATTCAATAATAACTATTACATCCAATCTAGTGGGTTAGCTATGGGCAGCCCGATTTCGCCGGTGTTAGCTGAGTTCTTCATGGATTATATCGAAGAATCCATCGAAAAATTAAAATCGTTTAAAAAAGTTGCCTTCTATCGGAGATATGTAGATGACGTTCTAATCATCTGGACAGGCACAAACAGACAATTAGATATTTTTCTAAAAGAAATTAATAAAATTAACAAATCGATCCAGTTTACAATGGAAATGGGGGGAAATAAGATTAACTTTCTCGACATAGGTATTGAAATCATTAATAAAAAATTAGAATTTTCAATCTATAGAAAACCAACATATAGTGATAATATCATACACAATACATCTAGACACCATATTTCACATAAATTATCAGTATTCTATTCTCTCATTCACAGACTTTTACATGTGCCTTTGAATTATATAAATTATAATAATGAATTAAATATAATAAAAACCATAGCAAAGAACAATGGATACAAAAGCGAAACTATTGATAACTTATTAAAGAAAAAGGACAAAAAACTTACATTAACAATTATTTCACAAGGCCTTAAAAATGAAAAAGATATCACTAAACAATGGGTTAAAATCCCTTATATTGGCGAAATATCAACAAAAATATCCAGATTAACTAATAATGATAAATGCAAAACAGCTTTTTATAATGTGAATTCTCTAGGGAGAATTTTAATCAATAATAAAGATAAGAGAGAAAAACTTGAAAACTCAGGCGTTTACCAAGTAAACTGCGCTGACTGCCCATCGTATTACGTTGGTCAAACAGGGAGATCATTCAAAACCCGAATTAAAGAACACTTTACTAACTGGGTGAATGACAAAGGAGAATTGTCGAATGTAGCATCACATTTATTAGAAAATAAACACTCGTTTGATAAAGACAGAGATGTTAAAGTTCTTCATACTTGCAATAAAGGTCATAAACTAGATAGACTAGAATCTTTAGAAATTACTCGCTTAACTAAAAAAATAGACCCTAACTTTGTAATGAATAAACAATTAGAATCATTTGCTAAGTCTCCGCTTTTGTATCCATTGTAATTTTTATAATAATTTCGAAATTTAAAATATGTATTTAGTTTAAACCATTCCTAATCTAATGAAAACATGCATCCCTTCAAAAAGTAACTTTGTAATTAATAAGCTATTAGAATCATTTACTGAAACACCAGGTTTTTATCCGGTTTAATTTTCATAATAATTTTGAAATTAAAATATGTATTTAGGTTTGACCATTCCCACTCCAATGTAAACATGCATCCCTTCAAAAAGCAATTAAAAAATCCCATTGATCATAGATATGTATAATAACGATTTGACAATAAAATTAGTCCATTAATAATTCAAATTACTTGTAAGGTTTTTCCCTAATCAATAGATATTGAAGTGAGCTACAAACCCAAAGTAATTAGCCCACTGGAATTACCAAAATACTTAGAAATTCGACAGTCTAAAACGACTCAGTAACAAAATAATTCATTAAAATCCTTGTAGACTACCCCTCTCTCCCTCCCCCATATGTTATGTATATAAACCGTAGGCTAAGAATTATTTGTACCAGTCTGAAGATGGCTCTGACGAGCTGAAACCGGTTACGGTCAAATAAAATTAAGTGGAATAAAGTTTTTTATTTGTTTTATTATAATCTATTTATTTAAACATTTTCCGTTTTTCCGAAACGATGAATATTAATGTGAAATGCTGCAGGCCTGTTCCCGACACAAAGCAACCAGAATACCCAACCTGTTTCCGGCCGCGATGTAAAAATGTCCCGAATGTTTCGCCCGCAATTGATGTTATCTCTGAACTTTTTGTTTTATGCTTCCCGGCTAGAAAAGTTTCCGTTTTCACCGAAAGTTCGGAAGGGATAACCCCTTTTAGGAACGAGTTATCGCGTGCGTCCTTCGCTCAATTCTAATAACGTTTAATTTGAATAGAGCCTTAAAGCTTTTATGCCCGTGTTAAAAGATTAAAATCAAATTTACCCGATTCCCCCGGAATCTAATCCGCGATGCGATCCCGTTCTTCAATTATACAATAGCGTGATTTATTTCTTTATTTACAAAGTGTGCAGAATAATACATTTCGTGTAGAACGTGACTATTGGATGGTAGGAAGTAAGTCGTTAACAAGTGTCATCGTGGTTTGTGTAATCAAATACCTTGCCACGGAAACGGTGTTATGTTTTTTTAGGCATTTTTTTTATTTCACCAATAAAATGTTTAATTTTTGTTGTTGTTTTATTTTAAATAATTCTTATGCTAATTTGCAATTTTTAATCAATTCAAATATTTTTAAAAAGATAAAAAATAGGGGTAAAAACGAATTCGGCTATTTTACAAACACATAATATATTATACCTTCATGTAAAAAAAATATGAATTGCATCGGATCAATAAATTCACTTTTTTTAAGAAAAGACAAGATTGCTGCTACTGATAAAATCGTAATAAAATACGTCCGGCCCAGGCGTTAAACGGTAGTTTATTCAAAAAAGCTCAGAAAACACTTGTTTTATATCACAGCGATAAATCTGAGAGCTGAATGGTTTATGTCACAATAAAACGATTAGTCTGGATTCTGCATCTGTTTCTGTAGATCTTAGAATAGCTATTGCCGATGCAAATAAGATAATCTGGTTCCCGTCTGATTTTTTCTTGTATGCATTCGCAAATCCATGACGAAGCATTATGAATCAGGATAGAAATTCCTTTATAAAACTGTTCATTACTGTGCTAATTTGAGCTGAGAGACATAGATGGCTCTGGTGTAAATAGGTTAAAAAAATATAGAGTTATCCGAAAGATGTCGCTAGTATATAGGGTCGCCTCTCCGTGGCGGGTGATAAAGTACCGGGAGCCGTGTTATGAGGCGAATCAGAGAAATTTTGGTAGCATAATTAACTTGACCATTTATTATTTCTCCGAAGCATGGACACCGAAAAAAAACTTTATAATAATAATAAATTTGAACAAGTTATTGAGCGCTGTGCAAAAGAGGCTAGATTACAATTCATTCACCAATCGCATGGACGATTTGAATTCTAGACCCTTGTTCAAAATTTAAAGAGATTTTTTTGTTATTAAGAGAAAATTTTAACGAAATGAAGCAAAATTTTAAAGTAAACATGTTTTTGACTAAAATTAGCATGGACTTAACGAGGGAATTTACTTTACTATGTAGGTAGGAGGCTAGATCACAACTTGTTTTGCAGCTACCAAGCACATGGATTATTTTAAATCGCCCCTTAATAAATAAAATAAAATAAATAATCTTATTCGTTTTAGAAGCCTCACACTTTCATACAATAGATAGATAGTAATGTTTTTTTCGAGTCATGTTAGGCTTAGCTATTTTATATATGTATTTATGTATAAAGATTACATGCATAATAGTTTATTTTTGAAAACGGGACGTCTGGTCACATTAAGTATTATAGAGATGACGTTGACCTCCGGGCCGTCCTACAGACCCATTCCTGATTATTAATATTGATGGCCAGTTGTTTCACAGAATTTGAACAATTCATCAAATTTCAAAGTTAATTTTTAAGTTCTGTGAAAGTAATGTTTTTATACCATAATGAACCAGTTGCTTCTTGAGTTAGTAAACAAAACAAGGTAATGGTGCAATGGTAAAAACAATGGAAGATCTCAGTCAAGTTGACTGGTCAGTGACTGAGTTTGCATCGCGTCACCGGGCGTCGCGTTTTCTATTCCTCGGCTGGCTAAGACCTCTATCACAACACAAGCAACATTTTACGCTTTCTGTGGTGGTAGTAGGAGAATTCAAATATTGTTGGTTTATTCGTATTCCGGGAATATTTGTTTTACTTTAAAAATAAAATAAAACTCATATTTCTATTGGATTTTTTTTAGTTCACGTTAAGATCAAACAATAAATAAATTATAACGTATTGTGGTTGTACAGTTAATTAATAAAAAAAAATATCCTCCGTGTATTGAGTAAATTTTTTACAATAAGTTTATTTCATTCTAATATTACATATTTTATATACTCTCCTAATAAAGCTAGTGCTTGTGTTTAGGAAATATGTACGAGTATCCCAATGTAAGTAATGATTGACCTACAAATTTCAGTTATTTAGATCTCATCGGTTTATATTGTTATATGTATACTGTTGTCGTTATTTTACTTTTAAAATACTAATAATAAAAATACTGTTATTATATTTTTATTTTCAACTTCCTTACAAGCATTACTTTATTAGTTCAAACTTCATACTTCGTTCGTCTTTTACGAATCGGTTACGAGCGACGATAGCTAACTAATATTTTTGTATCGAGTTTTTAACAATCGAGTATTATTTCCAAAGTCATTTATCTTTGAAAAAAGTGTTTCATGATAAAGGCCATTGTAAAGAACACTTAGTTATTAAAAACTCAATTTGAAACGAAAATTTTTAGCCACTTGTCGCTATCTAAACCGACGATATGCTATTGTTACATTTACGTAATAAATTTTCTAATCTTTATGCCATTATTTTAAGAATTCATTATTAGAAAAATTCTATCAATTTGCTGTACGAGTATAGGATAATCAAAAAAGAAATTGGAGTAGGGCTCACGATTCTATGCAATGAGGAACCGACTTAAGAAGAAGTAATCAAAAGGGTGTGAATAAATACATAAATGTGCTTTGAAGTTGATAGAATAATAGCATTATTATTTAGTATAAAATGACTTTTTTGTTTTATTTTGACGACTTTTTTTACGAATTTACTTGACGCACTTTGGAAGAAGTTTCCTACCCATTTTGCCTAATCCGACAGCGGATTTACAATTTCAATACGAAAGAAGACGTAGGATCCAGTTTTCGAATTGGCCTACAGTTTTCCAGAGCTTTTCCACCCAGTTCAGAGTACAGAGTAGAGGATAGAGGCAGCTCGTTGCGCAGTGCGCTATCGGGCGCCCGGTTCCAGTTAAACAATGTTTAACTCCCGGTGGATTTGGAATGAGCTTTGCATTTTCATGAATATTTTTAACCTTCAATTTCCCCATCGCACGCCGTTATCTGTCGTCTGAAAGCTTTAAATTGTATTAATCTTGATCAATCTTTGTCCTATATATATCTTATAGGATTTATTTTGACTATGCATTCGTTACAAATATCTTTTTTATTGTACGGATAGTTTTTGTCGTGTTTCCTCTGTATAGAGATATACTACTAAGCCTGAAAAGTTGAATACTAAAATTGATGTTTTATTCTTTCCCGTTTTCCTGACATTTTACCGAGAAATATAATATAGTGCCAAGTTTGCAACATATTGAATCCGCTATCTCCAGAGTGTGGAAATTAAGTCATTTCCAATTTTGATGATGATATAAAGCCTTTAAAAGGTTAAACGCATTCATTACCAGCATAAGGGAACAAGCTGCATTTTTCTGAAGAGTGACAAGATATGAGAAAGGGTTAAACTACCCTCGATTTTAATTGATTCTTAAAAATAACCTAAATGACTTAATTGATCATGATTATTTGATTAATTATTCTTGAGTTTCCTTGGAGGGATTTTTTTTACTAAAAGGCTAAGTGGAAATTATTAAAATATTTCTACTGTAAGAACACAGATAAATAATGAAAATATAAAATCTTTTTTTTATATCCTGTGAATTTATCCCACCCGCCTTTTTAAATGTATCTTTTATGCTGGTATTACTTCAATTATCTTGACCACGCATCTAGCTTATTTTTAGCTGATTTACATCATTCCGTATAACCTCTTTTTCCAATGGTGTATATGTACTGTAATATGCATGTGTATGTACGCTGCACTTGTCACAGTAAACGAGTGGGTGAATCGCGCTGAGATCGGTGCAGTAACTACATATGCTAGTAATCGGTGCAAGGTACAGGGGGTAATTACTGCGATGGGTGTAACGGAACATGGATTAGCAGGACTACAGACTACGGGTTTTAAATAATATGTTACGCTACCAATACGGTAACAATCATTAATAACCGGCTCAACGCACTTCCTCGTTTAATTTTTATTATTTCGGGATTGTTGTTTTATGCTACAACTCTGATGTGAATCACATCAGGTGATGAGAGACTAGAGATTATGGATGGCGATTAAAATTTTTAATAAACGTTTTTTTTAAACGTACTTTTCATATAACTCCATTATGATAAGCCTGTAGTATACTTAGTAAAATAACTATTTTCGATTAATCTTTACTACGAATCGGTTTACATTAATAATACAAAAAAATAAGTTTTGGATAAATTAAAGCTTTTCCTACAGATTCGCTTTAGTAGAATTAAAATAAAATTGTTAACTACGTAATGAAAAATACAAGCGTTAACTGCTAAATATTTTTTTTTTAAATTAGAAATTATGATCGCATATAAGAAACAAATTTAAAAAATACTATTTTACTGCTGTAAACATTTTTCGTGTTGGTTTCACAAGATCAACTTTTTTCTTTCTTATAATATTATTTTTAAAAAAACACACACACACACACTTTTATGCTTACATAGAACATTTCTAGACTTCGCATGCCAAGCGATTTATATGCCTATTACCTATATTCGTGATGATATGAAACACACTTAGAATAGACATTTTTATGGCTTGTATCTTTCTAGATGTAGATTACATACTTTATATTATTTGTCTTGGTATAACTACTACTTAAATTTTGCGATGGATTTATTTCTTGAAACTTTAAGAGCATTAAATTGCATGTTCTGGTTGAAATGGTTGTATAGTATTTCTATCAATTTCTACTATTACATCAAGTTCGTGAAATTAAAAATGGTAAATATGTTAAGTTTGTATTAACCCGCATCCGAGCTTAAGTTCTGCATAAATCCATCACAACTTCATTAATTGACGACTAACGATTTACGTAACCGTAATTAAAAATGACAGAACTGCGGGAGCTCGAGGTTGTTTTCCTTCAGTCGGGAACTAGAAGCAGGTGATGGGCGACGAAACTATTTTGATAGTAATCTCGATTGGTTCGTTAGTTGGAATAAAACACCAAGCAAGAAGTCCTCCTTTGTATCAACATAATTATTACGAGTCTGATTGGCCGTTGTCTGTAGGGACATTGTTATTAGTAAACATACTTATTAGTACTATTAACTAGATCGACCCCCCCCCCCCTTCCACCCTAACCCTTCCCTGTTCCCACTTAAACAACTTGTTATGTAATCTTTCTTAATTATCATCTTTCAAATCACTTCATTTATGTATAATAAATACCCCAGTGGAAACCTGTAAATGGTATTAAGTAATCGACCACCATAACACGGGCACCAGCCTAGCATGGTGGTCGAAAAATCCACTAATGTTACCTCAATTTTTGATTTAATGAATAAAGAAAATAAAAAAAATAAAAAAAAAAATTAAGATACTCGTAACATTACGCTTTGATTTAATGAAACTGTTAGGTTTCAAAATAAAATAAAACTAAAATAAATACGTGCATTTTTACGAAGCTTTACATCACTGTGCAATATTAATGCGTAGTTTTTGTCGCGTTGGAGCCCGTATGTTAATACAAAGACGATGTTATATATAATCTTTAGGGTTATTCAATACGTCCACGTTCAAGGTTAATTGAAATTACTTCAACCTGTTAGTTCCTCACTGGACTTACAACGAGATTAATAATAATACCCGTACCAATAACAACACGTAGCCTGTAGTCACTATTCAGAAGTCATGTAGCAACCAGTCGCCATTATATAATCTGTATTATAATAATATTATGGTGGACGACCTTCACTCTGCCCGCCTGGTGTTTTGGTCCATTTTTTCACCTGCTCGGCTTCGAATGAAGAAATCATAAGGCATTCTAATATTGAGAGGTATGCTGAGATGTTTATCGCATGGTTCAACCGTGTTCAATGAATTTTCGGTGTATTTAGGGTTGATAAAGAAAATGTAATCTGGGAAATTGAATTGTATCTTTTATTAATTTAGTTTTATTCTAGTCGTTTTCTGGTTTCCTTAGGTTGAATTTGTACTAAGGTACACTTACAGCGTGTGCTCAAGGTACTCTTACTGTGTGTACTCAAGCTACTCTTATGAGCGTAATACACGAGCCCGATTTTCAGCCCGATTCCAATTAGAGACAAAAGTCAACATTTTTCGCTTTACGCGATCGCTGTTTTCATCTCTATTTTCATATCTACGATTTCAGTAGGCATCACAACAAACAGTATGGTTCGTGTGTTGTTTGCAGTGATGACAAATGAAATCCTAGATATGATAATGGAGATGAAAACAGCGATCGCGTAAAGCGAAAAATGATGACTTTTGTCTCCAATTGGAATCGGGCTCGTGTATTACGCTCATAACTGTATGTATTCAAGGTACTCTTACTCTGTGTACTCAAGGTACTCTTACTGTACGTATCTACTCAAGATATTCTTACTGTGTGTACTATGTAGGTACATGGATGTCATAAAAAGCCGATTGAAAACTCAGCACACGAGCACGGTCCTGACGCCCTTAGTTCTAATTGGCTGAACTGAGCATCAAAACGTTAGGCCTATTCCTTATTATTTTGTCGAAATCTTCACAATAAGTGGAGTATTTTTCCTTCGTGGCAGAGGTAGAGCCATCTCCAGTTTCACACGACTTTGCGTGCGTTTGCGTAGTTTCAGATTTCTCCTGAAACATAATAAAGCTGGTAACTCGTAAACCTCGGTGTTGCCCGCCTTGGACGGTATTAGGTATTACCCCTTATGTAGTTATAGTGTGTAGGTACTTGCTGGCGCACTAGGGGTGGTCAAGGCTGGGGGGTGGCGGTCATTGGATTATATAAATCTTCAGCCACAGCTGGTATGTGGAATTTTTATTAAGCTCACAAATACTTTATTATAACTTATAATTATTTTATTATAACTTATTATTTGCCCCCTTCTGAGATGGCCCTAATATGCAGAAGCTGGTTTCCGCCATTGCAATTTCAAAAGTTTGCGTTATCGTGGTATCTAGATCTTCGGGTGGACTGTTCTACCACTCAAATATACCTACAAATGCATAATTTTATTATTCGAATGACTTTTAAAAAAACTACATCGCCAACTTAGTGAATAGTATCTCGTCGCTGGGAATTAATTAATACCTCGATGGGTGAAGTAAATTGGTTTCGCGAAGCACTTTATCAGAGGTAGAAAGACAGTAAATACAATGTGTCTAACCAGTTTTTCCTAATAATGTAATCTATTTATCTATGTATATAGTTATTTATTTTATCGCTAAAGTTAAACCTGACATTTGATAAAAATTCACGTTAATACGCAATCTCTTTTCTACGGGGATCGTCGAAAAAAACTTCGTTGTCGTTAAACAAAGAGTTTTCTATAAGGTTTTAATTTTTATCTACAAACAACATTTTACTACCAACTTACTTTAGAGACAAACTACAACAATAAAAACTTCCACTTACACCATTACTAGACAGAAAGAAAATATCAGACTAAAAATAAACATTACACAAACATAGAATTATTTACTACATAAAGGAATCCAAATGTATAGCTTAGTTCCCAGTGATATTAAAAATGAACCTAGTTTAAGAAAATTCAAAGAAAAATGTAATAAGTATTAGATATTTGAGTTTAGATGTAAAAATGTATCTATGTTTATATTAAACCACACGAAGTAGATCTGTGTTACGTTTTATAAATAAAATAAAGAAATAAGTGAAACGTGAACCAAATTATTTAATTTCTAAATATAATTAAATTCTATTACCGATCATACAAATAATCCAGTCATGGATATTATTCAACCATTTTAAATCAGATTTAAACCACATGATAATCGTAGGATGTCGAAACGACCATAATAGGTAGGCATCTAAAATAGGCTTCCCTCGAAGGGCATTTCTTTGTCCATGGCCTATATTATAGACAGGGTGGTTCGAAGATTCCTGCAGAGCGTTAGAGACGTGTATGACCCACATTTCATGCCAATGCCATTGTACACCTACCTGAGTTCTGTATATTATTAGATTTTCTCACCATGTTTGAGGATGTACAAAAAGAATTTCAAGGAAAACCTTTTTTTAAATTTATTTCGACTATCGCAAAGATATTCAAATTTATATTTCAATATTTTTGGACTAACGTCTTATTTTAAATCAGAATAGGCCACTTGCATGGATTTCATAACGACTTGGAAAAAATCGTGTGGATAGATAGTTTTTACTAAGATTGCGAAAAGGTTAGTAAATTTTTTTAGAAATGTATAGTTTTATTTTTAAATAAATAAATCCATTATATGAGCTCGTGACGTCACTACATGAAAATGTCCCGTCTCCGATTATGTTCCCTTAATTTTGTAAAATTCCACACTGATTTTTTTTTTTATATGGCAACACTTTGAATTCTGGCGAATTTTTGAATTTACGTTTAACGTTCACTAGATTTATTGTTTGTTCTATGCGAACTTATCCTTTGGTTTGATTTTTTGATAAAGATGGCAGTGTTTTTACAGATGTTAACCCCGTACAATTTATTGCTGTTCGTGTGGAAAACGTTATTTTTTTTATGATTTTCGGCTATGTAATTATTGTTTTTTCGCACCCATAAAATTATGTTCCGTCTTTCCGGTTTATAAAAAATAGTCTGATTTTTCATATTGAAATTTTCAAAAAATCACCAGGGTTTCAAAAATACCATTGAAAAAAAAAATACAGAATGTCTTAGAATATTTGCCTAAACAGGAAAAAAAATTAAAAAATGTGATGCAAGTGGCCTATTAAGTACATATTTTTTAGGAGTTATCTACGCACAAATATTATTGATAGAATTAGTTATTTTTAGTAGCAACTGAAAATAAATTGGAATTTTCTTAATACATTATGACGCTATTAAAAAGCCCTCATCCCAATAAAATTTGCGAAGCGGGAACCGTATTTTTGGAAATACTCGGGTGAGGTGACCCGCCTACAATGATTACCTGAATTTATTCCCCAAAGTCGGCTAGCAGAAGCAGATTTGTTTAATTTATTGTCAGATAAAGTACGGTGACCCTTCCTCCAGGTCCAGAGTTAGCCCACTAATACCCCCCGAGTGAGAAGTGAGACCTCGCGGTGGTGTTTGCTGATTCCGGTTGACTTGTGTTATTTATTAAAAGGGCGGCGAGAAATGGTAAGAGGCAAAAATTACTCGCGGCATCTCGGCATCACCTGAGGACAACAAGGTTCTATCTGAAATTTTCGCCAAAATGGACTTTTTTGCACCAAGTTTCTTAGATTTTTTTTTTCTTACAAATCCTAACTTAAATATGTTTAATATCTATGTAAGTTCGCAGATTAATATGCAGCGAAGTTCTATCTGAAATATTTTACATTTAATTTTTAGAACAGCTAGGTTCCATTTTCAATTTGAATTCGACTTCATTCTATGTAACCTTTTTTTTAACAACAAAGCTGCATTTTCAAAATTTGAGGGCAACATTATTATATCTGTTATAGATAACTTATTTTCCTCATTCGCTTAGGCTTAGAACAACAGGTTCTATCTGCAATTGCTTGAAAATGACAAATATATATTTTTAAATTACATACAAGTACAAGTGAATATGCAGAACGTAATAGGTAATTGAATTATCTCTAGGTTTAAGAGCATTCTAGGCAAAAAAATTGACATTTAGCAAAAAAAACTAATTAAAATAATCAACAACTCTGTTGCTCTGCTGTTTTTAAAGCAACAAGAATATGTTTTACTTTATTTGTTTAGTTGTTTGGTTAAATGCAGTGTGTTTTTTGCACATAATGTTCATATTTACTTCATAGTCACTTTTTTTATAAATTTCGAGTGTTAGTATTTATCTGTGATTCAAACTTAAAATCTCAATATCTCCGTTTCATGCATACAGCAGATAGAACCATGTTGTCCTAAAGGAACCAATCTTTCTATATAATTGAATCCATTTGTCTTATCGTCTTACCGCCTGAGGTAAGCCGAAGCATCTTCCACTTCCACGGCATTGAACAATCTGGGAAAGGGTTTCAATGTAATTAATATTTGAAAAATAAATATGGTATTCTGTTTCTCCCCACACTCCCCGATATTTAATATGTCTCAGTATTTTGAAATGGGATCTCGTTGGGTCTTTCTGCTAAGTTAGAATTTTTTTTAATCTGGAATGTTACGAATTAGGACAAAGTGTGAGGGAGTAACAATGTATAAAATGCTGGGATGTATTTTATACAACTAATCACTGGGGAATGGTCCGCGTAAAAGCTTATCACGGGAAGTAATAAACAAGGCCTATATTTTTGTTTTATTTGAAATGATTTAATGACTCGAAGCTCTTGCTTATAGCTTGAATCTTATAATATGTGATAGTTTTATGATCGCGAATGCAATTTCCACGCTTCCCGGATTGCTTTCATTCAATAAGTTCAACGTAATTATAAATATGTATGGTTTACAGTTTCATTAACCTCTCAGGCTAATTTAGGCCTTAGAGGTCTCAAAGAAATCGTTGTGTCTCCCTTACTATTATAGTGAAAATATAATTTAAACGGTTTAAAAAGTGAAAACACCACGCTAATTATTCAAATGTAAAAGTTAACTACAAATGAACGAAAATGTACAACTTTTAAAAGCATAGTTTCCGACCGCAATTAGAAAAAAAATCGACACACACCACGTGGTAGAAGTGAAACCTTCTGAAAAGTAAAGTAGACAAGATTGGGAAAGCTACTAAGCACCGCACAAAGAGGAGACCGATTATACTATATCCTTCTCTCGCAGGCCAAATCATATAGATGTATGTGTTTGTCTCTTCTTAGTGTCACTACTTTTCGTTTCATCAATTTTCAAATCACAACACGGTGCTAAAGAAGTCATCACTTCAAAATGAACATTGTGAATTTTAAAATTCTATGAATAAAAAATTTACATGAAACAACAAGAAGTGAGATGGCGATAACGTTTATAATACTCTCTCATCATTTTGTCGTTATTTTAATGTTTTCATTACCAGTAAGTTTAGTTAAAAACAAAAGATGATTCATTTTTAAAACTTTTTAAAGTTTGCCTTCAAAAATTTTATTTTAAAAATGTCTTTATAATAATAAAATTTGAAAGCGTATTTTATCATCTTTCAAAAACAGTTTTCGGACATACGTGCGTTAAGAAAATAAAGATAGTGTTGGTAGTTAAATTAATCCTCCAAGTTCCTCGCTACACGTGCTCGAATGTAATTTACGAAACGCTAGACGTCATGACAATAAGACAACTCTACGCCAAAGCTGTACTACTATACTTCTTCCAACATAAACTTCACATTCAAATGCAACCTCAATTTGCAATTAAAACCAGGGCCTCTACAAAAAAAAACACTTAACATACCGATAACTCATACCTCACACGGGCAAAGACACTTCAAGTATTACGCAATCAAACTATATAACCTCATGCCCACCACACTGAAACAACTACTAACTACAAATCCATACACAATTCTTCACAAAAAACACATCAAAGACTGGATCAAACAACAAGGTATTCAATTTACTCAAAAAATCATAACACCGAGCCAAACATAACCAAAAACAAATATTAAAAAGAAATAGTAGGCAATTATAACTTTGTTTTAAGACAAAACATTAAAATCACAATATTATTCATTCCATTGGCGTGTGGTCCCTAGAATAATATACCTACCTATTTATCAAAACTACTATCTATCTTGTACATAAACTAGATGCTATGTATAATTGTATGTATAGATCCTAACTGCAACTAATCTTTTATTTTATGTATACGATACTGCCGCCATGGGTCGACCCACAGTCTCCTCCTTGACAATATCAAGGAGAATACGGTGTTTCTACTTTTGTCGTCAGAATTTCAATTATTCCAAAACATGGGAACACCTCAGCACAGGTTCGCCTAGTGAGGTGTTCACAAAATACTACTAGGTACTTACCTATATACAGTTACGGATCATTAACTTTTTTTTTCCTTATTACTTAACTTGATATCTATGTATACCAATGTTATTATCTGTAATATTATGTATGTATGTTAAAGAATAGAAATAAATAAATAAGTTCTTAGTCGAAGTATGATACAGTTAAAAGTGACCGAATTGGAAATGGGTTCCATAGCTCAATCGGTAGAGCATTGGCCATGAATGCTAAGGTATCTGGGTTCGAGTCCCAGCGGAACAAATATCTATTTCTAATTTTTCTGTCTTCAGATTTTGATTGAGTTTCGCTAATATTGTCTTCATTTAATTAAACAAATATTCTATTTATTTGGATGTTATTGCAAAGTGGAAATATCACAACCTACTGACAGGATCGAGGTCTGAGGGGTTAACGATATAGGGGCAGTGGGCAGTAGGTAGCGGTAGGTAGTAGCAGGCAGTAGTAGGCAGCCCTATGAACAGGGCCGTACATTAAAAAGCCATTATGCATCACCGATACGCGCGCCGCGGCCGGTGGTTCTCCTTCACCAATTAGTTGCCCAGTGAAAACATTCGCTCGTAATAATGATCACTTTCCTCTGATTATTATTAAAGCTTCTGTCTTAAGTGCAATCTATTGAAGTCACGCAGCTTCCCTCTCAATCTCCCACTTCCTCTCTTACCAACTTATCACTATAATTATTCCTCATCACGATGATTAAGTTTTACAGCATTGAACTTTTAAACTAATAACTAATAACTTTATTTTTTTTAATTAATTATTTTTTATTACAATTCTTATCCGAGTGGGCTTAATGAGTGTATTTTAACGTATACATTATTACAAATTGCTCTTTCCTCTTTCGATAACCGATTAAATATAAGGAAAAGTTTCGAGTGGGTATCCATCTAGCTAAAAATACCTATGTATATTTGCATTACAATTGCAAGGTTTTTAGGAAGGTTACAATCATTTCGTTTTTTTTTTCATTAGCTCCACACAGGAGGCCTTGAAAAAATAATTCCCCTCAGGGACTATGTCATCTTTGGGGATGCTGTGTGGAGGGTCTTTTCAGGAAAGGAAGGAGAGTAAGTTGTGCGAAGGAAAAGGGTATGAAGGGTGGATAGGAATCTGTGGGTTAGTGTGTCCAGGAGTGACCGACGTATGAATCCATCCCTCCCACTGCGGTGCAAAGCGATTTTGTGAGAGAACACGGCTGGAGAAGTCAAAGAGACTCCCTCAACCTCATCTTCCGAACCGTCCTGCCATGCAGCTTGTGGGCAGACGCACTCGCTGCCAAGACCCGAACATACATTACCCCAAAAACCCGGACACCCTGCTAAGTCAGCAAACGCAGCGAACCGCTTGGGGTGACCTACAGCAGAGGTTTTGGTTATCCAATAAATGGTTCCCGGGGTGGCGGTACCCATACCCGCCTCCCAAATCTTTTCTAAGTATAAAATGAAGTCGCTCACGATATATGTGCGCTTAGATCTTGTAAACTACGCAATGGATTTTCATGTGGTTTTCACCAATAGATAGAGTGATTCGTGAGGAAGGTTTTTAGGTATATAATTTATCAATGTTTTGTGTAAATTAGTTGAAATACATAACATATCTGGCCAAGCGGCAGCGGGCAGCGTGGTGTGGATTTGATTAAACAGATAACGTTGGTTATAAAGGCTTCGTTAGTCACAGCAATGTGTGGAAGGTTCTGATAGTTTAGTTATAATTAAGAAATGTTTTGCTAATGAATTCTTCCCCCGCATTATTTTACGTAAGTTTGGACTACCAAAACAAAGCCCTGAATTGTTTGTTTTTCTTATATCGGTAAACTTAATCAACTGGAAATGAGATCACATTTATCTTACTCAGAATTCGGCGGAACTTTCTTGCAAAAAGGCCACGAACAAAGTGAAATATGTATTGATAAAACACGACTCCCTTTGAAGAAATACGTCTGTCGTCGTCTTACGAGGCTTCCGTGTTTATCTTTTACACTTTATTCTTTCACAGACATTTCATCAATATTTCCCGAATTTACCATCACGCTTTGTTGCCTGCACAGGACATAACGTTACTCGTTTTCTTTTTCCCATTTAACTATTACACAACGCCTACGTAATCTCTTTGAATATCCGGATCATTATTTCTAGTGTTAACAATCATAATATTTTATGTTACGTATGCTAAGTATTATCTTAAAAATTTGTTCAATTTCCGCAACTCCTACGCAGTCTACATTTTACAGGAAGCGCAATCAAGATTTTAGGAATATTATCATTAATTCTAATTAGTTATTATTATATACATATTGAGTGACTTGTTACTTTTTAATGTTTCCGTGACGTTTCATTTTTTATTTAAACTGACATCACATCATGTCTAATTCTTATAGCTAACTTGTCTAAAAACAATTTCCGAATTAACCAATTAAACAATTAACCAAACATTCTTGTTATTTTTTTTTTGTAATATGCCTAGTCTCATAAAAATACATTCATCAACAATTTACCCAGAAAAATAATTAAAAAGACACACAAGAGATTTATATCCAAAGCAAACACGATTAAATCTTCATATTAAAATGATTACTTGAAATAATATTCGTAAAAGATTTGTGCAGGTTTAAGAAACTTATTTCGGAATATATAACATTTATTTGATGTTCCTTCGTACTTTTGGCCGCGCCTCGAGGGACCAAGCCGTGAGATATTTCAGTTTCATAAAAATGAAGGGTAGGTTACCTAGAATTTCCCTGAGTGAATTTCTGATCTTTTGGAAGGCGCCCCTTGAAAGCCGTTGAAAATGAAATATATTTAGGAATCGAATATCAAAGAAGCCTTATGAAAAACTGCTCCGTGCTAGCAGATTTTTGATAGCACGGATATATTGAAATGTTTTTATTGGTTGTGTACCTCGCGAAAAAGTACTCCTTGGGCGACCTCGCCAAGGCGAGCTGCAGACCACTTTGCCCCGGGCCCCCACACCCCACTCCGCACTCCAACTCCGGCACTGATGCCAGGGTTGTCAACTCCGGCACTGATGCCAGGGTTGTCTATGCAAATTTCAAGAGTGGTAAGCAGTAAGCTCAATTTGTCTTTACTTCTGATAAACAACAATAAACAAAAATTAAAATATCAAAATTCTTTCATGAACAGAAAGACAATTAGGTACAATCAATTTTTACTGATCGAAAGGTCTCTTGTAAATTGGCGACAACCGTTTTATTTCTAATCGGTAGAGATGGGTCTAGTTTTTGCACTGTTAATTCGTGGTGGAATTCCATTGTATAAGAATTGAAATTAAAAAAAACTTTTTCTTTTTCACTTAATAAGTGGAACAAAGTGAAAAAGTTTTTTAATTTCAATTCTTATACGGTAGAGATGGAATAATCCATTTAACCTCTCAGGTCTCGACCGTTTAATGTCAGAGGGTCAACATATTTCCGCTTTACAATAAAATCCAAATAAATGGAATATTTCAGAACGTATCCGAAAACTAAAAACTGTTTTTGAAAGGTGATAAAATACGTTTTTAAATTTTATAAATCAGAATAAATATATAATTTTTGAAATATACAAATTTTAAATACAATATAATTTTTTTTAAATATATTTAGTTTTTTCCAACTAAAATTACCGATAACGTAAAAAACACTCATTTTATTAGAAAAATGTATTATTTAAACATTATTATCGCCTCACGTTTTTGTCATTCCATATAAAAATAATTAATAGAAAATTCAAGTTTCACAAATTTATTTCAAATTGCGATTTGAAACTTTGGTTTCATAAAGTCTTTTGTGATTAGTTTCGGAATCTGAATATAAAGCGTAGCATTTTCTCTTTCTAACGCCGTTTATATCATATTTCCCACTAAGATAGTAAGATAGATAGCGCCCTTGAGGTGATTTTTCACGAAAACGGCGGTATATAAATTAGCCAAATGTTATTATTAAGGGAGATACAATGATTTCTATGGGACCCACATGATTTGTTCCGCTAACCGAACAAATAGACTTTAAGGATTAATGGTATCCACCCACAAGGACGTACAAACTTTATGTGGTATTTTTAGTGACGTTTTTATACTGTGTGGTAGAGTGGTAAAAAGGTATAATTTAGAAAAAAAACTCTCGATTGCCCTCGCAGCCGCCACAATGACCTCCTGTTTCCCTTGAAACATCACCGCACTCGCTGGGGTAGTTTTTTGTAAAATTCAAACTTCGCATCAAAAGCGTCAGCGTCATCGTCAAGTGGCAACCCTGACGTTAGTTGGGCAATGAACGCGGGCTACCTGTCATACAAAAAAACACCTGCACATTCGTGTCCCTCGGCCGCACATTTACTGCCGTGAATTATTCCCCACATAGATTATTGTAATATTTGTATGAAAACGTCGACCGAGTGTGGTTCAAAGAATATTTTTTGTTGCCAAGCCGAGCTTTGTTAGGGGTTCATTAGCTATTATTTATAGCAGATGCTGTAACATTAAATCGGACCCAAATCCTTTCCCATTAGTTTTGATTTCTCGTGTAACTTAATTGATCATGATTTATGATGTGACGTAGATTATGTCAAGGCCCGACACATTATCAAAGGGTTTGCTTTTAAATTGATGGCCCTGCTTTTCGTAGTTTATCCACACACGTCACACAATATGTCAGATGTAATAAAGTTTTTTGTTGTGGCCTTGGAAATAATTTTATCCTTTTAATTAAATGAAGACAATATTAGCGAAACTCAATCGATAATCTGGAAACAGAAAAATCAGAAAAATATAATGGTTCCACTGGGACTCGAACCCAGGGCCCTTTGTTGACATGACAAGAGCTCTACCAACTGAGCTATGGAACCCATTTCTAATTCGGTCACTTTTAACTGTATCATACTTCGACTAGGAACTACCAACATAATCTTCATTTTCTTAACGCACATATTATTGGCTGCTATCTTTTATATATGATTGCAAGATTTAACCCGAACTAAATGCTATCTAGATAGTGTCAGGATAAATATTTATCCATTTTATTTTAAGACGCGACATCTATTGACTTTTTCTGCAAGTCTAGGATGCATATTTTTATTTTTAACTTTATGACTAAAATCTCAAACTATAATATTTAATTAAATGAAGACAATATTATCGAAACTCAATCGAAAATCTGGAAACAGAAAAATCAGAAAAAAATATATTGTTTCCACTGGGACTCGAACCCAGGGCTCTTTGTTGATATGACAAGAGCTCTACCAACTGAGCTATTTAACCCATTTCTAAATCTGTCACTTTTAACTGTATCATACTTCGACTAAGAACAGTGGAACCAATATCTTTTTCTAATTTTTCTGTTTCCATATTTTCGATTGGGTTTCGCTAAAATCCTCTTCATTTAATTAAATATTATAATTTGAGATTTTACTCATAAAGTTAAAAAAAAAAAAAAAAATTATCTTTGTTTTTATTTCTTAAGATTATTTAAAATATAACCTAATTATATAATAAATTTCTTATGCTAGTAGTCACGTTTGTAACCCAATCAGTGGCTGCTGGTGTTCATAAAAATAGGTGGTGCGCTAAAATAATAATAATAATGGTCTTTATTTCAAGATGTGGGAAGGTGAGTGCAATCCCACACATCTCATAGAGATATCCCATAAATCTTGGACCTACCTACTCTAATTAAAATAAATTCAATTATGAAAAAATCCTATCTTTTTTGTTAATTAGGTCGATCCTCCATTATCGCTGGGTGCATGCAACACATTGAGTCTAAATTAATTGTTCATATGAAGCAGTTACTTTGTGATGTGACATTATAATTTAAAATAAAACAATAACTTTGTAAACACCACTTTTATTTTTATACTTTATGCCGACCGGGTTTCGCTACAACCGTAGCTTCTTCAGGGCAGTACAATCTCTACTAAAATTAATTTACATGTGTGTTTATAACTAATACATGATTAAACCAAATGGGCCGGACTCCTCAAGTAACGGAGGAAGTAGGTATAGGTGTAGATGGAGAATTCCAATTCCAAAGTGGTGTTTACAAAGTTATTGTTTTATTTTAAATTAAATTAATTGTATTTATTAAGATAGATTAAATTCTTTTAAAGTTTAACAACATCGTTCAATCTAAACATACGTCATAAGGATTGTGAGGAACAACTCACTGAAAAGGCATTCCATATTCCATTATTTTAAAAGAGTTCTAGTAAAATAAATATTGATCCATCACCATTTGTAAAGTCGCCGCGATTGTAAATTCAAATTCAATAACAGTTGACTCCTATCCAGAAAATTGTATGTAGATACTTATTGGCACGAAAATCGAGTTAAAAAAATGTTCAGTTTATCACACATCCGAAAGTCTTCCTTACGCTCCGAAACTCCAATGAAATATATACTGTCATAACTCATAACAAATAATGTCCGCAATGTTTATGTTGTTATGCTGTCGTTGGTCGATGCTGAGTGAAACATAGCATGAAAAAGAGTAGATATTAAAATAAAGAAACGATATGGATAATAATATGACACAAACGTGTCCCCGTTTAACATGCTACAGAACGAACCATTCCTTTTGATGTGGTGGAAATTTTTGGATCGTCACCCGCGATTTCGTAAAATTTGCAAAGCATTCAACCTACCTACGATTTTGGCTCATTATAGAATTATAGAAGAACTCCTGTGATCGCTTTGCAAAACGAACCACCATTCTGAATATAGGCACACAACGATCTGCTTTGTTACGCGCGCAGTCCAGTAGGCACCTATATTACGCATGCATTATAACCGAGTGTATATTGTGAACTGTGATGAGGCGTGTCGGAAATAAGTATGTTTTTTGGCGCTCGGGAATTTTCAGATTTAAATTAAATAATTAGATTAGATTTAAATTAATAGATACATTTTGGGAGTGCGGCGCTCCTCCGCACCTTAGAGCTGGCCGCCACTGAACCCAAGCCCCACAATAAATAAAATAAACAATATTATTATTATTAATGTGACGGTCTCCGTGGCAGAGTGGTGAATTCCCTGGCTCAAGACCCAGAGCATCCAAATAATAACGCAAATTGTGTGTTTTGTTCACTAAAATAATTAAATTCAATTTAGCAAGGAAGGCCATTTGAACTATTGTGGTGTGCGACATACGAAAATACCTAAAGATAAAAATAAATACATGGTTTAACAGCACTTACCTGAATGATTATAACAGGCAATTCCTATTAAAAAACAAACAAAAAAACAATTCACACACGGTTGAAGCGAAACCTTCAGAAAACTAAAGTATACAAGAGTGGGGAGGCTACGAATCACCGCACAAAGAGGAGACCGATTATACTTTATCATTTCTCTCCCAGGCTAAATCCTATAGATGTATGTATTTGTCTCTTTTTAATGTCTCTATTTTTCGTTTCATCGAGTTAAGAATCACAACGGTGCCAAAGAAGTTTTCACTTTAAAAACTTCAATCACTCGTCGCTACTGATTACACTCCTACGTACCCACGGGATTAGGTGATACGCGCGCTGTTTCGTGTGTTACCGTGTTGCTTTGATTATATAATGTCCCGTGTTGCTGGAACGACCGCTGACAGACGCAGTGCTTATCACGTGATCCGCTAGGCTACCCCCTACTATTCAGTTGAGACTTGTGATGGAAAAATATATTTTTTATTTTTAATTGAAAAAAATATCAAACGGACAGCAAAATGACATAAACATTTTCTACTTCAAATATGTTCAGGAATGGCTGGTTAAAATCCTTCGGGTATGTGCTGTTACACCCTGTATTAGAAGAAAAACGGGAAGCGGAGTCCAATGTATAATATAATAATAAACAATATTATGTTGTAAGACGTTGTTCCTTTGTCAACATCGTCTAAAACGTTCCTCCTTTATCCTTCTCAGATAAAATCATTTCTTTTCATTCTCCGCACAACGCAGACACTGAGACTAACTCTGGCACATGGCGGTATATGGACTGTGAACTGTAAAGAATACATTGTCAGCTTTTGTTTGAGTAATTCTCGCTTGGTTAGTTATGCGTAATGCAATCATTAGACTAGAAGGCGGAATTCCGACCATCGGGAAAGAAGAAACGTTTTGATTTATAAATATTTATTCTGAATCGTACAGACTTCGATGTTATGACTTATGACACGCGCTCAGTCGCCATACAGGGTAGGTACAGCCGTACATTATAGCAGTAACATTTGTAGACAGTTAAAATTAGTCACATGAGAACGGTTCTCTTCAAGACCCATGTTCACTCCTTCCTTTCCTCAAAAAGACCCTCCACACAGCATCTTTAAAGATGACATAAGCCCTGAGGGAAATTATTTTCTTCAGGGCCTTCTGTGTGGAGTTAATGTAAACAAAAAAAAACCAATAAAGAGCAGTCCAGCGCACAACTGGGGGGACCCGGCAGTTGATCCCTCGACGGTTGGCCTCCCGAAATTATAATTTTATGTTCATTATTAACCAATATTAATCCTAAAATCGACATCAAAAATACCTTTAATAATAATAAGTTGGTATAGATATTAAACGAATTTATTTACAGTGTCGTTTTTTGTACTTATACGCTGGTATATGCAGTATATAGACGAGTCATTTCTTGTACTTATATGTATACTGGTATATCTAATTAGACAAGTCGTTTTTTGTACTTATACTTTGGTATATGCAAGTATACAAGTCGTTTTTGTTCTTGTACGCTGGTATGTGCAGTATATAGACAAGTAGTATTTTCCTTGAAGCATTTTTTTTATACTTTTGTTTTTCGGCGGTAAATCCTCTCTGCACACCCCTTCGGGACACTTAGTTATGTTTTGTGTAAGTAGGTAGGTATACCATATTTTCCTTAAACCGACTGCACATTGTATTCAACTGTCCGGCGATTAACTGTCATGGAACCGCTCAAGAGAGTACTTCCGTAACGCACTGAAACCAAAAATTGAATCTATCCATTTTCATTCATTACTTAACAAGCGTGTAACTTTTATTATGTTTATTTTGAGAATTTTTTTAACAATTACATCTTGTCTTGCAAACTTTGTGGATTTACACAAAATATTGAACATTTTCAACACGACATTACCATAAGTACTTTTTATTTATATCTATGTAAAGAAATGATTTTTTTTTATTGTGCCTATTGGCTACTGCGGCACATGGCAGATTAAAACGGCCACCATTTTTAATCGAAACCGGAATGTAACGAATGAATTTACAGAAATATGAAGTGCAAAACGCCATGAGCACTCCGAATTACAAAAAAAATCTCCATTCACTAAATTTGCTTAAGTTTTTTTGAAAATGGTCGTTTCAATTCAACAAGCATCGTGTGGGGTGTGGCCCCCAGAGCAATTATTATTAGAGATTTGTTGAGCATAAGTATTTAATTATTTTGATAGAGTATCATACAAGGAATATTTACCACGCCTGGGATATTGAGCTGAGTTCGTGTTACGAACAAAAACAAACACTCGTGTCACGTGCTTTATACTTCTCCCAAAAAGAAAACAATCTTTCCAACGTCGGGATTTATCTGGAAAAATAAACCGTCGGAAAATCCACACATAATAAACTATGTATGCACACTACACGAGTAATAAATTCGTTTTTTAAATGATTCCTTCTCGATGAACAGAGTAAAGATATTCGTGGTATGTTGTTTACCATGGTTGGCAATGTTCATTGCAAATCAATTGCTTTCTTTATTGTGGCGTGATATCACTGGTTGTTTATATTTTAAATTGTTTGAATTCTCCGAAAAACTCTTCACCACGCGATGGCACGAGGAGGTGTGAACGTGGAGTGATACAAAAGTGAATTGTGATGAATTAATAGTAGGTATCTTCCTCGGCGCGTGGTTCGGCATTGCATTATATTCATCGCCTTGCATTCTGCCAATAATTATTCACACGAACAGCAAGTGTCTGTGCGTATTTGGTAATATAGAATAGACAATAGATTAATAATTACGATAATTTCACTCTAATGAAAGTATTTAGTATCGAAGTAAACAATTGGCTGGCACCATCATACTTGACTGATCTCTGCGTGAGGGGCAATTTTACACGGAGGCAACATACTAGCCTCCCAAAAACTAGGCGTACTGTTCACGGACACGCAGGTACTTTAATAGTACACAACTGCTAACCCTGTACAAATCACAAGTGCGCCCCACGTTTGAATTTGGCAGCCACTTCTGGTTTGGAGCTCCAAAAAACCTTTGACTCTGTGCAGAAACGGGCGGTTCGTACGATAGATCTCCCATCTTAACAAACGGATTGCAATCATTAGAGCACAGGCGTCGGGTGGGAATGCTATCCTTGTTCTACCAGTATATCCGTGGAAGATGCTCCGAGGAACTAGCGTCCTCGATCCCTTCGGCATCGTGCATATTATAGTCGGAAAACACGCAAAACGCGCGCCTAACATTGTACGCGGTTGACATTTGTCACATGAGAACGGATCGCTTCTTCGACTCGTTTTTGAGTTCAACAGCTCGGCTGTGGAACGATTTGCCGACCTTTCTGATTCCTCCTTCCTACAACATGGGTCTCTTCAAGCCCAATGTTCATTCCTTCCTCTCCTAAAAAAGACCCTTCACGTAGCATCTCAGATGACAGGCCCTGAGGGAAATTATTTTCCTCGGGGTCTCCTGTGTGAAGTTAATGAAAAAAAAAATTTACTTCGGCCAAGACTGATGCATCCAAATATCAAGCAGATCGCATTCTGCCAAATTCGGGTTCACATTCTTGGAATGACCGGCCATATTAAGAGTCTGCGTTATCGCTTTGAAAATTATTTAGGAAAAAACTATAATTTTCAGCACTCTTGAGCTAGAGGTGGTTTAGTCACAAAACGGCACTTTATAAAATTGACTAATGTCTACTTATGATTTAAAAAAACATACCCTTACGCTAATACATGGAAAACAGAAATAGATTTCTTACAACCGTGGTACGAACCATATTCCTATTATTCTTACGTAGGAAGATAAATGTGATGCCTAGATCTGTGTTGTGTAATATATCTGTGTGTATATCTGTATCCTCTCGTTTTACATAAAAGCGGCGCCACGCGATACACCATCTCTCTACCGAAATAGACTGGCAAGATCAAGGCTCCTAAACCCACCCGACCGCAAAACGGCTATTATTTCGAAAGTAGGAACTCTAGTACCCAAGTGTGGGAAACTCTAATTGGATCTTATTTCTGTTTGATTGTCCCAAGAGGAATACCGAGCACTTTTTACTTGTTGTAAGACTAATATACGAATCTCATAACATCTTTCTTCATTCCATTATCATAAATGGTGATACCTACTGGAGTTCGTGATCTAAATTATATCTCCTCGTGGTAAATGGCGTTTTTATAATGTTAATAAACAAATGCTGGTGCTTTTCTTTCAGTATTGTGCAGAGCGCGGACACCGCAAAAAGTGACAAAGAAGTGTATTTTATTACTGATAATATAAATTCTTCGCTCTAGATTCTAGATATTAGGCATAAAGAACCTGAGGTTAGAAACTTGTTATAATATTGGAAAATATTAACATTTTAGAGTACCTAAGTAATAGAACAATAGTAATGTCGGAATAAGGGTAAAAGTAATTGGCAGTTACCACTGACTTTCTCTCGCGTCCACCACCATAGATTTGCGATTATTCTTCTGTTCACAGGATTCAATAAAATTATATCTTCTCCTAAAATTATATATTAGAACATTATCATTCTCGCGGTGGCCATAAATTGGCAGGTATAGTAAATAGCACATATTGCGAGAAAAAAACTATAATGGTAACAGTAATGCCAAATTGAATCAATTTTTAGAACGTATCAAATACCTATTACTTAATGTTTTGCATAGGAATTACCATGAACACAATGATCCATCATCAAAGTTTCGCAAATACATAATCTAACTAGAAAGGTGCGAGAATACAGAATTCATTTGTTAAGTAGGAGATTAAGTTTCGAAGTTTTAGAAACATATTTTGGCAAAAAGTTTACTTCACCCACGAATCTAAATAACGTTAAATTAAATGCCCATCAAAATATTATCTCTTTACTCATGTTGTGATTAAAAAATAAGGCCCGGGATAAGATTAATGGACTGTATAACAGAATATACAATCACACAAAGCGGATAAGTACAAAAATATATATTTGCGGTATTCGGAAGGTTCTTGACCTCCCGGTCCCAAAAAGGAGAAGGCCGAATGTTTTTTTATCGATCATTAAAGCGGTATGGTCTCCGCTACACTGTCTCCCAAGAATTCGGCTTATTTCCTGGCGATTGTCCGCAAGGTCCACTGGAAGAATCGATTCATACCAAAATGCCAACTAACAAAAACTGTTTCGTTATGTCTTTTATGCTTCTTATTGCTCGGGATGACCGGACTTCGCGGGAAATCATTACAGGGTGTCCATTTTCAAAAATAGGCATTTTCCAAATTTTAACACGTGCGGAACGTTAACATGACGGAGGAAAGTCGTTTGATTAACATTTTATGTTATCATTATTATATATCTATTTCAAATCAGTGTTTTGTCTCGAGTTGCCATGTTTTCGGACAGTTGGTGGCTGGTTTTACTAAATTGGTCAAGTTATGTAATGGATTTCGAATAAACGCATTTTTTCATTTAAATGAAGAAAATAACAGGTTTTTTTGAAATTCCGTATCGTTAAGTGGCAACAAGCTTTTTTATAACAATCCGTCAATGGTGTGCAATTTGTGGCGCGGGCCTAAATTATTTCACCACGTCAAATCAACAAATATTATAATTTAACGCAATGTCATTGCAAAGCATTTTACACTACACCGTGTTAACTATTGTGTCGCAATTCTACCTGCTGTGCCGCGGTAAAGTTATCTGGTTTCTTTGCATTCCTGACCATGATAAAAAAAATAATCATGTTATTTTTTTTAGAGTTAAGAAATCAATGAATGCAACTGAGGATTATACGGTTTCAAAAGAATTAGGAAAGTTTATGTATTCGTCAAGGGTCAAATGCCTCGATTTTAAATATTCCTTGTGCATGCATATTATAAGAGTACGAAGTATGAATACCGATTTGTTTGGCTCGCACGCGTATAATCATTCATCTTTGTGTAGTTGTATTGAAGACGAGTAACGCTGATACTCCGAAGCGTCACCGTCATGCTGTCTGCATATTCAATGCTAATTCATAGTCTTCAAATGAATCCTTCGATACCAGAACACCGCTCGTCCGTCTTTATGAATGGCTGGCATTTAACAAATTTTTACACCGCGTAATTCATTTTTAAAATAAGGTAGGGTCTTATTTGAAGCCTTGTGTAATTCCTTAACGGATTCTGGCATAGGGATGTGAACTTTCAGAAATGATAATGGTAATCCACGTAGATGTGTAGTCTACCCTATTTTAGCTTGTATTTGTTGGGTATTATGTTATCTCCCTCAGATTTATTTTAACACGATTGAAATTTCAGTACATGGATGAAAAATCTCTGTGGCTTATGCAATCTATTCAATTGGCGGGCTTAATATTTCTAAATAAAATTTCGATTTTTTTATGTTTCTAAATACTTTCATTCTCCAAATGAGTTTTGTTTTGTTATTTCAATTACCGCTACCTCTTGACAAAACTATTAGCATTTTTAAAACTTATCTTAGACGGACCTGGCGGGTTTTGCGAGTAGTTGTTTAAAGTTGGATGTCCATATCCACGTCCAAGGAGAGTATTGTGTGGTTTATGTACTCGTATATGCATTTGATTTACACATTGATTAAGTTTTTCGGAGAAATCGAGACGAAACAATTGTTCAAAAGTAGTTATTATCAGTAAACATTGTAAACGAATAAAAATGTAATATGTAATTTTCGTTGGTATAACTTGATATCGCTTGAAATTAGAAGCCTTACTCGTCTTCAATCTGTAAATATAAATCTAGATAAAATATGTATTGTATTCAATTTCATCCCTATTCCAATGATATTCCCAGAACTGAGGTTTCTATTTACGAGCACGCTTGTTTTATTATCATTTCGCATATTCCATAATTCGGCTTTCTAGTTCCTACAGAATAAACAGATAAGAACCTGATGTTGATTATTTATATTGTGATGATAGCACCCTAAATAAAAGTAGGCCAAATTCGTTGGAAAGAACCTCCCCTAAGCGTGCGTGGTTCTATTTAATCCATGTTGTAATCCCTCAATACGAGTATATCTCTATTACCATAATATTCTTTACCCCCTCTTAGGCCTTTATTACCCGTCAGCGATTCATCTCGTCGAAAAGGGCCTTCGCTTTGTATTACGGCATAACGCAAGGCAAGGAGAGAGGCTGGTGAGAGGGTGGTAGTGGTGGTTGAAGGCTGCCGACTGCGACTGCCGGAGGAATTCCTTACGAGGATTCGATGACTTCAATTTCAAAGTCGGAGAATGCGGGCTCATTGCTTTTGACGGCACATCTCTGCTCTTTATACTATATTCATTTGCGTGCCATGTGACGATGTGACTGATCGAATCAGCGATAAAAAATGATTAAATACGAGAATGGCGCTCGGGACAATTCTCCGGAGGTGAGTTTGGAGTTTTGATGAGGCGATAAAGGTAAAATTCAGCGCTACGAATAAATTCTTCGTAAAAAATGCTTTACCTTTCCGGTGTGTTTTATAGTAAGCTGTCAGTGGTGGGCCGTGAATTTATTCCGACTTTTCCGTAAAAAACTCAAAGAATAAAACCTCATGTATAAACCTGGTTTTAAAATGATCAAGCAACTTTCGTGGCTTAGTAGTATACGGAAGGATGCGTTTTTAAATGCTAACAATTATAAGCGCCTTAGGAAATTGCTGTTCAGATTTCTCCAATTGCTAAAGATTTTGGGAGAAGTGTATGGGTACCGCCGCCCCGGGAACCATTTATTGGATAACCAAAACCTCTGCCAAAGGTCACCCCAAGTGGTTCGCTACGTTTGGCGACTTAGCAAGGGTGTCAGGATTCATGGAGTGAGGTTTGTCAAGGTCTTGGTGGCTGAGGAGTCTGCCCACCTTCATTCGTGGCGGGCCGGATCGAGAGAGACAGGTTGACGAGGTCTTTTGACCTTTCCAGCCAGAATCCCTCGACCTATCGCCTTGCACCGCAGTTGAAGGGATCGATTCATACGTCCGTCACTCACGGACACACTGACCCCCAGATTTCTATCCACCCCTCATACCTATTTCCTTCCCAGAACTTTATATTCTTCCTTTCCTTAAAAGATGTCGTAGGCCCTGAGCGAAATTATTTTCCTCAAGACCTCCTGTGTGGAGCTAACGTAAAAGAAGACCGGGCCTGTGTCCATTTGTATTTCATTTATGTCATGCAACTATAATATTCCAGGATACCTAGCAATTTATATTATGCGGAGACACAATGGCCGTGTTTAGTGTGCACAAGGGCATATAAAACATTATTAAGTTAATGACCTTGCCATCTTCCGCGTATCAGAGCCAATTTGGTGTTAGTCAATAATGCGCTTTTGATTGCGCTGAACGCGTGAAGTGAACGACGGAAGGACAGAACGAGGTGTGAGCACTGAGCAGTGAGCGGTCTGGCAGGTAGTGACTAGGGACCAGCGAGCAGCAGGGAGACGTGACTCATTCCTCGCCAATTGAAGGCAGTCGCTGGTCGCTGAGGATATAGATTGGTGGTGCAGGTGTTGTGTGTTATGTGTCAGGAGGCAGGCGCCGGCATACACCGCATTTGAAGATTCAGACGGCGTCTGGTGAGGTACGGTAATCACCGCCGGTATTAAGGAGCTTTCGCCCACTACCGCCGCACTTCCTCAGACCACTTCCTCGCCGGAAGCAGCACATTAAAATGTGTGCCATACTGTCGTGCTATGAGCCAATGTGTAATTGCACGAGTTTTGAAACGAATCCTTTAAAATATATAACACTAACAATTCCGTTAATTTCTTATAATACTAGGGATGGGTTATTTAATTAATATTTAACAATTCATTAAATATTTTAAGTTAATTTTCACGCTCCTCGAAAGTTCTACTCAAGTTCTGTGGTTATTTCAGTGTTGTGGAGCAACTGGCTTATAACGATATATATATATATATATTTTTTTTTTAAAGAAAGACAAACATTCCCAGGTTACGAATAACCCAACAATGTTTGAAAATCTCCTACTACCACCACAGAAAGCCGAAAATGTTGCTTGTGTTGTGATGGAGGACTTAGCCAGCCGAGGAATCGAACATGCGACGCCCGGGTGGGACCCAAGCGCTATGCCCACTCAATAACAGAGCTTGAATAGACCTCACACAGAACGTGAAAATTAACCTAAAATATTTGATGAATTGTTCAAATTTTTTGAAAAAATCCATCCTGCGCTAGCTTATAAATCATTGGATATTATAACTAAAATTTTGAAAATGACAGTTAAACTATTTTTTTTTTGTTAAAATTTTGTATTAGTAAGCAAGTATAGTAGTAAACAACAGTTGTTGTTGTTTTGTTTTAAAATTTAGAACAATTTTTTTACAGTAACTCCACACAGGAGGCCCCGAGGAAAATAATTTCCCACAGGGCCTATGTCAGCTTTGAAGATGCTGTGTGGAGGGTCTTTTTGAGGAGAGGAAGGATTGAACATGGATGGGCATTGAAGGGGCCCAAAAGAGACGAAACAAAAGAGTAGAGACCCAGTTCTAATTTTGGTAATGAAACTTATATTCAAAGAAAATTTGAGTTCTTTGAACCAGATTTCACGGGCAACCAAGGACAACCGAATTGAGTATGTCTGATAATTTCTTATAATAATAATTGTCATTATTGAGGTTATAAAGAGGAATAATTTTTTAAATTTTAGTATTTGGCTTTCATACTAGTCCTTGAAATATTTGAAATCAGAAGTATTTATTTATTTATTAATTGAGATTTTGAGATGGATTATAGAATACTTGACCCGACTTGAGAAAACTTGGCGACCACCAAAGTTGATGTTCTCTCTCCCAGTTCTATGTTACCTACAAATACAAATACATTGTAACTCTGTCATTAATTTAATATGTGTTTATATGCTTTTATATGGCAGACAGAGTATTGCACTCTCTTCTCTGTTCAGCTGAAATAAGCAAACATTATTTTTTTTAAAGAAAGACCAACATTCCCGGGTTACGAATAACCCGACAAGATTAGACTTAGCCAGCCGAGGAATTGAACACGGAACGCATGGATGGGACCCAAACGCGATACCCACTCAACCACTGACCGGTCAAATATTATTATTATTAAATAACCATGATGAAGGTTCAGGTTGAATCGAAACCGGTAGGTTTTATATATTAAAGATAAAAAAAAGTGGTATTCAAACTAAGTTATTATATTCTAATTATCGTAAATTGAATATTTTTAACCCCGACGCAAGGAGCAGTGTTATAAGTTTGACTTTCTGTGTGCCTGTCTGTCTGTCTGTGGCATCTTAGCTCCTAAACGAATGGACCGATTGTGAAGCGTTTTTTGTTTGAACGTTGACGTTATCGAGATGGTTCTTAGCTACAATTCATGAAAATTTGTTGAGGCGTTTCAACGTCATCAGCTCTTTTTTGTGTCGGAGGTTGCTTAAAATTTTACTTATTAAAAATGGAATAATTTGTATAGCGCCGTTTTTGTGAAAAATCACCTCAAGGGCTATTATTTAAATATTTCTAATTGTGTCTAATGAGACATTCAGTGTGGAAAGGGGGGAAGCGTGTAAATGTACCTAAGGAAAATAAAGCTCCATAGAAAAGAGGATAAATATTTGTCAGTTTCGTTCTGTCTAAACATTGGCTAGTTTTATTCTTTGTTATTTTAATTGCAGACGGTGAATAAATTAAATAAAACTGTCTCCAGTTTGTTAGCATTGATTTCACTTTCTTACTGACCTACTTCAGCAATAATTGATCTGAATTACGATAAGAAATCACGCTACATAAAGAAGCCATCGTTCTAAATAATACATCTGTCACTAGATATGGTAGTTTATCAACGAGCACCCAGACACTAGACACCACACCAGGCAGTGAGGCGGCAATCGGCAATGGACTATAGGCCCGCTGGCTGGTACTCTTGTACTCTGGTCTCTGGTACAAGTTTATTAGTACCACTTGGTTTGGTTCTGGGAGCGGTAAGATGGCGGTTTGGGCATAATAATTTATCTCAACGGAGAGAGTGGGTGATTCGCAAACCGGTTGTCTGAATAATCGAGAGTGAAGCGAAAGTACCAATATTCCGGTCCAATTTACTGTTTACTGGGGCCGCCGCCGCCGGATTCAAATATGATTGTTCATACTCGCACATACCATTCTCCCATACTTGTAAGTAAGCCGCAATTTGCATGATCTGAGCAGTCGTACTGAATGCACCGCGAAGCTTTGGATACTCGTACCATAACTAGAGAAGCCCAGTCGACCACTAATTTCTTTCTTGGAGGTTTGTACACATCAGTCAATGTGCTGATACCTACTGCTTGCCTGTGGCACTGCCGCTGAGAGCACCGTTGTTAACTCTTTCTCGTCACTTATGCGTTGTTTGTTAGAAAGAGTAAGGAGCTATACATGCGACAAAGCTATCAGCAGTACATCAAAACTAGCTTTTGAGGACGGGTAGTTACACAGAATTTTTAATTATCAAGTTCTGTTAAAGTTCTTTTCAAGTTCTGTTATTATATCATTATTGGTCAGTTGCTCCGCAGAACTGATATAATAATAGAACTTTGATAAAATTTTCACAGAACTTGAAAATTAACTTAGAAATTTGTTGAATTGTTGATTGTTCAAAAAACGGAAATATTGAAAAGTCTACTGTAGACTCACTTGCACTTACCGTGGTCAAAATTATTTCTGCAATGGCCAACCTTGTGGGTTAAATATCGTTGATAATTCTGCCTAAAATAAGCCACGTTTCTGACCGCAATTTCGGGAAGAAATAATAACTCGAGCAATTCGGCCGATGGTTTTGTTTCGACTTGTGAATGCGCCAATTATTTTGACCACACAGAGTTGCACGAATGAGCATTTTAATTGAATTTCGTCTGCGACTGCGGCTTTTAGAATGGACATCGTTGTTGATTGTTTATATCGGATTTGCTTTTGTAATGCGATGCTTTAAAATGGGAAGAGAGATGCGTGATGTTCGCCCGAGCGGAACGTAGCGAAGATAAGCAAATGGCACAAGGACGTAATTTCAATACAAACGATTATCAATTTTTACTTTTTACCAATTATTTCAATCACGCAGATTATTCTTCATTCAAAAATAATTGCATCTATTAAACGAGTTACGAGCGTTTAACACTTATTGTATGCGGATTTACGACTTTCCACAACAATAATTAGTTTTGCACTTCGATAATTCCATTTAAAAACAAATAATTCTTAAAACCGTAATTAGTTTAAAAGCCGTCATTAACCATAAAACATAACAATAACATCTAATTCTATTTCAAATTTTTGTCCTTTCTAAATATCTTTGTGTTTACTGATATTCTCTTCTACTACTTGCTTGTATTTTATTCTGATATGTTGTTGTATTACTACTTGCCTATTTTCTCCTCCTACGTCCTTCTATGTTATTGTTCTTTTTTACTTGCTTGAATTATTTTTATATTTTGGTTTTGTTTATGATTTTGTTTTTTTTTTATTTTATTTTGTTATGCACATTTAGATGTTCTTTGTTAAAAAAAATAATTACAAGTGAAATTCAAAAAAAAAATCTCTTCTCTGTTTTTGTATTCTCTACAACTTGCTTGTATTCTTTTCTGGTGTGTTTTTATTCTCTTATGTTCGCTTGTATTCTCTTCAACTTACTTGTATTCTCTTCTGCTATGTTCTTGCGTTCTCTTAAACTTACTTCTATTCTCTTCTGCTATGATCTTCTACTTGCTTGCATTCTCTTTTGCTATGTCTTCTAATTGTTCTTGTAAGTTATTCTACTTGCTTGTATTCTTCTTAACCTGCTTCAATTCTCTTTTCATATATTCTTCTAATTGTTTGTATTTTCTTCTACTTGCTTGTATTATCTACTGCTATTTTTTAAATTTATCTTTTTTCTGATCTTGGTTTTCATCTATTATGTTATGCTTTTCATTATGAATATTTTAACCTAGTTTATGCAATAGGATTATCCTCGCAGACGTGTCACATGTGTTCAATCCGCAAAAACCCAGTGGAATTAAGAAGCAAAAAATCTCGAACGGTATGTTTAGGGGTCATGAAATTTACACAGCTCTGTCTGGAATTAAAAGTCTACAGTTTACATAGATCCTAGATATTAATTTAATTGAATTTTTGTTGTATATTTATAATTTTCAACTGTTCAAAATGTGCTGAAATTTTGGACGAAGCTGGGTAGCAAAGGTAGTAAACATATCTTATTTAAATTCTTTAGACGTTGTTCGGGTCCCTTTAATGATGTTGACAATGCTACTACCCACTATTGATTGTAATGTAACTGCATGAAACCCATACCGCGGTATCGAAAGCGTAAGCGTGCTTGTCGACATCATTTGACTGAATGACACAAAGCTTCACGTCTCACTTACCATTGGATTATAAAAACACTAATATGCTATCGTGATTAATTTTTGGGTTATCGTGCCGTGTGGCGCTTCCTCCTTCTTTAAACAACGTTTCGGACAGTGCTCATAATCAGGGCAGTTTTGGTATTATTATAATTAAATAATGTTATACTTCGTATTAATTATTGTTATGCCTGTTCTGTACTGTTATATGCTATTTTAATTATGTAGAGTGGTGCAGGAGAATAAATAGTGTTATGCTAACATTGATTTTTATTATTTAGGTATGTTATTATACCCTTCTTATAACTCTATTCCATGCAGTTGAACACATCTACTACTTCTGAGAATGTTCTGCCAACTGCATGCAATTTAGGTACGAGGTATTATCTAAATTAATGTGACAGAAAATTGAAATTTGGAATAAAAAATAATGCCAAGATCATTAATTTCATTGACAGAGGTGAGGGAAACATTGTTAACTTTGTATTGATAGTTGAAAGGTTGATTTATTTTGAAAATCTTATTATGTGTCATGATGTGTTTCTCCACCTAATGCGTGGCAGGCAGGATCAGGAGAGATTGGTTGAGGGAGACCTTTTGATCTCTCCAGCCGGACTCTCGACCCATCACCTTGCACCGAAGTGGGAGGGATGGATTTATACGTCCGTCATTCCTGGACACATTGGACCCCAGATTCTTACCCACCCCTCATACCTTATTCATTCCCAGAACTTCTCCTCTCCTTCCTTGTCATAAAATGACCATCCACACAGCATCCCCAAAGATTGCATTTTTTCCCCTGGGCCTTCTGTGTGGAGCTAATGTAAAAAAAATACTAATGCTTAGATAAAGTTTGTTAAGTTTGCACCTATGTATGTATCTTGTAGTTTATTTTAATTTATTTTAATGTGAATACATTTATCTGCGCTTATATAATAATAATTAGGCTTGCAACAAAACCTCTCTATTGAAACGTCATATTCACTTGAAAATAAAAATACAAATAAATACTTATAAATGCTTTGTTACACTCTACTTTTTCCAGTGACTTTAACGAACATATCAACATTAGACATTTGTATTCTTATTTATTTCGAAGTCAAGTTTATTACAATTATTTTATTTGGTCTTCCACTTTAAATAACCATTAAAAGACATTATTTTCCAATTCCGGTAACTGACTTTACTGCTAACTATTATCTAAGTTTTTTTTTTTTTTAATTTTAGAGTGCATTTTAAACGTGTCCCTATTTTTTAAATATTTACAAAAAAAATGTAACCAGCATGTATAGGATTTATATGTAAGTGAGCATGTCGTTACAGCCAAATAAAAACCTGCACCTTTATTAATATTTTCACTTGTATTGTTTGGGTCTATATTAGCGTTATATACCAAAAACGAATAACGAAACAGGTACCTGGCACCCTAGCATGGTCGATCGAAATAGGTTTTATCGAAAATGTCGGTAACTTGTGATCGCTCCCGAGCACGACTGCAGGTTGCTAACGAACAAACAACAGTTCACGTCAAATAAATACGGAACCCTTAGTCGTTATGTACTGTTGTTTGTTCGTTAGCGTCCTGCAGTCATGCTCGGGAGCGATGAGAAGTTACCGATATTTAAGATAAAACCTATATCGATCGACCATGCTAGGACCCCTGAATTGTTTTCGGGAATGGATTCCGGGAATTATTTTTGGATAAAAGGATATTCTATATCGATTTCCGTAAATGTCACAGCAACACTCTCTTCCGCACTTGTGCCTGGTTCTAACTTGATGCCGGTGGAATCCATACTTCTACGTAAGGAGCTGCTAGTTCTGCTAAACTTTAAGTTTATAATGAGGTTGAAGGAACTCTTAAGAGAAGGAGTGATCGTTTTTGTTCGAGGTGTTTAAATTGACAAAAGTAGTAAAAAGTCAATTAACATAATCAACAAAAAAACAAAACTTCAACATTATTATCAAAAACAGTGACAATATCACTTATAAAAAGTAAGAAAAGTTTTATATTATAGCCGAGATAATAATGCGGTGTTAACGTTCGTTAACGACTCGCTCTCTTTTTACATGTTTTATTTAATTTCCAAAGCAGACTGCCTTGCTCTAAATAATCATATGAAATTTAAGTATATGCATAGAGTAACATGAAACACGTTGCATCGCTTTGGACTAGATTTGATCCGCCGGTTGCTGCTTCTTCATACTACGAGTATGTAGTTTCTCACTTCCCCAGTAAAGTAAAATTGTTGGTAATTCGATTCGGATGATGTGTTTTATAGGAATTCAGCATATATTATTTATCCTTGTAATAATTGGTGATAAGGTGTGGGTGTGGGTGCTTGTCTAATTGCGATAGTCCATGGAGAATCAGGCAAGTATAATTGCCTTTACATTGCGTTCGTTGCGCAGGTAACTAACAAACACATGGTAATCGGGGATTGCGTTCCTCACTTCAACTATAAAAATAATGAAAAACCTGAAGCAATGATGGTTATGTATAACTGCATTATAAGGTCTAAAATTGAGTACGCCTCTGCTGTATGGGCCCCATACCAGAAAAAAATACACTGAGAAATTGGAACAGATTAAAAAAAAGTTTCTTAGATACCCGTATATGAGAATGCACGGGGAGTACCCGCGATTCATGCATCATGAAGATCTGCTCACAGAAACGCGTTGCCAAAGTCTCCAGTCGAGGAGGAGTGCCCCACTCCCACGCCCTTGCAGTAACGGCATACAAAATCATTAATAATTTAATAGATAGTCCATACCTCCTGGAATGTTATAAGTTGTATGTACCGAACAACTATAGCCAGGGACGGTACCACGATCTTCTATCTATCCCACATAGCAGAACGGACGTACTGTCTCGGCATAGCATGACACGAGGTATGGTGTTGTTAAATAACGCTTCCAAAACTGTTGACATCTTTAACAGTAGCCTTGAAGAATTCAAGAGGCTTTTAAATGCTACTATTTAAAGTATCTTATATTTACCCATAAAGGTGTAGTTTGTGTCACATATGTATTGTAAATGGACACGTAGTCTGTAATACACAATAAAAAAATAAAAAAAATAATAACCAATTAATGTATTTCTTCAACGCACTTCAAACACTCGAAATGTATAGATAATAGATACCCATCGTGGGTCTTGTACGAATACAGATGGTTGTTGTAAAAGTCCAACGTTCGGAAACGAAATTTTGTTTAAAATTTTTCCTCACCTTCCTCTTATTCTCTCCTCTACCTCCAGCCTCACAACACTCCCCAATTTGGGATGCCATATTGCCAAAAATAAATAATAACAACGGTAGTAAAAGCTATCCAAATTTTCTTAAAATTTGCGAAATTAAACATGGTTTTTGTTCTCATCTGTGTACTTGTTACTTAAACTGTGGCTTAACCCCGATTGACATCAACAATGTATTAATATCTTTTCAAAGCTACAAAATTAAAACTGTTCTGATGTTCTGCATTAAACCGTTTCTTGGTGGTTTATCTATTTGATTTGGAGTCCTTGACTGATTGATTATTTTAACTCACATGTATTTTAAAAGGCTTTGTCTCTAAGAAACATTGATATATGTATATAGCAAGAATAATATTTACTAAGGAAATTAATTTAAATCTTAACGCAAGAACTCAATATTTTCAGGAAAATCCCATCTTTACTCATTATATTTTTTTTTTCTTAATTCTAATGGAGAACTAAGAAAGCTTTCAAAAATAGTTCGATTAACAAGTTGTAAAGACGTTCACCCTGTAAGCGGAATTTCCGTGTTCGAATCTTTTCTGTTATTTTTGTTTACGCACATTGTTTTGATAATGAATAGTTACATTTCTATTCAATTCAACTCGCCCGGAGGACCGGAAGGCAATCGATACGCCACTTGTACCTTCATCATAATGATTTGCTACCGACACGAAATCTTCCTGGCGTCATGAATGTGAGTCCTCACTCCTAACGTCAACTTCAGGTTGGATTCATGACAGGTTCATTATATAATAGGGTTGGCAGTTACCACCGTAGCTCGTTGCGACATTCCGAGTATCTTCACCATTAAGTCGGCAAGTAAATATAATAATAATGCAGCAAGACTGTACGGAGGTCCGCCGAATGAACCATGGTTGTGCCTATAAAGGTTATTTGTTATTATATTAGTTATGACGGAGTGCAGTCAGTGCATTTGTTCCCAGCAAATTGCACGCCGATATGCATGAACATAAAGAGATGCGTCTGTAGCGGCGTAGGAACCGGTCGAGTGAGATTCCGGAGTCGTGCTGTGGGTTTTGGCCCAGTTTTCGATTTCTATAAACGCCATCAGCTCGATCGCAATAAATAATTAGTATACACCTCCTCGTTGCGCGGATCTTAAATACATTGAAAGAAAAAAAAAAACAAAAAGGGCAACGTCACAATGGTGTTCGTATGTTTTGTTGAATTATTTTTAATTGTTATTTGTTTTCTTTCCCGGTAAAAAACCGGAAGACCAAATATACAAGGAGAAAGCCCTCTCAAAACACTACACGTGGATCATAAACTTTATATGTGTGTATGTCCGAAAGTGCAGAAAACAAAACAGGAACACTGTATGAGCGACTGAACTGAAATCGCGGAAAACACATCTGTTTGTGTCTTTATCATTGTTTATTGTTGTGATTATTAACAGTGTAAACATATTTGTGTACTAACAAACCCTGTACACAGGTAAATTGAAGGTCTACAGACGTTTATTAATAAATGTAGCATCCTTTTTATATATTTTTTTTTAAAAAGAGTCCTTGGTGTAAGTGTGCGGCAATGGGAAGTAAACAAAAAATGTTTCCTTAAATGTTAAAACGGCGCTGAGAAAGTGGTGGCTCCCCTCCGAAGAATCTTAAATGGACACATTTTATAGGTTCTGTTCACAGTGCTCTCTGTAGGCACATCATTACATCATTAACCCCGAAAACGGAAACAATTGTATGCATAAACTATATTCGGATAACAACATTGCTAGATGGAATTGGCGATGACCAACGTTAGAGGTTATGCCTCCAAGCTCGTGCATAATATCACGTACAGCAGAAGTACCTGCTCTGCTATGCTTTGGCATGTTGTAGGTATAATAATAAAGGTAAAATCGTGATGTTTTATCTTGTACCCAGTGTGGTTGAAACATTTTGCTCTGCAAACGACATCGATTAACACCTTTGTAACGCTGTAGTCATATGAAAGTACATTGTAAGTAGGCTCAACAATTCAGCAACTTGTTGGACTGCTTGCCCTCTGAGCACAACTAAATGACTACTTCTGTCCATCAGATTTTAACCCTCCAATTAATATATCCTGTCTACTGCCATTTGCCTTTGTCGTATTTGACTTCTATCTGCTTGGCATCTTACCATCCCACGTAGTGACATTCAGCGTTGGATCTCTGGTGTTGTGTTACGTGTTTTATGTTTCGCATAATGTTAATATTGTATGAAAACAATTATGAATGATAGCTCTTTCCTTTAAATAAATTTGTTGGATGATTTTGAGGATCGTTTTTAAACGTCCAAAAGTACTCCATCCCAACGCTCTGCGTACAAAATGAACGTAAATAAAATCGATATAATTGTGTTTTTGCTTCAGCGGGGCACCGTTCGTAAAGATATATTTTAGGTCAGTAAAGCAGTCCATCTTCACAATCACTTGATAATTCTTAACAATTATCATTCTCCGCAATTTTCACCTGATTTGTAATATTTTATTAACTGACCCAGAAAAGCATTATTTAAAGACATCGTGACCCACGTTTTACTCAATTTCTGCAAATCATCTGCAATCTTCGACTACGAACGTGATTTATCATATTTCAATTGATTGAATACGTTCGTCAGTCTATTGACCTATTCACCCCGAACATTACATCAGATAATATGAACTGTTTCACCTCTGCCAGAGAGGTACTTTCGTCTGACGTATTACGTCTGCTCGTTTTATTATTTGTCAGCAAATCACGTCGTAGCGAAGGCTTTTTATTTTATCTTATTACAAACCAAAACTTACTTTATATTATTACAATTTATTTCAATATGTCAGATTTGTTGTTTGCCACGAAGAAAGGATTTACTGATCGTCCTATCAATAATGTTTTATAGGTTTATTATTTTTCTCTTCTATAAATAAAATATATTATTATGTTTTAGTTTGTTGGTATGTTGTAGGTTTTTGGTATGTTGTAGGTTATTGGTATGTTGTTGTAGGTTGTAGGTATGTTTGTAGGTACCCACCTTTTAAGAAGAACGGCTGCGCGGCCTTTTTAAATTTGGATTTGAGGTCTAAATACTTGTCCAAACTGAATAAAAAAATTTTAAATCAAAAGGTGTAGCATATATTTGTGCAGATGTGCGATTTTATTTATTTATTTGTGATTCAAATTGTAAAATAATAATTTAACGATTTTATAGGCAAACTTTGGCAATTATTTATGATTTGATAATTATTTTTTTAATTAATTTTTCCCTGCCAAATATTTAAATATATACTTACTATATTGATTCCGCTAATGCGTTACATATGCATTGTAATATTTTTTAATAACAACATGTTTAAGGTGGAAAAATTTCCCTTATACTTATAAGTTTTGTATGAAAAAGCTGAGCAGCGTACTTGACTTACTTTAACCACTGATTCCTGACATTATTTGGAGTAAAAAATGAAGAGGAAATTTTGGTCTCCGGTGACTTTTTTTGATGACATTTTTTTTTCTTCAAAATCAAACAAAAAAAAATTCTTCCGCATGTCGTCACTGGTCACTCAGCCGAGTAACCAACAACCCCTTACCCATTCTCCAACTGTCCAACACATACCATTTTTTTATGTTTTTGTAGAAAAAAAAAAAAACATCAAAAAAGTCACCGGAGACCAAAATTTCACTTACATTTTTTACTCCAAATAATGTCAGGAATCACTGGTTAAAGAAAGTCAAGTGTGCTTATTTGTACAGCGCCCTTGAGGTGATTTTTCACAAAAAAAGTATTATCCCTTAACACCCTGTTTATAGGAATGCAATAACCTGAATGTTTTTCTACCGATCGCGAGGTATCAATTTTATATTTAAAGTACATTTGCATCGGTTACATATACGCAGTTGTTATACGCAGTCCCCGGAAACTCGTGGCACTGTAGATACTCGTGGTAAACGGGAAACTGGGGAATCTGCATCGTACAGAGAAACTAAAAAAGCGTTTCTACTTTTTTCTATGCTTTCGCCAACTAAAGAGTTAAAAAAACTTTTGGGGTTGGGTCTTTGATTATACGCACTTTAAAAGACATCAAACCTCTGATACTAACCCGCTAGTGAACGATTTTTTTCCAATTTATAAATACTTTATCTGCATGTAGCTTCCTTTTTGTTGTTGTGATTTTTCGTGAAGTTGTAGAACCTTATACTCAAACAGTATAATCGTGTCAAGCTTCGTCTAGGCAGGGCCGGATCTACCAAATCTGGCGCCCTGTGCAGTAGGTACCGATGGCGCCCCCCCCCCCCCCTACATTTTTATTTTGATTAAAAATTCGTTCACCCCAATTTTTTTATTTCATTTTTTTTTTACACTAATTTATCAAATAAAATCAATACATATATTTTTTTTATCGGTGCTGGAGAAATTGGAATTAAAAAAAATCCCAATGGAAACGAGTTTTTTTATGTCATTCTGCTCTTTAATTGTACGTTTTAGATTCTGCGAGCCTGAAAGTTTTTTTTTTTAAATTATTATTCTATTCATTGTAATCCACAGTACTTTCATAACCTCTAAAAACCAATAGAAATTTAGTTATAAATTTAAAAATCTAATAAGAATATAACCTCAAATTTGTACCTTGCATTTCCCCTGTGTTGAGCAAAAAAAAACACCCAATTGAGCGAACAAACACCATTCAAACACCAAACACTGACGTATGGTATCAACGTCTTACGAAAGACGCTTACACTGACACCGTAAAATAACAAATCCAACATCCAACAAATCTAATAGTAATACATTTAACGAACTTCAAATAACTGTCAACACGTTCAACCTGCAAATCCTGCAAACCGTGCGATGCTTTTGTTAATGTAATATACTGAAGATTTCATATGAAAATGGTCTTTAACTACCTTCTCCTAGAGACTTAAATCGTACAAAATAAAACAATAGCTAGCGTACGGACAACACACTAACAAAAATTGTCAGCATTTTGAAAGGCGCAAGTCGGTTTATAGGAACAAAAAAACTGCGCTGTGATTGGTTATTGAATTTGGATCGCACCCATTCGTTGTAAAAGATATATGGAAAAATAGATCTTACGTTTAAACTAAATATATGGAATTTGTAAAAAAATTCTGTAACTGACTATAAATTTGTAAGCCGTTGATTTCAACCTGATGCGTGCGCATTCTGTTTCTTTGGAAAGTGTTGCTAGAGCGTAATAATTATTTCGTACTATGGGTAATTTTTAAACGATTCAGGGAATATTATAACTAAATTTTAATACAATATTTATTTTCTCACGGCGCCCCTTCGGAGTTGGCGCCAGGTTTTTGCACGTTTTTGAACGTATGGCAGATCCGGCGTTGCGTCTAGGGCTAGGGGATGGCATCGTGCAGGTGACAGATGACAATTACTAGAAGAGAGTCAATTTTGACAGTTCCGGGATTGGGAAATGCAAATCTTCCTATGGGTTAAATGTAATATTACTCCCGTTAAAACAGCTAGAAATGGAAAAATACAAGTACCTACTACAAAGATTTTTTTGTAAAAATAAAGTTCACAATAATAAAAGTAAAAATTCAACAATAATTCTGGGATTATTACGTACTCGGTAGGTACCTTAAATTGGGTAGGGATTCCACCACGGAATTTTATATTCAGGAGTATCTCACTTTGTCTCTAATTAGGATATATCAGTTGCTCTGTAATCTTGCTATGTCTAAGAGACATATTTATGTCTGTTAGTTTGCTCTATGCTAGAAACTCCGACAAGATAAGCCGAGTGATACCATTTCTAAAAATTACGGATATATCGAACCATGATAAAGCAAAGAATTGCCTCTTCAACATTCACTTCAAGTTCTAAACATGGCAAATTTGAATCCCACTCCCTTTCATTGGTATTTAGCAACTAATTGCTTTATTCGAATGCATCTCAACGCCTTGCCAGGTAATTTCCCGTGAAGCCCATTGATTACTCATCTTCGCTGTATTTTATCTGACAAACTTGCACAATTATCATGTGTATGTGGGAGAGCTCCTACAGATACAGACCTCACGGAGGAGGGAAGTCACGACTGCTTGTAACACCCATTAAACAATAAGCACAACACAACACACAACATGCGGCTAAACGAACGTTTAATCTCATCAGCATACGTACATAACATTGCTCGTGTTGCGAGATACGGATACACGCTGTACATTACCTACACCTGTATAAATTAATTTATCTACAACAGGCAGTAACATTACATAGAGATGTGTAATGTGTATTTGATTTCAATTCTCTAACAATCTTATTATAACTTTCAATCAGATATTCTAAGGATTTATTTGTCGTTCGTTAGGCTGCTTTTACACTCATAAATAAAATGTTCGACTTAAGTTTTCGCAAGTTATCGATCAGTTACTAACAGGAGCGATTACAAATTATGCATCCAACTTACGGTAATTAATGCTCACGGAAGTTCAATTTGAATGGCTTCCTATCAACGATTGGCTGCTGTCAAATTTTCGCGATTTTGACAAAAAATACGAAAGGGCCCAAATAAAGTGTTGAAATGGAAGTTGGCTTGAGAGATGCAATTCTCCACGCGCTTTTATTTAGTTAACGGCGGAATTCAATTGAGTTCTTTATTTTTATCCGAATGACAGGAACCGATTTCGAATTCAAGACGTCATGTTATAAACAGAAACATCGAGATTAGAAAGGATTGGACCGATAAATAAAAAGAAGGATGCTCACTTTCACTAAGTTTTTTTCCCTTGAAAACTAAATGATACCTCTTCGGTTTGTGGAATCAGAAAATTTTCTTTCCGATTAGGTACATGGGATGTTTTTTTAATATTATTTTCGGGAGATAATAACGTACTTATCTATTTATCCTAAACATATCTTAATTTAAATAATAAAAATACTCACTTTTATTGGAAAAAAATCCTACGTAAACCTGTCTGTAATTTGCTCTAAATTACAGTAAGTAACTTACTGTAAGTAACTTACTGTATCATTTGTAATTTTACCATTAGTTACTTACGTAAGCGAATTACGGGAAAAAACTTTCATGTGTAAAGGCAGCTTTCTAAATAAGTTATATAACTTTTCACGTGTGTTGTGCTGTAGGCATGTAACGATTAGTGATATTATTAGATTTTCAAGGAGAATCCGTCGAAAGAAAAGTTAGCTGGCATCCCCCGGGATATCTACACGCGTCCTTACTTACATCTGTATATTATCCTTGAGATGTGTTCCCCAGACCCGGAGGGGATTTCCCCTTCCATTCCTTGCGCTGTTGTGATAATATTATCACGTTTGTATCTAGATCTAGGACACACGAGGATGTGGAAAACAAACAAACAACTTGTCCAAACGTTCGCCTGGTATTTAATAATAATTTAACTAATAATTTTATAAGCTTTTCCCATAATTTCTACATAAGAGTGTTTTTTATTTGTTTTATAATCTGTAATCAGGAAACCGATATGATACTTGAAATGCGTCGCTTTTCAGGACTTACTATTGGAATTTTAACCCCTCAAGCCTCAGATGGACATTACTAGGCACAAACACTATTTTCAATAGAGCCTCTGAAGGACAGATATGTTCATTCAATATAATGTTATTTTCTTATTTTTTTTCTATAATGCGGAGATATGTGATTTGTTCGTTGTTGTGAAGAGAAATAATAATTCCTTTTATTTTCTCAAATATTTACATTTGATTCTGAAATTATATCTGAAATTTAAAAAATAGTCAAAGTGAATGATTACAAATTGGCGATTGAATGACTAGTGAATGATTACAAATTGGCTTTTGAATGACTAGTGAATGATTACAAATTGGCTTTGGAATGAATAGTGAATGATTACAAATTGGCTTTTGAATGACTAGTGAATGATTACAAATTGGCTTTTGAATGACTAGTGAATGATAACAAATTGGCTTTTGAATGACTAGTGAATGATTACAAATTGGAATTTTTTTGCTGACAGTTGAAAGTAAAAAAAATATTTGTGTTTGGTTTTATTGTGTAGTGACATTTTTCTTACTGATTCCCTACACAAAACGAATGTGTTCTCAAAATTTTGAACGTGTAGAGTAAAAATGTTTCTATAAGTTTTTTTGTTGATATTTTCATGTTTGAAATAGGCCACTTGCATCACATTTAAAAAAAAAATTCCGGTTTAGGCAAATATTCTAAGACACTCTGGTTTTTTTTTTAAATCGTATTTTTGAAACCCTGGCGATTTTTTGAAAATTTCATACCGAAAAATCAGACCATTTTTTATAAACCGGAAAGACGGGACATAATTTTATAGGTGCGAAAAAACGATAATTACATAGCCGAAAATCATTTAAAAAAAAGAACGTTTTCCACACGAATAGCAATAAATTGTACGGGGTTCTCTTCGTAACATCTGTAAAAACATCGCCATCTTTGTCAAAAAATCAAACCAAAGGATAAGTTCGCATAGAACAAACAATAAATCTAGTGAACGTTAAACGCAAATTCAAAAATTAATCAGTGTGGAATTTTACAAAGTTAAGGGAACATAATCGGAGACGGGACATTTTCATGTAGTGACGTCACAAGCTCAAATAATGGATTTATTCATTTAAAAAAAAAAACTATACATTTCAAAATTTTTTTTCTAACATTTTCGTAATCTTAGTAAACAAATCTATCCACACGATTTTTTCCAAGTCGTTATGAAATCCATGCAAGCCTATTAAAATTTTATTATTTTGCATTATTAATGTTTCTTTCAAATACAATCTTCACTAAGATAATTTTATTAATTTTCTAAAATGGTGTTTCATTTTACGACAACTTGAAAAATAAGAAATATAAAGCACATTTAAAACACCTCGGAAGCAATCCGAAATTGAGTTCGCACTGTGTATTTGGGTTTAAAGACATAAAACGTAAAATAATTTGCTTAGAGGAAAATTCAGGCCTGTGTCATATTTGGGAATGCCGTGTGGAGGGTCTTTTTAGATAAGCAAATGGAAGGAAGTTCTGGGATGGAAAAAAATATGAGGGGTGGGTAGGAATCTGGGGTCAGCGTGTCCAAGAGTGACAGACGTATGATTCCATTCCTCTCACTTTGGGACAAGTCGATGAGTCAAGTGAGTCCGCATGGATAGGTCAAAGGATCTCCCAGGCACGTTCGAAGAAAAAAAAAACATTTCGTTTTTAACATACGACAATATGTTTAATGTACCGCTCAACAGTTCCAACTGCCCGAAGCCAGTGAGGCTATGTCATTCAATCATTCCCAATTATTGAGGTATGTTGACCTTTGTAACTTTCAATTCAGATCTGGTCACCAATCACGGCTAGTTTGAGATTCTGAATGCCGATCTTTCACCAGGGCGATACTGAGATTATCTCTCTCTGGAACGTGGCGCAAATAAGATCTATATGTATCTTTTTTTTTTAAATTGTGTATTATAATACAAAGTTAACAATAATTTATAAATTTTGTATAATTGTCTGCGCGCAGGCTTCGAACCAGCGATATTTAGATACGTAGGATCTTTACCGTTTGGCCACGGAGGTCGTCGTTTAAAAAAGCCTCCTGTAATCGGCTTAATCGCCTACCGCCGTTTTTCTTGCTCCTTTGGAGTGTAAAATTGCATTTACGTCACTCGACATTGACAGCCTAACAGTGGGAAATGGCATCCTCTCGGGAGAAGCTGATGCCCGGTCCCGCCCTCTCGGAGGTCACAGCCCGGTCCTACCCGCGGTGTCCAGTGACCAGCGACCAGTGACTAGTGACCTTGTGTCGGGGTGTTGGTTGGTGCGGTGGTGTGTGAACAACTCGAGAAGTTCGCGTTTACCAGATGGCGCGGAACTGATCTCTCGGCGTGCTCATTTCAGACAAGACCACAACACACTACACACTAAGCACAAGCGGGAGGCAAATAAATGTCTTCAAAACAACAAAATACTGCTTGATTTTACATTTCGTTTTGCAACAAAAAAGATATAAACCAGGTGCAGTAAGAAGCCGTGATATCGAGAGCGCTTCTTTGTATATGTCTATTGGCACTATTACACGGGTCGGTGAGACGCGGGGTCAGTGTTGCGTACTTCCATTGGCCGCATCCTTGCTGTATGCGGGCGTTTTTTTAAACCGAATTCTGCACAAGAGTCCCAACTGCTCCCGTCTGGAGCCAAAGGTCGGAACAATAATAATTGTACATTACTTACTTGCCTGGAAATTGCACTTTTAAGCCCCGAGCAACGATTTCGATATTCTATCGAATAGACATTAAATGTTCCAGTCCTGAGGATTCTTTGTATTATTGCCAGTCTAACAGTACTTATTTCTATGTAAGACGTACGTTTTCAATTATCTTCAATGCAGCTTTATTACCAGAATACCTCGAGATTGGCGATCCTTCCCGATTTGGCAACGAGCAGACACCTCCCGCCCATATAGGAACGATATGACAAATGACGTTCGAGTATTTACAGAATCTTGCGTCTTGCGAGCCACGAGGCGCTGCACGAGTAGGTACGACTGTATTATTCACGATTTCGAGTACCGAGTCCTGAGCACCTTTATAATACCTCTGGCCTCTAAACCTGGGGTAGTGGGCTGTGATTTACTGTAAAACTACGCCCATTGCTTATCGATAATAAGTCATAAGGTCGGGTGTTAATGCATCATCCATATATTATCTTATTTCATATTTATACACACCTATCTAACTACCTAACACCTGTTTAATTTATCACTGAAGACAATCGAAGCGAACATCGTCAGAAGTAATATTCTCTTTCCGAAGCAGAGATGTAAGTGTATTTTCGTGTGGAGTATAGTCCGCCGCTGTATGCATATGAACTGGGGACTTATAAGGTATGAGTAATGTATAATATAAATGTGTACAATGAATTTCGTGGGTTTGATTGTCGCATAGATTCGGTTAGATTCGACCCGAGTCTCTTGTCCAACTAACTTCCAATTCACACGGTCCGTCGCGAGCTTCCTTTGAGATGGTATTTACCGGTCAAAACATCCGCTCGATCTTGGCCAGTGCTTGCGCCTACCTGAGTATAGAGTACAGTGGTACAGTACACTGGTATAGTGCAAAGTACAGTGTCTACGTACCCGCTGCACCAAGTACTGCCAGTAGGGCTGCACGCACTGCGCTTATTTCCAACGTAATTACAATACTATTGGAGGGAATTAACTACTCCATTATCCGTAGAGACAATTACGGGAAACAGATCCGTTTATCTTTTTTGGGGAGAGAACAAAAACAAAGCCTGGGAATCAGAAATACAATAGTCACACAGGAAAGTAAGATTAGAGATGGGAAGAGATGTTTCGGCCCTAAATTATATAGGTATTAGGTGAAAGGAGACTTATAATTATGACATCATTTGTTACAATAAAAACCTCGTTCTAAATGTTGTCATATCTTCTGATTTTTTGGTCTGATATTTTCTTAGATTATCGTTGCAATTTTACCACACCCTTGATAATAAATTCATAATTATGGTATTGTAATATAATATGGTAATATAAGCGAGATTTTCCAATGGTTTTGGTTGTTCTGCTGATCAAAAGGATGCAATCTTTCAAAGACGGTGGCGTCTTCAATAAACAGTAATAAATCATCTGCAGGGTATGTAGGATTCTCGGGAAATAGATGTTCGTGCGTGTCATTAAATTCCGATATCTAGTTATTAGCAGCAACATGACATGGATATGTTTACGGTCATTTATAACTGGCTCCTCGGGATCTATTCGTACCACTACACACAACACACAACACACAACACCACACCACACCATCCAACAGCACCGCGATCCGCGATGGTCAACTTATCATTTTTTTACCGCGGAGTCTCGTACTGCGCGACAAGAAATACTCGTTTCCGTAACAGGAATACACTCTTATCTCGATAAGTGTCATAACACGGAGGAATTATTTCAATGAACTGAGGACAAGAACCATTGGAGCGTACCGCTAGGTATATAATCTATTTCAATCTTGAGCGCTCGGAAATTTTTAAGAATTCGGTTTGGAATTTCCCGCCCCCTTTTAAAAATCATACCTCCGAATTTTAATATGGAGACATATGAACTGTTTGTATTGTTAAAGAGTTATTGAATGCACCTCCTTTGACTGTTTATCCTATATTTTTAGAATTCATAAAAAAAAATATTTAAAAAATCGTTAAATGTATGTAGCGTGAATTCTGCATATTAAATTGCCGTTCGTGGCATAACCTACTTGGAGCAATATTCAATATTATGACTTACCTTACGTGTGTTGTCTATGTCCTCATTGATAATCACAGAAATAAATTTAAATTCGAACATGCATTTTTTAATAAGTAAGCACAATATGATTCTAAGAAAAAATATTTCAATAATTTCGGTTCGTGAATGTCAATAACAGAAAAGATTTTTTTTACATTAGCTCCACACAGAATAAAATAATTTCCATCAGGGCCTATGTCATCTTAGGGGATCATCTGTGAAGGGTTTTTTTAGGGAAAGGAAGGACAGGAAGTTCTGGGAAGGAATTAGGTATGAGGGGTGGGTAGAAATCTGTGGGTCAGTGTCTCCAGGAGTGACGGACGTATGAATCCATCACTTCTACTGCGGTGCAAGGCGACGGCTAGAGGGATTCTGGCTGGAAAGGTCAAAAGACCTCCTCAACCAGTCTCTCTTGATCCGGCCAGCCGCCAATACCTAGAAAAACCTCACCCCATGAACCTGGGAATCCCTGCTAAGTCACCAAACGTAGCAAATCGCCTGGGGTGACCTAGGATAGACGCAAGACATCTCTTGTTAAAGTGTGAAACTACTGAGTTACTTGGTGATTAATAGAAGGTTTCAACGCGGGGAAATTTTTAAACAATTCCAATAAATATTTTAAAATATCTCTTCGAATTGGTAACATTTTGGGCGGCGGACGCTCGCGGATGCTTGCAAATTGGACAAATGTGGCCAAAAATGCTTCAGTGGTTAGGAAATTGGTTCTGAGGCGATAGTATAATTTGTATAATTATGGGTTAAGTTAAAACTATAAACATTTCAAGTCTTTGACGTTATTATTATATCCCCGAAATACATAATGCTTCCGGGATAATTAAAACCCTAACGGTTTACACAATGTTTTTCGCAACGTTCGCATTAATTTGTATTGATTGTGGATCACTCCAAATTAAACTTGGCAATCTAGATTTTCGTCATTTAAGGGGCCAAATCAAAGTAATATTTACCACTTTAATTACTAAATCAGTCTACTTCTAAACTAATATTTTTCGTTTGCAATAGCATAGATCCGTAAAATAATAATTAAATAGTATTTTTAGCAACATGTATTTCGAGACCGTTGAAGTGAATCATGTTGTGATTTACTGAAATCAGTCGTAGGTATTTGATACAGTATGTAAGCTAGTGATAAGCTAAGAAAATGTATCAATCACGAAGATATGATCGAAGTATGATCTCCCGGCCCCGGGGAAGGTTTCTGAATTCTGCCTGTCACCCCGATCAACCGTACAACCATCACAGGCCACCGCGAGATCGAAAAAAAATCGCCCCTACTATGTATTTTTTATAGAGAAAGATTTATATGTTCGAGGTTTTCATGTTGAAGGAATGAACACATTATAATTATTGTCATCACTGGAAAATTTGTTTTCACCGTATTATTTAAGCATGTTAATTAAAGTTGACGATGTCTAAAAAAACATTTTGTTTGTTTTCAGTCGCACCTTGCGGAGATGGCAGCCGTGATTTAGGTTAGGAAGCGAGCGAACCCAGAAGCAGAAGCCAGGATGCGTCTGTTCCGAGGCAGGAGGCACAGCGACCAGGGCCTGGCTCCCGCCCCGTCTCACGGAGACGCCCCCGGGAAGCCCGCGCCCCCCGGCCCGGCGGCGCCCCCCGCCTCCGCGGCGCCCCAGGGCCCCCAGGAGGAGTACCGCGTGGTGACCGCCATGCCGGCCATGATTCTCGAGGATGACATCGCTAGAGAGAAGGAAATGAAAAAAGGTTAATATTTTCTTAATATGAGTTAATAATTATATTCGTGACACTGGTTGCAAATCTGAGAGATATTTATCCAATGCTGGGAGATATTTGTGCAAATCTGAGAGATATTTATCCAAAGCTGGAAGATATTTATCCAAAGCTGGGAGATTTTTTCCAAAGCTGGGATACATTTATACAAAGCTGGAAGATATTTATCCAAAGCTGGGAGATATTTGTCCAAAACTGGGAGATATTTATCCAGAGTTAGCTGTTAGTCACGCCCACCGACAGATCAATTTTCAAGTCCCTGAACATCCCTGAACATCTCAACGTACCTGCCTAAATAATTTGTATATAGGTAGGTTCAATGAGATATATTATTTTGTGATATTGTTTATTGTATAATATTGTGTTATACATGTATTAAAAATTAAACATATATATATATTATTTTGTAGAACCTACAGACAAGCCGTCATGTGTGACAGCTTTGTGGGACTGCATAAAACTTGTATTTTAAAAATGTATTTTCTTGTATTAAATAAATAATAAAAAAAAAAAAAAAAGAAAAAAAAGTTTTTTTACACAAATTACAATTTTTTATTTAATTTAAAAAAATATAATTTGGCATTCCCAAAGGCTAACAACGGCACAATATTTTTGTCGATCCCAGTAATATTACAACGGAGAATTTTGAAAATACATAATTATGATTTACTTATTTAAAATTTATAACCATGGATGAAAATATTGTATCCTGATCGTGGGACGATTAGGTTATTATGCTGATACGTTATTTTTTTTTTTTTTCGAAGCGGTTTAATGGTTGACGTTTTGAATAACTCAATTTTTGTTAGAAGTAGGTCAAAAAAGGGAAAAAGTAGCTCCTAACATCAAAAAAAGTTGGGAACCCTTGCTTCACTATAACATCTTCGGGGCAACATTTTTGTTTGTAAAATTTGTTTTAGTAATAACTTATGTTATCCATTTTAAATTTTATTAAATGAAAATAAATGTTATGATATTATAATAATATGGGGGACCAGTGGATTTTATTTACTCTCTAATGGTAGAGAAAGTACCAAAGTTTGAGGTATTTATATCTTAGAGAATTTAGGAATTATCCCTGGTAATATCTATCCACCTTTCTGTCCGGGATGCTGGGTATTAATAACCTCACCGATAGAAACTGTTTTGCTGATAACAGCACATAATCTTCTGAACGGTCATATCTGTATTATAAAAAATTGAGTTTTATTTTCCCGACAACTTCACAAGAGCGCGCAGGCACAGGACTTGTTGTTCCGAGATGCAGAACTAACCTACCATTGGTCAAGCCGCTCGGAAAAATGATTCTGCTATTAAATATCTTGTCCCCTGTCATAGATGTTTTTCAATTGAGTGTTCAAAATTTAAAAAATTGAATTATTAAACAAAGTGTATTTATTATTGGTTATGTTAACTTTAAGTGTAAATTTAAAATAAAATAAATAATAAAAACAAAATTTGAACAACAGCTAATGATGTAAAAAGTCAAAGTTGTTTCAGTAAAATAACGAAAATAGTAAGCAATTTTTGTCTTTTTAATAAAAAAAGGGAATAAAGTTTCTAATTTTCTAACTGTTATTCAGAAACCTAAACAAAAAATAATTCAATTAGAAAAAAAGAAGGTAATCAGAAGAAACCGTTTTCAATGAAATTGCAAAAATGTTGTGAAAATAATTGTTTCCTGTTATGTGTTGAGACTGTTGAAGGATTTACATTATAATTTTTAACATTTCAGTGATTGCCACTTGGGGAAGGCGAATGGGAAGGAAGTTGGACCTGCTGAAGCGCCACGACCCTAAAGCACTCGCCATGGAAACCAATGAAGCCAAGGAACCAGCTCCACCTGCATTAAATAACATCGGCACCTATAGAAAGAAACATTCATGGAAAATGGGAAGAAGCCTTTCAGATTCCAATTCACAGAAAAAGGATTCCGACACGGAGTCCCTGAGCTCAGCCAAAGTGACCCTGCGGGACCGCTCACCGAGTCCTTTCAAGAATCTGTTCTATAGAATGGGATCTACCGGGATGTTAAACTCCTCAAAGAATTCGACCCCAGACAAACATCGCAGGTCTTACAATGGAGTCAGTGAGAAGAGTACTGGACAAACATTGTTCAGGAGTTGCTCCACTTCTCATATATCGACTTACATCAAAGCGGATGATCCTACCGAGGGATTGAATCTTCAAGACAGTGCTAATTCAAATCGAGACATTACGACAACTCCGAATAACTTCACAACTAATGATAATTACGTCGCCGTTCCAGCAAAAGCAGTCAGTTGCGATAATATATCTAACTTAGACACCTCCAATTCTCAAAGTAACAGTAAAAAATGCAATTTCCCCTACGCATTTTTAAGATCTAAACTTTCTGTGCTCCCGGAAGAAAACGGTGGAAGTGTGGTCAATCAGCGTAAACCGCAATACCGACAAAGCCTTTCAGAGAAAAGCACGGGTCGTGAGTCTGTCATGAGTACCCACTCGGAGAGGGCTTACAAACTGAGAGCCAACTCTGAAGAGCATTTTAATTTAACTGACAGTACGTCTGTCTTTGAAGAGATGATGTGCAGCACACTCGGACGGGTCAAGAAAGATAATTCTGAAATCAGAAATTCCATGAGGTGCTCCGCCGGAGCGCATAGAGCTAAAGCTGAGAATACACACAACAATTGGGAACATCGAGCTTCCTACAATGGCCACACGTCCAACAGTCCAAATGTCATGTTAGTGGCTGGCAACAGGCACAGCGTCCCGCTGTCCGATCACCTCACAAAGTTCAACATCAAACAACAAAATCCATTGGATTGCTCTTCGTCTAATTGTAGTATCTACAACTTCTCTGAAGGTGATCCCCAAGCTAATTTCCACCGGTTAAGTAATTACATCAGCTCCAACGAATCGGGCTACGATAGCGACGGACGCCCCAATGATGACCACAGCAACCACTCCCCTCCGGATGACATTTCAATTCTGCAGCAGGAAACTGAAGAGTTAAACAATGACTTGGGTTATTTGACCCATCTGACTAATGAGCGACTGTCACCACTTAACAGTTCGGGGGCTTTCAGTAAAACAAGAAATGGTATTACAGATACACAACCCGAGACACCCAACCATTTGACCAGAAGTCCTACACCTTGTGTATTAAGGTTAGATGATGTGGAATCTCAAGTGAAAAGCCAAATTAGAGCCAGAAATGAAAATGACCTACAACTCCATTCTCAGGGAATTAGAAGGCAATCACATTCAAATACTTACAGCACCAACTCTTACAAAGATCTCATACACGGAAGTAATCAAAGTGCCAGTAGTAGTCATCTTCATCCAAGACCTATCAACTTGCCTTACGGATTGAAAACTATAACTTTAGATGAACGAGTACAAACAAGAAAGTTCCAGTTTCTACAATCGCAACTTATTGGAGTTGAACATAAACCCTTGTTGAATGGATGCACTACTGATTACAAATTAAAATCATTAGAAAGGCAAGTGACAGTTACTCCTCTAAATGATATGGACATTTTGAATCCGGTATCTCCATGTACAAAAAGGTTTAGAAGAATCAGACTGGTGAAATCCAGCGTGGAAGAGAGTTTGGGTGTATATCTGGCACAACACAAGACTCCCGTTGTTGAAGGATCCAATGATTATGAAATTAGATATATTATTGTTAAATTGGATATTGATGGAATTGCACATCGCGATGGCCGTCTTCGCGTTGGAGATGAAATAGTTAATGTAAATGGCAAAGTTTTACGGGGATTATCGAGTTTGCGGGAGGTTCAGCATATTGTCAACAGTTGCTCGACGCAAACAAACATTCAATTGGAATCCAGTCCTCACAAGTATTTTGTGGATCTAATAATGGCCCACGATGAGTTTGCCCCGGTAACTCACACCGTCAGCAGAATGATAACTACATCTGTGGTCCAACATATACCTATTCCTCCGATGAAACTGCAAAACACTTCCTACATTAAAATGCTGGGCTTGACCGGAAATACCGGGCCACAGATATCTTCCCCTGAACATAATATTCAATCGAGAAACCAAACATTTCATATGTCAGGTCCAACCAACCCACACTCGTCAAAAATCACTATACATAACAGAGATATGACTTTTAATGTCCCAAGGAGGCCAAAGATACTTCACGCTTCCTCCAATCATAAAAGCGATGATGAAAAACTTCTTGAGAAAAATAGTCTTAGAAGATCGATCTCTTCTCAGAACTACCAGGGCCACGAGAGTGTGATGGATGAAGACCAAGATGCTTTTACTAGAATGAATCATTTTGAAAGGTCATCGTATCGTCCTATTAGAATTACCGCACAAAGTCCTAATTTGGTAAGAACTGTGGATCAAATATCATCCAGATTGTCTGACGAAGAGGAGACTGTGAAGGCGGCCCCTGCCATTCCCCCGAGACTGATGATGCCCAAAATACGCTCCATTGAAAACATGTCCCAGTGCAACGAGAATGATTACCGTTTATCTCGTTACGGGTCTCAAAGAGTTTCAGCAAGTTCTCGGAATAGAAATCCAATATCTGAAACTGCCAATGTATTCGCCGGGCTAAATGGCTCCGTTAGTTCTAGACGGAATGAAAACCCAAGGCCAACATCAAATGCGACTTCCGTTCACAGTGTTATCTTTTGGAAAGGAAGTGGGAAAAAGAGTCTGGGTTTTAGTATAGTTGGAGGAACAGACTCTCCTAAAGGACAAATGGGTATATTTGTCAAAACCGTTTTTCCCACTGGTCAGGCAGCTGATCAAGGCACAATCTTTGAAGGTACTCAACTTTTCTAATTTCAATTTTACTCTAATTTTATTTACTTTTAGTTTGTTTTCTGCCAAGCATTCATTCTGAGCATGTATGTTCTTAACCCTTTCCATTCCAAGCCATTTATAGTTTTTATTCCACCAGCTCCATGCCAAAATTGTGTTTTTTTAAGTTTTAGTTTTTTTTTTGTAAACAAAATTGATATTCATCCGTAAAAAATAATTGAAAAAATTAATGAGGCATAGTGCAAAATTATGGAATTTGAGGGCTCGTAACTTTACCGTCTGTTGTATTATCAATATTTGGACAATAATTATCTTGGTTTGAAACATCCACCCACGAAGAATGGTCTGCAACCGGAACATCACAAACACTTTTATCACTACTTAAAATTCTATAAACTTTACGTCTTCAGCAGCCAATGGTCTTGGATCAGATGCACATTCTCTCCTCCTTGATGGTATAGGAACTTCAGGAATATTATCTTAATTTTCACACTCATCATCGATTTGAAAAGTTTCAAATACTTTATCCAACTCTCTCATATAGTCCTCATTGTCACTACTCTCAAATTCGTTTTCATTTAGGTTTACATTTTCCCACCCATATTAAAATTATCCTCAAAAAAAGTGTCACCATATCGAGTGACAATCGACATTGGGGTGGAAAGAGTTGATTTATATAATAGTTTTTGCCGGCCTTATTTATTTTCCAGGTGACGAAATAATATCTGTAAATGGTATTTCGATGCAAGGCCTCAGCCACTCCGGAGCCATCGGTCTTTTCAAACAAGTCAAGGAAGGACAAATAGAGTTGCAGGTTTCAAGGAGGTTAGTTACTGTGTATTTTTAAATCATATTTATTTGCAAGCCAGAGTTTGAAAAATCAAATAGAGAACAATTCGGATATTAAGACTTAGCTTATAACGGCTTATCATTTTTAGCGACGACAATATAAACTCAAGTTAGGTACTAGGAAAACATATCCGTTCAGTATGACTCCGTGTTTTGTTTAGAAAACCAACTCACCAATACCTCATCGCCCTGCACTTCGCGCCTGCTACTCCCCGCGCACTAACACCTATCCTTATTAGGTCACAGTCAGTGTTTGTCATATATTGTGACATATTGAGATTAAAAGCTCGATACTGAGTTCCGTGAAGCGAAAGTATTTTTCAATTGAAGAAAAAAGTGCCATATTACTCCGTTTAGAAGCAGGTGAATCAAAACCCTCGTGAAGGAGTTCGGCGTATCTCATGTAAAAACAAGCTTAAATTATCCGGCCATTTTGTTTGTCATCTGGTTAGTACGATGAAGTATCGCAGGCCATTTGAGGGTCGTTATATCCGGGTTCTTCTGTATATTAATGTGAGGGTTGACAAAAAATCGCTCTATCGAAGATTGCATACATCAAGATTAATATCGAAGACTCGTTTAAATTGATCACCACTGCAAAATCATTCTGGTTTCTCACTTTACCCATTCTCTTGTGGCTTCTTCTTGCATTGCCATTTTTTGCCAATTTTCACACTTTCCACTGTGTTTCAAAGAGTTTTTCTCACTAGAAGTAAATTTTGGTATTAGCACAAAATCAGCTAAATTACTCACAATCTTCATCCGTTTGTGCCAAAGAGTTCATTCAACGCCATGTATATTCATAAAAATAATATTAATAAACTTTTCTTTTACAGAACCCCAAGATCTAAATCTTTTGATGTCTTTGGCGCCCAATATTCAGGAACGGAGAGATCGTCATGAGCAATTACAATCGGCCAAACATCACCCAACATTCCTCACCACTGTGACTGACAAAAATAATAACAAATAAAATATCTTCTAAGGTTTTCAATTTTTTTAAGAATACATAAAGTATCTAATATATCTATGTCTAATAATCATGCTTTTTAAGGTATTTTATGCCAAAGACTTCTGTTAGTTTTTTGTGTGCTTCTGAAAACACCAAGTGTTGATTTCTTTTTCTTAGAATGTACATTGATGCATATGTTATTATGTACAGTTTTATAATTACATATTTTTTTCTTTTATTCTTAACATATTTATTTTACAAAGATTTTGTATACATGTTGTCCTCCATGATATGAGTTCACCTGTGCTGTGGAGTACATTTTTCAAAAAAATACATAATAATAAATAAATATTTTCACTTTTATAAAATAATATATTCACCAACAATACCAACATACTTCATTCAGTATTGAATTACATATTTATTATTTCATAGCATTGATATTTCTGTGATATTTTGCTTTTATTGTAAGCTTTCTTAAAAATGCAAAAACTTTGGTTAAAACTAATTTCTAAGGATTGTAACAAAGAATTTCCAAAGGTATTTAATGAAATTAAATTCTACTTTTAAAATAATGTTATATTTAGATTTTCATAAAAATGTAAAGGATTAACCTAATAAGCGATAAGATAATATTTATGATAAACTGATAATATTATTTCATAACCTGTAAACTAATCACCAAATTCGTAGAAAATGTAGAATAGAGAGCAATAATTCTGCTTGCAATTAAATAAGTAATCTACAATCTCAATAATCCGACACAGTGTCGCCAACTACATAATTAGAAATAAGTGGATTTCTTCCGTGAGGTTGGTAGTGCAATAGCTTTGTGGGTCAGTGCGGTATGCACATAATAACTTATATATATGGCCGGATTAAACACGCCGGGGCCCTAGGCAATGCACTTCTCGGGGCCCCTTTACCCTAGGGGCCTCTAGCCGAAGCGGGACCCCTAGGCAGAAGCCTACACTGCCTAATGGATAATACGGCCCTGCTTATATATTATGTACGTATCCGTGTTATGCATTGTACCACCGCCGTCTTGAGAAAATAAAGATGGCGGAGATAGTACGCACTTGACTCTATATTCTAATTGCAACTTTATGAACAAGGTTGTAAGTTGTTACTGGCATAACGTTTTGTATAACCTAGTTTTAATCCTTCCAACTCTAGCATGATAAGAAATAATGATTTTTTATTGCCTTGAATATTTATATTAAGTAAAATACATAATATGTTAATTATTTTATAATAAGCAATCTAAGGAAATAAGAAATTGATTTTTCTAAAGTTAGCACAGTTATGTATCAGTTTTTAGCCGAATTGTATTTGCTATAAGACAAATGTATCAATTGAGATTATTGTTTAGCACAGGATTTATATTTCAGAGCATGGAAATATAAGACTTTTTAAGAGGAAGATTATTTATGACTTGTTTGAAAATCAATAATGCTACCTCCTATATGGTTCTGCCGCTGAGAGCTCCCTTGTCCTTTATGAGGAAGATCGAAATGATGTTAATGGTGCTATCAGCGGAATGTCTTCACTCTGTTCACTGACAAGAAATAACTCGTCAACTTTGTGATGATCTCAAATAAGATTTTAGTACGATTTATCTTGCATTCATCCCTCACTGTTGTTTTCAATTTATTCACAAAGTAGAATTTGATTTATTGACGTCTGTTTGCTTTTACAGTAGGATCAAGTTGTTTTCACTGCTAATTGCACGCGTAAAGTGTTATTAATTAATTAAAATGATTTCTTCTCCGTGAACACATATATTGAAATATAAGAGATGTGCTATTAGCAGTTTTTACTGGGTGGTACTGTGTTTCCTGGCATCACCGATATGGTTAACCAATACTACTGTACAATTTTAAAAAAAAACAACTAAATGAACAAACTCTTTCTGTGTTCAAACTATTCCCATTAGACAGTAGTCCGCTGACGGTCGGGCGGCCATCATAGCATATCTTGTATTTTAATATCTTTGGTGAGTACCTTCAGTTTTTACAATAGAATAAAAATCTTTTTTGAACTAATTCATTGGCAATGGCACCATACTTAATTTCAGTACAGGTATAGAACCTTACCACATTCAAATGTGTCTTTATGTGATAAACTTATTTCCTCTTCAAGCAGATTTTCCATCCACCTTTGTGTAAGTAATTAATATTTAGCATTGAAGTGTTCTGTTAAAATAATATAAAGGATATATAATGCACGCACCCTAAGGGTTTTAACCAGCGATTCATAAGCATATTTGGATGTCATTTTGAGGTAGAAGGTTTTTTTTTTCAATTATAAACAATAAAAATAAAATTTCCATCACACGTCGCAACTGAGTAGTCGGGAAGGTATAGCCTAGAGTCCTAGAATATGGTAAGCACTCCGTCTCGTTCTAGCAGCGCGGTACCGTCGTGATTATTTTTAATAGAAAATAATATTAGTTGACAAAATGACATCTACTTTTTTTACTCCCAATATATGCTTAGGAATCACTGATTAAAATTCTTCAGGTACATGCTGTAGAATGGAATTTGTTGTTAAAACATTGCATAAAATATATTATTCGCTACTGTAAACTATATTTCTGCATATGCATATATAGAAATAAACAAAATGTTGATTAATGTTACGCAAAATCCATTTAATTTAGCTAATAGGTCTCAGTTATCTAGTCACCTATAAACATTATTATATTTCGTAATCATTTGTGTACACTTATATTCAAAATAAAATACATACACTTAAAAAAAAACTTGTTTTATTTTCACAACTTATTAAAGTCTACAATACCGTCATAAAATCACTAATAACTTGTCTTCGACGCATTGTTCCGTTCTTATTCAATGACTGGGACCACAAAACAAATTATGGAGGAATATAAAACACACAAAACAATCCTACTGGCAATGTATAAATTATCAAATGAAAGTGTCCGAGGACAATCTAACTCAAGGCGGCTGCCCCCGCCCCCGCTCCCTTCCCGAGCAGGTCGGCCCAGTCCACACTGTTCATGTCAATGAGGTCGGCCAGCTCGTGAGCCAGCATATACTCTGACACAGTGATGTACAGCGACACCAGTAGCCCCAGGATACCCGCCAGCCAGATGGATTTTTGGAAGATGATGCACACCGTGATGCACAGGCCCAGGTAGGTGAGGTAGCGCGTCAGGGTCACCTTGTACTTGATGTCCTCCTTGGAGGAGTCGATGCAGAGGTTGTCCTGCAGCCGGTAGCCAGGGGAGCACTGCCCGCACATATCCGGCCCGTCCCCGCTGCAGCTGGCGCAGGACTTGTCACAGTCGAGGCACTTGAAGGAACCCTCTTCATTGACGCAAAACTTATTCTTCTCGCAGGTGTTCTTCTGCGAGCATTCGTCCACATCGGTGCAACCGTTGTCCGTGTCCATGAGCCAGCCGTCGTTACAGACGGCGCAGCCCTTGGGGCCCCCCTGCGAGCAAGCGCCGCGGCAGGACTTGTGGCAGGGGGAACACAGGAGCTTCGTATCGTCCTGGTAGGCCGCGTGGAATCCCTCGGAACATTCCGAGCAGGTTGCTCCCGAGTAGCCCACATCGCAAAGACATTCTCCGTTTCCCTTCCTGGTGCCGTCTCCCTTGCACTTTCCGTTCCCGTTGCACGTGTTCTGGGTTCCACCGAGGCAAGGATTACAGTCCTTGCCGTAGTGGCGCGCCGGGCAACAGTGTTTAACCTTTTCGATGCAAAGCCAGTCGAAAATGTCATCGGATAATGACTCTTTGCCGAACCACCACTCTTCTATATGATGCTCCGCTTCCTCGCCGATGGCGTGACATTGATCCCCGTGATCTTTGACATCGTTGCAGAGCCCTTCCTGTATTTCGACTAGACGAACCTCGCTCCTGGCGTAGGATCTCAACTTCTCCTCTTCCCAGGCGGCGTCTCCTCCTTCGAATTTTCCTCGCGCAGTTTTATCCATACCTTTCTTGAACGAATCCACGAACACTTTGCAAGCCTGACATGGCCCTAATTTTCTTCTGTTAGCGTTGCTGTTAAAATTTAGTTTTGGAAGCTGGTTATCACAGTTAACTTCAACACCGAAAAATAATAACAAGGGGAAGAGTAGCCACAAAATCATTTTTTAAAAACTATGTATTACAAAGCTATCACAATTAAACCATCAGAATCTTACAATTTGATCGTAAAATATTATTTTCAACATGTCTCTTCCACGCCGACACAAAATTAATATAGATTATCAATCTTAAATACTAAAATGTCACAATTAGGTTCCGGCAAGATGACATGTATGTACCCAATTGGCTGCAATCGGCTCTTTTGTAAATCTGACAGATAAAATATACGAGAGGCTACAATTCTTCATGCACTACCCGCTATACGATAACCTAGTCGGGAAAAATAATGCCAGTTTCAAAATGCTAATTAATACCTGAACAGACGTTTCAATTTTAGTAGATCAACTTTTATTGAATGACAAAAATTGTTCAATTTTTAAACGACTTCGAAAAGGAGGAGGTTATCAATTCGACGGTATTTTTTTTAATGTTTGTTAGCTCAGAACTCAGAACTTTCGATTGGGTGAACCTATATTGATGATTCTTTTTTTATTAGAAAGCTGGTCCCATTTTAATTTGGTCCGGTTCTGACAATGGAATCCAAGAGTAAACCATATAAGTCTTAAATTTGCAATAAATATGTGCGCGACAAATGAACGAATAACTCAATATTACGCCAACAGATTTCGATGATTCTTTTTTTAAAGTAAAACTTCTTTACGCATGCTCGTCACTAAAAATCAAAAAATGAACAAAATTTTTAACAAAACAAAAAACTACTTCAAAAAATGCACTAAAAATGAAAAAAATAATTTCGTACGATTTTTATTTTTGGAGTCGGTGTCAGCCAAGATCTCCACATCTCACCTATAACTACTGTGGCGACCAGAATGGTCGCCCTCTTTTGCCACAATCCTTGCGCCGCCACTGATACAGCCAGCGCATTCTCGAAATGTACATACTACCTACAGTTGTAGTGTTTCCACGCCGCACACGGCTAAATATTTCGGGAAGCGCAGCGAAAGGCCTCGACTAACAGCCGTCACATTCTTACGGCCGCGGAATGTTCCAGAGGCTTCTCCGCTTTGCGCTGTGGCTCAACATTACTTGCGTTCCGGGTACTCACACGGTCGGCTATATAAAGCGCAGCGACACCGCGCTAGTCAGTCAGTCAGTTCCAGTCATTAGTGCAAGTAACATCACCAATACATAGACAGTGCATCGAGTGATAACATCCAGTGCGGTAACCGCCAGGTCCACGGCGACGTGCCGGACCTGTGGCGGTGCATCATCATATCATCAACCTTCGAGAACGCAACAAGCGACACAATTGCCCACGACAAGTCCCACGGCGGGCCTTCTTGTCACGTGAGCGGCAACTCCTCAGGTTCACCGCAGCCATCTCCGCGACACCGCGTCGAGCATCCATCCTGGACGTCAAGGTCTTCTCCACCACCACGGTGCGGAACAACATGCTGGCGACATGCAGACACGAGTTCTGCTACACCACTGCATCACCGACCTTCATCACATGCAACACCATAGAGCCACATCGTCATCGCTCCTGTCTACACCGTTACTTTACACCATATTCACCATCGCTACGTAGCAGCAATAAAGACTGACTCATACATCGACTGACGTCTTTTCATACAATCGTCCCCCGTCTCTGCCGATCGCTGCCCGCTCCCTCACTGGTGACCCCGACGTGATCCGCAGCCATCTCCGCGACACCGCGTCGAGCATCCATCCTGGACGTCAAGGTCTTCTCCACCACCACGGTGCGGAACAACATGCTGGCGACATGCAGACACGAGTTCTGCTACACCACTGCATCACCGACCTTCATCACATGCAACACCATAGAGCCACATCGTCATCGCTCCTGTCTACACCGTTACTTTACACCATATTCACCATCGCTACGTAGCAGCAATAAAGACTGACTCATACATCGACTGACGTCTTTTCATACAATCGTCCCCCGTCTCTGCCGATCCGCGTGCCCGCCCCCTCACTGGGCGATATAGATACACGCGAGCAACGAGCAAGGAATAAGCTGCAACATGCAACACGCAACACGCGAGCAACAAGCTACATGCAACATGCAACATGCAACAAGCAACAAGCTACAGGCAACAAGCCATATGCAACACGCAACACGCGAGCAACACGCAACGAGCGCAACAAGCAACGAGCAACGAGCAACGAGCTACAAGCAACAAGCTACAGGCAACAAGCCATATTCAACACGCAACACGCGAGCAACACGCAACGAGCGCAACAAGCAACGAGCAACGAGCAACGAGCTACAAGCAACAAGCTACAGGCAACAAGCCATATGCAACACGCAACACGCAACGAGCGCAACAAGCAACGAGTTACAAGCAACAAGCTACAGGCAACAAGCCATATGCAACAAGCAACACGCAACACGCGAGCAACGAGCAACGAGCAACACGCAAAATGCAACACGCAACACGCGAGCAACGAGCAACATGCAACACGCAACACGCAACACGCGAGCAACGAGCAACGAGCTACACGTAATACGCAACATGCAACATGCACCATGCAACAAGCATCACGCAGCACGCAAAAGCAGCAACTGAGGGAATCGGTAGAGACGCATCAGCACCACATGGACGCATCATCATAATGGACGCACCGACCAGCATCAACCCGGCTTACCTGCGACATTTGGCATCTTACAACCCTGTACTCCGTACACTGGAAAGGGGGTGTGTGGCGACCAGAATGGTCGCCCTCTTTTGCCACAATCCTTGCGCCGCCACTGATACAGCCAGCGCATTCTCGAAATGTACATACTACCTACAGTTGTAGTGTTTCCACGCCGCACACGGCTAAATATTTCGGGAAGCGCAGCGAAAGGCCTCGACTAACAGCCGTCACATTCTTACGGCCGCGGAATGTTCCAGAGGCTTCTCCGCTTTGCGCGGTGGCTCAACATTACTTGCGTTCCGGGTACTCACACGGTCGGCTATATAAAGCGCAGCGACACCGCGCTAGTCAGTCAGTCAGTTCCAGTCATTAGTGCAAGTAACATCACCAATACATAGACAGTGCATCGAGTGATAACATCCAGTGCGGTAACCGCCAGGTCCACGGCGACGTGCCGGACCTGTGGCGGTGCATCATCATATCATCAACCTTCGAGAACGCAACAAGCGACACAATTGCCCACGACAAGTCCCACGGCGGGCCTTCTTGTCACTTGAGCGGCAACTCCTCAGGTTCACCGCAGCCATCTCCGCGACACCGCGTCGAGCATCCATCCTGGACGTCAAGGTCTTCTCCACCACCACGGTGCGGAACAACATGCTGGCGACATGCAGACACGAGTTCTGCTACACCACTGCATCACCGACCTTCATCACATGCAACACCATAGAGCCACATCGTCATCGCTCCTGTCTACACCGTTACTTTACACCATATTCACCATCGCTACGTAGCAGCAATAAAGACTGACTCATACATCGACTGACGTCTTTTCATACAATCGTCCCCCGTCTCTGCCGATCGCTGCCCGCTCCCTCACTACCTATGTATGTTGTTACCTTGGCTGACACCGACTCCAAAAATAACAATCGTACGAATTTATTTTTTTTACTTTTTAGTGCATTTAAAAAAAAAAAACTTTAGATTTGCATCTAGCATTTCATTTAAACTTTTTGCATTTGGGCGGCGGAAAACTATGCATTTTAATTTTCAATTCCGTAAAACCAAAATTCACTTCGCAAACCGATACTGCGACAATATGCGGCCATTAGGTACGTCACTGTTATGCTGGTATCCCTGATGCATTAACAAGATCTAACTACGACCGTAGCCAACTTCGTGGGATACATGAGAGGCGCGTAATTATGAAAACACTACAGAACCTCTATTCGTATATATTTATTATTACCATAAAATAACGATTAGCTAGAAGTTACGTAAAATAAAAAACATGGGTATTAGGTAAGCACTACTTAGACGAAATTCTGAAAATAAAATTAATAAAGGCCGTTAGGCAAGTTTTTTTTACATTTAATTTTTTTTTTTTCATTGAAATTTTTTTTTTACATTGAAAATTAATTTAAATAAAAAAAATGCGGCTTTTTTTTACTTAAAAAAAACTTTCAATGTAAAAAAAAATTTCAATGTAAAATTATTTTTTTAAAGCAAAAAATCCTGGTAAATATGCATTTAGTCCACCTCACGGATAATACGGAACTTTGAGGTTAAACTACGAAAGCTGCATGTCATCATAATTTTAAAAAACATCCCAGGTTTTGAATGGTTTGTTTGGCAAAGCAGGGTTTGTGTAGCGGGTTTGTGTAATTATGATTGATTGTCTGTGAAATAAAAACGGTTAATATAAAATGTCGATACCGCGTAAGCGAATTAAATTTTTCAAAATTAAAATGTTAAATGCATATTTTATGCATGTTTTTTGCCTCATGCGACATAAATACTCACTTTTCGGGATAATAAAGCTAAATCCTACTGTTTAAATAAAAAAATATTCATTATTTAACGAGTAATATTAATTCTGTTTTTCATAATTACGCGCCTCTCGTGTATCCCACGAAGTTGGCTACGGTCGTATTTATCTCTTGTTATTCTTGTTAATGCATCAGAGATACCAACATAACAGTGACGTACCTAATGGCCGCATATTGTCGCAGTATCGGTTTACGAAGTGAATTTTGGTTTTATGCAATTGAAAATTAAAATACATAAGGAAACTTTTATAGTAATTAAGGCGAATCTAAAGTTTTTTTCTAAAAATTATTAGTAATAAGCGTGGACACTCGTATCGAAAATTTTTAACACGATACGTAATATCTAAAATCACCACTCAGGTACTTATTTGTCTATGATTTGTTGTCCCAAAAAATATCAATTCTCATCAAGCGTGATACCAGCACGTATTGTAGATTATTGCGCGCTTGAGTCAAGCCACAAGCTTCCTCTGGAGTTTTTTGTCTAGCCATAGACAAAAAACTAAGTGCTGTCACAAGCGGCTTAATAGTCTCGCTAGCCCTTAAGGTTAACGTCACGTACGTTATAATCTACGCATTCACAGATGGCGCGAATCAAATTATTTTAGGTTTTTAATGCTTTTTGCACGTTACGCTTTAAAATATTAAGGTAAATTAATTGTTCGCGCCCGTAAATATTTAATATGAATATAAATAAATAGTTTTGTCCATAAACAAACCCAAATCTTTCAAGAAAGGCTGAAAAATTCAATTTTGTATCGGTGACTCAATCCAATATATTATTTTTCAGCCTTTCTTGAAAGATCTGGGCTTGTTTATGGACAAAACTATTTATTTATATTCTAATTAAATATGTACGGGCGCGAACAATTAATTTACCTTGATATTTTAAAGCGTAACGTGTAAAAAGCATTAAAAACCTAAAATAATTTGATTGACGCCATCTGTAAATGCGTAGATTATAACGTACGTGACATTTAACCTAAAGACTTGTGCATGCAAATCGGATGTATAGTTTTTTTTTATATGTTGTCAACCAGTTGAAATACGAGTTAAGTTTCGAAAAAAACGCATTCAAAGTTTTGCTGAAATTCAACGTTTTTTATTATTTTTAATATGAATACCGCACAAGAGTCCCAACTGCTCCCGTATGAAGCCAGTGAGACTATGGCATCCCTAATTGGGGTATGTTGTGAGGCTGGAGGTAGTGGGGAGGGGAAGGAGATAGGGAAGAGGAATGTGGGGAAGTACCTGGCTATTCAGATCTGGTCACCAAACACGGCTAATGCCATTTCAAGAAACGTTTCAATTCTGAATGGTGGTCTTACACCAGGGCGATACTAAGAGTATCTTCCACTCTGGGGCGTGCCGAAAATATACTAAATGTATATTATTTTAAATGAATAAATTGTGAAATAACACAAATTAATCAAATAAAATTTGTTCATATGAAGCAGTTACTTTGTGATGTGACATTATAATTTAAAATGAAAACTTCTTGCTGGTTGTATTTTGAAAAGCACTGGTCAAGTGGGCAACAATGTCAACAATTTTCACAAAAGTATGGCAATAGTACAATACATACAATACTATGAATATTTACAGTACCCATTATAATAATCTTTTTAACAAAATTAAAATTTTAACAAAATTGCAGTTAAAACCAAAGTTAAAACTGATATAATTACAATTTTAAAAACCTGTGGAATCACTTAGTGGGGTATGTAATTATAACTAGATAAGTCATTCCATAATATAATAAAACACATATAAAACTTATTTCCACTTAATTTATTTGTGATTTCAGTCTGTTAAAGCCTTCTTCAGACTGGTATAGATGTTTCATAATCTTCCTATACATAACATAGGGGGAATAGGGAGAGGGGTAGTCTACAAAGATTTTATTCCCAACACATCAATCTACGACCTTACATAGTATAAATGTACAACAATCGATTTATCAGAAATTATCATCTTATAATTCAATTTCCCAACAAAGCTGAGTTCCCTAGTTGTAGTAATTAGATACCCCACGAAAGTAAAGTAAATTCTATTATTACAGGGTAATTATTGTGTGCGTAATTGTAATGTCCTTGTTAGACTTATAACAAGACAAAACTAAATAAATTTGTAATGAGAGTATAAGATCGTAATAGATGAGTTTATTGACGATATAATGTTTACAGTGTAATAGTATCTCCTATGCTAAGGTCTACAAGAGAAAGAGCGCTCAGCGGCCGAAGTACTGCGCGCTGCCTGCCTCCGACTACCGACTTCGGGTGCCATCGGAAGCGTTCGGCTATTTCCGTTAATGTTGCCATGCTAAAGCAAGCTAGCGGATACTACAGTAATATAATATGCTGTATGTATGTATGCATTAAAAGGAAATATGTTCTTTTATAAATATCTATGCATTATATAATAACATAGGCTGCCGATAATGGAATGGCCCAAATCACAGAACTCGAGAAAGAAATGTTTGTATATTTCTCAAACCATTCAACACAACATATAAATTAATAAAAAAATATAATTATCGTAAATAATATTACAGAAATATTTTATTATGTTGTAAGAATTTTTCTGGCACCCACACTGAACAGGTGCTGAGACACTCTACAAGCGCTATAATTGCATACAAACATAATAGCAAATCTATTGAAAGACTGATTCAGCACTCGCTCTACGTAAATATTACCTATTTCATATTCAGTAAAGAAATAATAGTTGGATAAGACAGACATTGTGTAAAGAGGAGTGGACATGAAGGCATTGAAGCGATCATTCATACGTTTAGCCTTCAGTACAGATATCCTCAATTTGTTGAGAAAAGCGCATTGTGATATTGATATAGATAAACTTTCCACAACGATCCCCAAGTAGTTCAGGGCTACCCAAACCAAAATATGCTTTTCAACTCCGTGCCAGACAAACACAAATATAAAACAAATCATATTGACAAAGACTCTCTTGAACGTAAATCCATTCTGGCCTCGTATTTTTATTTTTTCCATCATTGGTGCGTAAATGTATCTGCAATTTTATGTCATTATAAACATTTAAAAAAAATTATTTCTAGAAATAAAATGAAATAATAATGCATAAACATTATTATATCATTCAGTAAAAGCTCTCCGGAATATTTTACATATTTTTATAGTAAGAATTTCCAACGATTTAACATACATTAAAAATTCTGTTCACATCTCTCGTTAGAAGCATTCTAGAATAAAACTCTACAATTTGGTCACTTGTCTTTGATAATCCCAGTAATATCATTGAAAGAGTTTAATGCAAATTGTATAGGTGAGTTAATTTTAAACTTGGAATTCATTTAGAATCAATTGTGATTTTTTTATTACATTAATTGAAACCGTTGAAGAGAATTTTTTTTGATCTTATATTTTATATAAAGTTGTAAAATATCAATTGGATAGCTCTGATATATTAAGATTCACTTTCATGTATCTACCATTAGATCAAGATTCCATAGTATGTACTACAGTGCCAGGCTAAATTCTGTTATCTTAATATATAAGTCGGGTTAGTTAGACTATTTATAACTCGAGATCGGCTGGACCGATTTTGATGATCTTTGATTGGATTTGTCTCCGCCCCGGATAACATAATAACTATTAAAACATCGCAAAAATTCACGAAAAAGAAAGTTATGAAGAAAATTATTTTTTTCATACATTTTGTATGGAACGAATTCTCATAATATTTTGAAAGAACTGCAGCAATATTGTGATAGGTATAATATTTAACTGTGCGTGAATTTCAAAAATTCAAAAACTTCAAATGTCAATGCGCTGATTGTTTTGCTTTTGTTCTTGATCATATAATGCTGCCCCTCTTTCTTATACACTAAATGTCAATAGTCGAAAATGAGACAAACGGTGAACGTATGTCTCTGCACCCCTCCAAAAGAAAAATACAATAATAATAAATCTGAAAAGAAACGCTTTTTTTTTACGTAAGTTTTACTCAGGACCTGTGTCATCTTAGGGGATGCTGTGTGGAGGATCTTTTTAAGTAAGGGTAGGAGAGGAAGTTCGGGGAAGGAAAAGTCATGAGGGGTGGGTAGGAATCTGGAGGTCAGTGTGTCGGGGAGTGAATCCATCTTTCCAACTACGGTGCAAGGCCATTGCCTTAACCGGAATTAAACTTTCCAGCCGGACTCTTTCGACCCATGTCGAAAGGCCTCCCTCAAGCAGTCTCTCTTGATCCGGCCCGACACGCAGCAGGTGGGCAGACGCATCCGCCGCCAAGACCCGCACAAAAGTCATCCCATGAACCCGAGCACCCCTGCTAAATTACCAAACGTAGCGAACCACTTGGGGTGACCTATGGAGGTGTTGTTTATCCAATAAATGGTTCCCGGGGCGGCGACACCCTTACCCGCTTCCTTTCAAAAATTTCCGTAAGTAAATGGAAAAGTAAGAAAATCACAAAAAATGTAAAACCATACACACCGCCATCTCTGATACTGACGAAAACAAAACACGGACAGTTGGGCATCGATAATTGTTTCAACTTAATAAAAAAACTGAATTTAATTCAACAGTTATTGATTCAGTTATACGAAGTTCGTCGGGTCGGCTAATATATATATAGATTACACAGCATTGGTAACTTTTATGCCAATGTCGCTGATATTCTTAATATGCCTCTTATGAAGTATAAAGCTTTTTTGTTCAATATTTTTTTTAATCAATGTTTTTGGAGGCCCTGAGGAAAACAATTTCCCTCGGGACCTGTGTCATGTTTGGGATGCTGTGTGGCCGTGTGGAGGGTCTTTTAGGGAAAGGAAGGAGAGGAAGTTCTCGGAAGGAAAAAGGTATGAGGGGTGGGTAGGAATCTGGGGCTCAGTGTGTTCAGGAGTGACGGACGTATAAATCCATTCCTCCCACCGCAATGGGTAAATGGCACTTGCGCAGTACATTCTAAATAAATAAATATATTCTAAGAGCGTCGACATTCCGTGGAGGCAGTAGGCAGTACTCAGTAGTACACAATCACTTGCACTCATTTCTCATTATCAATTAAATAATATTATTGTAAGATTACCTGATTAACCGTGCAGCCTTAGTAGTGAGGTTGGATACATACCAATGTATTATAATGAATTCAGCAAAATCACACTTAGAAAGTGGAAAACAACAAAAAATATTAACATTTTTGAATAACTCACAGCTTCAAAAATTTGTGCAACCCAGAATCAAAATATTTCCACATTTGAGAATACAGATGGATCCTTAATACACAACGTGGTGGGGTTTCGGGTTCGATGTGATCCAACATTGCAAAAGTGCCGGACATTCCATACGCCACAACAAACTTCAGATAGAAGTACAGCCCCATCCAGTATCCCCCGCCGTACAGACTCAAGTCTGGCATGCTCACTATCGTCTGCAGTGGAATTGCACTTGTAAACAATCAAATCTAAATAAATTAATTGTAAAACACTACAAATTGTACTAAATTTTACATTTCTTACCTCATATCGTAGCGCATTGAAATATACAAAATGTAAACAGAACTCGATGAACAAAGCATATCCCATATAACTTGTGAAGTTACAAATAAAGGCTAATAATCTCCGCTTTAAAGATGTTTTGTATGGAATATTGAAGGATTTATTAAAATCACTGTAAAGAAGAAATGGGCCAAACAGCAGAAATGGTAAATAGAATGCATAAGCCACGATATTTAAAATTTTGTTGTAATTCATTTTGGCACGGGATTGTTTTTTTCCTTTGGTGTTTATTGTGTCTAGAGAGAAACTTAAACACTTGAGGTGACTCCACAGACCAACTACCATCATAATGTAGTTATGTTCGTAGCTGTTTGCCATGTAAAAATAATATTTTTTCCAAATATTTACCACAATTAATATTAAGCAACTAAAAAACCAAATTGGTCTTGATTTCCCGCCCAATCGTATGATAAGTATATAAGCAAAAGGCTGAAGCGCTAAAAGAAAAAGAGATATGCATCCGAATTTGTACAAAATAAATGAAAATGACACGAAAATATACCACACTTCTGGTTGCCAACAATTTTGTCTGAATAATTCCGCTCCCCAGAAGTTAAAGATAATCCATGGAAAGATACTAAAGCTAAAAGATTTCAAACATTCCCATTCAATGTCTGACCCGTCCCTTAATTCACCAATCAGGGGCCATCCATTTTTCAAATGTCCTGTGGAGTTGGAGACAGCTATATCGACTCCTTGAAAAAAACGATAAAATTAAAATAAATATATTACAATGTGATGATTTGTCATGTTTTTTAATCTTACACCTTGCAACTTGTGTTTCTAAATCTGAAATCTTTTTAATTCTCTAAACATAATACGACAGGCTAGTTAATACCAACTAAGATGTGGACAGGTGCATAGAATATACATGACAAAAATGCACAGGTATTAATTTTCTAACGGTATTACAATGGAAGATGCTTCAAGGAACTAGCGTCATTGATCATGTCGGCACTGGTGCATAGTTAGGAAATTCTCTAAATACAACCCTTCAAGACCCATATTCGATCCTTATTCTGGTCAAAGAGACCCTCCACAAAACATCCCCAAAGATGACCTATGCCCTGAATTTTTTTGTCATGTGTGGACTATGGTTAAAAAAGTGGTAAAGTTTCCGAATTATCATGTTTTATCTGAGTACACGTTACGTTGTAAATCAATTCATCAAATAAAAGGCCTAACAAAAACAAAAATAAATATTCATTTGAACTGACCTCTTGTAAATAAAAACATGTTGTAAATACTGTAGAGAACTGTTGATAACCAGATTACCAGGTGCACTTTAAACTCCATCTCCCGTTAAACGCTTTTTTATAACTAATATAAAGCGATTTCTTCATAAAGTTTAGAAACGTAGCCAATTGTACGCGAATAATGAAAAGTGAAAAGAACTGTCAAAGCAAATTCAAAATAATGCCGCGTCAACCATAGATATACCCAGTCAACACAAGCATTGCCATGTCAAAAAATATTTTCTTACCAGCTAATTTCTCAAAAATCCCTAGAAATGCTTAAAAATGTTCTAAAATCCCTAGATTTTAAACAGTCGCATTTGTATATTTAAAAAACAACAAAACCACTTCTTCACTGTTATGTCCTAATATTTTACAAAGGGGATTACGAAAGAATCCATAAAAAGTTAGATGGCTAGTAATTCTGTGAACTTTATGCCTTTTTACATTTTCCTAATAGTTTATGGTATAAAATTCCCGCCTACCCCCGAGCCCCGAAGTTTGAACGAGTGACATGACAGATGACAATGACATAAGTCATAACAAAGCACAATATCGTCAACAATCGTCAACTGGTTGATTTATGGTCAAGAAGTTCGGTTGTTTTGTTTTTGTTGAGGTTCAGGCTTAATAAATAACTTCTTTTTAGCCGTTTAATTGTATTATTAGTGACCATGAGTGTCCCTAATAGAGGTAGAGGCTCAGGGCGCGGAAGAGGTTGGAGTAATTACTATGGCAGGGGTAGAGGTAACCGTGGAGCCAATAAAGGTCAGAGTGCTCAGAGCACTGCTGGTTCTAGCCATGGTGCAAATACGTCCAGGTGTGGCTAGTAATTCTGTGAACTTTATGCCTTTTTACATTTTCCTAATAGTTTATGGTATAAAATTCCCGCCTACCCCCGAGCCCCGAAGTTTGAACGAGTGACATGACAACAGCGTTGCCAACTCTACGTCTTTTTACGTAGATCTTCGTATTTTAGGTCCTTCCTGAACATCTACTAACTTCAGTCCAGAATCTACGTATTTTTGTCAAATTGTACAAATTTGCAAAATAACATAACTCAGAAGCATATTTTCCGTTACTTTGCGGTGGCGTCCCCGTCTGCGGGGCAAAGTATGTGGCGCGGACTCCAACAAACGTTTCGTTTCATACTAGAGTCCGCGCCGGGGTTGGGACGTCTAGGGAAATTACCCTAGATCTAGGGGAGAAAAATATGTTTTAGACAAAAGTCTAGGTCTAGTCAAAATCAGCACAAATCTAGGAAAATTTCGAACTATTACCATTAATTTTTTTTTATTGGAGTTGTAATCTTCTACTTCCCGGTAAAATACACAATTTCAGACAAAGGCATCGCTAAGTTATTTATTGCTAGTATTTGACCTTAACTGTTAACTCCATTTTCATGTTTTTTTTCCTAAATATTGCCTATTACCCCACATTTGCATAATTACCAAAACTATATTTCGTTTCATTTAAACCTTAGGTTCTCAACGTGGGCAATAAATAACGCCCCTTGTAGACGTTTGAGACTTTCAGGGGGCAGTAGAAGACCCAAAGAGAGGGCGTTGAGGTGGCATAGTGGTGACGAGGGCAGGTAAAAAATATAGTCAAAAAAGAAAAAAAAACACGATCATCACGTACTAATAAAGCAGAATAAACTTTAAAATTGGTTAATTTTTGTTATTTTATGTATTGTAATCATTTTTATCACGTGTGAAAAAATTCACATGTTTCGGTAGTTGAGGAAGTGGAAGAAAATCGAATACATTAATCCCCCCCCCCCCCCATAAGAAAAAAGGGGGTCTCTAAAAAAATCTCAAAGTGGGCGGTGGGCAAAATTGAGAACCAAGAGTGAGAGGCAAGGTTGAGAACCTGTGATAGATAAATCATAAAAAAAATAAAATTTGCAAAAAATGCATTAAAAATAATAAATACATTTCAACTAAATTACCACAAGAAATAACTAATTACGTTACCTACCCTAACTTCTATATTTCACTCAGAAAAAAAGTACGTAGATCTACTAACTTTTCATAATCCAAATTATACGATTCTACGTAATTATCTAGTCCGATCTACGTCTTTTTCAAAAAACGGGTTGGCAACACTGCATGACAATGACATAAGTCATAACAAAGCACAATATCGTCAACAATCGTCAACTGGTTGATTTATGGTCAAGAAGTTCGGTTGTTTTGTTTTTGTTGAGGTTCAGGCTTAATAAATAACTTCTTTTTAGCCGTTTAATTGTATTATTAGTGACCATGAGTGTCCCTAATAGAGGTAGAGGCTCAGGGCGCGGAAGAGGTTGGAGTAATTACTATGGCAGGGGTAGAGGTAACCGTGGAGCCAATAAAGGTCAGAGTGCTCAGAGCACTGCTGGTTCTAGCCATGGTGCAAATACGTCCAGGTGTTCTTCCCAGGCCTCGACTAGACAGAGAGTCATCTCTGTGATGCTGGACCGTAATATCGGCCCATATGTAGGATGGAATCTCTACTTTCCCCAAGAAGGTATAATAATAAACAAAATAACCGCTTTTGTGTTACATTTTGTTGTGCTTATTTAGATTTTTTTTGTAATAAAAAAAACATAAAAGCCTAGCCGAGCGTGAAATTCAAAAGAAATACCTACACGGGCAGACATTATTCGTCAAGACTTGTTGTGAAAAAACCGTGTTTGTAAAAAAATAACCTTATTTAGCTGTCCGTTTTCTTTAAGAGTTCCAGGATCAATCGGAAACTACTCTCCGAGTAAGAGCGACTGAAGCTTACATAATTAAAAATAAATCTACTTTTAATCTGGAAAAAATAGATGAAAATAAAAGCATCCCCTTTGATTTAAATCACGTTTTGAGTGATGATGAGTTCAAATTAGCTTGGCCGGGCTTCAGCGAGGAGCTATGTGACAAACCTCTCTACGCTCTGAACTGCATGGGACTGGCAGCACATAAGGTCTCTTCGTAATATATTATTATTGTAATCATATTTGTCCTATTCATTTAAATTTTGTATAACTTGTGCAATTTCATTCTAGGTTTTCGAATTGGAAGAAAAAGTACAAATCAGACCAAACAACCACCAGCCCGTGCTGCCTTTGACAAGTTTGAAAGTCAATTACTTTGGTTTGTACAATATTTCCTCTTGTTATAGATTACTTTTCATTTAGATTATTAATTAGGATTTTTCTGGGACAGAGAGGATTTTACAAAGTTAGCTAATAAAGTTATTTAATAAGAGTGTAATGTGTTTGTTATAGGGAAGCTGGTGACCATCCGGGGTACGGTGATCCGTGTGGGTAGCCCCAAGCTCCTCTGCACCTCCATGGCCTTTGAGTGCATGTCTTGCCACGGTACCCAGGCGCTAGTACAGCCACAAGGAGTCTATGAAAGTAAATATTCTTTTTTTATTCTGCTAGTGTGTATAAATGCAAAGAAACAGGGATACCTTTTTTCCTCTAAATGATTGTATTAAAGTAGATGACTATCTGGCTTTTATATTTCATTAACAAATTCAATTGATATCGAGGCTAAAAAGCTGATAACTTTTTATGCCAAAAAGGTTTATTTGGGTATTCTCCGTAATGAAAACTAATTTCGTTAAAAGTTAATATCTACCATATTGAGAATTTGTTCAGACCAATCCTCTCATGATTAACATTATCCACTTAAATGCACTTCTAAGATTAAAAGGAATTTAACTCATTATACAATTGATATGTATAATGTAATATACATTAACGATTGGTATGTTTTGCCTTAAAGAGTTGCTCTGGAATTCTTCATTTTGCCAGCGCATTCCCTTGCCCTAGTAAATGTAATTTCCCAAGTATATGTGTGTGTAATTTGGTAGCGCCGACAGTTTGCTGCTCCTGCAACAGCATTGGGAAGTTTGAGCCGCTGCAGTCCTCTGCCTTCTCCATCACCTCGGACTGTCAGACCGCCCGGATCCAGGAGACTCAAGCCCAGGTGCTATTGACATACTTAACTTCTCCATGGGAAAGTAATGAAATAATTTGCTGCTATTACCGCCACTGCCCAAAAACATGCTTTTTATATTATACCACTAGCGAGTTCCCGGCATGCGTTGCTGTTCCACTTAATAAAGAAATTGTTTCTCCCTGCGTGTCCTTTCCCATTCCCCTTCCGCCTCCCCTTCCTCTCCCGCGTCCCCTTCCCCTCACGCGTTCCCACTCCTCTCTCCACTTTCCTCTTCCACTTCCCCCGTCTCGCGAGCCCCCCTCCCAAGTTTCCTCCAAAAATTTCATAATGCCAGAGCTCACCAGTATATATAGAAACCATCGCGGGCATGCTCACATGAAATCCCCAAAGTTTCATCGCAATCTGATGAATGGTTAGCAACGCATTATTTCGTGATTCCAGAACTCACTGTTATATATAAAAACCATCGTGGGCATGCACACATTAAATCCCCAAAGTTTCATTGCAATCGGATGAATGGTTTAGCAATGCATAACATATATATATATATATATAGACAGAAGCAAACATATTTTGATTTTTATATATATTATAAATTTTTATTTTATTTTTTAATGAAGAATTCTATCAAAATGATGTGTAAAATGTACTATTAAGGGTTTTACTAATCTTGAGCAAAATGTTTCAGGGTGTGTCCGGCTCCATTCCTCGCAGCGTGGAAGTAGAACTACAGGCTGACCTGGTCGGCACCGCCTGGCCGGGTGATTCACTGTCTGTTACAGGGATTGTTCAGGTATGGAAAGCTAAATCTTCTCAAACATACTTACTGTTTCCGAGTAAAACACTTAACCTCAACTAATAATGGTTTAGGTGCGGGGAGAAGTGCGTGGGGGTGAGGACGGTAAGAAGGCAGCCCGCCTGATGCAGCTCTACATCGAGGCGGTGGCCGTTCACAGTCAGAGGACTCTCAACCATCCCACGCTTACCTTTACTCTCAACGATTATTACGCTATTCAGGTATTTGTAACATACAACATACAATTATATTATTTGGAAATTGATAATGATAGCGGCAAATTTAAACAACACAACAAACCCTTGTGTAAAATTGTAGTTATATATAATTATTTATCATTCATGGTTCCTTGAACTGTTCCAACAGCTGAAGTATATTTTCAGACACTTAATTAAATGTCAATCAGCTACAGAGATGTTAAAGTGGAAGATTCTCTCAGTATGTTGCTTGAAATGGCTTTACCCGATCATCAGATGAATACTAGATACTTCCCAAACTTCTTCTCCTCCATCTTCTTCCTTTCCCCATTCCCTTCAGTTTTACAACATATCCCGATCGAAGATGCCATAGTATAGGACTACGTTATACCCAATATGTCGTCACTGGTCACTCGGCCGAGTAACCGTCCAACCCCCCCCCTTCACCTCGACCCTAGCTGTCCAATACCTACTCATTTTTTAAATGTTTTTAATTGAAAAAGAGACCTTTTTGCTTCAAATAAGGTCAGAAATCACTGGTTAAAGTATGTTAAGTATGCCTCTTATCACCCTGTATGTTTGATATATTTTCTCATGGTCATCCCTTCATTGTTTTTAGGAGATCCACAGCTCCGAGAATCTATTTCGCCTGATAGTACAATCGCTGTGCCCGTCTATATTTGGCCAGGAGATGGTAAAGGCGGGGCTGATCCTGGGGCTGATTGGGGGCACGGAAGTGGAGGGGGGTAGTCGGCCTAACCCGCATGTTCTGATAGTCGGGGATCCCGGCTTGGGAAAGTCACAACTCTTGCAAGCTGCTACCTTAGCTGCTCCGAGAGGTAACAACTCACTCTGTTTAGGAACTAGTAGTGATACCAGGCGCAATAGTCCTGTTAATGGCTAATTGATATGTTGCAGGCGTGTACGTGTGCGGCAATGCATGCACAGCCAGTGGGCTGACGGTGTCGCTGACTCGCTCTGAGGGAGGGGGTTTCACGCTGGAGGCGGGGGCGCTGGTGCTGTCTGACCGCGGGGTGTGCTGCGCAGACGAGTTGGACAAGCTGGGTGCTGCGGGACATGGGGCTCTGCTGGAGGCCATGGAGCAGGGGACGGTGAGCGTAGCGCGCGGGGGCGTGGTGTGTCGCCTGGCCGCCTCCCCCACCGTGCTCGCCGCTGCCAACCCCACCCACGGCCACTATGATAGGTCCACCATCATGCTCATTTCTTTTTCATGCCATCTCCTTTCCCTTCCCAACATTAGGAATCCTCCGAATAGTGCTGAAAACCATTTATGTAAGAATTATTATAAGCAATAATTATTAGCCTGAAACATTCATCAACATTGAAAATATCTCCCGAGAAAAGATAAATGCCGCCGACGGGACTTGAACCCGCGTCCTTCTGATATCCGGTCAACTGCTCTACCAACTGAGCTACGTCGGCTTATCTCCCACCCGCCAAATAATTCAATATATACTAGTGTTTCATTCAACAATTACTGCTTATTACATTTTTCACCTGAAAACAACCAACTTTATTTTTTTCAGGCTAATAATTATTGCTTATAATAATTGTTACCCTTTGTATAAAAATCTTGTCTTAAACATTAGTTTACCAATTAAAAATAACATTTATGTAAGGTTCATCAAGTTTTGATTCCTATAATGCAATGTATAAAATGAATGATCCAATATACTTTTTTGGAATGCAACCTGCAGGCCTTTCCTCTTGTTTTAGTCATGTGCGTAAACTGTTACAGTCAAGACCTGTCCACATTGGAGTGGATTTGATACATAATATATATTTACATAGATAGAAGGTTGCGTGTTCAGATCACGTCGGGGTCACCAGTCACTCAGAGGAGTTGAGATCGCGTGATAGGCACGCCGGTCATCACCGAGTGAATTATATGGATAAGCATTTTAGTGGACGCAGGCTTCTTCAGCTGGATGAATTCACCATGTAAATGTATTCATAAATATGTGCATGGGCACCGATACTCGTTTATTGACCTCCTCATATGCATTACTTATTTCAGGTCCAAGACGGTCTGTGAGAATCTCCACATGAGTGCTCCACTCCTGTCCCGTTTTGATCTTGTATTTATTCTTCTCGACAGACCTAATGAGGTACCTATACTTATTCTACTATATTATTTAATTTTATTTCTTTCAAAGATGATTATGTAATCTTAAAACATAAAAACCTTTCCTAAACCTTTCATTCGATTGGAAAACAAAGTATGAAATCTTTCAAAATTTGACGAGTTGTTGTGCATACAACCACAAAGGTTTCTGTATATACCTAATGGTAAGCTCTAGTATTATGAAATTTTACAAAATTACAATAAGTGTTGCACAAGTTGTTTGAAAAAGAAGTATATTTCATATAGGGGGGGAGGCGGAACATGGAAGGGGAACAGGGATCCATGTGAAAGGACTGGCAGGGGAAGGTTAACGGAGGGGAGGGAGGCGAGAGAGGGGCAGAGGGAGGGTTTGAAAAGGAGACATAGTAGTGGTAGGGGATAGCAGGGCATAAATTTGGAAAGTCCATGCATCTCACACGAACAACTGTATATGTATAGCCTATTTACGCGTCTATTCACACACGCACCAGACGGAAAAATAAAAAATATTCCTGTGAATCCAAAAACACGTCAATAAACAGAATTAAAACACAAACATGTTCTTTCTCTAAGTGGCATTGCAACTTGCAACTACTTGCTAGGATTGTTATATAACCTTTGTATTGTAGGCATTTGTAATATTATTCTTCTTGGAGTTTAGCGGTTGCTTACAATGAAGAATAAAATAATTAATATGTATCAAAACTTTTTTTTTTATTGAAGCATTTAGATGCGATGCTCTCTGAACACGTGTTAGCCTTGCACTCAGGGGAAAAGCCAAAGGCCTTTGGGAATGTGTCAAACATCACGGCTTCTTGCTCCACCTCAGAAATAGACGATATGCCATTAAGGTAATGCATATTTTTAACTCGTTAAGTCTTAAAATTTAAATAGGCCCTTTTAGAAAATGTATTAAAGTTTATCACTTTGTTATAATTATTTTCCGTTTTATGAGGCTGTTTCGCTAATCTGTTCAATTACCATTACAAATTTTAATTTTCCAATTATCAAACAAGGCCACTCTAACACTAAAAAATACATACATTAAATTTCATAAACTACCTTTCTTTTTGTTAAATTTGACATTCAAATTAATAGGCCAGCCAATCAAGGAAAGGCAGGGAATTCGGGAGGAAATCCAAATTGCGGGGAACTCGTCCTCCTTTATGTGATTGTCAATAAATGAATCTGACAGTATACAGGCAACTCGCATTATAATATGTATCACCATTGAGCCTCGAAAATAAAATCTGCTTACGAATCACTAGTCCTTTTTACAATAGTGCGCAAATTGCTTGCTGCGTAAAAAATGTAACTACAAATCCCAAATTGGGTAAACAAAAGTTTTGGCTTATAATTATATGTTTTGTTACACTATTACCTCACTCACTTGCCCTACTTTTTTAGCAAACTTTTCTTATCTGGTTATTTCAAAGATATTGAAAAACCAGAGATATATATATATATATATACACAGCCGGCGTAGTTCAGCGATAAGGCTCTTGACTCGCACACAGAAGGTCGCGGGATCGAATCCTGGCGTGGCAAATAAATTTTGTTTGATTAATTTATGTTATTTCACAATTTATTTATTTAAAATAATATATAGTATATTTGCGGCACGTTCCAGAGTGGAAGATACTCTCAGTGTCGCCCTAATTTAAGATCACCATTCAGAATTGAAACGTTGCTTGAAATGGCATTAGCCATGTTTGGCGACCAGATCTGAATAGCCAGATACTTCCCCACCTTCCTCTTCCCTATCTCCTTCCCCTCCCCACTGCCTTCAGCCTCACAACATACCCCAATTGGGGATGCCATAATCTCACTGGCTTCAGACGGGAGCAGTTGGGACTCTTGTGCAGTATTCATATAAAAAAGAAAAAAAAGATATGCTATGATGTCCGCCTGACTGTCGGCGGACTACTATCTAATGGGAATAGTTTCAAATACGGAAAAAAAATCATTCATTTAGTTGATTTTTTTAAGGTGTGCAGTATTGGTTAACAATATCGGCGACATCAAGAAACACATTCCCACCCAGTAAAAACTGCAGATAGCACATCTCTTATACTTCAATATCTTTGGGTTATTTCAATGTGTGCTCTTCGGTTGTCAATGTACAGCCGATGTTACAGTTTATTCAAAGTATTCTCGAACCCTCCTGGTGCTAAAAATATGGTCACGTGGTTCGAAATGATACCCAGATTTCAGGTTAGGGCAAGTGTATCAATTTGGAAGTGTATGATGAGAGTGTAAAATCCATTTCAAAGAGATAAAATACTATAGTAAAGAATTTGTTCCCAAACAATAAAAGAGTACATTTCCATTCCATATTTCAGTGATCGTCTGAAAATGCGACCTGGTGAAATTCTGGACCCCTTGCCACTTGAGATATTACGGAAGTACATTGCATATGCCAAGAAATATGTCCATCCGAAGCTCAGTGTGTCTGCATCACAGGTGTTGAAAGATTTCTTTCTGAAGTTGAGGAAGGAGCATCAGTCTGTGGCGGGCAACACCCCGGTGACGACACGCCAACTCGAGGCTTGCATCCGGCTGACGCAGGTGACTTCTCCTTTTAATCGTCACTTATATCTATGTAAAGAAAACCGCTTATGAGTGCTTTCCTTTAATTTGTATTACCGACAAGTTAGTTGGTGGCTCACTAGATGTCACTGCTGACAGGTGTGATGTTAGCTACAGTAACCTTAGTAACGATCAAACAAGTTATAAAGACAAACATTAAACAGAAGTATTTCATTAAAATACTATCTTATATTATACTTAAAGAAACCTGAAATAAGGACTTTACAGTTTGTCAAATAAGAGTAGAAAATAAATGAGGGCGCCACCGTTGCCCAAATGGCAATACTAAAAATATAACAATGGTGTTAATCTAAAGCTATGTAACCTACATTTTTATTAAAAATTAAAAAGGCATTAAAGTGAAAAAAATATTTTTTCACTGCTTGTATAGATACCCACTGATCTCAAAATTAGAATTGCATTTAGGTATATTATTATTATACATTTGCAATTTTGTGTTAACATAATGAAGAATAAAGATATTATAATAAAATATAAAGCATACTTTAGAAATTGCTCGCATTTATTTAATACTAGCTTGTACCTAGCGTTGCCCGGGCTTTAGATCATGCCTCTAATTTTATATCTGAATATATATAACTCATTCAGATCTAAAAGTAGTGTGACTAAACTCACCATTAATGATTCTTCCTTTCCACCTACTGTTAAATTCAAATCTATGGTAAATTAAATGAAAGCCAATCACTTTGTAAAACCCAATTTAATCAAATTTATGTCATTTAGCAGGTACCTTCACAATAGTGCTTATTAAATAATTTTTTTTTTAAGAACAAAAAAATGTTTTTAAATGTGTATACAGCAGAAAAAAAAGTTGGTTGTTTTCAGTTGGAAAAATGTAATAATAAGTAATTGTCGAATGAAACACTAGTATATATTGAATTATTTGGCGGGTATTTGATAAGCCGCCATAGCTCAGTGGTCAGAGCTGCTGACCGGCAATCAGATGGTTACGGGTTCAATTCCCGTTGGCGGCCAGTATCTTTTCTCGGAAGATTTTTTCAATGTAGATGAGTGTTTCAGGCTGATAATTATTGATTATAATATTTGTGTATACAGCGTTTTGAATTTTCAGTGTCATATTTATTTAAGAATATTTGACAGATAAATTGGTGTTGCCAGCCTAAAAATTTCTTAGTTCCATTTTATTTATTTTCTACTCTTATTTGACAGACTCTAAATGTTGTTTCTTTTGTTCATTACAGGTAAATGAATATCTTTTTAATAAAATAATGTGATTGTGAGTTGTAAATACGTAGTATTAATAAAGGAAAAAATTCGGTTTATGGGCGAAATTCCTAAAAAATAAAACTAGTTATCTTTATACTAACTATGGGCCGGGGAATCCGAATCTGAAAGAATTAGGTTGGGGCAAGCAAATATAAACGAATTACACGACTGCAAAATTTTGAATTCATACACAGTTTACAGGTAATTTTGACGTTTTTGACGCTCTCAACAATGCCATAGAAAAAACCAAAGATATTTTATGTTCAACTACAGAAAATTAAGTGTTGCCATAAGCAATAATATCAATAACATAAAACTTTCGACACGATACTTCCTCACATGATAATTCATCACATAACTCACATTAACCTGATGAATTATGACTATATAAATTCCACCTAAACAATCAACATACATATGAATTTCCAGTAAGCATAGGCACAATAACCACCAATCAAGTAGTTTAGCGGCTACGCTAGGTTTGTGTAACATGGTTTGTGATAGAAAAGAAAGTGCCCCCTTCGTAGAGCCTACTCGCGTCAAGGCAAGAAAACATCCCAGTTTTCAAGTAGTTTAGCGGCTACGCTAGGTTTGTGTTACATGGTTTGTGATAGAAAAGAAAGTGCCCCCTTCGTAGCGCCTACTCGCGTCAAGGCAAGAAAACATCCCAGTTTTCAAGTAGTTTAGCGGCTACGCTAGGTTTGTGTAACATGGTTTGTGATAGAAAAGAAAGTGCCCCCTTCGTAGCGCCTACTCGCGTCAAGGCAAGAAAACATTCCAGTTTTCAAGTAGTTTAGCGGCAACGCTAGGTTTGCGTAACATGGTTTGTGATAGAAAAGAAAGTGCCCCCTTCGTAGCGCCTACTCGCGTCAAGGCTGGAAAACATCCCAGTTTTCAAGTAGTTTAACGGCAACGCTAGGTTTGTGTAACATGGTTTGTGATAGAAAAGAAAGTGCCCCCTTCGTAGCGCCTACTCGCGTCAAGGCAAGAAAACATCCCAGTTTTCAAGTAGTATAGCGGCTACGCTAGGTTTGTGTAACATGGTTTGTGATAGAAAAGAAAGTGCCCCCTTCGTAGCGCCTACTCGCGTCAAGGCAAGATAACATCCCAGTTTTCAAGTAGTTTAGCGACTAAGTTAGGTTTGTGTAACATGGTTTGTGATAAGTGAATAAAATTTATAAAAAATAATTACTGAAATATATAAACATGTTTTTTTACGTTATTGATATTATTGCTTAATGGCAACACTTAATTTTACATGTTAATATGTAATATCTTTGGTTTTTTCTATGATATTTATTGTCAGAAAGCATCCAAAATGGCCTTTTATATTGTTTGTGAATTCAAAATTGTACAGTCGTTAACTCAGTTAATATTGCCGAGTGTAACCTAATTCTTTCAGATTCGGATTTCCCAGCCCAAAGTTATTATAAAGATAATTAAATTTCTTCTTTCGGAGTATCGCCCATAAAAAGATGTGCCATTAATTCATTGCAGATTGTTTGTGTATCGAAAATTTTTAAGTCGTGTAATTCAGTTTATATTTGCTTGCCCCAACCTAATTCTTTCAGATTCGGATTCCCTGGCCCAAAGTTAGTATAAAAATAACTAGTTTTATTTTTTAGGAATTTCGCCCATAAACCGAACTTTACCCTTAATAAATCTTTTGTTCATTACAGAGAAACACAATTGCGTCTTTATTTTTATGCAAGACTAAAAATATCATTATATCTATTTATTTCCCTCCTTTCAATCGCTCCAATAATAAAATACAATTACAAATCTTATGCGTAGTCGAAGTGGGGAAAAGCATACCGTAAAGTTATTGATATAATCTTCAGTTCTTGGTGACCCCATGATTAATTTTAACCTGCATGTAAATGAATAGTTTAATGTTTTCAAGGCACGGGCCCGCGTGGAACTCCGCGAAGAAGCTACAGCAGACGATGCGCGGGACATAGTGGAACTGATGAAGTACAGTTTAGAAGATACGTTAAGCGATGAGTTTGGGTCCATTCAGATCAATAGGTCCATACACGGCTCTGGAATGAGCTCCAGTGCTCAAGTGAGTTCAAACTAATAATCTCTGACTCTCATAATATAACTGTCATGCGTATCATCTGGCATTCTTTCAACATATTAAGTCAATCGCAATCCAATTCAGCCTCATGCTAAATTAGATTTTTATAGTAATACCTCACAAGAGTCTCAGCTGTTCCCCTCCGGAGCCCGTGAGACTATGGATCCCCAATTGGGATATGTTGTGAGGCTGAAGGTAGTGGGGAGGGGAAGGAGATGGGGAAGAGGAAGGTGGGAAAGTACCTGGCTATCCAGATCTGGTCACCAAACACGGCTAACGCCATTTCAAGCAACGTTTCAATTTTGAATGGTGGTCTTATACCAGGGCGATACTAATAGTATCTTCCACTCTGGAACGTGCCGCGAATATACTATACATTATTTTGAAATAAATATTTGCCCAGGCCGAGATTCGATCCCGCGACCTTTGGATTGCGAGTCAAAAGCCTTACCGCTAGACCACCCCAGCCGTCAATCTTGGATCTCAGATCTTGGTCATTTAATTTTTTTTTTTTTACATTACCTTCACACAGCAAGTTCTGAGGAAAATAATTTCACTCGGGGCCTACATATCTTTGGGGATGATGTGGGAGGGCCACAGTAGGTGGACAAACGCATCTGCCGCCGAGAAAAAACAAACCTTACCCCATGAACCCCTGCTAATTCCCCAAACTTGGGGTGACCTATGGCAGAGGTGTTGGTTACACAATAAATTGTTCCCTAGGCAGCGGTACCCATACCCTTTTCCCTAATTAAGGTATCATTGTGGGTAAGGTATCATATCATGTAAATCAGTGTTTCATCGCGTTATTATGATTTCAGGTTAAAAAGTTCATCGGCGTGATTAACAAGAGCGCTGTGAAGTTGAATAAAGATGTGTTCACCAGTTTGGAGATGTGCCAGATCCACCGTGGAAGCAGATTGGCCGGAGACCCCAAGGCCCTCATTGAGGCCCTGCACGTCCATGGCTATCTGCTGCTCAAGGGGCCCGGGGTGTACAAACTCTTAACGTTGTAGTTAAATAAAACTTTATTCTATATAATCTTTTTACCAATGTTGTCGTTAGTTTAATGTTAGTTAACGGCATCAATATCAGCTATAAATGGTGGACGAGGAGGCCGTTACTATTGTTATGTTACATAGTTTTATTCGTATTATAAACTTGGGTTGATAGGAAGACATTGCCCACACCATGCAGAAAAAAGTTCAACTTTATCCTATTATTAAAATGTATAATAATATTAAGTTAGTTTAATGTTAATTTATTTTAGATTCATATTATGTATGTACTGCGTACATACATATATATTTTAACTGTAAGAAGTAAAAGTTGTCCTGTGATTTAGATAAGATACTTTTTAACATTCTGAAGTTAATTTCGTGAGCCGTGTGGCAGAGAGACCTAAATTTTGCAGATTCAAAGCCTGGCTAAGCTAAAACATTTTTTTAATAAATAAGCATTATTGCAAACCTTACTCTTTTTCTTCTCCCATTTCCCTCAATTTAATTGTTTTACAAAAACGAAGAGTTTCCGTTTAGGGATTGCCAATAAAATAATATCGATAGCGGAAAGGCAGAATGACTAACAAGCATTAGTCATTCTGCCTTTCCTCCGTTGATACATTAATACAATATACAGTGTGTTTACTTTTTACACTTTTATTTTACATGTTGCTAATTATTTTACTGTTGTAGTGTATCTTAAAGCTTCCGGCTTTTAGAAATAGATGGCAGTGCTAAGAGCTGTCCTTAGATTCCGCTAGATGGCAGGTAGTTTAGTACCTGTGGGAACTGACAGAGGGTCAAGCAGCTCTGGGTTGGTGTTCACTGGAACCCTCCGTTTAGAATCCTTATAGCCAGCTTCAAGTTAGGTCGACTAACATGGTCAATATTGTAAATACGCAAAGTATATAATAAATGCAGATAAACACAAGAATCTATTATTTCCAAGAAGCAATCTCCATCCATGTGTCAAGTAAAACGACAGTACACTACAATTGTCCTAAATTATTTTATCTTACAAACACGACTTGAATTGTATATCTAATGATTTATATATCTCACTGCCACAGAAAGGTTTGTTACTTTTGGAAGTTGCAGAGTCCTGAACATGCCAGTTAGCTTTCATATTGTGATGGTGGATTCTAAAGATAGGTAACCAAAATAATTTTAATAATACTTTATTTCTCTTTAAAAATACACCCGACATAAACATAATATGTAATATAATTTACGCTAGGATTTTTTGTAAAATATCACAGCTTTCCATAAACACCCCAAGTAGAATAATTAGGCATATTATTATCATAAAACCACATGCAGCGAGGATAACCGATAACAAGGCTGTTATAAGGTACAAAATTGAAATAAAAATAATAATTGCAATTGAATGCGCTAACCACTCGCCCGGAAAGCGAGAGGTCCTGGGTTCGTGTCCCAGAGGTGCCAATATCTTTTTCTGATTTTTCTATTTCCAGATTTTCGATTGAGTTTAGCTTACATTGTCTTCATTTAATTAAATGTTACAATTTGAGGTTTTACTCATAAAGTTAAAAATAAAAATTATATAATTATTATTATGGTTATTCTGAGCAAAACTGCATGGCATATTCAACTAAAAAAATTAACTTATTACATATCAAATGCACATTATAAAATTAAATATACTATAAAAGTTATTGTGACTAAAAAAGCAGGTCTTATTATAAACTAAGAAAGAAATATTATTCCTACATGCATATTATAACATTATATGCCATATAAAAGTGATTATGTATTGTACGCAGACATCACTATCACTCATGTGAGAATGTTCCTGGCGCCCAATTGGTGCAGCCTCTGAGAGATTCGGCACGAGCTGTACATACAGATAAACAGCACTATGAAACTACTTAGAGATTGATTGAAAACTCGATTCACATAAATATTACCTACTTCATATTCTGCAAAGAAATAGAAATTCGATAAGGCGGACATTATTAAAATTGGAGTTGCGAGGAAAGCGTTGAACCTGTTGTTCATAGGTTCCGTCAGCAAGGCCCCGCTCCACCCCCGGTACCAGGCGCTCTGCGACACACTAGTCGTCACCCCCTCAAGCACTATTCCCAGATAATTGAGGATGGTCCAAACTAAAATGAATTTCTCAGCTCCGTGCCAGAAGAACACGAATACGAAACAAGCCAGAGAGGCAAACACTCGCATGACCGACCACTTCACACTCCCACGAACAAAGCCTCGCATCACTGGCACGTAAATGTATCTGCAAATATACAACCAAGTTTATATTAGAAATGGTGGCAATATTGGGAAAGAATCGAGGATCACCCAAAATCATTTTATGTAATTTAAAATTGAAATTTATTCTTACCTTATTAAAAATTTGTGCAATCCTGAATCAAAATATTTCCACATTTGCGAATATCGATGGACCCTGGCGATACAGCGCGGAGGCGTCTCCGGCTCCACGTGGTCCAAGGCGGTCAGAGTCCCTGACAGACCGTACATCACCAGGTACTTCATGTAGAAGAACAGACCCATCCACAGTCCGCTGCCGTACAGACTCCAGTCCGGCATCATCTCTACCATCTGCGATACAAACTCATTACTTTGGTTTAACTAGTAAAGAGAGCTACAGATCTCATCGTAACATTTTCTAGACCTGCTTACCTGTGGATAATACAGCAGAGCATTAAAGTGTATGAAATGCAAAGAGAACTCGATGAAGAACAACCATCCCACATATCTCGTCAGGTTTGATGCGAAGCAGAATATTCTTCTCTTTAAAGAAGACTTGTAGGGGGTGTCTAGAGACTTTATGAAATCGTTGTAAAGAATTACCGGCCCCACAAACAATACAGGCAGATAAAATGTGTAACTCAGCATATTTAATATTTGAAGTCCAGTAATGTTTTGGTGGGGTTTTTCTTTGACGTCTCGTGCTATTCCTATTGTTTCCAGGGAGAAACTTAAGCACCTGAGATGAACCCACAGCGTGACCGCCATCAACATGTAGTTGTTCTCGTATGCGTGTATGAATAAGAAGTTGTAATACGTTTTACAAAAATCTACTACAATTAATAACAAACAACTGCTGAACCATATTGATTTTGATTTTCCACCCAGTATTAAAATGAGTAAATACATCAAAGGTTGTGCAGTTAAAGTGCAGAACAAATTTAAGCCCAATTTGTACAAAATAAATGCAAATGATACAAAAATGTACCAAATTTGTGGACGGAGATTGTTTTGCCTAAATAATTCAGCACCACAGAAATGTGCGAGGTGCCAGGGGATGGATGAGATGGCAAATTTTTTCCAAACTGTCCATTCTTTATCTGATACATCTTTCAATCTGCCGATCACTGACCATCCAACTTCAAAATCTTCTGTTGAGTCCGTTATGTAAGGATCAATCCCTTAAAAAATAAGTTTAATTAATAATAGAATAATGCTTTACCAAATAGCTGAAATATTTAATAATATTAAGCTGCCTTTACATACGTAAGTTTTTCCTCGTAAGTCACTTATGTAAGTGATTTGTGGCAAAATTACCACTGTAAGTCACTTAGGTATCTTAATTTATATCAAGTTACGGAAGTTGTTCTTACGAAAGTTTTTTTTAACAGGTCTAATGGCGTCCGCACGAAATTACGGCTTTCTCACAGCTTATGAAATCAGTTTGATAAGTTGAGATGCTTACTGTAAGGAATGGTACCAAAATGCGAGATGTCAAAAAGGTTAGTGTCAGATTTTTTTTCCTAAACTAGTTTTTTAATATTTAATTAAATGAAGACAATATAAGCGAAACTCGATAATCTGGAAACAGAAAAATCAGAAAAAGATATTGGCACCCAGAACCTCTCGCTTTCCTTTTAAAATCTGATTAGGATAAGTAACTAGGTTATTATCTCCCGAAATCAATATAAAAATAAAACTCAAATAAATACTAGGTACCCACGAAAACAAATGTGAATAGAATGAAAAAAAATCTGATTTCCAAAAACCAAAGAGATGTCATTTATTTTCCACTTTGAAAAAAGTTTTCTGAAAAAGAGCATCCTTCATTTTAATTATCGGCCCAATCCTTTCTTATCTCAATGTTTCTATTTACACATGACGTCATTCGGATAAAATCAAAGAACTCCATTCAATTCCGCCGTTAAAAGTGAAAAAAATCGCGTGGAGAATTATTTATCTCAAGCCAACTTCTATTCCGACACTTCATTTGGGCCCTTTCGTCTTTAAATTTGACATCAGGTAATCGTTGTTGACAGAAAGCCATCTTACCGCAAATAAAGTTACGGGTGTTGTCGGTCGCTGTGAACATTTACGTAACTTAAACTTCAGTTAATTAATTAATTATCATAAGTTGGATGCATATGTAAACGCTCCTGTGAAGAACTTATCAAAAAGTTTTATGTTTTACTTATGAGTGTATAGGCAGCCTGATAATAATGTAAAATACTTACGTTTCGTAAACAAAAATAGATTATATAGGCTGTAAACAACTGCTGAACACCATATTATCAAATGTAATGCAAACTCCATTTTACAATCGTTTTACGTATACATGAATCACTCTTAATGGGAAAATATATGTCAATTATACGCACTGAAAGAGAGATATTAATTTTTAGTCTGTAAGTATAATATATTTGTTTATCTTCACAAGTATTTTATTCCCCGCAACTGTCAAAGTGACACTAGCTGATAACTTTAATTGAAAATAGGCGCGAGACCGAGATCATAGATAACAAGAGTAGTGATGGCATAATTTAAAATATATAGATTCGTTTTCTCGAATCTAAAAGAAAAATGTCGAAATAGCCACTTCGGTAGGAATCGAATGTTCCAGCTATTACTCTAATGGGTAATATAATGTTGTAATAAGTAACAAAAGTCTTTTTAGAAACGAAAATCAGAAGACAAATTAACATAAGTCCCAATTATTGGAAAAATATTGCAGTTTTAAAAAATATGGTATACAACATAAGATATATATTTTTTTTATCTCACTAAGGGCATAAAGGTCGATTAAAAGAGTGAAAATACCTGGCGGGAAGCCCATTTATTATTTTGGTACTATTTTTTTTTTAAATGTAGGTAATGTTGGTCAAATTAGGGACATTTTTGTGAAAATCACATTTTAGTAAAAATGCAATGTATTTCTTTTTGTACTCTTTACCACTAAAAAATAATACACAGACCCTTCAGTTTTGAGGCAAGTATGGTTTTCTGTTAAAATAACCATGAAATAACGAAAACATTACTTTTTGTATTTTTCCTATTGAGAAATTACTAAATTAAAAAAGTTTCTAAAAATCGAACTTAATGTTTGGGTTTATCACAGTGATGATATTATAAATAAAAAAACATTTCAAATTTGATAACACCGTAAATAAAATGTTCTTTGTTCTGAAATTGATTTAAAAAAATAACTAATAAATAAAGTTAATCTCTCGGCCACTAATCATAACACACCTACGTCAAGCGTTACAAATGTGGTTTGAAAATTGTAACACAAAATTTTTAAGCACATCGAAGCACTCACGAGTTTTTTACGTGTTTTGAATAGGTACTTAATTCAATAAGTAGATCGTAGATCGGATTCCGTCTTTCTGATCCTAATAAGGCACTCCTAATGTCATCACTGTTAGTGGTGATTACAAATATACTAGAATGTGTAACAAGCTTTTACACATTCATCAGTCTTATAAAAAAACAATTTTCGTAATGCTTGTTCTTTCTCCAAGAGCACATTACTAAAATGTTGATGTTTTCTTATTTTCTGCCTAGACCCGCGACGCGGCGGGAAATGCAAACTGAACCACGGAACGACAGAATAAGGGGACAAATAACAAACCAACTCAAGCATGTGAGAATAGAATATTTCCTAAATTATAAGATTTACAATAATATGATAAATAAATGCAATATCTTTAAATTTAAATTACACATGAGCTCTTACTACTGAAGATTCGAACAGGTTTTAAATGTCTGAAATAATGATAAAATATTTGATGCTAAATAAATACGCGAGACAATAGGTACTGCCTGCAATCTTGAATAATCAAATCACCAAGCGTTTTTTCATGAATACTTTTGCCTTGGTTGGGTTTCGTCAATAACACGATTACCGAGAAGCGAGAAGATTGGTAGCTGTTCTTGTGTTAGTAGTACGTCCATGATCGCGCTGTCGAGTTAAGTCGTCACTGGTAGTCACAATTAGAACACATTATACAAATTATACCTAGGACTTCTCTAAAATAAGTAGGTTGTGTCGTAGTTATACTCCTCAATGATAAAAATATTAGTGATTGAAGTATTGATTTAGAGTGTTTGGTTTCGTATTATTTCAAGGTTTGCGCAAAGCATATTTGCAACTGTACCCTGTACCCACTAACACAATAACGTCATGAATAGAAATATTCTGCTGACCTGTTTTGCTGCATTACTCATCTGCAGCTCAGGATCCCTGGGTAAGTCAAGATCACCTGAATCGCCCGCTAAAGCCTTAAAACTATTTGTCTTCTATTCATAATACTGATAACCTACCACCTTTCTTCATAAATAATTTTGGAATGTATTATGTTAGGTAAGTACCTACCTATCGCCAATATTATTATTTGTTCTTTATGATCGATTTCTTTCTGGTAAACGTTTTTTATAAAATATTTTTTTGTACCTACTGCTGCGAATATTGAATTGAATTGACGGTAAAACAATTGTTTTGTTTGGATTTGAATGTGTAAGATTGTTATCGGCAAAGTAACAAAGTTAACGATTAAACCAGATTAAACCGAGAACATATTTGCCTTGAAATTAATCGATTTTCACAAGTATTTCTTACTTACACCGCCAACTTATATGCTGGCTTATTTCTGCAGTAATAAAATTATTTCTCAATCATAAGTCCCCAAATATTAATGCTTTGCTCTATTCAGGATATTAGAATAAACAAATTTCTAACACCGTCAAATATTAATGTAGGTAAGTATAGAGACTGTTTTTTACGCAAAAAATCTTTAATAATTTATTATTATCATCATACATCGTGTCAAAACGTTCAACTCTCAACCTGCTTCGGGCAATTCGGAAGATAAGGTTGTTTTTAATAATAATAATAAACTAACTCAAATTCTAAATAATTGTGCTCTATCTTTGTACCGCTAATATATTAGGTACCTACTATGGGTCAAATGTTAGATACAAGTTATTATCGATTACTTGAAATAATCAGCATTAATAATTCACCATTGTTGAGTATTATGATACCCATCATAAAACTGTTATCTCAATTACAATATTTCAAATTAAACTGGAAGATCATTACGAATATAATTACATATTCATTTTATATTAAGTAAATAAGAATAATTATTTTATTTAATGAAAATGGAGAAAATTTTTACTCCTAAATAGATTTCATTCGGTACGTAACTAAGTACCTAACTATTTAAAACTGAACTTGTTATTTGTTTGTTTTAAGGACTCGATCGACGGCTAAATCAGGCTTTACAAAATGCTAATATAGATTTCCTGTCTTTTGAGGGCAATAGAAAACCCGCGGTGGTACCTCCGATAAATCCAGTCCAACCAAATATTGACGGTCCCAAGGTGACCCCTACTTCCACTACCACTTCCACCACTAGCAAACCAACAACTCCAGCGTCAGACGTTAAATTGTTGATTAATAAATTTAATTCGGGAGCAACCGACGGTGAAAGACAAGTTCCGGTAATCCGTCCTAACAATGGTCCAAGCACTAATATTAACAGACAAAGTAGTGTAGGGATCAACTCGAACACAAATCAAAACCCGAATCCGGGCCCGACCATCCCGACCAGGCAACAGCCGGGGGGACCCACGATCAATTACCAGAGACCAGTCGCACCAGCGCCAGCGCCAGTGGGGCAGCCGAGGGCTCCCACGAGGGATGAATTCTTTGGGTTGCCTAAAAAGGGAGATCCAGCGCCTCCAGCAGCGACTCCAAAACCCATCAGCTGGAGTTCAGTGGTGGCAGGAAACAGTAAGCCTGGGGGGCCTCCCTCAGCTGGAAATGTACCGAGCTCCACGCCTGGGAAGCTGCCGAGCACTGCGGCCCCCGCTCCCGGCCCCGGCAGGGCCCCGACCGGTATATCCCCCGGGAACGTCCCGAAGAGCGCGCAGAATCTGCGGCCAATCTCCCTCGGAGAGGATAGGAACAGGCCCCAGAGCCCCGGACCAGCGCAGCCTGCAGCCGGGGCGGCGGCGGCCAATGAGCTGGTCAGCGATGTCGAGTTGAAGGATGTCAGCGAAGCCATGTTCAGGAAAGACACTAACAATGCAGCCAAATACATAACTGTAAACTACCAAGGAAAAACTTCTTCGTTCTCAAAAACCGACCTCGCTCCACAACCGTGAGTAGGTTATGGTTATTGAGTAACAGTTCGCCTTTCGTGCGTGTACATATATTATATTCGTTGATATCAACATTATATTATATCTAGGTACAAACAAATTACACACCTCATTACTTTAGTAATTTAATTGCTTGTTTGTAGACTGTTGACGGTTCAGCCAGCTGCCTGGAGCATTCCAACAATAGCGGCGATGAAAGTTTTATTTGATAATTATGAACAAGACACCACAGTCAACGAGCACATTACACCCCAGGTTTGTGTTACTCGATAGATCATTATTTGTAAAATTACTAGAAACCTATACACGGTGCTCCAGATTTTATGTCCGGGTTAAATTTTTCCCAAATGAAAGACTAAACCCTTCTACACACTTTTCTACAAATGATTATCTAGTAAATCCACGCAATGTAAGTGCACTATACAAGTATAATACATACAAAACAATACGTCAATCCACCAGAAACGTAATGGGAAAATAATTCACCGACTCCAGATATTTTCATATCAGATGGTTCGGCTCTGATGAAATCCTAACTCGACCGATAAATCCTACTGATCCCTCAATATAAATAATTAAAAAATCTTTCGTAATCCTACATGTATTTAAAATGACTGACTTTTGCATTTTTATATACCTATAAATTCTTTGACAAATCTAATATGCCCATAGACATATGAATATTAATAGACCAGAACAGAAAGGTGAGGGGTAGAAACCAACTGCAGCGGGACGAAGAGCGGGAAGGTAGCTTTGGTGATATGTGATTCGTCAAAACTCAATCTGACAGTATACAGGCATCTCGCACTATAATATCACCATTTAGTTCTTAAAAGTAAACTCTGCTTTTGAATGAATAGACCTTTTTACATGGGAGCGCGAATTGCTCACCGCGTAATGAACACATTTGCGAAGTCCAAATAAGCAAAGAAAGGTCGCCTATAAGGTCGAGTTCAATATTTTGCTGAGGTATTCAGTTAAGCCACTTTTACAAATGTTTCATAATTTACTTACCCCAGTAAAAAACGACGGACACGCCATGTATCTCGAGTGATAGTGGATTTTGAAAAACGATCATATTATGTGATCTGAATTAGCTTAAAATAGTCTAAAATAATGCTTGCCTATGGAATGTAATACGACAATTCGGTTTATTCTCTTTTTCACTTTTTTTTTACACGTTTTCAAAACACAAGGCACTGTTTTTACCGTGTTATTTCGTAATATGTACCGATGAGTGCTCGACGCTGGCTCGCAGAAGAATGATGACGTCACATTTTTTAGATTAACGCGAACCCATACTCGATCCCAGCCGGTTCCAACGGAATGGTTCCAATGGGAGGGGGAAATAATACGCTTTTATCACTTAGGGCAGGTCTACTAATATTCATATGTCTATGAATATGCCTAAATTTTGAATGACAGAGCTAGGTATAATGCCAGTAGCCGAAATAACAAATGGTAATATTTTCATATTCTGAGAATGTGAAATTCTTCTCATTTCCTAAATCTGTATATTTTCTTATTTTTTCAGAAACAGTTTTCTGAATATAAAATAATTATTAAAATAAATAAAATTAAAATTAACAAAATAAAATTATAATTGTTAAATTATAATTATTAAATTATAATTATTAAATATTAAAATTATCATTATCACATCCGAAATTATTACTGTTACAGGAGAAAATTGAAGAAAATGAATTCTTGGATGCTATTATGGCGACCTCTGTGATAAGACATTTAATGACATTTTTAAAAGAAAAAGGTAAAAAACCACATTCGTATCATTATAGGAATCATAACTAAGATTCGATCCATATAAATCTTTTTGTTTTGAAGAGTTTTAATTTTCAATGTACATTTGTTACTTTTATTTTAAATTTTCTGCGACCGGTTTCGACACATCCGTGTCATTCACGAGCAAACTTAAAGGTGAGCGTCCATCTGTCCGCACGCACGCAACGCACGCAACGGATTTTTCTACATCTTTATATGAATTAGTACAGCACTGCGTCCACTACCGGCAAATACCGGCCCGCCCGCCGGTATTTTTGAGCAAAAAATGCGTTGCGTGCCGATGACGTCACACGGATTAGCTGACTGAGCAAAAAATGCGTTGCGTGCCGATGACGTCACACGGATTAGCTGACTGAGCAAAAAAATGCGTTGCGTGCCGGTGACGTCACACGGATTAATTGACTTTAGTTCGCAGCTTGCATCGCTCACTGCCGCAAGTGTTGTTTGGTTTTTTTTTTTAACATTTTTTACATTAAATAATTTCCCTCAGAGCCTATGTCGTCTTTGAGGATGCTGTGTGGAGGGTCTTTTTGAGGAAAGGAAGGAGTGAACATGGGTCTTAAAGAGACCCTTGTTGTAGGAGGGAGGAAACACAGAGGCCGGTAAATCTTTCCACAGCCGAGCTGTTGAACTCAAGAACGAGTCCTAAAAACGACCCGTTCTCATGTGACTAATGTCAACCGTGTACAAATGTTGGTCGCGTGTTTCCCGACTGTGCACCGGTGCCGAGGGGATCAATGACGCTAGTTCCTCGGAGCATCTTCCATTGTAATACCGGTAGAACAAGGACATCATTCCCGCCTGACGCGTGTGCTCTAAAGATTGCAATCAGTCTGTTAAGATGGGAGAATCTGTCAAACGGACCACCCGTTTCTGCACAGAGTCAAGGTTTTTTTTTTAGGTAATTTGGAGCTCCAGACCAGAGGTGGATGCCAAATTCAACCGTGGGGCGCACTTACGATTTGTGCAGGGTTAGCATTTGTGTACTATTAAAGTATCTACGGCCCTGTACAGTACGCCCAGTTTCTGAGAGGCTAACTTAACTCTGGTTTCGATGGAGCCCCCATACCTGAGCTGGTCACTTGGAGTTACACGAAGCATATCAATGGAGGTCCTGTTCGGAAGAATGCTTCCGTTGAAGGAGACTAGATTATCATTTCGATCCCTTTTAGACGTTATCAGACATGAATGGGTCTTCGAAACAATAAATTCGACGAGGTTATTCTTACCCCAAGAGAAAACACTCTCGAGGTAACCTTCCATTCTTTGCTTCAAAGCCCTCCGAGCTATTGGGGTTTGTGTGCTCTTTGGAGGCTTGGTTGTTTGTTTTAGAAAATTGAATTGAAATTGAAAAGCTACACAAATTAAATTAATCTTCATCATGAAGTAAATCAGGAACAAATAACGAATGATATTCCCCAAACATTGGTCGCTTCAAGTTTATTTTATGAACCCACATTCTACGTTTAGTTTTACGTTCTTCTTCTTCTGCCAACAAGCAACTGATAATGATAATATCTTCGTCAATCTCCATGACAGACGACCGTCGTCTACTACAAAAGTACTCAAACTAAATTTAAAATCCGTTTACAGTGGACGCATGCCATCGGCAAATCCGTTCAATCCGTTGCGTGCCGTGCGTGCGTTGCGGCCGGCGCGGACAGGTCGACGCTCACCTAAACTACTTAACTCGTGAATGATACGGATGTGTCGAAACCGTCGCAGAAAATTTTAAATTAAAGTAACAAATGTATATTGAAAATTAAAACTATTCAAAATAAAATGTCTAAAAATTGTTACATAGTTAATGCCCAAGAAATACAAAAAACATATAAATCTTTTTTTTAAATATACTTTTTGGAGTTTACCTTTAAACCCATTGAGGGCGATCATCCATAACCTATATCTAAATAATTGCACCCCACTCTCCAGGTCTAGTGACCCCCGACCCCAGACAGCAGAAGGACGTCCTGAAGCAAATGTGGTTCAACATGTACTCGAGAGGAATGGGCAAAATCGGAAGCTCTGGCTTTGAACATATTTTCGTATCGGAAATAAAGAATGGAGAAGTTTCAGGTAAAAATTTATATTCAAAATACTAATCATTAATTTTCAATCAAATTGCTATAATATATAAGTAAATAAAATGAATTAAATCAAACGTATTGTGCCCGCAAAATAATAAGTTCCTTCGTTTATTTCAGGTCTACATAACTGGATTTACTTCCAAGGAGAGGAAGCCGCAAATCGTGCAAATTATTTGGGATACTTGAAGAAAGTTGATTTAGCTGACGTGAGTTTCTCATTCATTAACATTAATTAATTCATTTTTTACTTGCTTATTATTTCTGGTGATCAGTAAGTACGGTAATTTAAATTACTTTAACCAAATCTCCAAAATATGACACTCTTGCAATATCTCAGATCACCTTATGTTGAAATAAATTTGTTAACGACAAAATTCATAATTATATTTCACTTGCTCCACTGCGAAAGAGAAATGTGGCAAAACCAGAATGAAATGGCGATGAATGCGTTATGTAAAAAATATTAATCTCGCTGGAATTTGCTTGGATTCTCAGAAGTTGTATTCGAATTAAATACTGTTAATTTTCGGGAAAGGCACAGTTGCAGCTTCGGCCATAAATATACCAAACTGTACCAAGTGGTACCAAACCACCCGCTTCGGCTATTATCGATGTTCGTATATTTGGTACTTGAATATTATATTATGTACCATAGACATAGAGACTGCACGTACCAAAAAAAGGAAAATGGGTAGGTAGGTACCCTCACAGCTCACAGAGATGCAGAAGATAACGTAATGGGAATGTTTGGGTTTGCAGAAAGGCGCCATACTGAAGCTGCACTTCAGCCTGAAAGGAATCGACAAGCCAGTGGACACGATGTTCGTGGGTACGTCCCCCGAGCTGGAGGTGGCGCTTTACTCCCTCTGCTTCCTGACTCGCATGGACCGCGACTGTCCACTGACGCTGGCCAACCAGCCCTTCAACCTGCGCACGCACAACTTCCGATACCGCAGCAAGAACATGATCGGAAGCGCTTTCCCTGAGATTTAAATATATTTACCTATATCATACTCGTTATTATTGTACGGATTTCTGTCAATAAATAATAAATACTCATTTTTAAATACTACTTCTCAGCTGTAATTTTGTATAAAGTTTGAAATTACTTTTCGAAATTTGAGTTTGTCAACTTTAATGGGGGGGGGGGGGGGGGGGGGGCATTTCCGACCGCACTTTCCCCCGACCGTACCGCTCTCGCAAACGCTGATTATCATCTTTCATTTGCAAGTGCATGAATGGGATGCAACAAACAAATTTCATTGTCATTATTGCAGTTTTCGATTAATAAAATTACTGAAGAAGTAGGTACTAGGTACTAATGTCATCGCAGTTTGGTTTTCCCGCTAGTGAAGAGCGAAGAGTGACACCTGGCGGGCGAGCCCGCAAGTAAGTGCCCATAAGTGCCCGCGCAAACTCCGCTCAGCTGTCCCCAGCTGTCCCGTGCTAGTTGTAGTAGGTTAAAATTTGTAATTTGTATTGCGCCGAAAGCCGAGTACGTCTAGTGCATCAGTATCGGTCGAAAATGCATCGGGCGGGATTATTCGGTTTAAATCTACTGGAGTCCGCCGCTCCACTAGTCAAATTCTTCCCAAAAAAGAATGAAGCCATTCGCATCCCGACTCGACAGTGCTCGACGAAAGATATTTTGAACGAAGCTTACAAGAGAACTAAAGTGAAATGCAAATGTAAGAGTCTATTTTTGAATGTAACAATCTTATTTGTCAACTTACATAAGGATAAAATAATAACTATTTCACCGTGACTTGAGAGAAATCTGTTGTTGTTTGCGTATTTTCAGCGAAAAAGCTGCCGCAAGATGTCAACCACCAGGGAGTATTTGCGTGCAATGAACTGGATCTGGAGGAAGTGGAAGTTTACGGATTTGATTATGACTATACGCTGGCCCATTACAAAGAGTCTCTCGACTATTTGCTGTACAATCTCGGCAGAGATACCCTCGTTCAGAAATATAAGGTATTGGCACAATATAACCTATAATAATATGATTTTTGTTTTAGTAGACAATAACAACACGTTTATTTGATTACAGTATCCACCTGACATACTCAAGTTAGAATACACGCCGGGTTTTGCAGTTCGTGGACTTCATTATGATATAGAGAAAGGGGTCCTATTAAAGTTGGATTCCTTCTTGCAAATTCAGTTTGGTTCAGTTTACAGAGGCCTGACACCTCTCTCTACCGAAGAGGTGTTGGGTCTCTACAAGAACAGGATTATCCCCATTGCGTACGTCGAAGGCCACTCCAAAAATGAAAAGGTAATGTAAAGTTGTTGACCTTTATATTTGCATGCTTTAACTTTCATACTTCTTGGTAAATATTTTGGTAACACTTTTCATAGTTTGATGTTGGATATGACTAGAGATTAGATGTCTTTAAAAAATGTAGAGAAAGAGTACAGTGTAATTTTTGTAATTAGAAAACAAATTTGTTTGTGATAGATAAATGTGTATAATAGTATATTGTAATCTTTGTGGAGTAACTCTAGAAATGCATCGCTGACTGTAGATAATATTTATACAATAAATTAATGACTGTATCTTAACAGCACAAATAGATGTTTTACATTTCATGTTTTGTCTCTAACATAATAGTGAACACATTGTAATAACTTGGAACAAAGTAGATAATTGTAATTATTTTGGTAAATGTTATAAAACATACTCATTTCAGTTGACTGTGCTGTACGTTAGTTCTGCCTGAAATCTGGTTCAATGAACTCAAATTTGTTTTGAATTTGTATTATTTTCAAAATTGTAATGGATTTTGAATTCAGACTACCATGTGATTTTTCACAGGTCTGTATTACCTAGCCAAAAAATACTAATTTCAGTTGTACGACCTGCGTAACTCTGGTTTAATGAACTCAAATTTTGCTTTTAATTTAAGTATCATTTTCAAAATCATGACTGATTGTGTGAAGAATTCAGAAAAGCGATAAAGTAGGTATCTACTTATAATATTTTTAACTGAAATTTATTTTAATTATCATTTTCAAAATTGGAACTTATTTGTGAATTCAGACTATCCCACGATTTTTATGTGTTAATAGTAATTATCTAGCAGTTTAGTTATGTTCAAAATTCTATATGTAATAAAATATATTACAAGTCAGCTTAGTTATGAGCGTAATACACGAGCCCGATTTTCAGCCCGATTCCAATTAGAGACAAAAGTCAACATTTTTCGCTTTACGCGATCGCTGTTTTCAACTCTATTTTCATACCTACGATTTCAGTAGGCATCACAACAAACAGTATGGTTCATGTGTTGTTTGCTGTGATGACAATTGAAATCCTAGATATGAAAATAGAGGTGAAAATAGCGATCGCGCAAATCGAAAAATGTTGACTTTTGTCTCTAATTGGAATCGGGCTGAAAATCGGGCTCGTGTATTACGCTCATTAGTTTTTTTCCCTTTCTGTCTAGAATCTGCTTAGAACTAATGATTTTTGTTTTTACATATTCTCGAGAATTTCATTCAGATCAGATTTCAGCTAGCTAATAATTTCATTTAGGTCAGATTTCAGCTAGCTAATAATTTCATTCAGATCAGATTTTAGCTAGCTAATAATTTCATTCAGATCAGATTTCAGCTAGCTAATAATTTCATTTAGGTCAGATTTCAGCTAGCTAATAATTTAATTCAGATGAGATTTGAGCTAGCTAATAATTTCATTTATGTCAGATTTCAGCTAGCTAATAATTTCATTCAGATCAGATTTGAGCTAGCTAATGATTTCATTCAGATGAGATTTCAGCTAGTTTATAATTTCATTCAGATGCAATTTCAGTTGGTAGAACTATTAACGGTCAATATAAGTGGTTTTCAAGATGGGGATTTATGGGAGTTTTTATTACAACTTCTGATGAATATATAAAGTTGATCTATAAGTGTAGTTGCGCTTGTCTGCGTGGCTATGCGCCTGCCATTGTGAATATTGATTGTGATGTGTTGCAGGACACGTACTCAAAGATGATACACCTGGCCGACCTGTTCTCCGTGCCCGAAGTCAGTCTGCTGTGTAATGTGGCAGAGCTCTTCATTCGCAATCACATCGACTACCATCCCGAGATCCTGTTCAGAGACGTCAAGGTGAGCGCTTTACTAATTTACCAATCATCCGTACACAGATTACACAACTGGGATGGCAAACAATTGGTCCCACATTGGAAATCCTATAGTATCATCGGTAGGTCTACCATTTTATTTTGAAAATTATCTGTTTTTCATAAAATCATATGTGATTTGTTTCAAAATCTTTTTGTTGTTGTTATATTGGTTTGTTTCTTAGATATAAATATAACTAATTAACCTTCACACAAATTATCTACATGGGTAGGCAGAGGGAATAGATCACCATTCAACTCTATTTCCATACACACTTCTAGCTTTGATAAACTTGTACTCAGCCTCATAGTTACCACAGAATATTTCTCAATTAAACTCTTAGATTTAGCTTTATTGTTATGAAAAGTGAATCATATGTCGGGGGAGACGAAAAAATATGCATTTTATATTTTAATATTTGTGTTCAAATTAATTCACTTACACAAGAGGCCAATTGTAGTGGACTACTTATTACAACTTTATTCTTGCTTTATTAACATTTATGTATCGTGTCTTACATTCTTATTTGAGTCTTGACATGATCTGAATTAAGTATTTGTTAGTGCCACGTCTTCCTCCGAGGTCCTCGACTTCTACCATTAACTTCTGCATCACGTATTTTGCTAACACTCCTTTTTTGTATAATATAATTTCAAGATAAAATAATAATCCAAATGAAATTCTTGGCAGTCTTGCATCATCTTGATGCAATCGATCATTTGAAAAATCTATGTTTTGTTCTGTCGATCTTTTATATTTTTTAAGAATGAACCGTAACATTTATAAAAAAATCTAATTTGTGATGATATTGCACAGCAGGGTAAGTGCACCATAAATAAATGTTAACATTTTTGAATCTGCCAATTCGTGGTGGATTTCCATTAAAATGATTTATTTTTTCCACTATACAGTCATCTTCAAATTTGTAAACTTGAATTAGACTTAAACTAACTGGTCAGTGGCTGAGTGGGCATCGCGTTTGGGTCCCACCCAGGCGTCGCATTTTCCATTCTTCGACTGGCTATGTCCTCCATCACGACATAAGCAACATTTTCTGCTTAGTGTGGTGGTAGTAGGAGGTTTTCAAACAATGTTGGGTTATACATCAAATAAGTTAGCCACCTCTGGTATATGATAAGCATAACTGGCGGATGGATTCTCCCATCAATTGATAGACAATATTATCTCAGATTGGCTCTGAAGTACCAAAGTGATCCATATTGAGCAGTGGTGGCCAAAGGGCTTTATTTAATTTAATTTGGTTTAACAAAATTAACTGAAATAAGGCTTACTAACGTAAACGAAGACACAAAAGTACCTGCGTTATATCTATGAACTATATATTGCTAAAATCTTTAACCGAGGAGGCCCCGAGGAAAACAATTTACCTCGGGCCTATGTCATCTTAAACGGTACTGAATGTCTATCAGCCTATAAAAAAAGGCTCCATGTATGGGAGGTCATTTGAAAAAAAAAAGTGAAATTACCTTTTTTCAATATTGTGAAAAATGCCGACATATTATTATCTATATCAATTTGAAGACAGGTAGGGTCATGAATCCGTAACTCAAATTACATGGGTATTATTTATAAATTGCGAAATCACTAAATAATTCATGTACTTGCTGGCACATCATTTTAAAGAGGGCACTTTTCAATATAGTTATGCACACTGATAGTATGTACCTAAGTATACAAAATATAAAAACAAAATTAGGTAGATTAGAAAAAATAGAAACCGGTAGTATCAAAAATTTAAAAACAAAAATTGACTTTGAAACACACGTCCGCAGTCCCCTTTTACCCCTAAAATGTCCAAAGATATTGGGTGAGAAAAGACATTTATCAATTATATTTAAATTTAGACTTGCTTTTCAATTTGACGATGTTTTGTTTTTTGCATTTTTCAGCTACCTAACAAAAACAGATTTATTAATAAATTATATTAGATATTTTGTTATCTATCTGAAGCAAAGGTCCCTTTCAAATGATTTACCTGTAACTAGATAATTAAATGTATAGAATCTGCTGTCACTTAGATTAGGAACCTAAAAAACAAACATTGTTTTAAATCAAGCTGTTTTATATGTCCGTTGAAAAGTGATCATAATATAATAATTAATAATATTTGAAAAGATCTACTTCTCGATGTGCCACCAAACTAAATTTGAAACGTCATCGATAACAACTTAAATAATTATTATTCCAAATCTTTCCCGTACTGTCCAAATACAATGGACGAGGCATGCGTGCAAAATGCAAAACCGACCTATGTTGTATCGCCATCTCTTTCAACAACGAATAAGATTCATAATGCTGTCTCCCTTCCACGACATTCGGTCATGTCCAAAATGTCACTAGGGTTTCTATGGTACCTATACGCGGGAATTTTTACTCCAAGATAAAAACATAGTGCCATCGCGTTTATTGTATGGCGCGCATTAGGGTGTCCCAAAAAAATGAAAGTTGTTATTTTTCAACGCATACCCTCTAATTTTGTTTCAATAATGACAAAACACTTATAAAAAAAATTGCGTTTACTTGGGACCACGGCAACCCGTGCCGACTTGCGTCGAAAGTTATTAGTACTTTTATATTAAGACACCCGCGAGCAAACGTGTTAATGCGCTTGTAGTATCTTGCTTTTTTGTTAATAAACGCATATTACTCATTCAGGCAAGATGTCGTTAGATATAAGCAATTCTAAAAAGGGTATATATTTTTTAAGAGGAGTCGTAAAACACCAAATATCGGATTCTTAACTACCCTCTAATGAACAAGTTCTTTAAGTTTTGTTCTACAATATCCGAGAAGTGAATTTAACTGTCAATGAAAGTGCTAATCTCACTATTCGCGAGTGTTTTATCTATTGGGAAAAGGCGCGTATGCCATCCAAATATTTACCTAATTGTGTGAAGAAATTTGTATCTTGAAACTTGCATCAAGTTTGGAGGGATTTGCAAAAAAATGCGCAGAAAACGCAAGACATATTTGAACAACGTCGTCAAAAGTTTTAAAAAAAATTAATTTATAATTTATTTGACATTGCACACGACGATGCCCTTAAATTAATAAAAATAAATGAAGATAGAATCTTCTTGCAGCGGCAAAGAGAGCCAGGTCATCCTAGCTACTTAGCGGGGGTGGACAAAAAACTGACAGATATAGAGGAGAGAGCGCGACTTAAAACAATCAAGCAAGAAAACGGCGAACCAAATATTTATCTGCGCCAACTCCTTCAACATCCTCTTACGAATCGTCAAAAAAACTACTCATCTTCTGATTCACATATTCATAAGTTTTTAAAAACCGCTACAGAACACTCAACCTGAAACCAGTAAAACGCCGACGCGAAAAGACTTCATTACTCCAAAGTTAGTCGCTGCGCTAGACAGGTGCCAGTTAAGTATGAGAGATTCTGTTTTCATTCTTGAAGCTACTATTGAGGCGCTTGGATATAATATTGATCAGTTTCCAATAAGTACGTCTTCAACTCAAAAAATTCGAAAGGAAAAACGAAAGGCGCGCGTAAAGGCCATAAAATTTATTTTTTTAAAACGAGGTACCAGATGCTTTGACTCTTCACTGGGACAACAAACTGTTGCCTTCTTTAGATCCTCGAAAATCAAAAGAAGAACATCTTCCAACTGTTATATCATATGGGAATAACGAACAACTTATTGCTGTGCCACGATTGGAAAGTTGCTGTGCCACGAAGGAACAAGCGCAGGCTGTATGAAATGCGATTGTAGACTGGAATCTGGAAGATAAAGGGCAAATTCTGTGTTGTGATACAACAGCTTCAAATACAGGTCAGTTTAATGGTGCTTGTGTGCTTCTTGAACGAAAGCTTAACAGAGAAATGCTTATTTTTGCTTTCCGCCATCACGTGTATGAGTTGGTATTAAAAGCTGTGTTTGAATTAAAAATCAATCAAGTGACTACAAGCCCTGACATCCCACTCTTCAAAAAGTTTAGAGATAACTGGAAAAATGCTAATCCCGATAAAATTCGGTGCTACAGAGAAAATCTCACATTGCACCTAATCGCTTCCGAAATCCATGATTTGCTTGACTTTTACCGTACTGCACCGACAATAAAAATACCTACTTCGAGATGATTATCGAGAGTTGTTAGAGCTCTCTGTGATGTTTTTAGGCGGAGATATATGTAGAGAGAAAATTTACGATTCGGCCTCCAGGTGCTATGCACCATGCTCGATGGACGGCAAGGGCGCTTTATTCGTTTAAAATATTATTATATTACCAGTAAGGATAAGGCGGCACTTTTAGACGTTTGCTTGTTCATAGTAACATTCAATGTCAAGCCATGGCTACAATTTTATATACCTTACCAGGACTTGTGCTTTTTGAAATCGATGAAGGCTTACGAAAAAAAAATTGTTACGATGCGTTCAGGAACACCGGAAGACTCTAAAAAACAAACTTTGAAGCAAAAATTTAATCAATAAACCATTTTTAAATATAAAATACTACATAATGGAACATTTGTGCAGTTTTTAGTTTAATTTATCCGAGAAAAATTAAAGTTTAAAATCCTTCCGTATTAACTCAGTACAAATTTTTGTACCATATGTTTGGCATCAAGTCGGCATGGGTTGCCGGTGTTTGATCAAAATAATATTTATTATATGAGTTATTGGGATCAAATGGAAAAAAATAAGAGGGTATGCGTATTTAAATTCATGAAAAAAAAATTCTCCCTTATGTCTTGGGACACCCTAGCGCGCATAGAGACAGAAGATATCCTAGGCGGGGGCAAGTCAAAAATTGACCCAGGGATCTAAATATTGTGAGAATTAGAGCTTCCATTTGACATGATAGATGTCACTGCTCGTCACCCGGCGAGTCGTCGCCGCTAACTACTATTAATTACTAACTACTATTTCAAGTAAATAATTCGATGCGTTGAGCGGTTTATTCCGTAAAAAAATATTATTATTATGTCTTATAATTTTGGGGGGTCAAACACCCATTGTCCTAAGGGGAGAGCCGCCACTGATGTCTATCTAGATAAATTTTAAATGTTTATAAATTTTCAATATGTGTCGAAATGTATATGAATGTGTATCCTATATTTTACTCTGTTGTTTTTAAGTTTAAAAATTTATACTTGATACTTATTTTATTTTTATTTTTTTATTTTTTTATTTTTTTATTTTTTTTATTTTTTTATTTGTTTATCTTAAAATTGCTACACATTATAATATTACTGGTCTTCCATTAAAAGCATTAGCTTGTGGATGGAAGAAGAGTTTACATTTTTTCATACATGTACAAATACAGTCACGTGTACAGTTAATACAATGCAGTTAATACAGTTAATACATTTCATATATATGTACAATTACTATTTACTATAGTCATGTATTTCAATATATAGGTGCACTTAATAACTTAATACAGACACATGGCAATCAGACCCGTAAACTAAAAGATACAAACATAGATGTATTCAGTAAGAAGAAAAATAAGTGTGATTTTTAGTGTGACATTCTCTAAAATACTTTTTGATGGGGTTCAACAATTGAACTTTGTTTCTTATGCTTCTGATTTCTATTGGTAGGTTATTAAAAAAGAATTTTCCTTGGTGAGTATAATGGTGTTGGGCAAATGAAGTGTTTAATTTGGGGCATACAAATACATGTTTAAGTCTAGTACGATTTTCGGTTATGAATGAGTATTTGTCTTTTTGTTTTATAATTTGTACGATTGAATTTTTTATAAATAAGTTTTTAAATGTTGGGACTTTGAATTCTTCGAATATGCAATCAGTTGGGAAGTCTAGAGGTTTTTTAAGTATAATTTTTATTATTAGTTTTTGAACAATTTCTATGGGGGTCAGACTAGTTTTGTAAGCTGCTCCCCAACTGATAATGGCATACTGAAGAATTATTAATTGTTATCTCTTAATTCTTTGATTATACCAAATGTATTTTTAATTTTATTATATGTAAAAGCCCTTATTGGGCGTGTACAAATAAATAAAAATAAATAAATCTTTGGGGATGCTGTGTGGAGGGTCTTTTTAGGGAAAGGAAGGAGAAGAAGTCTGGGAAGGCAAAAAATATGAGGGGTGGATAGGAATCTGAGGGTCAGTGTGTCCAAGGGTGACAAAAGTACGAATCCATCACTTCCACTGCGGTGCAAGGCGATGGGTCGAGAAAGTCCGGCTGGAGAAGTCGAAAAGTCCCCCTCTACCAGTCTTTCCCGATCCGACCCGCCACGCATTAGGTGGGCAAACGCATTCGCCGCCTAGACCTAGACAAACCTCAGCCCATGAACCTGGGCACCCCTGCTAAGTCACCAAACATAACAAACAGCTTGGGTGACCTACGGTAGGGGTGTTGGTTTATCCACTAAATGGTTTCTGGGGCGGCAGTACCCATACCCACTCGCCTCCCAATTTGAAATGTGTTTTCATGTATTTCCAAGTTAATATTTTGAGAAATAGTATTAATTAAATCGTGCCTTTATGAGTGGAAGGGGATGCATGGACCAGATTTTCTCATTGCGTATGCTCACTGAGAAGTTTCTTGCAAAAAACCAGAAACTCTTCTGTGCCTTTGTAGATCTACAAAAAGCGTACGACCGAGTTGACAGGAAAAAGCTATGGAAGGTGTTGTCCAAGTACGGAGTGAATACGAAGCTCATTCAGGCAATTGCGTCGCTATATAAGGGAAGCGTTGCGTGTGTTAGGGTGAACGGCGATTTTACGGAGTGGTTTGACATCACAAAAGGTGTTAAACAAGGCTGCGTAATGTCACCGTGGTTATTCAATCTATACATGGATAATTGTATGCAAGAATTGAAAGAGATGGGATTGGGCGCAAAATTGAGTAATCTGGAAGTATGTTGCCTTTTGTATGCTGATGATGCGGTGCTAATTTCTAGCAGTATGGAAGATCTACAGTCTCTCGTGTCTAGGATGAACGAAGTATGTATGAAGAATGAGTTAATGATGAATGTAAGTAAGTCTAAAGTCATGGTGTTTGAAAGAGAGAGTACGAAAACAGTATGCAATATAGTTGTGAATGATGAATACTTGGAGCAGGTGGATGAGTTTGTGTATCTGGGTAGTATGTTTACGAAAGATGGGAAGGCTGATAGAGATATTGAAAGAAGGGTGAATGCCGGTAACTCCATTAATGGAGGACTGAATGCCGTTGGCGGTAATAAAAAACTGTCCAAAGACGCGAAACTAGCCGTCCATAATGGAGTGCTGGTACCTACCCTGATGTATGGCAGTGAGGCATGGAACTGGCAGAGGAAGGATGAAAGCAGACTGAATGCTGTAGAAATGAGATCCCTGAGGCGAATGTGTGGTAAAACCATGTACGATCGTGAGAGAAACGTGGATATCCGCAAAGAATGCAAGGCTGACGTAAGCGTGATGTGTAAGATTAAGAAAGGGACTCTCCGATGGTTTGGGCATGTAGAGCGAATGAACGAGGAAAGGAGTGTAAGGAGAATATATGATGCAAATGTGAATGGTAGAAGAAGTCGGGGACGCCCGAGGAAGACATGGCACGACCAAGTGAATCAGATACTTGAGTCGGGCCATGTGAAGAGTCGGAATAATAGAAGAGCATGTATGAGACGATGTATGAATGTGAACGAGGCAAAGAGTGTGTGCCAAGATCGAGTTGTGTGGCGGTCCGTCCTCTCTGCCTACCCCTGCGGGGAAACGGCGTGATGGTTAGTTAGTTAGTTAGTTAGTTAGTTAGAATGGCCAAATCAAAAACCGAACACCAATCTCTCGAGTGGTTAAAAGTCGAAATGGTCAGGCATTGCATTAAAATTGATTATATGTAATAGTCATTTTAGTCAGCGAAGATCACCTGATTCTGGCTAGTAATTAGTAATGCATAACGGGTTGCGAGTTTCTTTAGTCATCTGCACAATTGTGATGTCAAACAGCTGTAACTGCATTTCATTGACTTCATAAATCCCCGAGACTGTTTTATTTAAAGAATAAAAATAGATTAAACCGTTGCATCGTTCAATTTCCCTTTATTGGTTCCAGTAGCGGTGGTTCTAGTTGTGTTTATATCAAGTAGCTTGCCTTTATGGCAATTATTGTATCAGTCCGTGCTCTGGGTCCGTGTGGGGGACACAAATGTGCCAACCATTAGCCAACCTTTATGGTCGCCTCATCGTAAACTTTTTATTGTGTTTAATTGAACATGATGTATAGCTGGCAATCAAATGGCACATAGTTCTCCTTGTGCACTGATTTAGATCCCTGTCAATTGTTATTTGTTGCTCAATTAAAATGTTCTCTTCACGTGATAGTTTGCTGAATTGTCTGGTATTTCGAGGAAAGTTTGCTTGAACAATACAACAACCAATATCTGAGAGAGTATTACAGTTTTACAGATTTTAGGTAATTTATGATTTACAAGGACAGTTTAAAATGTTTTATTAAAAAAAAAACTACACATGTATGTAAGATCGGATAAATTCTAGAGTAAAAACAAGGGATAAGTTGATTTAGGTTTATTAAAATGACACGTAAAATGCAAAAGAAAATTACAAAGCACGTCTTATCTAGTCTTACGTCAAAATTATTCTGTCGTTTTGTTTTAATTGTTCTTTATTTTATTTTAAAAAGGTATGGCCACTAAAGTACAAACCCAGGTACTAAAATACGATGGGTATCGGCCTATACAAATTTCCGATATTACATGTATTTAGTTTTTTAGTCACATTATTTGGTCCAACAATTTTGTTTAAAAAAAAGCTGTTTATTAAAATTATTCCCATTGTGATATTTAAAAAAATTAATTAGAAGTAGAAATCACCTAAGGTTTTTTGACCAAAAATCCCATTTTTTTCATTTTTGAAATTGTAAAAGTTGATCTTTGGGTCAATGCACCCATATAATAATTGTCCCATATTTCGACGAATGATACTTTTCTGCAGGGATGTCACTGTATAGGCGCCGTCTATTTTAATTTTTTTAAATACTTACGGCGAGTATGGGTACCGCCGCCCTGGGAACCATTTATTAGGTAATCAACACCTCTGCTATAGGTCACCCCAAGTGATTCGCTACCTTTGGTGACTTAGCAGGGTGCAGGGTTAGGTTTGTCAAGGTCTTGGCAGCCGATGTGTCTGCCCACCTACTGCGTGGCAGGCCGGATCGAGAGAGACTGGTTGAGGAGGTCTTTTGACCTCTCCAGCCAGAACCCCTCGACCTATTGCCTTGCACCGCAGTTGAAGAGATGGATTCATATGTCCGTCACTCCTAGACACACCCAGATTCCTACCCACTCCTCATACCTATTTCCTTCCCAGAACTTCTTTTTCTTAAACCCTCCACACAGCATCCCCTAAGATGACATAGGCCCCGAGGGAAATTGTTTTCCTCAGGGCCTCCATTTTCTGAATTGTATTTACCCTACGTGACAATTACAAAAGAATTACCTTGCTTTGTATTTGTACTACTAATATATTTGCTTTTTTTGTAGAACTCAGTAAAAAGTTGTCATCCTGTGATGCACAGCATAGTCTCAGAGAATGTCCGGGAGTATATTTACCAGAACCCAGACATCAGGAAATACTTCCACAAGCTCGTCAGCGGAGATAAGAAGCTGTTCCTTGTGACCAACAGTCCTTATCATTTTGTGTGAGTTTGTTTAAATAACCATCTTATTACCGCTGTAAACTTACTTACACACTTTCACATCACACTGTCAAAACACCGTGAAGGAAATACACGCAGGTTAAATTTCACCATGTGTAACCAAATCCATTAAATCATTAAAAATATTTTATTTTTCTGAACTGTAAAACTTTGTAAAAATTCCTCATTGTAATATTTTTCAAAAGTGATTTACTACTGATTAGACACGGGCTAGTATGCATATTAATTTGTGTAAAGTTATCTTGCTCCAGTGACTATAATTGTATACACTTCTTATTTTCATGGTGCATCCCATCAATTCTTAATAATGTTGAAACATCAAAATCAAAAGTCACCAAACACAACACAATACTGTAAATTTGAAAGCTAAAATATGTTACGTAATGGAATTACAAAGATTTATCTACCTGCATAATAATAGAAAAATTTATTTCTCTAATATTCAAATTTAGATATCTCCAATCTCATGCATGTGGGCTGATGACTTTTGCCTGAACGTCGACAATGCGTTCTCTGCACTTTCTAATGTACAAATCCATTTTAACTTGTTTATTCCGTGTTGTTATTGTTCTCTCTTGTTTTCTTGAAAATAAATTGACTTCTTTATGCAAAGTGTACTTCACATCACACGTCAGTGCTTTTTTTATATCATTGCCCGAACGAACTTTTACAAACATTAATAAATATAATCAAAACATGGCAAATAAAGTTCACATAAACAAAATGGTACAAAGTATTCAAGTACATCATAATAGTACAATTCTATTTGTTAAATTACAGCAATGCAGGAATGGGCCTGATTGTGGGCCCTGACTGGCGCGACTTCTTCGACGTGGTCATCGTGTCAGCCCGCAAACCCCGCTTCTTCACAGAGACCTCTCGACCCATCCGCGTGTTCGACCAGACCTCGGGCACACACGTCTGGGATAAAGTGACCAAGCTGGAGAAGGGAGTTATCTATTACGAGGGCACAGTGCGGCAGCTGCAGGACCTGACGGGCTGGAGCGGCGAGCATGTGCTCTACTTCGGGGACCACCCTTACAGTGATCTGGCTGACGTCACGCTGCAGCATGGCTGGAGGACTGGAGCCATCATCAATGAGCTGGGGGTAGGTTCCATCCATCAGACCAATTATTATGGGATAGGATGGGGCGGGATGGGATCTTTGGGGCCCCATCGAGTCTAGATCGGAAAAAAAAAACTGCCGACGTAATTAATGTATGCCCTTTTTCCTTAAATAGTTTTCCGAGACTAGCTCAGAGAAATGTTTTTTTTTATTGATCCTTATGGACACGGAGGCATTGAAGAAGTTAGAGATTCTTTTTTCAAATGTGAAATTTTTTTTGATTTACTTATTCACAATTTTTCACTATTATGGTACCTTCCTGAAGAAAATTTGATAAAGACTTTTCATTGAGTTAGTGATGTTTCTTTGAACAAATTGTGTAATTCCTTATCTGAAATAAAGTGTTGAATAAAATATGTGGTTTAACTTACTTTTGTGTTGTTGATATTATCCAGCACGAGATCAAGACGTTGAACAACACGGAGTTTAAGGAGAACGCCAACTGGCTGCAGATGCTAACGCAGCTGATTGAGGACCACCAGGACTTCGGGGGAGACGAGGCCAAGATGATGCTGCAGAAGTGGATGAACGAGAGAGACATCTTGAGGTATGTGTACAGGTCTTATTAATAGTGCAACCAAACCACCTGATATACAGTAAGGTGGGTCATTTAAAAAAAATTGTCATTTTTAAATTCTAAGAGCGATAAAAGGGTGCCAAATGGGTTCAAAACGACATTTTTAAAATTTTTTTAATTTCTGATACGATCTTTTTCCTCCTGATTCACTTCAAAATTTTGAAAATGTTCATTTTGAGGGGTTATTTCTAGTGTAAGTATATAAAAGTTACTATGAATCCTTCCATATTTTTTATTATCTTCCAAAGCAAATGTAGTATGTATTTACAAAATCATTTATAAAAAGTACCAAGATTGAGTCTCGCAAAATAATCTCAAAATTTGAAAATAAGAAGGATTTTGCTGGTGTTTGAATACACCACCTTGAGATAATTTGAATTACATTAATATACGTATTTTAAAATATATCAAAATATTCCCTCTATTTTGTATTTTATTGAAAAATAGTTCATTTTTAATGGTTTATCCAGCTTTTTTTTAAAGATTTAACAAGGGTGGATTTTTCTCTATTTTGTGAAATTTCGAAGTCAATCCGGAGGAAGAGGATGACATCCAAATATTATTAAAAAAATTATGTGATTTTATATAATTCTTTATCAGTATTAGACAAATCAAAACAAGAAATATTTTTTCCCATAAAGTCGTGACCCACCTTATTATATTTTTTATTTATTTATTTATTTACGCCCTAGTGGGCTTTCACAAGATAGATACATAAGTAATACAGTTGTGTTAGCAAATACATAGTATTCAATATATATTGATTTATGATAAATTTAAGACAAATTAAATTTGTAAAAAGACATATAAAACTAAAATAAAATAAAAATATAGAGTGTATTTACTACGGAGTCGTGCAATCATACATTTTACTAAAATAATTATAAAGACTTCGTTTTGTGACTAATACGGAATCTTTAAATATGTCTACAGTATTCCCAAATTTATTGCCCAGATGATGTATTCTATTAATAGGTGTATGAGCCTCATCATTCGTTTTGAAATTGTCACAGAAAAAGGTAGCACTTTGTCTCGTATTTCTGGTCGGTATGTAAAATTTTATTTTGGAGAGAATTTCAGGGTTGTTAATGCAATTATTAATAATTTTATTTAATAGTACAAGGTCAAAGATGATGCGCCTATCTGACAGCGTAATTATATTGAGTTGTTTCATCAAAAGGACATAGTTAATATTTTGAATTGGAATATTCAGCTTAAAGTTAATAAATCTTAGAAATTTGTGCTGTATCCTTTCTATATTGTTGGAATGGATTTTATACATTGGGGACCAAATTGGCGAATTGTACTCTACCTGGCTTCTTACTAAAGAAGTGTACAATGTTTTCAAACATTCTAGTGACTTGAAACCACTTGCTGTTCTGCATATGAACCCTAGCATTTTTAAAGCTCTATTTGTTATTTCATTTACGTGCAGAGTAAATGTTAACTTTTCATCAAATATAACACCTAAGTCCCTGATCTGAGCGACTGGTGTCAATTTTACATTATTTAAAGAGTATTCATAGGTAACATGACTTTGGATTTTACGAAAACGAATAACTTGGCATTTTTGAATATTAAGAAATAACGAGTTGATCACACACCAGTGATACAATTTATCTAAATTTGATTGTAAAATATGACAATCCTCTATACTACGTATCATTTTATACATTTTCAAATCATCAGCGAAGAGAAGGACTTGCACGTCTTTAAATACATACACTAACAATGTCATTTATAAATAATAAAAAAAGAATTGGTCCTAGGTGAGATCCTTGGGGAACCCCACTTGTGGCTTCGAAGATGTAAGATACTACAGAATTTATTTTAACACAGAGCTTTCTTTTACTAAGATAATTCTTCTAATATCCAGATCAATAGGGTTCCTTTAAAGCCCAACAAATATACTTATATAATTATATACAGTACTCTCTCACTAATTCGCCACTCCAAAAACCTAGTGTCGCCTGTACTAGTCTCAGCAAGAGCTCATATGTATGTCATTGAAGATCATCCTCTTCTTTCTTACGCATCTTGTATCAAAACGAAAGAGACAAGATACTAGAGCGATGACGTCACGTATGACCTCTCACTGGGACTAGTATGTTTATACATTTTATTTTATGGGAATAATGATTTATTTATGGTTAAAATATTGTTAAAATGCATTCTCAAAGTACCCAACTGGCCGCTTGTGTAAAATGTTTTTTTGTTTCTACTTGAAATATTTTGTGTTTATGTATGGAGCGATTAATTTATGTTGCTTGCTTAGTGAGGTTGATTATTAATTGAAAAATTATGCTTTATGTTCTGTGAAAAACAATAAATAAATAAATATTAAAAGTTGACATTTTCAACTGCGAGCTGAATAAATACATCTTGGCTTCTTATCTTTATTTATAAAAAATGAATGTATGCGTTTCTATACCATTCATCCGATTGCAATGAAAATTTTGTGATTTGTTGTGCGCACATCCGGGAAGGATTTTATATATAGTGTTGAGGTCTTGCATTATAAAATTTGTATAAAAAATTTACCAGACGGAAAAACTAAAAGTATTGTAAATCCAAAAGCACTTCAATAAACAGAATTAAAATACGAATGATTGTTATCTCTGTTTATTATTCTCTTTACATAATATTTTATTCTTTATGCTTTACTATTATATAACAAAACCTTCCTCATGAATCACTCTATCTATTGGTGAAAACCGCATGAAAATCTGTTGAGTAGTTTTTGAGTTTATTGCGAACAGACAGACGCGGTGGAGGACTTAATTTTTTTTATGTAGAGATTATTCTTATCTCTCTTTATATTTTTGTTTATATCTTGTTATTTCTAATTATTGTTAATATGTATAGAGAAAAACAAATCGTGAAGTATGCACTTTGTGAATATTTGTAAGTGGAAATAATAAATAAACAAATACTTCCTTTTAGGAAGTAAGTTCCTTTTGCATTGTAATGTATGCCGGGTAATTGCTATTTATAATATTATAATTTTTGTTTAATGTTAAAAATTCTGTTACTTCAGTTCATTTCTTAATTCAGAGGGGAAATCTATTGGTGGTTAAAGACATAAATATTATAAAAATTCAACTGTCGATTTCCCAATTATTAATTTAAAAAAATGAAAAATCGCCGAGTTGCCGATTACTGTACATAATATTATCATGAACAAATTTTTATATTATTCTTTGAAGATTGACTCATGGTCACGATTATACCGAGTTATAATGGTTTCAGAGGATAGTTATTTCCGTATATGTTTTGGAAATATAATATATGAAATATTTTCAGGAATGAGATAAAGGCGGTGTTCAACCCGCAATTTGGCAGCGTGTTCCGCACGTACCACAATCCAACTTATTTCTCACGCCGCCTCTTCAGGTTCGCTGACATCTACACGTCGCGCATTACCAACCTCAACAAGTATTCGCTCACGCACACGTTCTACCCGCGGCGCGGAGTCATGCCCCACGAGTATTGCTCCTATTTCATGTGAATACTCCAACCAATGGTATACTACGTCCAACTACTAGTCTCAACATGATATTTTCTACTGGCTATGTGCGGATTAAGGAAATTCTATGGGTACATGTATTTATCAAGATATTAAATTGCTTCCACTTCAGTATATACATAATTTGTATTTATTACCAGGAGCTACTCCTGTATGCCGATACCATGCCAGAATGCACTTGTTTAATTTAGTGTAATATAGTGACAGCATTTTGCTAACTGCTACCTAACACTGATATTTTTCGATATCCAGGTATGGAGCACATTGTCTTTGCATTTTATATGGATTTTTAATTTTTTTAAAGATATTAAAACATTAATTTATTTTAAACCAGCTCAGTTATTAATATTCATGTCGTTCTTTAGAGACTGGATTCAAAATCAGTAGCTTTTAGAATTTTAGTAGACAATGAATGTATTTTGTGAAAATTTCATTTGGGTGATGAGATTCAAGGTGCAGTCAAAGTTGACTACATAATATTCCAGGGTCAGTCATAAACTAATGCCTTCTATTTTTTTTCTCCTTTTCCAAGAAATTAAAATGCAATTACATAGGAAAAAACCACATTATTGATGATTAATTTGTCACTTTTCAAAATAATCTCTGTTCATTTGCACAGTTTTGGTCCTAACAAAGGCATGTATCCCAGAGTGGTAAAAAGCATGGTCCCACTTCCTAAGCCATTAAAATGCAAAAGTTTTCATAGCTTATCTTCAAAGTGAATCCCACAATGAGCTTCTTTTAGCAGCCCGAACAGATGGAAATCGGATGGCTCAGGTCAGGATGTGTGAAGGATGTGGTAAGACTACCCATCAAATTTTCACAATTTCTTCAGTAGTGTGTGGTCTTGCCTTGCCAGTCAAAAGAAGAACATCCGCCATAGTTTTTGTTGGGCGAAAGATGTGCTTTAAGCTTTTTAAGGGTTGTGACATATTGAACAGAATTTATCGTGCATCCCAGAACACTGTCGCCATAACTTTCAACTTTTCGCACCGTTTTTAATTTTTTCGTCCTCGGGTGAGTTTGGGTGATGCCATTCCATTGACTGCCTCTTCTATTCAGTTCAAAAAATGTACCCAAGTTTTGTCCCCAAACACAATTTTTGTACAGTTGCATCACCGTACACATTTTTCAGTCTTTCGTGAATGAGAGTGGCCGTTTCACCTTCTGCATTCAAGAATTCAATCACAAAATTCTGTCAATACGAACATCGATGTCGGCCATTTTGCGAGCGACTGCACTGCTGCCACCTGTTGATGCAGAAAGTTACTAGTGCAGTAGATTGTAGAAGGTGCCGAGGAATAGTGCCAAATTCAAATTTATCACTTAAGATGAAGCCATACTAAATAATGCAAAATCATACAAAATCGTATGTTTTAGTTTTGAAAATTTGACCGCTTAGAAGTATTATAGATGCTTCAATTAAATACTGCGTGTAGAACATACTTTGGCCCTTAAAAATATCGGTCATTTTTTTTAATAAGTCTTTTAATAAGCTTAGAAAAAAATAAAGTATTAGGTCTATAAAAAACATTTTTAACTGAAAACTCTCCTACTTATAAACACTTTTTCGCATATGGTTTTATTGCATAATGTGGCAAATTCAGTTTCTTATATAATTATCGCGAAAAAAAATGATATTTACGCCCGAACCTCACAAAATAAAATATAATATGCATTTTCGCGTTGGTATTTTTGACATCACGACGACAATACGGCAGTCGACGAATTTGCTATATCAAAGTGAACCTTATACCGTCCACCGAAGAACGACTGGCAGCCGCCCCCCTGTCTTCCGTCATTACTCCTCCGAACGGAGCGGAGAGCGGTCGTGTTATGCTCCGCGCCGCTTATTTTCGTGAAATCAATTTAAAAATTCCGTTTTATTGCTATAAACAATGCATAAAAAAGGAATTAATGTTTTTTACAGGCCTTTACGAAATCAACATGTAAAAAAAAAATCTCAAATATCTTTTCCAACCTTTCCAAAAGCTTTTTCTCAAGTATTTTTAAACTCCTCCCATAAAAGGGCGTGAATTCCGATTTCGATTTTTTCCTGTACTAGTGGATCGCCTTAATTAACTTTATTTAAGACGAAAAAAATAAGAGGCATTAGTTTTTAACTGACCCTCGTAATAATAATTGTTGAAGGTTATTTACTTCTGTTGCCCTATTGTCCTGTTGTCCTGTCAGGGAGACTTAGTTTTGGAATGGATGTTTCCGGAGGTCCTTATTCTGCTAGCAGATCATGTTGCCTTAAGGATGTGATAGTTGTGCAATCATTTAAGACAATATCCTTTGAAAGTATTTTGATATGTTGTATTATTGTAAGTGATTTATTATAAAAAAATATTAATGTTAATAAAAATGTTGCGTTATATTTGAAAAGGAGAAGTGAAAATGCCAATGTTTTTAAAAGGCTTATTATACATAATATGAAGCCATGTTCAATGAGTTATAAGAAATTTTGAATTTGTTAATATGTAATTCTAAAATTAATTTTGCTTGCCATTGTTACCAATAACACTGGATATTAAATAGACATTATCCTAGTTAATGTTATTTTACACTCTCCTAGAGTTTTGAAAAGTGTCCATAGTAGTAGGGAGACTAAACTGAAAGAGATTGTTTTAACAATAGTTATTGTAATGTTTTTGAAACCTTTACTTGAGTTATTTTATTGAACTTGGAAAAATAATGCTGAAGTCCTCTCAACCGTTTTTGAATGTCCATTAGTTTAATAATGACAATTTAAATTCGGAGGTTGTTAATAATTAATACTCAAAATTGTGTAAAAAATATATTGTATTACTTTTATAGGTAGACATTATAACATTATATACTTTATTGAAAATATTTTTACACTGAAGTTTTGATGTTTTGAGTTTGGATTACATGTGAGATACATAATATATAAAAGTTCATCAAATATCGTCAGAGTTTTGCAGAGATTGCAATTTTACAGGAGAAGCCTTCTTAACTTTTTTCATTAGTGTGTTATTTGTTAAAATGTTTACAGTTTGACGGAAGAATCTTAGCTTGTCACTTGCGTATGAACAAATTTATGTATGCGCAGGTTCATTTTTCACACAATGCATTTTGTAAAAATGGCTTGTTTGCCATACACATGTTTACAAAACACTGACGATACGTAGGTACCTGACTTTTGTCACTTTCAGTAATTATTTTTTAATTTTATTAATTTAAAATCTCATATGACTGATACCAAAGTTATTATAAGGAAATTAATTTAGATCTTAAATATTGTTTAAGTTAAAAGTAGAAGATCAGTGTTTTCTCTCGTGGCTTTGAAAATATAACAAACACCGTGTTATGTTAACATTGTCTACAATTATACTGATGCTCAAGAGAACTGATCTAGAATGACATATTTTGTGATTTCTGTAGAAAAATATAATAGTTTAATTAAATGCAACACAGATGTTATTTATTTATATTTTATTTCCGTGGAGTGGAAATTTCCTAGTTGCACTGAATGTTCGTGTGCAGCACTGGTAACATACGTCACCCCTGGACACGTTGACTCCTAAATTTCTACCCACCCCTCATACCCTTTTCTTCCCAGAATTTCCTCTCCTTCCCTCATTAAAAATATCCTCTACGAGACATCCCCAAAGATGACATAGGCCCTGAGGTAAATTATTTTCCTCAGGGCATCCTGTGTGGAGTTAATGTAAAAAAAGACTCGGTTAAGGTAATTGGTTACTATTTGCTACCTTCAGAAATACAAAGGTAAAAAAATTAAAATAAAACTTTCATCTGAAGCTGCTAGTCGTAGTGACGTAAGTGTTTTTACACAACAATATAATAATAGCAGTCAAGTACAATAAGCGTGTTTTCGCGCTAACGCGTGTGTTCCCACAGAACTAGTTATAATTCTGTTATTGTTCTAGTGACAACCCTAAAACAAAAGTAGAAATCCATATTGAATTAAGCTTCACATTTCTGTTCAAAGTTGTCCGTAGAAGTACATAAAAAAGACTTATTTTGTAGAAACAGTTTTCACCCGCCAAATCGTCTACGCGCCGTTAGACATTGTTAATTTTTTATTAAATATTCTTGTATGAAATGGTAAAAGAAGAGGTGACAAATTTGTTTATTATTCATTTATACAATAGAATATTATGTGTTTTTTTTTTACATAATCTGTGATTTAATACCGTTTTCACACAAAACCATTTTTTTTATGTTTGAATTCTAAATTTTAATATTCATAAATGTTAATATTTATTTGTAATACAACAATTTTAAACCTTATTTCACAACCTTTCAAAAATGGTTTTTTTTGTATTGGGTTCTACATTCAGAAATGTTTCATTTATTTGCGAATTTTATTTGCTTTAATTGCGAAGCGGAAATAACACAAAGTTTTTATAAATCTGACAGTTCGTTTACGACAAAAAACTTGCATAATCGCAAAATACCTGAGTGGTTAACACTCGTAAAGAATTGTGGCCAACTCCGAGGCAGACCTCAGACTTGAAAAGCGCCTAGTTGTGGAGCCAACTAACTAGCTCTAAATGCCAGGCTTTTCTCTCATTGTCAAATGGCTTGGGCCTAACTAAACGCTGTGGCACTTTTACGATTCAGAAATGAGGGCTTAAGAGGAACGTTTGCACGGTCCATTTCGGCCCGTTTCATACAAATCTTCATTTTGGGTTTAATATTCAAAATACCCAACCAAACTGAAAAATTACTAACATTTTAATGTTTCATGATTTTAGAGGCAACTTTGTCAATTATTTGTGAGTAAATAAAAACCATAATTTTTTTTTTACTATATTTATTATAAAAGTATAAAATAAAAAATGAAAATCGATAATAAAAAATATTTTGATAGGTGTAAATTTAAATTACAAATTACCTATTTACGTTGGAACAAGAATTTGTCATTTATATATTAAGATTACTACCGAAAAAACCCTTTTTCAAAGATGTTTTATTTTATATTTCATCATATCGGTATAATAAATAAAGTAAAATTATTTTTTTAAATGTAATTACCCAAATAATTATCCAGGTTGCCTCTAAAATCATGAAACATTAAAATATTAAATGGCCTAAATCTTATAATTTAAATCAAAAATAAATACATAAAGTAGCTCACATCCGTATTAGATATTTGATATACCTTTTGATTACAAAAATAATTTTTCAGTTTGGTTCCGATGTTTTGATCTCAAATCCAAAATGAAGATTTGTATGAAACGGGCTGAAATGGGCAGCGCAAACGTTCCACTTAAGGATTCTGAATTGTGTGAATGAGGGCACGTACAAACTACAGGATATAATATATTGTAGAAGGATGTCCACTCCACCAGTTTCCAGGCGATACTTCTATGCTGAATCAAGTGACTTCCGATGCCATCGACTGGCTGAATAACCTCAACATCCCCTTAAGACCTCTTTACACTCTCCACCATGCATAAGAAGTTAAAATAAAACATGGATGATTTGTCTTACGGAGAGTTGAGTCCTTGGCACGATGGTTGTTGTGAAGTCATTATGTGATGTGTGCACGTTTTGGTATAATGTGATTTTGTATAATGTAATGCGGTACGTTTTTTTGTTCACATTATTTATCAGTGCTATTTTTTGTCCATTTTCGTGAATATTTTTCCCATGGAATTTTTTTTTTCTCTGGAAAATCAAGATATTTTATTAAAAATTATATCAGTAATAATATTCTCCTGACAAAGGAAGGATTCTTCCGAAACCGGTAGAGTGTTTATAAAATAAAAATGTTCTACTAAAAATTTATATGTGTTTTTATTGTAATATAAGTATCAATTAAGAGGTAGGTAAGTAGGCACATAACTTAATCAATAACTTGTGTGATGTTAAAAATTTACAAAAAAAACTTTTTAATATTATTATACCTATTGTTGGGTAAACACCAAAGTAGCGAATTCGCAAAAAGCATTATGAATTTTTTTGGTATAGGTATTTAACTTAAAACTGGCAAAAATGCGGATTCGCAACATTGGCATTGGACCGACGATATTGAGAGGTTCCTACATTGAAAAAAAAGAACAACAAAAAACACCGAACATCTTGAAGGACAGACAATTTTTACCAGTTACAATAATTATTAAGAATGGGTTGTTTAAAAAAAATTTGAACCATTCATCAAATTTTTAAAGTTAATTTTCTCGTTCTGTGTAAGTTCTATTCTAGTTTTGTCATTAATCATTATAGGCCAGTGTTTCATAAAAGTGAAATAACCAGAGAACTTAAATAAAATTTTCACGGAACGTGAAAATTAACTTAAAATATTTGATGAATTGTTAAAAAAAATTTTAACCATCCCAACAATATTTTTTTAAACCGGCACTGACTTAATAATAGTAAAGTCAATAATATTGAAGGTGATAAACTAATAAATGCAGGTGACCTTCCAGAAAAACTTTGCAATTTTTTTTAAACTTTGTTAATTTATTGTTATTTTTGTAGATTGCCCTGATTTCCCTGCCCTACTATCGATTTCATCACCATCATCAAATAACAAAAAGTTTGCGAAAGGATGTGTATTGGTAAACATTTTATTTTTATTTTAGTTTATTAGGGAAACAAACAGTTAGGTAAACCATATCTTATTAAAATTATTACATTTTTATTTTTTATTTGAAATATATATATATATATATATATATATTTTTTTTTTTTTTTTTTTTTTTTTTTTTTTTTCTTTTTATTTAGCATATAAAATATAGTATACATTTAGATAATGTTATAATTAGTATACATGTTCATGTTCGAATGTTAATACCACTCTTCCATAGAAGCATTAGCTTGTGTCTGGAAGAGTAGTGTACATTTTTTAATGCTATATTATGTTGAGTTCTTAAATTACTATGTGAATGTAAAAAACAATAAGTTGTAAGTTCGGTGATATGTAATTAAAAGTATTTTTCTACTAATAAACAATTTTACTATTAGAATAAAGTATCTTGAGTTATTGTAATTAGTTGTTAAAAACAAAACAAAATTTACCTTATTTGAAAAACGGGGTATCACTTGGAAACTGAGTTATAAGTTGTTCTTGAGATTAGATTAGTCGGAAACTTTTTTTTTGAGATATACATATATAATATACACATATATAACAGATTTACAGAAAGAAAATACTTGGTTCTTAAAAACTAATACAGATAAAGTTATTTCTTGTTAATTTAAAAGAGATCTACCCAATTTAAAAGAGAAAACATTTCTCGTGTTTGAATTGGGGAGTTGTGCTATTATAGAAAAAGATAAAGAAAAAATAATATAGGTAGGTACATGTATATAATCTTTTTTTTTAAATTAAGAAAATAAACTTATGAATGATAACAAATATTGATTAATAAATTTACTAACATAGCAGTTACTAAATTAGATATACATGATACATGTAGTATAGATAGTTAAAAGTAAAAATAATATTATTACATTTCTCGTAATAGGTAGGTGTTAGATGGTAAGTACATATAGTTGATTCTAACAATTGGATTAGCTGATAATAATTGCAGGAGTAGGTACATAATGTTAAGTTACAACAATTTCATTTCAGTTCAAATGCTGATGAAATATTTTAAGAGGATATGTGAAAATGAGAAGAATACATTAATTTATAATTTTTTTTTTTTGTTAATTAATGAAGGAATTAAATGATTAATTTTGAACTTAAGTACCAAATATTAAAATTAAGACTTGATCAAGTACTACTAATCGGTAAAAATTCGTTCTGTGAAATTAAAATTTATAATTTGTGTTGGGTTGATCTAGTAGTTTTATTTGTGATTTTGATTTTTCACAAAAACGGCGCTCTACAAATTGTCCAATTATTATTATTAAAGGCTTTATAATTTTCTTCAGATTTGATTTTATATGGGAGGGCATTAAAAAATTTTATACCTTGATAAGTATAGTGGTGTTGAAAAGCACTAGTTTTAATTTTAGGGATATCTAGGTTGCCACGTGATCTTGATCGGTTACTTATTTTTGTGATTGTTGTTGTAGTATTGAAATGATCTTTGTGGATTTGCAACAGTGAGTTCTTTTTGAAAATTTTGTTAAGACTAAGAACCCTAAAAGAGTCAGCTGTATTGTTGGAAATATAGATGGTTTTCGTTTAATGACTTTTGGAATCAACCTCTGTTACCTTTCTATGTAGGTACATGTTAAAAGGTTGCTTGAACCAGCGAAGTTTCCGCATAAAATTAATATTGTATACAGAAAAGGAGGGGTTAGTATATTTATGAGCAGGGGTAGAGGGTTTTTTCTAACATACATATAGTAAATTGACCTGAAGAAGTGTGGAAACTATTAGCGTCTGAAAATATATTATTGTATTTTGTGCTCGTCCTTCTGAGAAATGACTGCAATGGTATCTCGTAATGTAATGATGAAACACGATTCAGTACAATTGATAATTCGAATGGCAATGCTACAGCACCGACGCATATGTACCTACTCCTACCATCGTACCATGTCACAAGCTTTTCGGCTGGCTGCAAATATCAATATTTTTATGGCTTCCATTGGACATTTTCCAATAATTCAAAAAGTTCTATCCCCGCCTTGCTCTAATAATTAATGATATGATACAATTCTAAAAAAACATGAAATTTAGTTAAATTAAAATATAAAGAATCTTGATAAACGTCTGATGAGTAAATCGTCCTTCTTATTTTTATCAATAAACCGTAGACATACAAGAGACGACCTAAAATTAAAATAATTTTTTGACTACACCCTCAAAAGGAAGGTCAAAATATTTCATCTGTGCAAGAAAATACAAATAAACGGAATATTTCTTAACGCATCCGAAAATTTAAAACTGTTTTTAAAAAATAATGAAATACGCTTTTAAATTTTATGATTCAAAATAAACATAATATACAGTATATTTGCGGAGCGTTCCAGAGTGGAAGATACTCTCAGTATCGCCCTGGTGTAAAACCACCATTTAGAATTGAAACGTTGCTTGAAATGGCATTAGCCGTGTTTGGTGACCAGATCTGAATAGCCAGGTACTTCCCTACCTTCCTCTTCCCTATCTTCTTCCCCTCCCTTTCAGCCTCGCAACATACCCCAATTGGGATGCCATAGTTTCACGGGCTTCAAACGGGAGCAGTTGGGACTCTTGTGCGGTATTCATATAAAAAAGGTACTCAAGATTTACAAATGTCGGAGCCTTTGGTTTCATAAAGGTATGCATTTGAATTATTTTGTGGTTAACTTTTAGATTTGAATGTACAGAGCACGGCGTTTTCTCTTTCCAATATTGTTTAGATCACATTTCTAACCATAGTAGTGTGGGAGACAATGGTGTCTACGAGACCTATACGAGTTGTTCCGAAAAGCGAACAAATTAGTCTGAGGGTTTAATAACTCGTAGAGAATTTACATAACATTTGGAGGTGGTTGTGTTAGTCCAGTAAATTTACATCTTAATTTGCATCAAATGAGGAGTTATGATTTTTTGGTACGAGTAAAGTTGTACATGACGGAGGGGGCTCGTCAGACCTCCGGATCTTTGTCTAAAATCCAAAAATACTGCGATTTTTTTCCTTTTTTCAGATTTTGCCAAAGAATGTATGGTGTTTTAGATATAGCTGTTCAAAATTACCCAAAATTTCCTTTGTTAGTTTTACTAATTTAGCATAGCCAATAGCCTCTCCTACGATAATCGGTTTTGGAAATTACGAACTTGTGCCAAAAATATTGAATGTGACTAGTAATATAAAAAAAGGTATTGAAAATATATATTATATTTTCAATACATATATATATTATATTTTCCCATTATGTTTCTGGTGGATTGACGTATTGTTCTTGTATTGTTTTATAACATTAAGAATTTTTTGTAACTGTCAATGCTTGTAAAACTGTAGTAAAACATAGTACCTAAAGGTATTTGTGGATTTGTGTACTACCATTATCCATGAGATGTACCTGTTCACAGATAGATATGTGGGGTATGTGTGAAAATTAATAAAATAATTATTAACATTTTTTTACAATGCAAAATAAGTAATAATATTTATTTATGTTTTTAAAATTAGGTAAATATAAATGTTTATCCCTCTATGATGTTCCGGGAGTGATGTTTTTTTGTATTACTGCTTGCTCTATTACAACTTTGCTTGCATCATATACCTACAGATATAAACTGGAAATTTACAATAGACCACTTGCATGGATTTCATAATGACTTGGAAAAAAATCGGGTGTTTAGATTTTTTTACTACGATTACGAAAATGTTAGTAATTTTTTTTTGAAATGTTCAGTTTTTTATTTTTAAATAAATAAATCCATTATTTGAGCTCGTGACGTCACTACATGAAAATGTTCCGTCTCCGATTATGTTCCCTTAATTTTGTAAAATTCCACACTGATTAATTTTTTTATGGCAATACTTTGATTTCCGGCGAAATTTTGAATTTGCGTTTAACGTTCACTAGATTTATTGTTTGTTCTATGCGAACTTATCCTTTGGTTTGATTTTTCGATAAAGATGGTGGTGTTTTTACAGATGTTACGAAGAGAACCCCGTACAATTTATTGCTATTCGTGTGGAAAACGTTCTTTTTTTTAAACGATTTTCGACTATGTAATTATCGTTTTTTAGCACCCATAAAATTATGTCCCGTCTTTCCGGTTTATAAAAAGTGGTCTGATTTTTCGGACTGAAATTTAAAAAAAATCGCCAGGGTTTCAAAAATACGATTAGAAAAAATACAGAATGTCTTAGAATATTTTCCTAAACCGGAAAAAAATTAAATAATGTGATGCAAGTGGCCTATTACAATAGAAAAGAAAATGACAGTTTCAAAATAAATTGGCAAAAACCGCGAATCCGGGGGTCTGCTGAGGTCGAAATCTTTATTTTATTTCATTAGGCCTCCGTCCTGTACAACATATAACAAAACCATAATATTTGAGGCAATAGGTAGGTATATCGTATGGTAATTAGTTAGAATTTTGTAGGACAAATTTATTGCACTAGGGGTTTAATATCAGAATGTTTAACAAAACGCCAGACAAAAAAAACTTTGGGGCAGGGTAAGAACATTTTTTGTTTTCCTAACCATCCGCAAAATGTTCGTGGAAACGGTCGGAGGAGACCGGTCTTTAAATGTCTGTTAAAATGCGTCGAGAAATTGAAGATCGAATAAAAAAGTTTTTGGGTTCTCTATGCGATGTAAATTCACAAGTTTTCCACTTATGCAAGTTGCCGGACACAGTGTCAATTATAAAAAAGTGGATTGTGAATATTGTGATTGCTTCACGTGCCATGAGCCCCAGCAGATGTTCTCGTGGTAAATGATTTGGTAATCATTTTCCTCTCATTCCTTGTTTTTTTCTACATTCACTTTCCCCGAATTCCGTCTAATATCATCGTCGATAGTCAATAATATCATTATTGCTTTGCAGTCCATTCACAAGAGCTGTACGGTTCTTATGCAGTTTGGGATAGCTATAACAACGCGAGTACAGGTACACAGTATAGTATTGTCAATGCAATAACAGGATACGGCGAACAATAAAACACGGCAAGGATTACGCGTGGGTTAGCCTTTACGCAAGTGAAAGTGCTCAGCGCGAGTTGGGTTGGTGTTGGTTATCGAATGGGGAAAAACAGTTGTTGCGCTATCGTTGGCGCGTTTCTGCCGCGTGTTGGCGTCATATCCGTGACTGCGGCGCAATTACTGTGACACACTATTAACCCCATACTAGGTCCTGCTGTTACCCCAAACCGTCTCTGATTAACGTTATGAATAATGATGTTACTAACGTTACTAACAATACAGTATAGTGTGGTGTATGGAGGTTCCAGCGGACCTGCACACGCTAATGGGATGGATTTGGATTAAAATAAATTACACGTCACGCCAGTCGCATGAGTTTATTATACAATACAATATAAGTAGGTAATATTCCAGGTCACGTCCTTGAAGCCGGAACAACAAGGTCACTGACTCAGGGCGCAGTATCTGAAGGGTACCAAAAAATCATTCAATAGATAGAAGGAAAAAAGTGAAATATCGTCCATGAGCACGTAAACTTTCACCATCACAATTCACCCTGTATTTTTAGAAATCTCAGAATTGTCCATTTTTTAATAAAAGGCAAAAAATGTCAGTATAACTGTACTTTATTTTGTGGGTGCGCACTTTCGAATGGGTGTCCCAAGCGCCGCGGCTCTGCCTTTGGGGGCATACATTAATTACGTGAGCTCAAAGGGGGGGGGGGGGGGGGGGAAGAAAAACTGCTCACGTAATTAATGTATGCCCCCTATCCTACCTAACTACTTGTTAGTACCTACACACTAACCCCTTACCTTACTCCGGGGGAGATACTAGATATTTAAATTTGCCAAGAAATTTTCCTATTTCATGACAAACGTACATGAACATACCTACTTCATCTACTTAGCTTCAAGCAGTCACAGCATGGTGAATTGTCACACGGGGGTATCGATTGTCCAATTCACTGAGTAGTAGGTGTGTACCTACCTACCGCGTACCGCAGAAGTAATAAAAAATATTTATCTCGTAAAATTTTTAGTACCTGCGGGGAAATGTGGCTCCAAAAAGTTGCGGTCATTTCTTTAGTGTTAATTACTGCGTTTAATTGTGAATTAGCTAACGTAATAAATAATACAAAACAAAAACACCGGCACTTTTCCAAAAACGACGGCCCATTTAAACTAGACTATGCGCCACACGTCACTAAAATAGGTGAGAAGGTATTCGTTCTAATTGCTCATCAAATAGTTCATTATCTAATAACTCATCTAGATTACCTTGGCCCTTTAAAACATAAAAGTGAGAATTGCCTTAAAGTCTTGTATGGAAGAGAAGTGAAATTTGACGACATTCGAAAGTCTGTGAATAAAGCTAAATGAATCACAAATAAAGTATAAAGATTTATAAATTAGGCTATACAAAAGGCGTCGCGATCGCAACCAGCAACAGCGAGTAATTATGCCTACTATTTATAACTAGTGCAACTATAAACAAAGAAGGTTTCGTGGGAACTGTCCCTCTTGCTTTTATTTGGACAATGGTAGAAATAAGGCTGTTGGAGAAAAAGTTATTCAATTGTCAGCCTATTAAGGTTAATATGGCGCAGATATAATGAATGGTAAACAAGATACATGGAAAATCTCGTAGCTTATTACTCACTACTTAATTATCATGTTGCACCATGAACCTAAAATGCCTACTAAAGGGCTTTTTAGGGTCATGGTTGCACACTATCCGCCTACTGCCCTGTGATAGAATCAAACAGCAAACATGATAGGTAACCAAAGGTTCGTACCATCTTCCTAGCTTTATTGAAACTTTTTTGCTTGTCGTTCTATTGTATTGCCACAGATAAAATGTAAAGATAGACGAAGAGGAGGTTCCTACCTAATCTCAGTAAGTATCTATTGTCTGTATATTATACTCGTATGTTTCAGGAATACAGTCTCGAACATTAGTCGAGGTCATGTGGAATTTTCGAGAATCTTTTTTTATGCGCGACATATTCGTATTTGCCACACTCCTGGTAATTTTCTTGGTCATGTCATTATGACAAACAATAAGAGAACTTGACAAAGAAATAATTTCACCGGGAGAATTTAAATGCAAATGTGTTGCACCCACACAGCACACACCACACACCACGAGCATTGAGCGGGGATCGTGAATAATTTCATGACGCCATTTGCTAATTTCTCTTTCCGATCCAATATAATTTATTACTCATAAGAGTAATAAGTGCTCATATTGCGGAATATTAAATCTATTGTATTCCCGCGACTAGGTCGAGGGGGGAAGTGGGTGGTAGAAGCGGGTGCCGTTATTGTACAAACTTTTTTGAATTTATAATTTACGACTGAATGTATTAAAAGCGGCCATACCTATTGTTATTATACCTACGTTGAAGTTTGTACTCGCTTTCTTTGACATCATATTTACTCTAAGTCTAAGTGAATGATTTTTCTTTTACATAGGTATGTTTTTTTTATGTAAATTGAATTCGCGCCTTCTCAAAAGATTTATAAAGGTGTAACAAAAAATCTTACCATGGTATCATATTATATTATATATCTACATTTTATTCTCTACCAAAGAGCATCAAACTTACCTAGTAGGTAGGTACGTTTTCAAATTCACCATTGATTGTAATGTATGATAATTAAATACATAATATAGGTGTGTCATTTACAAAGTGGTCGCATTCTGACAGACAGTTCAAACATCATTTGTGAATTCAGCTTGGCTATATGATATGGGTAATTTGTGTAATGTAAGTAATGAATGATATCTACATAATCCAGCATCTAGGTAAAAGCTGTTTTAAAAGTTCCTGCTGTTTGGTGCGGTTTGGTTGTGCTTTATTAATTCCCAATTGTAGCAAACATCTTTGTGTAGTGAGAATCAATGAAGCGCGCCCTGGATATAAGGCTGAAGCTGAGCTGAGCAACAGCAATGCGATGGGGCGAGTCCTCTTATCTGAAGACGCAACTCACAATAACTCTCTTCGAAGACAATTAGACAATCACACAACTTTGGACAGTGCGGCATCTCAAAGTTCTGCTACTGAAACGATTACCACCACAATGTTCACCGCAATGTGCTAAATGAATTTTTAACTTTAAAATATCATAACTGTGAACGGTGCCCGAGTCAGCCGAGCCACTCAAATAAGCGTTCGAATAATTGTACTGAAATAATTGAATCACTAAAGATATGTAGGTACCTAATTATTCTCATGCAAATATGCGCTGTTTTATATCGGGCAATGCAGACGTGCTTTATAGAGCGGCGGATCTTCACCAAGAAGACTTCTCTCACACGGTGGACCACATCTTCCACTCCATCTACCTACCTCCCCCATCCCCACCCCCCTCCGTCAGCCTCATGGCTCTCTTTTGCCTCAGATAGATACCACACTTGAACATTTCACTGTTCACTGTTCACTGTTGATCTGGGTGTCTGGTGTCTCTCTCTCGACACTGGTTGCTCTCTCAGAGCAATTTCTCTCTGCAAATGCACACACCCAATGCACGTTAATGCGTCTTAAACAAATCTTTTACTTATGCAATGTCATTGACAAACAATTATGATAATTTGTTATCCATCGAGCAAACTCATTGGTAAATTGAGAAAATTGTTCCGTTCTTCATAACCGAAACTGCAAATGCTAGATTACTATAATACTATATTGCAGCCAGCAGAACGTGACTGCACTTCAACTTATCGTTTACTATTATTTACACGCCATTAAATTGCCGTTCAAAACTGCTTATGGTTTCCCATTAGCAACTCTCACACGCACCCTATACTGTCAAACCCTTTCCTCATATTAATTTGTTCAAATCCTTAACCCACCTTACAGTAGGTAAACACTATTAGGTTTATCACTTAGCGATAATAGCTATTAAAAACGACATTACCTATATACTTGAAGGTGTCTACTGCAGTGTACACTGTACAGATAGGTTGGTAGGTATCGCAAGTTGAGATAATTTAGCCCAGTAGCTGTGGCTGGCCATCGACCGCCCCGGGGACTGGGGAGATACAGATAGCGGCTGAGGACACAAACATAAACATTATAGAAAGCCACCAGCGGCAGTAGTAGTACGCAAGGTTTTGCCGTTATCTTGAAATAAGTTCATATCTCGTTTCTTGCTCGGAACCCGCCATTAAACATGGGATATTATCACCATTGTCTCTGCTCTCCACTCTAACTACAGTCTACAGTGTTACCTACCTACTTGCTACCTGTCATTACCTTCTAAAGGTGATTTCTGCGGAGCAGATCGAGCCGGATAGCAAATCATTAAAATAAAGCCGATTAGGCAATGCTTACTAATAATAATTCGGGGCGAAATTCAGGATGTGTCGAATTTCGATAGAGATCCGGTGATCATAATCCGGGTCGTCTCTGAAGCAAGAGAATCTGATATATCCTGGTAGGTGTATAAACATTGCCGCGATATTCGTGTTAATTCAGTAATCACACCGTCCCACGCAGAGTTCACTCGCAGATTTTTTATTGACTTTCTTTTATCTGACCTTGACACTATTCAATATTCTTGTCTGTTTATCTGAAAAGTGTGCGATGTGTCTCGTACTGCGAACTCAGGGGTCGACAACTTCACGCACTATAAGGTATTTCTTTATTTTCTTCACTTATTTACAGTTATTTCAAAAAATTAATTAATTTAGTTGTGACTAACCACGATGATGATTTTCCTATAGGTACTTTTGAACCTCAACTGCAGTACTGTATCCACTACAGAAATGAAGTAGGTAATATTTCATTATAGGTACATTTGATTTCGACTTTCTTCTACCAATTGGCCAATAGGGTATTTTCACAGTTTTTTTTTATTGCCGAAAAAAATAAAGTAAAAAATTACGAGAACAACGAAATTTTTATTTTATTTATATGATGATTTATAAATTTTCTACAACGATTTAAAGTATGCCATTTTTAAAATGCCGCCAAAACGATTTTTTCGCGCCGAATGTACCGTCGCTGAGCTGTGACGTCAGCCCCGTCAATCACTCCGGAGTGACTCGAGCTTTCACAGTACAAACATCGTCAATTCGTTTTACTTGGACGTATCCCACAGCACTATCTCCATAATTCTCCCGTGCTGATCTGAAATATACATAATATTGTTCATCAACACATTAATCTACCAAAACATGGCATTATTAGCAGGCGGGGGGTAATGTTTTTTTGCAGATTTGACATAACATAACAATAACAGCATAAAGATATTAACTAATTATATTCATAATTTAAAGGTAGAAACGATATTACACCCTTTGTGTATAGTTGTAAGGAGGACATCTATACAATAATAAGGAAATTTACTTTGAGAATGGCCAAAGTTTTACAAAGCATCTTACGAAATGGAGGTTAGGTGACCGAACTGTCACATGTTTCAATTTCAATAAAGGGCCAAAATAAACACTATTTTGTGCGCATGTTTACAAAATGTTCAAGTATATGTATAGGATTAGAGTTACACAATTTTTTTTTTCTTACCTGGTTGCCTTAAAACCTCTGAATTCAGCACTTAGAAAATTACTGTTACCAGCAATAAAAGATGCCATCATTATAGCATCTACTTTGGGCAAATTGTCGGACTGCGCCCGTAAAAAACCGCTGTCAGTCATTATAACAACACTATATTATATTAAACTATTATAAAATAACACAAAAGTCTAAAAAATTAAACAAAACAGTTGAAAACAGGCGATAACAACAAACAATGTTTTAACTCCTAACAAAAAGATGACAATGAGCGAATCAGCCGGTAATGGATGACGGGTGTGACGTCATGATTCTATGAACCAATAATGGGCCGTTTCTGGATGAACAATATTTGGCTGCTTTTGAAATCAATAATTATGAATGAAAATATTAAAATTGTTCATTTTGAGTATGATAATCGTAATCAGAAAAATAAACTTTAAATCTTCCACATATTTTTAACAGTATCCCCAGTTTGTGAAAATACCCTATTGTATATACAACTCTAATTCAGAAACCACAACAAGATTATAACATTCAGATCTCAAATACAAAGCTGAATGCAAAATATAGGGAGACCATAAATAGAAAATATACTGAAACCAAATAATACAAACTGAATGCGAAACCACTTAACTGCACGAAAAAACACTACATAATTTATTTTATAATTATTGCTCTAAAAACTCAAATTGTAAAATTTTAAATAATTAAAATATTAGCGAAACTTAATCGAAAATCTTAAAAAAGATACGGTCACATTCAGGACTCAAACCCAGGACTTACGCCTTGCTATACCAACTGAAGATAATGTTGGTAGTTCTTAGTCGAAGTATGGTACATTTAAATATGATTGAATCGAATAGGGACACATTAGTTCAGTTGATAGAGCTCCGCCCCAGCAAGGCGTAGGTCCAGGGTTCGAGTCCTATAATTGACCGTATATTTTTCTGATTTTTATGTTTTCAGATTTTCGATTGAGTTTCACTAGTACCCTTTGTCTTTATTTAATTTAAATATTTGTAGTTACTTCGCGTTATTCATACTATTAAATTTTTATATGTAAATGAAATTCGCAACGTGGGAGAACATTTTCTCTATTTTTTACAAAAAAAGGAAGATAATCACTCATTTTTATTATTATAATGGATAACTTATTTGATAAATGATTTCGCGCAAAGTTTGTATGAAAACGAATTTGAATACACAGCGGTTGATGTTAAATGAAACAAAACTTATTTGTTAGGTAACAAAATCATTAATTCTCAAGATAAAACAATACGCGACGAAGCCATAAATCAGGAAAAAATCAGTAGCCTGACAATAATTTCTTTACCAATTGAAATAAGCTGCTATCGCGTAAAACAACGAATAAATAAAATCGAATCCATTTACTCATCTTAATTGGATGACTTATTTATTTTGAGTTGATGACGGGGACATTAAACGCTTTTTATTCAATAATAAAACAATATTAATTTACAATGCGTCAGGAACGAGTAATAATTTTGTAATCCAAGAGAAATAATCCTTTGAGTTGCTGGAGTAGTTTTTAACGAACTCTCATTATATTGTTTTAATAAATCTGAGAGAACATTATAAATATTTTGCCAACAGTTGGCGGCCCGGGAAAACTGGCTACAGTTTTGTTTTGAGACGTAATGAATAATTCATAGATCGATGTCGGTCGTCATGGCTTAAAATAGAGAAACTATCTCGCCATAAAGGAGCACGAAAAAAGGTGCGACATGACTCATTGTCAGGAGGATCGTATCGGATATAGAAAGATAAAGCGCTACTTCCCCTTTGAGATTCATCCACTGACATGTTTATGAACAATATCTGCTAATGATTAATGACACACACGCTCAATCACAAAGTTCAAACTATCGTCTGGTGTACCACATCTGACCTATCGCTGTGTGTACTAAATAGCACAATATTACTAGCCAAGTTGTCTCAATCCGTTGTAACCCTCATTAACCCCTCAGGCCTCGGGCCTATTTTTTCGGAAGGTCAAAATACAAATTTTATAAGGCAAAAGCATTCTAAACGTTATCATCGACTCACTTTTTTGGAGTTTCATGTAAAAATAATTCCTAAAGTATCACTTTTTTTTTCAGATTGCGGTAGAAAACTTTCGTTTCATAAATGTGTACATTTTAGTTTTTTTGCGGTTAATTTTAGATTTAAACATAAAGCGTGGTGTTTTCTCTTTCTAAAACCGTATTTCTAACCACGATAGTAAGCGAAATACAACGATTTCTATAAGACCCACATGAGTTGTTCCAAAAACCGAAAAAATTAGCCCAGGGGGTTAAGAAAAGTGGGGATTCAGCTGAAGCTCGATGTTTCAAGTTAATAAAGGGATTGCCTTGAAACATCGAGCTTTTTTTCCAGTTTGTTTCTATGCTTGTTTCTATGTCCTTCCAGTATGTTTCTATGCTAATTTACCACCATTCAGAAAAATATCACCTTGTATGCCTTATTTATTAATCTTTGGAAAATCCACAGTTAAATATTATAATTTTTTACAATTTTGTACATTATACCAAAAATATAAACTATTATAGATTTCATCTTTGTCTAAAGATATTAACAGATTTAACAACATAAGTATATAAAACTAAAACAAAACAAAAAACTGTGATATCTATATGTATTCTTCTTTCGTATGGTGGGGGTCAGAGGGGGACATCTAGGTCTGCGAGCCAGTCTAGGGCCTCAGGCGTTGCCGTGTGGACCCCATCAATCCCGCCGAGGAATGAATGGAGCGGGCATTCGTTGACCCCATGTTCAGTGGTCTGAACCGCACCGCATTCACACATCGCCGACTCTTTAAGGCCCCATATATGCATCATGTGAGCACAACGGCTATGGGAGCTCCAGAGTTTGCGAGGCAATGAGAACTCAGGCTGTCTCTCAGTGGGGTCTTGAATGAGATGGGCGTTTTTGACGTTGGCCGATTGCCACTCAAGCTTCCACCTATCTTCTGGGGTGAGAGGTGTTCGAAGGAGTCTTTCTCCTTCCGTCCAGAAGGGTTTTCGAGACTTCAAGCGGCATTCCAGGTGAAAAACGACATCATCGTGCAAAGGTATTGCGCTTTTTAGCAGCGCCTTCTTGTATTCCCTTAGTGTTGCAATCTCTCGCCTGATATTTGGCGGGGTTATGTTTTCAAGTACGGGGAGCCAAGGAAGAGGAGTCGATTTTAAGGTTCCGCTGATGGTTCGCATTGTGGCATTAAGCTGAACGTCGACCATGGAGGTGTGGGCGCTTCTAGCCCATACTGGAGCACAGTATTCAGCTGCCGAGAAAACCAGGGCAATGGATGCCGTTCTGAGCGTGTTGGCGTCGCATCCCCAGCTAGTACCAGCTAGCTTACTGGCTAAGTTATTATATGTATAATAAAAAGGCAATAAATAGATATTTATTAAAAACAACAATATTATATAAAACAATAACAACAAATGACAATGACACAATAATCACTCAAGATAATGGATACAGAATGATATTTTTATACTCATAAGACAGGATGTAGGTACATAAAACAAATTGTACCTATAACATAAAAGAAAACTTATTTAAGATTGAGTCAATTTAGCCGGCTAGTTCACCTAGAAAGGTTTGATAACAAGGTCACCTAGAACCTGAAATATTTCTGTATTTACCTGTGGTCTGTTGGCGGTAGGAACTGTTCATATTGGAAGTCGATTGGTTGTCAGGAAGGCACTTTCAATAATGATAGTAATTTGTCAGTGAAGCCTTCCTAAACAATAAATGCACTAGTACAACCACTATAACAACTACATGATGCAGTAGATACCTACTTTTATAGTTTTTAAAAGGGAGAAAAGGTTACTATTATTGCTCTATTAAAAAGATATGTACCTATATTTGAAAAAAAAAAACATTTAAAAACATCAGATCTATTGACTACTAACCGCGGCCTAAAAAGCCACCATCGCTGCATTATTGAAGACGTGAAACTTATAGGAACCCCACAGTTAAACGGAATGACAAAGTGTTTAATTACTTTGAAAGAATATAATACAATATATAAATTTCTGTAACTAATAACATTCTGCTTTTTAAAAAACAAATTTTATTTTATTTTATTTTAAAATTTAATTAAAATTAAATTAAATAATGTATTTTAGTTTTTATTTTTATGACAGCTATTTCGGCTTACATGACGTTTTCAAACTGTGGTTACTTAGTGCGGGGAATACAAATTATTATTTTCTCAGCAAATTGGTTTCACCGGTAATAAATCTATTTAGACACATAAAACTGAAATTTAGAATTATATAATTAAGCCGTCTCAAATTGGTTTAACCGCAGTTTGAAAGTGGCCTTGCCAGCTGAAACAGCTGTCGCAAAAAAAAAATCTTTCAGAACTTAATCATTACATAATTAAATTATATTTGAATTAAATACAAAAAATTAAGTTCTACAAATTAAACACAAAAACAATCAATAATAACATTATAGTTACTGGTACGTGATAGGAGACTTTAAATAATACTTTCTAACCTCTAAAAATGCTAATGCAAATATTGTAAGTTATGTGCAACGATACAAAATCAAATTCACACAGTAAAAACATTTACAAAAAGGAAATCATTTGTTACACGCGAACGAGGCGAAAATTGTATATCAAATCAGAAAAGTATGTTTTGTGTTTTCTCAGTCTTCAGTCATCTGGTGAGATTCAGGTTTTATTCATTTCCAAAGCAATAACTAATTAGCACGGCTTAATCTTTCTCAATAAAATAAGTATATTGTTTTATATTAAGCCGATATTGAGATTCCCACACAATGCCTACTCTTTAGAACAAGATATGCCTTATTAAACACGTTTCTTGTTTTTATTTTCGTAGAAAGCAATCACTTTGTGGTTTTACATTACTATTGTTAAATAGACAATTTGTTTTTAACCACTAATTTATTCAAATTTGTTAATCAACTACTTTTGCTTGGCTTAAGCATGATCAGGGTAACAATCTAAACTAAAAAATAGTATAAATTGTTACCCTGATGAAATTCAAAGCTAAGCAAAACTGGTTGGTGAATAAATTTAAATAAGTTTAAATGTAATAAAATAAAATAATGTTTTGTTTAAAACCACGAGTTTTATTAATTTTATGAACCGACCGGTTTCGCTTTACTCAAGCATCATCAGGGTACAAATTAATACTAAACAATAAGTCATAATGTGTGCTTATATAAAACAAAATATAGAGGGAGACAAAATTTAGAGAGAGACAAAATATAGAGGGAGACAACATGATACAAATATAACAAACACATCGACGGTCATAAAATACATTAACCTAAGTTCGCAAGTAATGGAAAAAAAAAACCGAAAGATAATTATGTGACTAATGGGTTACAGTAATAAATTTGGAGGAACAAAGCATCAACAGACATAGTGGTAAGGAGCACTGGGAATTTTTTTTAATTAAGGGTTTATTGGAAACAGACCTAATATTGGACTACTTGATATGTCTAATTGATTATTAAGTATATGACTTTTGGTTTTTACAGCTTTTTTAATTTCTAGTGCCTCTAAATTGTTAAGTCTGTTACCATGTCCGTTTTTATGTAAGATTTTAGCACCGGTGCTATGACAAAACGTATGATCTTTATCGATCAAATGGTTGGCGAATTCTGAAAAACCGTTATTATTGAGGCAACGAAGATGCTCCTTTATCCTAATATTAACATTACGTGTTGTCTTACCGATATAAAAAGCCGAACAATTATTACAATTTAATTTATATATTCCCGAATGACTTAATTTGTTGTCCTTATCTTTAGAATTAATTAGAAATTTACCTAGATTGTTATTCGTATAAAAGGCAGGTCTAACTTCAGAAGGAAGGTTTTTAACACTTAAAGTAGAAAAATTATTAATGAATAAAATTCGCCGCCATTGATAATTAATATTATTATCATTGATTTGAGGACAAGGACTAGCGAATAAGAATTGATTAATGGCTATTTGTTTTAGTTTTTTATTTAAAATTAAATCAATAAAATATGGTTCATAGCCATTATTTACCGCTATTTTTTTAATTAATTTAAGTTCATTAGCAAAATTAGTATCGGACATTGGAATTGTGACTAAACGATGAACCATTGAATGGAATGCGGAGTGCTTATGTGAAATCGGGTGATTAGAGGTGCTGTGTATTACAATGTCAGTATAGGAGGGTTTACGAAATATGTTAAAATCAATTTTGTTATTAATGATGGATAAGGTAAGGTCTAAAAAATTTAAGGTTGAGTTTTTGCCTATCTCTAATGTGAATTTAATCTGATTATGAAAAGAGTTTATAAGATTGAGGAAGGAATTCAGTTGACGCTCAGTCCCTGTCCATATACAAAACACATCATCAACGTATCTTTTCCAGTACAAAAGATTTTTAATAAGAGGTGAGGTACTAGATAGAATTTTATTCTCTAGGCTATCCATGAATATATCAGCAATCAGAGGACTGGTAGGGCTGCCCATAGCCAGACCGTCTCGTTGCTGATATATAACATTATTGAATTGAAAATAATTTTGATTCAGACAAATATTAAACAAGGAAGTTAAATCTTTTTTTAAATCTGTAGAGAGGTCCGAACTATTTAGTAAATCAGAAATTAAACATTTACTCTCTTCTATGGGAACATTAGGAAATAAATTGACAACGTCAAAAGAAATTAATTTAGAATTACTAGGGAGAATCATATCTTTCAATTCTTCTACTAATGAAAAAGAGTTTTTAAGGGTATGTTTCGGAGAAAAAACATTGGTATTTTGAAACACATTAGTAATAACGGATGATATTTTAAAATTTGGGGCATTGCAACATGAAACCACTGGCCTGATGGGGTAATTAATCTTGTGTACTTTAAGGAACCCATATAATTTAGGAGTTTTGGGATTTTTAGTTAAAAATTTAACTTTGTGATATGATTCATCTTGAAATATTTTAGTTTTACATGTTTGAAGGGTTTGTTTCACATTTTCTTGGAACTTATTGGTTGGGTCTTTGGCAAGTATTACAAAATTGTCACTGTCGATGAAGTGCTGAAACAAAAGTGCTGAAACTTTACAAAAAATAATACCTAAATTTAAATCTAACCCAAATCCGGAGCTGACAATAATGAAGAATATTCGTGCCAAACTAGCAGAAGAAGATTTGATCCTCACGAAAGCGGACAAGGGGAATACAGTCATCGTAATTCCTCGAAGTGATTATAATATTAAAGTAGCGGACCAAAAATTAAACAAATTGCTCTAAATAATGGTTATTCCACTGATATAATTGATAAAATCCTAAATAAGAAACTTAAACTCATTTCTACTAATACATTTTTATTTGGTACACTTGAAAATAATAATGAAATAATAATAAATCCCGTTCAATGGCGCAGAATCTTATATATATCCAACTTTTCCTCACTTAGTACAAAAAACTTGCCTGCCCATATTAAATCCGCGTTCTATACTGATAACAATTTAGGTAAATTATTAAAAAACACTAAAGATAGAGATCATAAATTTAGCCACTCAGGCATTTACCAACTATGTTGCAATGATTGTCCTTCGTTCTACATAGGTAAGACATCTAGAAATATAAATATTAGAGTCACAGAACATTTAAGATGCTTAAATAATAATAATTTTTCAGAGATTCCTAATTACCTAATTTCCACAGATCACACTATTAATAAGGACACAGGGGTTAAAATTCTTCACCGTAAAAATAAAAGCAAAAAATTAGATAACTTAGAAGCACTTGAAATCAGAAAATCTTACTATATAATAATATGTATAATATAATAATAATAATAATATATTATAATATAATTAGATTTGTCAAAAAATTTGTACATAAAAATGCAAAAGTCGGTCATTTTAAATACATGTAGGATTACGAAAGATTTTTTAAATATTTATATTGAGGGATCAGTAGGATTTATCGGACCAGTTAGGATTTCATCAGAGCCGAACCCTCTGATATGAAAATATCTGGAGTCGGTGAAATATTTTCCCATTATGTTTCTGGTGGATTGACGTATTGTTCTTGTATTGTTTTATTCTTATATAGTGCACTTACATTGCGTTAATTTACTAGATATTCATTTGTGGAAAAGTGTGTGGAAGGGTTTAGTCTTTCATTTGGGAAAGATTCAACCCGGACATAAAATCTGGAGCACCGTAAATAAATAACCAAATTAATTTATCTTTTAGTCCCATTCTAAATATTTTTCCAATAAACCGCTCTGTTCTTCCCGGAAATCCCGCAATTACCCCCACCCCGTTGCTTACCCCTCACTCGAACACCTAAAATTTGTATTCTGTATAATAGGTTAGTTATAATATTCTCCTGACGAAGGAAGGGTGCTTCCGAAACCGGTAGAGTGTTTAAAAAATAAAAGTGGTCTATAACAAATTTATATGTGTTTTAATTGTAAATATCTTTGTATTTATTTATTTCTATATATTACAGTTTTTACCTTATTTTTACATAATAAACCTATTTTGAAAATATTTTTACAAATTAATATTAGATTTTATTATGTATACACCACTATTTAATTAAAATCAATGTTTTCTTCGTCAGGATAAACATTATTTATTATATATTTATCCTGATGAAGAAATCATTGGTTTTCAAGCACGTCGATTATTTTTATTAAATAATGGTGATTACTTCTAAAGGGAACGAAATTAAAATCTAGTCTCTAATAAATAAATAAAATCCTTCCGATCAACCCCTCTATTGATATGCTTAGTGTAACTCAAAGTGACCATCTCATCGTGACGGACTCCATCGAAGCCAGAGTTAAGTTGGCCTATCAGAAAGTAAGCGTATTGTGCAGGGCCCGCAGATACTTTAATAGCACTTAACTGCTAACCCTGTACAAATCGCAAATACGCCCCACGGTTGAATTTGGCAGCCTCTTCTGGTCTGGAGCTCCAAAATACCTGAAAAACCCTTCGACTCTATGCAGAAACGGCAGTCCTTCTGATTGATTCTCCTATTTTAACTAACGGATTGCAATCTTCAAAGCACATGCGTCGGTTGAGAATGCTGTTCTACCGGTCTTTCAATGGAAGGTGCACCGAGGAACTAGCATCATTGTTTCTTTGGCGCCGCCGGTGCACAGTCAAAAAATATGCCAAACAGGCGCCCTATACTTATACACAGTTGACAGTTGTTTCTACGACTCGTTCTGAGTTCAACAGCTCGGCTGGGAACGATTTGCCGGCCTCTGTGTTTCCACCCTCCAATAACATCCCCTCTTCAAGACTCAGGTACACTCCTTCCTTCTCATAAAAAGACCCTCCAGATATGACATAGGCGTTGAGAGAAATTATTTTCCTCCTATAAGAAGATGTAAAAAAAATCAAAGTTATTTATTTTTTTTGTAGAAAGCAATCACTTTGTGGTTTGACATATTTAATAAAATAAAATACTGTTTTGTTTAAAACGACGAGTTTTATTAATTTTTTTTTTAAACGACCGGTTTCGCTTTACTCAAGCATCATCAGGGTACAAATTAATACTATTAATTTGTACCCTGATGATGCTTGAGTAAAGCGAAACCGGTCGGTTCAAAAAAAAATTAATAAAACTCGTGGTTTTAAACAAAACAGTATTTTATTTTATTATTTATTTTTATTGAATTAAAATGACGCCGCAAAGCGAATTTGCAATATAAATTAATTGTGTTATCAATTTATTGTTGCGTGTAGCGTAGTCCTGTTTTGACTCGACCACTTTGCATTTCGTCTATTTTTTGAGACAGACGAGTCCGGTCAAACCTGTCAAGATGGTAGCCGTGTTTGATAGTACCTACTATCTACCTGATAGTATCTGATGGTACCTTTTTATTCCGCGAGCGTTGCGACTGTTGAGAGCTGTCATGTTGGAATAATCAACATAACGCGAAGTCTATTTATTGTTCACAAAACTAGTACTTTAAATTTTGTTTCAGAAAAACACGCTAATTAAAATGAAGGCGTTGCAGATTCAAACCGATGCTGATTCAAACGAGCGATTGTTATATGTAACTACTAGTTTTTTGTTATGACAACCTTTAGATCCGCCGAGTTCTTCCAATACATAAGATTTGGTTTTAACATATATTTATAACAAAATATGTGAATACCTCAGTCCCAACTGCTCCCGCCGCCAGGAGCCAGTGAGACTAAGGCATTCCCAATTGAGTAAGTTGTGAGGCTGAAGGTAGTGAGGAGGGAAAGGATAAAGGGAAGAGAAAGGGGAAGAAGTTCGTGGCTATTCAGATTTGGTCACCAAACACGACTAAAGTCATTTGTAGCAACGTTTCAATTCTGAATGGTTATCTTACATCAGGGCAATACCGAGAGTATCTTATCTAGTCGAGAGCCTTACCCTTCGACTACGGAGGTTGTCAAAATGCGTCTATGGTTTGAATAAGTCATTAATTAATTTTGACGACCAGCATGATCGACAGGTAAGACTCTTGACTCACAATCTGAAGGTCGCGGGATCGAATCCGAGCGTGGGCAAATAAAGTTTATTTGATTAACTTGTGTATTTCACAATTAATTTATTTAAAATAATATACAGTATATTTGCAGCATGTTACAGAGTGGAAGATACTCTTAGTTATGCCCTGGTGTAAGACCACCATTCAGAATTGAAACGTTACTTGAAATGGCTTTAGCCGTGTTTGGTGACCAGATCTGAATAGTCAGATACTTTCACACCTTCCCCTTCCCCATCTCCCTTCCCTTCCCTTCAGCCTCACAACATACCCCAATTTGGGATGCCATAGTCTCACTAGCTCCAGACGGGAGCTGCTGAGACTCTTGTGAAGTGCTCACATGAAAAAAAATATTGAAACAATTTGTTTATCGACAATTTCATTTTTGTTCTTCCGCACAGTAGAGGGTCAAAGGGCTTTAGTTTGGACATGTACATTATGTACGTAGACCTGGCGCCATACTTCTATATTTGTATTTAAAAAACAAAAGCGCACCACTCTACGGATATTCTAAACAAATTAACCTGATCTATTTGCAGTTATTACTGTTTTCAATTATTCAAATTAGACAGATATCTGAGATGCTTTTTATCTATGCAGCTATTAAGATTTCAAATACTAGAATGGTATGTCTAATGAATTACCTTGAACGGTAAATAATAATTGGTGAATACCAAACCTGATCTCGGTATATTTCACTTTCTCCGTCGCAGTTCTCAGTTCTCAATAGCATTGGATTCAAATTGGAGCATACCGAAGAAAGCACGTTTTTGAACAAATATATTATTGTCGTTATATTTACTTCTGCTCCGACAATATTAAAGAAAATACAAGATATTCGAATGTTTATTATTTTTATAAGTAAACCTATGGTTAAAAATTCAGAAAAAACATTAACGAAGAAAATTTGGAATATTTTAGACGAGTGGAAAATCAGTTATTATGTCCAATTTGAACGTAATGTTATTGATTTTAAAAATATTATTTTTTAAGAGCAAAATCTATTTATACAAAAAATAGTGTCTGTGGTGGGCGGCGTGGATTTGTTTTTTAGAGATTGATGTAATTTTGCATACTTTTTCAAAACAAAAGGAAAGTAGATTTTTAGGTAGAAAAACCACTGCTTTCCTACTTTCCCACCCCTTAAACCTCGGCAACCCGAATTTCTTACATATCTCCCTTAAACATTTGAAGTTTTTTTATAAAAAATATATGTTATTTTTGAAGATAATGTCTAGATGCTGCCCACGCCGAAAGGCAAATTATATGAAATTCCTTCGATAGAAAAAAATCGCAAAGTATGCTCCAAATATTTTTAAAAACCAGTCTGTTTCTATTATATTTATGAAAAAATTCACAATGTTTCTTTAAATGATACTTAAGATGCTCCCTACGAGATTTTAGCTCTATTTTAAACGAGTCGTGTTTTATTAAACATTTTCGCAATTGTCGCACCGGAACATTCGTAATTTCGTATCTCTCCATCTTCTTATTTTTCAGCCCGGTTTTGGAGCCTTAAAGCAGAAATTTGATACTTCTTGACGGAATTTTGCGCACTTGATAAAGTAAAAAATAACTGTCTACATCTGATTTCTAAAAACTCTGCGTAGCGTACCGTCAATACCGGGGACTTCATATACTTTTTGAAGTAAAAACTCCTTTAGCACCGTTGTGATTTCAAACTCGATGAAATGATAAAACGACACAAAAAAGAGACAAACACATACATTTATAGGATTTAGCCTGCGAGAGAATGAAATAGAATAATCTTGTGTTTTGTATCCTCCCCACTCATTTCTAATTTAGTTTTATGAAGGTTTTACTTCTACCGCGTGTGAATTGCACACTCGTTTTTTTTAAATAATTTTAAATGCTGAAAAGGCCTCGTGGACTAACTAATTTGATTGCTGGTATTGCGGGATGATCGCAAATAAAATATGAATGTTCATGTTAATAGTGTGTATGAAAGAACCTAACATCCAGGTGCCAACTGTTTGGTAAAATAATAGAATATCGTAAGTAGGTTAAACAATTAGTATGACACACAACATATCATGAAATTAATATGTTAATTCGTATACTATTCATGAAGGTAAATAATAAAAACAAAGGAGACAACAATTGCAATATCTATCATGAATTAATTCAACTCGAAAATAAGGTTGGAGGCGGCTCAAATACATATACACTCTGTAACGGGCGAGTCACTTTCTTTCGAGGACATAACGCATCCGGTATATAGCGGCGAGGCGCGGGCGCGGGCCGTCGAGCGGAACGCCGGCAAATAATATGAGAACACCAGTCAAAAGGAAGTTATTCAAGTGCTAACCCGAGATCAAGCAAGTATCTTAATTCAGAAATTACGATATGTTCACTTTGATTAACAAAAATCTTGTCTTAGGCAGTACGAGCTTGTTAAGAAACCCGCGCAGTAGATGTGCTTATAGCGTCTGGTGCTGTAGTAAAATTATTAAATGGGTTAGTGAAATTAGCCAACGCGAGGAAAGTTGGCTTCTCAAGCTATCGGTGGTTTGATTTCAAACAGTTATTGATGTGACTTTGTTACGAAGTCCCCCGATCTACGAAATAATATATCGTATTAACATGATATCATTAATTTGAATTAAAGTAGAGTAATAGGAAGGAAATTATAAATACGTGTTTATTTAGATTTCTTTAGGTCAATATTATGTGCTCATAATTATTGAATATTTATTGATTTATTTTCAACGTTGAGTCATTGAGAAAAAAAGAGAGAAGCTTTGTTTGTTTTTTTTTTTTTTTATTAACTCTTCTAAAACGGGAAGAAAATCATAATCGGGCCGTCGAATTTTAATTAAAATTGAAATATTTTTTCTATTCAAAATGAACTAATCTTCATATATAAAAAATAATGTTTTTTTGTTTGTCCTTTACGCGGTACCTAAGCAATTCTTCCGATTGCGATAAAGCTTTGGTGATTTGTTGAGCGCATGTCCGTGATGGTTTCTATATTGTATAATAGTGAGCTATTTCGCAATGAAATTATTTCCTATACTATTCATCTGACTACGATGGAACGTTGGTGAGCTATTATGCACATAAATATAAGCGAAGGTTTCTATGTATGTCGGTAAGTTCTGGCGTTATGAAATTTTCATGAAAAATTGCAATAGGTGGCGCGGGAGTAGTTCGAAGAATATGGGGCAGGGAAGGTGAAGGAGGAATGCAGGAGGGAAAGAGTAGGTGGAAGGAGATCAGGGACGAATGGGAAAGGACACGCAGGGAGAAACAATTTCTTTATTTAAGTCACATTTCAACGCAATGTAACATATAAAATAAATAAATTATCGGTTGGTATACTCACTTTAAGTAGGTACTCATTTATAAAATTTACTTGGATGTGTACGAAATGTTTTCTTCGTTTGTGGATTTTCACTGACCGCTTCATTATCTCGCGGCAATCATCGATGGTTTCTTCGTGGTGGTGTATAATTAGTTTTCAAATATTTATCATGATCATTCGGTACGTCCGAAAATAATGGCGAAATATAAATATGTATTAGAAAATATTACGCTAACTTTCACTACAATAAACCAGCAAAACAACAGAACAGCCTGCACATTCATTATGTCTTTCACTTCAACAATAAAGTCAAAACCAATTCGTTTACAAACTATCTTGTACCATGAATACATTACTTGGGTAACCAATATGCAGAAGAAGCAGATATTTTTAATAGCACATAAAGAAATTATAAAAAAGCATTTTACACAATTTTAAATCAGTTTTTAGTTTACGTTTGGGTTTCTTCATTCAAATTGTAAATAAAGTTAATTTTAATCACATTAGTACTTTTATAGTTTATAGTACAGCTAAAATAGTATAAAAATACACAAAATAAATGACTAAATTCATGATCTGTATATTCTGCACAAAATAAAGTGATGGAACACCCCTAGTTAACCCTTAGATATTTTCATTATTTTTTACGTTTCTTTACTAAAAACATGACTTAACTCACAAAAAAATATTTTATAGAATTGGGAGTGGTCTCATCTGAATCAGTATGAATGAAAATATAGTAAACGACACCTCACTCGACCGTTAAAATATATTTTTTTCGAAATTCCCCCCTTCCCTCGGCACTTTTTTTGGGCGGATTCTGCAGATCTTATACTTCCAATCTGAATGTACGTCCAAAGTTTGATGAATGAACGAATTATCAAACCCTGTTTTATCTGTAGATACTATTACACTGTAATATTGTTTTGTAATCTTTTTTGTAATAAAATATCATTTATTCTGTACATTTAAGGGTACTCGTTCCGTAAAAAAATATATATATAAACAATTCTTGCCCCAATGCTAGTACCTAACTTAACAATTGAACAATATTTTTCTGATTTGATGTACATAATATTAAAATATAGAAAATTCTTCTTTTCAGCGTATATAATGAATTTATGCTGGCGTTTTTACAATAATTGGTGGTGTAATGGACAATCTTAATATATAAAACAAAGTCGGGTTGGTTACACTATTTATAACTCGAGAACAACTGGGCCGATTTTGATGATCTTTGATTTGTTGGATTTGTCTCCAGATAACATAATAACCATTATTAAAACATGACAAAACTTAACGAAAAAAATTGTTATTAAGAAAATTCTTTTCCCATACATTTTGTACGGAACGAATTCTCATATTTTGAAAGAGCTGGGGGAATTTTGTTATAAGTACCTATAATATTGAGTAGTGAGTGAGTTCCAAAAATTCAAAAACGTCAAATGTCAATGCGCTCATTGTTTTGCTTTTATTCTTAAACATATAATGAATGCTGCCTCTCTTTCTTACACACTAAATGTCAGTAGTCGAAAATGAGACAAACGGTGAACGTACGTCTCCACCCATCCAAAGGAAAGATACAATAAGTATAATAAAAATCCCTCACACGTTTAAAGAAAATGAAAAGCAATTTTTTTCACATCAGCTCACACATGAGACCCCGAAGAAAATTATTTTCCTGAGGACCTATGTCGTCTTAGGGGATACTGTGTGGAGGGTCTTTTTAAGGAAAGGAAGGATAGGATGTTCTGGGAAGGAAAAAGGTATGAGGGGTGTGTAGGAATCTGGGCTCAGTGTGCTCGGGAGTGACGGACGTATGAATCCATCCCTCCAACTGCGGTGCAAGGCAATGGGTCGAGAGAGTCCAGCTGGAAAGGTCAAAAGGCCTCCCTCAACCAGTTTCTCTCAATCCGGCCCGCCGGGCAGCGGGTGGGTAGACGCATCTGCCGCCAAAACCCGGACAAACGTCACCTCATGAACCCGGGCACCCCTGCTAAATCACCAAACGTAGCGAACCACTTGGGGTGACCTATGGGTGACTTATGAGAGAGGTTTTGGTTATCCAATAAATGGTTCCCTGGGCAGCGGCACCCATACCCGCCTCCCAAATTCCCGTAAGTAAGTGGAAAAATAAGAAAATTACAAAAAATATAAATTCGTACACAATGCCATCTCTGATACTGACAAAAACAAAACACGGACAGTTGCGCATTAATGATTGCATCATTGTGAAATTTTTAACTAAATAAAAAAAATTGAATTTAATTCAACAGTTATTGATTCTGAGGTGGTACGAAGTTCTTTGGGTCAGCTAGTAGTATAATAAATAATTAGCAGAGTTGCTTTCGAAGCATTTGGTCGTGGAATTTTAATAAAAATAAATATTTTAAATTTTAATCATTACTTTTATTTCTTAAAAGGCATTTTTTCAGATTTTATAACTCGTGGTTTATCACGATTCTGCACTACCATAAAATAATAAAAGCGTATAATACACTAATAGATACATATTCTTTACTAGTACAGCGTTTCCTAACCTTTTTCAGTCAAGGACCCATAGGAAATCAAGCACAATTTTCAAGGACCCCCTATAAAGCAATAAATTTCGGACCAATTATTTTAGTACTACAAATTCAAAAAATGTTTTTTTTAAATACTTTAATAAATAATGAACGCATAACAGTAACACCAACCTTCACATTAATTAATTTTTAATTAATGTGAAGGATGGTGTTACTTTTTTGCAACTAAATTAGTGATATTCTGGTTGATGTTAGTACTAAGTTGTAATCTCAAATCGAATTCTACTTGTAATCTGTCTCTGTGTTTGTTTTTTAGTATATACAAGAGCAGATAATGCATTTTTACAGAGGTATATGGTTGAGAAAAGCAGTAAATCTTTCAGTGCTTCTTCTGATATTTCCTTATATTCATGTTTCTTTACATTCACCCAAAAACTCGATAAAGAGGATGCTCTGAAATTAAGTTTCAAAGTTTAATCACATGCAAGATATTTCTATTAATTGGTTTTACTGTGCCATTGTCAAGCCAGTAATATCAGTAAGATCGTGTTGAAAGGGTCTAATATTCTGTACTGAAAAAAAATTCCAAAGATTACGATACTTTTGTTGGCATTTATTTATTATTGATAATTGGGCCAGACATATATTCGCGGACCACCAGAGGTCTGCGGACCACAGGTTAAGAAACACTGGACTAGTAGACTGCTTTCTAGGTTGAAGACAGTGCCTGCAGTGGAGCCGACAGGACCGCAGGAGTAGGAGTGGAACCCGATTCACACTCGAAGGCTGCGTTGGGAATTAGTAATAAGCTGATCGATGACACATATTATGGCGCGATTGTAAAACGTGCACAGTTATTGTGCAATGCCATTTCACTCTCAATGAAAATAAAGGAAAGTCCTCCTGTTGCCTGTGACTTGCCGGTGACCGGTGACCGGCTATTGTTTAACAGTATTGGCTATCGGCCGAGAATATTAATGTGATTATTTATTTGAACCATGAAATTATCCATTATTATCACTCTTCACGCATTCTAATTACATGGCGGAGCGACGCCTTCAAGGTACCTATAACTAACTAAAACCCATGAATCAGCTTGTTTCGATCATATTTAGGTATGAAGCAATATAAAGGCATTTAGAGAGTTTCGTGGCAGAGCGCGTTTGAACCCCGGGCCTAGAATAAGCGGGTTCAAAACCTGGAAATTAATGGAATTACAATGAAGTAAAATGAAGCACCTTCGGTTTTTTTCACATAGATAAGTTAAGATTGATATTAGAAATTTTTTTGGCTGTGGCCACTAGATCACGTGTTCAAAACTAGAAGACACCAATGCAATTGTATTGTTTGTAAGAATTTATTTAATATTTCAATTACTTAAACCATTTAAATAAATAAAATTCTCTTTGGTTATTTTTTTCGCCTATTATCCTGTACCTATAGGGGACGCCTTAGTACCACTATCTCCGTTCTGAAATATTTACAGAATATGATGGGTGGTTTCAACGGGTTTTTTGTCTGTCCTGCAGTTGGTGTTTTTTTCATACATTTAATATTTTCGAGTTTATTATCATCATTCAAAAAAATATATAATTTCGATTGTGTCTGAGTACCTAATTCTCGTTCAATGAATTCGGATTTGCTTTGAATTTAAGTGTAATTTTAAAAATTAAAACCGATGGTGTGAAGAATTCAGACAGACATAAATTACCTACTTGTAATAGAAAATTATTTTTATTGTGATATCTATATATCTATGTCACGAATACATACAAGCGATTTGAAATGTGTATTTCTTTTGTTTAAATTTCTTAGTTTTATTCTCGACAAGAAATGCCAGATTCGTGCTTTTTAAAGGATCTGCGCTTTTTAGCTATCTATCATGCAAATAGTACCTACAACGATTAATATATCCCGTGATTTTGAGTAGACTATGTGATAAACCCCCCCCCCTACGAAGTAAAACCTTCCTCTTGGTTTCCAAATGCTGCTACAGTACTACAGCTACAGGCGCAACCCCGGCCGGCCTTTAAAAGCTCGTAGCTCGCCCGTTCTCGCGACTCTCCCCTGCATTCCTTTTGCAGCGCCTTTTCAACCCCATCACGTAATACTTTTATGCAAACGTGACGAGATGCTCTCAATTAATCAATTGTAATTAACCCCACAACGTTGTGTATTTTTTGTTTTAGTGGTTTGGTATAGTTAATCCAATTTAATTAATAATTTGTTTGTGGTAAACCCTTGTTCTTTTAGGTATGGCGTGTTACAATTTGCAAGGCTTCGAATAACAATGACTGAGTCTGACTAGCTTGAAAATTAACTAATTATCTATCTATATTCATCCAGCTTCCTCCCCTAGCACCTGTTATACACCTACGCTCATCGACGACTAATTTTATTGAAGTAATCTGCATTTTCCCTCCTAGCATCTAGTATATAAATTTACATTCAAACGGCGAATTGAGAAGATCCTACCTTTCGATGCGATGGCGCGTACTCTCTGCGGCTGTATAAAATGCTATCATGAAAATAATTTGACATTTATTTATATTCTAACAAAAGCTTTACACTCAAAGCAGTACGGGGTGCAATAATTCTACACTCACAGTTCTAGATGCAGTTTGTTAGTTAGCTAGCTTGTTTTATTTTGTTAATTTGATTCTACGGGTAGGTATTTTGGATTAACATGAGACAGAACATGTGCTGTTTAAATAATTGGACTCCTCCATAGCCCAACTGATAAGGTGAAGGTCATAGACCGCCGAATCAGCTTCCAATTCCAACGCCTCCGGAGAATGTTAAGGTCGCAAGCGACGAATGAAAATCGACATGTTTTGCCTTCTGTCGGGAAAGAGTTTGATGTGTGTTTCTGGTTCATAGAATGGTAATGGGAATATTATCGACCAATAAGCCGCCAAATTATAAATATGTTGATGATGATGATGAGAGGTCATCTCATACCGTTTGATATGAGGGTCTGCTCCGATTAATGGTGTGATAGCCGATGTCAGGAACTGTTCAGGAAATGTGTGGGTGGCACGATGTTTTGGAACGTGACATCCTACTCTGGATTGATGATGATGTTGAAGTTCTTCAGCATGCCGATGACTTGAGTTCCATTAACTCCTAAAGCATCGGCATAAACATTAAACCGAAGTTGATTAGACAATCGGCAATGTCAGGAGATCGGTGGGGCCGCTCTCTCCTCTGATCTGGCGATGTATGAATTTAATTAAGGAAGATTTTGATGTCACCGATCCTCGCCTTGGCAGTCACTCATGTCCTCAATAGTCCCGTTCTCCGTCCAGCACGCCGCCTCGAACCAGTAGAAATAATGATTACGTTTTTCCTAGGCACGCTACAAAACATGCGCCAGCCTGCAATCGCGATGGTCATCGGTATTTGATTTGAATGAAAAATACGTCCTCTCGCATAACATACACAAGCGTAACGTGAGACCTTCCTCGATATGTGTTACGGGCATATGCTCTACGATAGGCGTACCCCAACCTCAAACTCAAATATCAGCTCAAAGAAGAAATGTCAAACTCGGCCTCCAGGGTGCTGGGTCCAAGAATGAAAGGCACCAGGTCGTGAATCTGGCTTCCCTCCCTTCTATTTCCCCTGCTGCGCTTTCGTCCAGAGTACATTCCCACCCTGATGCTGGATGATCCCTATTCCTAGTGTGAGGGAGTTAAGAAAACTTATCCGGATTCCAACAAAGAAACGTCGAACCAGTAGAAATATTGATTACGTTTTTCCTAGGCACGTTACAGAAACATGCGCCAGCCTGCAATCGCGATGGTCATCGATGTTTGATTTGAATGAAAAATACGTCCTCTCGCATAACATACACAAGCGTAACTTGAGACCTTCCTCGATATGTGTTACGGGCATATGCTCTACGATAGGCGTACCCCAACCTCAAACTCAAATATCAGCTCAAAGAAGAAATGTCACACTCGGCCTCCAGGGTGCTGGGTCCAAGAATGAAGGGCACCAGGTCGTGAATCTGGCTTCCCTCCCTTCTATTTCCCCTGCTGCGCTTTCGTCCAGAGTACATTCCCACCCTGATGCTGGATGATCCCTATTCCTAGTGTGAGGGAGTTAAGAAAACTTTTGCTACTTATGTAGGTGGATATAACGCATTACGCTTAAAATATGAATACCTACCGACGGCTTCATTCAACCGACAATGCGAAAGTTTTTGCTAAATCGAATATCGAATGAAATATACCTACCTAAGCGTAAACCAAAAGGTGAGGATTATACGATAATTTTATGTATAGTCCTATGTAATAGACTTGTCGTGATACCTAAAGTTTGGAATAAGATATGGGAAATTTTTAGGAGTGGGAATTTAATTATGTCAGATTTTGTTAGTAAGCAAAGATGCCCATGCTACGCACCATTCTATAAACTGTTAAATTACCCAATGCCTTTTCAAAAAACCCTTTCCTAAATATAGTCCCCTAGCTACGTTTAAAATATTATTGCGAGACTCGAAAATAATGATTATCACCTCAAAGGCGCTTTACACATTAATTTATACCTACATTCTATACCTATGTATTTTGGTACCCGTTATGTATTGGAGAATACCCAGTAACCTAGTTTTCCAGATCACCAACAAAGCACTTTTAAAGGATTTTATTATTGTTTTGTGGTTTCAAAATCCCGTCTTTTAAATGAAGTCTCTCGTCTAAGATTTATTGCCCGAAAGCGCACTTTGTGTTTCAAATGCTATTTAGTTAACTAAATTATTATTTTACAACGGTCTTGTCTCAAGAATCGTCGCCGGTCAACATCAGGCAGCTCCGGATCGACTTACGGAGGGAACGCTCCTTTTTTTACGATTACCGATAATTACCCGATAGCTTTTTAAATGTTACCGTTATAATTTTCCGATTAAATCATCCGCCTTAGATGACATGGTTCCTTATTAAAGGCCCCATTAAGGTAGCCATAATAATAATACTAATATTTGAACGATCCACATAGCACCGCTTTTATGGAAAATCACCTCAAGGGCGCTATATAACCTATAATGCATGTTTAAATCTAGAAAACTACAAGCTAGACGAACAATTATAAACAATTAGAATACTCGGGAGTAATGATGATTCTATTGTTTTAACCCTAGTTTGTACGAAATCCAAACATTAATGTTGTTAATAATTAATTCAATTTATCAAACTTACCCCTCTCATGCACACAAAACCTTGACATGCACGAATCACAATCCAAAACCAGCATCCCTCGTGCACTGATTGATTAATCACTAATTACAGCACTTATTATTTCGGTCTAACTGTCGCGTCGGTTTGTATTAAATTTTATCCTCCCTGACAACCGCCCCAAAAGTACGTCCCGTATTGATGTTGACCGTCTCAATTTACAAATTATATTCATTTAACTTCACAGATATGAACTCGCAAGCCGCAATCTCTGATTTCCTTATTCGCGTGGACTCTTTTTTGTTTAATAAAACGAAATATCCTTTGTTTAATTAAAATGAAATATCCCCGATTTAGGCGCACCAAACTGGTCTCCTCGCGACTATCGGACCTCGATCCCTTAATTTAAACCTTGCTTCCCAACGACCAAATCTTGACTCCCCTCAATCGCGTGAACTATTATCCTTTAATTAAATGACTTATTCCCGGTTTACGCGCACAGAGTTATTATTCTATCGTGTATTCAACCTCGATGACTTTAATCCCGACCGTGCGTCTCCAGATTCTTTCACCGACCGTCCACCAACACTTCTGTACCCCGACTATCCTGTTCCAACTCTCTTGTGTGGTTTCAATAATTTATTCGTCCCTCTTTTTTTAAAACCTCAAGTGGGCACATCTCCCAATATGCATATTTCAATCGTTTTAATAGTGTTCTGTCACATTAGGTCCCAAATTTCAAGAATTCCGTGCAACTTTCATGTTTGCTATTTTTTTGTGTGTAACCTTTAGATAACAGAATACAAACTAATTTTGTCTGCGCCGGAGTCATAAATTATCCCAATAGCGCTTAAAAGAAGAGCTCAGTGGCGCACTTCAATTCACTACTCATCCTAATTACTTGCGTCGACTTTATTGGTTATATAATAACATTATATAAGCATTGTCTGTACATGTTTTCGTTCTTTCTGCGTGCGTCACTATTTAACGAATTCTGCAATCTTATTTTGACAAATATGTTAAATATTTTAACCCCTAATCGGCGCGTCGCTCTCGTATATTTAAATGCACCAACGATCAATCTTTATTGCCTAATTTTTCAACTCCCCACTGCCATAGAAAATTCACCATATAATTGTTTCGTAAATCAATTTGCTCGCGTTAAAGTCAGTCACCACTCGGGCAAATATCCATCGGCCGCCCCTGACTTGATAATGAACCTGAAATATCCATTAGGATTCCTCCTCCAACCAAAGTATTTTGGCACACGTGTTTTTCCTAGTAATGGCCCGGTTTCATAAATCACCCTTAAGAGTTGGAACAGAGAATTGTATTCTGAAACCATACCCTGTTACAAAATTAAATATATTTCTAAATCGATCTCTCAATTTTAAAAGAATTATTTCGTAGGCCTAAAGGCGAGATCATCACAACTACCCTAGTAAAATATATTTTTATGGTTGCATAAACCAGATGTAGAAATTTGTAAAAAAATATTGGCAAATAAACGTTACTATTATTAGATAGGGCACGGCCGAATGCATTTTAGTTGTTTGTTTTTGGGGTGTTATGCCGTGTTGGGCTACCTCCTTCTTGAGTCGACGTTTCGGACAGCATTGCAGTGTCCATCATCAGGGCAGATCCAAGAGATGCGTCGGATCTGCCCTGATGATGGACACTGCAACGCTGTCCGAAACGTCGGCTAAAGAAGGAGGTAGCGCAATACGGCATAACACCCCAAAAAACAAACAACGAAAAAATTATTATTATTATATTATATTTGTTGGAAATACTAATCTTATTTGGAGATTTTTTTTGAAATGCAGAATTTAAATATAATAACATCAGTAAAGCAATATAATCTTTAGATGAAACATGTTATCGGAAGTAATGGCCTTATATTGAAAGCAAATTGGTCGAATGCACCACTTTCATTTGTATAGTTTTGGGAAATTCTCGTCCGTCGCGTTCTACCTCGTACATTCTAACATTCTCTGAAAGTAAACAAAAAGAAGAGGGAGTTTCGGCTTTCTGTCCGTGTTCAGTCAATGCTCTGAGTTTGTTTACCAATACGGGATAGTGTTATGCTCAATTATAATAAGAAAGTGTTTAGTAATATTTCTATTTTTGATAGTGAGAATTCGTAGTGGAATTCCATTATAAGAGGTATTTTGTATTATATTATCTACTTAATAAACTAAACTGATTTTAATCAAATACACATTTAAAAGGAGAGTTTTCTTAAAATAAAACTAAATTTACTAATTTGACTTATTATAAAATGAAATAAAGTCTTTGTTTTAAACAACCAATATATTTAAATTTACCAACTGGTTTCGCTTAATTTAAGTTTAAACTAAACAAAAATACGTACAGTGGGCATATGTATATTATGTACAGATGGGTAAAAAAAGGAAGCCAAAAAAAAATGAATATAGGTACTCAGTTTTGAAAGACTGACGTAAAATAAATAAAAAAATTAAAAAAAACATACAAAAAAAAAAACAAAAACGTTGATTAAAGTGACGGAAAATGTGTTAGGAAGACAACCGGATTGGGGATTATCCGATAAAAATTTGGCACTTTATTTCTTTTTTAAAAGAAAAACAAATATTTCCGACTGACGAATTAAAATACCGTATTTGATAAACTCGCACTACGATTATTAAAAAGGAAAATTGATGTTTTTGCATTGCATTACTTGTTTTGCTTTGACTAAGTCAGCGGAATTGAAATTGTGGTTCGGAAGCCGACGCCTTTGTCCATCGAGCTACTAACCGGTCAACCTCTCTTTGAGTTGTATTTGTAATTGTTGAGTTGTAATTGTTCACACAATATGAACAAAAAATTCCAATGTTTGTAAATATTTTTCTCAGTAAACTAACGACTTTGAAGAGTTTAGATATATCTTTATTATATGTTATTTTATCTATGATAAATTTTCTGTTCACAACTTTAGTTTAGGCAAATTTAAATAAAAATCTAAATTTATAAAACTTTGCGTCAATTACCAAACTAATATTATATTCTATTAAAAAAAGGAAAAAAAATGTACCTAATGTATGTCAACTTATTTCATCCTATGCGTACGTGCCCTTTTTCATATGAATATCGTACAGAAGTCCCATCCGCTCTTAACCCCCACGAGCCATTAAGACTATGGTATCCCCAATTGGGGTGTGTTATGCGGCTGGAGGAAGTGGGGAGGAAAAAGAGGGGGAAAAGAGGAAGATGGAGAAGTGCCAGCCTATCCGGATTTAGTCACTACACGCGGCTAAAGCCATTTATAGTAACGTTTCAATTATTCTATTATTTGTTTTATATGAATTTTTTTTTTTTATCATTATTCATTTTTATTATAATAATTCCTTTTTCTTCCTTAATAGTTATTTTTTCTAAAAATAAAAAGGGCAAATTGCGGTTTACATGCGGTTTTTCCGCCCCTTTAACACGAGCTTTGCTCTAAAAAAAGGTGTAAAACGAATTTAATCAATGTATCTATTAAATGAAAAACTTTACTTGACCTTAAAACATGTAGGTAATGTAATTAATTGTGTCACTATATTAATAAAAAATAAAAAATCTGAATGGCGATCTTACACAAGGCTAATGCCGGAAGTATCTTCCACTTCGTAAAGTGCCGCAAATATACCTTTTATTAAACTATAAGGTGTAAAAACGTCAGCCTTTTTATTGACAAAGAAAGTTAAAATCTTAGGTTTGACTCAATATTTTAATAAACTTATTATAAATAGGCATATTTAGGTAGTGTTCAAATTCCCCAGTGTTACGTAAGGAATGTGTGCGTCATTTACGGATCTTGAATGAATGGGAAGTGAAATGTTACGTTGTATTTTTCCTGCACGTATTCTCCGCATTTCACAACAGCCTTGCCAAAGTCTGTCAATATTATTTCAGCAATTTATTCTAGCTTTTCAATGCATCATCCAATAGATCGGTATTTATGACCGTTAAGCTACATTTTTTTAATAGATCGTTTGCGCAAGGGAAAGTTTAGTTTTTGCGGGAAAATAATATAAGCCACCGTTGTGTCAATATTAAGTTGTTGGCAACTAAATTTATTTGTTATAATGACTATGCAACTTATATCGCATGATTTTGGTAGCTATAAGCATTTTTTTACTGCTTTCGCGAGGCGCGAACAGCATGTTTCTTTGCTAAGAGACACAATAAAAGAAAAAAGGATAATTTTTACGATTAAGGTATTATACCTTTTCATTGTCTGAAATGAACAGAAATCGATCTCATCCTAGATTTGTCGTAATTAATGAAAATGTTTTATGGTGTTCATAATTCAATCCATGGGGCGAAGGTGACAGTCATTATGTTGCAATTTTTTTAAATTATGATGAGTAATGATTTACAGAGATGAGAAACCTTTTTATGCACAATTGGCGTCTCAATTGTGTGAAACTAATTTTGGGAAAGCTACGAGGCTGAAAGAGTGCAGGTATGATAGAAAAAAGAGGTTATAATATTTAATTAAAAACCTATTACCATAACCGTTGTGCAGATTTTGTAAGGTACGGATCTTCTTTGTGTGAATGTGGATAAATGCAAAGAATATATTGGGATATTGTTCAACTGTGTTGACTCCTCGTAAATAGTGCTGCATGGCAATGCGTTACGAAAATATCATAATAGACTATTTTGTTTTCGTAAAAATTCACGTAAAACCTTTGCGCAAGAAAAAAATTATTATGCTATATACAACCTCCGTATTTTTTCAATACAAATTTTTTTAAGTACAAAACACCATTAATTTTAATAATTGTTAGAATTTTTGATCTTCACGCACCACGATGTTTCAAATTTATAATAATCTAGCTGAAGTCCTGGTGTTGTCCGGGATTTGCACAGAATTTTTCGAAATGAGATGTAAACAGTAATTTTATTCTTATCTTGAATGACAGATGTGCAAAATTTCACAAAGAATTACCAAAATTATGCTTTTATAATAATAATATTTTTTAATAGGATATGGAGAATATAGTGCAATCCCAGACCCATTTGTAAAACAGATTTTAAGTATAAAAAAAATCAAGTACATAGAATAAGAAAAAAAAGTATTTTGAAACTAAAAATGAAAACCCCCCTGCCATACCCTTTTCCAACCCCTCCGAGGGGTAGGAAACGGGTATGGCGTGGGGGATGGGGAGGGATGGAGCCTCGGAATAAAATTGAATATGTGTTTATATATCAAATTCACGTCGCCCGCCACAGACACTCTCCTTTATATAAGATTATTGAAATATTTACGTTTATTTAAATAACTACAATTTAAAGTTTTAGGTAGGTATTTAACAAAATTTCAAATTAATATGAAACTTTAAAAAACATTACATTTTAATACAGATGTTTTCATTATTATTATTTATTACACCATTACAAAATACATAGTGAAAATCGAATTCTACTATTAAGCAATAATGATTCCAGTAAAATCCAAAAAAGTCGTTAAAATAGTAATGAATATCTGACGCAGGAGGATCACATCCTATTCGACACCGAAAGAGAAAGTTAGTTGTAATGGTCGAGTTAACAGGAAGCCATAGCGGGTTGGAGGGGGGCCAACGTAACAATACAATGCGGAGGACGCTGCCGGATCTGAACCTTAGCCTTCAAGCAGGGGGAGGGGAGGGGGGATTGAATGGACCCCCCGCCCCGAGCGTCCCTGCCTTCTGACGCACCAGAGTCTCCAGGTACCATATGAAGCTCAGGAGTTCAGAACCTGTGGAGTTATGAGATTTAAATTGGTTTTAAATTATGATGTAACGTAAAAACTACTTACATTCACCAACGGTAGAATAATTTATGTATTTATACCAGCGCTAACCAAGGTTAATAGAAAATGCGTTTAACAAGGTTAGCTCTTCGAGGGGGTAGAGCGGTGATTGGCTAAAAAATCGTATTGTAGCTTGAAGTCCATGTTCTACTGTAAGATTAGAATGAACTGCAATATAAGTGGCAATGTTTTACTTCAAGATACGCGCGCGTTCGAAATTTCATGCGTTCAAAATTTTACGCTTCGAATGCGGCCCGACGAGTTTTTTTTTCGTAAAAGGTCCATATGAGCTTATATTATTAAACGCATTTTCTATGAACCTTGAGCGCAAACCCATGAAAAATTACGGAAAAGTCTGAATTCTTGAAAATTCATTTTAAATTTTGAAAACAATAATTACAATAATTTTCTCTTCATAAATTGTATGTATTATACGTAGTTACTTTATTGCTTGTCTGAATTCTGGACACAACCAGTTACAATTTTGAAAATGACGCTTGAAATCAAAGCAAATTCAAGTTCATTGAACCAGAGCTACCCAAGATGCTCAGACAACTAAATTGGAATTTTGATTATTTTACGGGCAAATTATAGTCAGTTTACAAAATAATATCGGAAAAAGACACATGTAGAGATGTGAGTAGATATGGGACAAGAGTTTCAACTGCTCCCAGCTTTCTAGAGCCAGTGGAATGGGGAGAGAAAGGAGATGGAAAAAAATAAGGTGGGAAAGTACCTGACTATTAAGATCTGGTCACCAAACATGGCAAAAGTAATTTCAAACAACGTTACACCAGGGAAAGACTTAATATCTATAATTCTGGATCGTAACGCAAATTAATTACATATGTAATTTTTTATGAATAAATTATGAAATAACACAAATTAATCAAATTAAATCTTGTTTAAACGTTAGTTTATCAATTAAAAATAATAATTAATATTTGACAAGTTAAAGTATTTCAGCAATAAATGCAGACATAATTAGTCTCGACGCCACCTAGCGGGAGATTTAGTACTTAACAATACCTCTCTCACAAAAATAAAGTTGGTTGTTTTCAGTTGGAAAAATATAATAATAAGTAATTGTCGAATGAAACACTAGTATATATTGAATTATTTGGCGGGTATTAGATAAGCCGCCATAGCTCAGTGGTCAGAACAGCTGACCGGCAATCAGAGGGACACGGGTTCAATTCCCGTTGGCGGCCAGTATCTTTTCTCGGAAGATTTTTTCAATGTAGATGAGTGTTTCAGGCTGATAATTATTGATTATAATATTTGTTATCTACCCTTTGTGCTATGCATAAAAATCTTGTTTGAACGTTAGTTTATCAATTAAAAATAATAATAGATATATTTTTATTTATTTATTTAATATTTGGATGTTTTTACAATAATTATACATTTTTTACATGTTAAACAGATTTGTAATATGAATATGATGAAAGCCTTTCCTCACCATAAAGGGGCACGTTAAGTCTTATGTTTGGTGAGTGAATTCATGGTCAATTATTTGTTATCATGAGTAAGTGAATTATAAGTAAGTGAGTAAATGAATAATAAAATTGCAACTAATAACAATAGATATGTAAGAAAAACTTGAGATATATCAAAAACAGATTTCAACGTTTAGATGAAAAATTAATAATAGTAATGTACTCTTACAGTTGTTTCAGGTAATTTTTTAATTTACATTGGAATTTACGTTTATTTTCGATAATTTTTAGTTTTAATAAGAGTTTATTGAAATAATTTACACCTAGATACAGAGAGGTATTTTGTATGTGCTTGGTGTTAAATTTTGGGATTTTATATTGTTTTGATATCTTGCTGATAGATGGAAATGTAATTTTTTGAGCTGTATTTCTTTTAAAGTTTATAGTTTTGAATATTTTTAATATATATTATCTATTGTAGATACTTTGAATATTGAAAAGATTTTTTCAATAGAAAACCTAGATGTTTTTTTCAGGATACCCTTAATTATTAATGTTTGAACTATTTTGAGAGGATTTAAAATAACATCATATGTTCCTCCCCATCCTATAATACCGTATTGCAATATGGATTGAACAATTGCATAGTACACTCTTTTTAGGTTTTATAGTCTAATAATATTTCTGAGTCTTTACTAATTCTTTTGACAAGTTCACAAATATGTGTTTTCGATTTAAAATGTTGATCTATGTATACACCAAGATATTTAATTTTAGAAGTTAAATTTAGTGCAGAACATGCTTGATTACAATTAGTTCCACTACATTTACTCCGATGTACTAGAATTTTTATTTTTGGTTTTGATTTAAGTTTATTGATAGAGAATGGGAAGAAGTTTGTTTTCTCGGTATTTAAGGAGAGGAGATTTTTATCGAACCAGTTTTTTAGTGTATTAATATCAATATTCGCTAAGTTATTCATAGTATTCCAATCAGCACCTTCAATTATTATGACAGTGTCGTCAGCATAAGATATTATTTTTCCGTTTATTCTTTGTGTGAATATGACATTTACATAGATGATAAACAGTAACGGACCCAGGACTGTACCTTGAGGTATGTCAAAGTTACTTGTATCTTGTTGGCTAATCACATCGTTGATTTTTGAAGGTAGCTTTTTAACCTAGATGTAAATTACTTTTGAATTGTATAGCATTGATAATATTTTTCCTATTTCAACTCTCCAGGATTAAATTGGTTCTTGAACTCCTTCCTTAGGGTCTCCTTGGTAGTCGGTCCGATGGGCGATGTGCGACCCCTGCCCCCGGCCGTGTCTGCGGAGAAAGGGGCGCGCGCCTAACTTTCACATGTATATAAGCCTGAGCGCAGTGGTCGGTTCAACCCAGTAACAAGTCGAGCAGCTCGCATCGCTGCCAACTTCTCACGTCACTTTTCCCGCGCATTCCCGTGCGCAGGCCGCGTCCGCACACATCTCTCCACTTTTCTAATTGGCTCGTTGTATTGTGCGTGTGTTTTGTGTTATTTATTGGAACTGTTGTGCGCTGTAATCAATCGACCGTGTTATCTTCTCCCTAGTTCCGTTGGATTATTGCAGTGAGATTCCATTTTTTCAGGTGAATATATTCATTTTACTTAAAGTGGAAAATAATAATTGTTTGTTTCAAGTGAAATTTTCGTGTTTTGTGAAAAGTCGCTAGCAATTTAACAGTGCTGACATTAATTATCTCATTTGTGAGTTATCATTAAAGTTGATTTGAAAGTTTACTTGTATGTGTGAAAGGTGTGTGTTGTGTTTTAGACAATTCAAAAATTGAATATGAAATTTTTTTGACGTACACGATACATGAGGTTACTTTTTTTGAGGTAAAGTTGCCGAATTTCTTGCAACTTTTATTAAAAAAAAAAAACACTTAAACTGGAAATAACTCTTGAAATCGGGGGAGATGATAGGATATTTATTAGGTTCTTAGTTTGGGTTATTTTAAGAATTTACGCTTATTTCCTAACCTTCAAACTTAACTTTGATTGAGAATAGATGGAATTTTATTGAATCTTTTATTATCTCACCCGAAATAAATGGTTTTTTTGTAGTAATTAAGATAAACCCGAGTGAAATTTTAATTATTTTCTATGTATTAAGCGTGCAGCGGAATTCGGCAACTTTAGCAAGGTTTTTTCCGCAGATTCCTTTAAAAATCACAAATACGAATTAATCAGTTAATACGGTGTATATCATTTAATAATACAAATAACTAAAAAATTTTACTTAAGATAGGTTGTTTAAAAAAATTGATCAATTCACAAAATTTTTGAAGATAATTTTTACATTCAGTGAAAGTTAAATTCAAATTATTATTTCAGTTTTATGAAGAAAACAACTTATAATGAAATAATAACAGAACACGAATAGAACTTACACAGAACGTGAAAAGAAACTTAAAATTTTTGATTAATTGTTTAAATTTTTTGAAACAATCCGTCCTCAACATTTAAAGTTTTAAAGGATGCGCTTGTGTATTATTATGTAAGGGTATAAGATTGCAAAATTCCACCATAATTTTAAAATTTTTGAAATGACAACACAAGAACTCTTTTTTTGCTACCTGAGGAAAATAATTTACCTTAGGGCCTGTGTCATCTTAGGGGATGCTATGTGGAGGGTATTTTAAGGAAAGGAAGGAGATAAAATTCTGGGAGAAAGGTATGAGGAGTAGGTAAGAATATGGGGGGTCAGTGTCCAGAAGTCACAGACGCATGAATCCATCCCTCTTGGGGTGGTGAAAAGCAATGGGCTGGAGAAGTCCAAACCCTCAACCAGTCTCTCTCCATCCGGCCCGCTACGCAGCAGGTGGGCAGACGCATCTGCCGCCAAGATCCCGTCAAACCTCACCCCATGAACCCGGGCACCCCTGCTAAGTCAGCAAACGTTGCGAACAACTTTGTCGTGAGCTATGGCAGAAGTGTTGGTTATCCAATAAATGGTTACCGGGGTGGAGGTACCCATAATCGCCTATGGTAATTTGTAGAATTATGTATCAGAAATAGTTAAGTTATATCAGAAATAGTTAAAAATTGTTAAATACATTCATTAATCTTTTTGGCAACTTGAGTAGTTGTGCATTGTCATTTCATTTCTGCGTTTGGAGAAAGTAACAAAATTTCACCGTGTATAAATGAATATGCAATAAATATTAGATTTAACAATCACAAAAGAAATTAAAACTTAATTAAGTATTAATAAACTAATTTGTTCGGAGAAACACTCGCCAGCAATAACCACAGTTGGAAATGATCTGATTGCGGAAGAGATGCGCTAAAGATCTCTGTAACAGATAAAAAAAATATCATTCAGTACAACATTGTATGCGGTTCGGTTAGAAAAAAATATGTCTGTGAAAAAAAACATTTCAATTAGCGAAAGCGCGATAAAGAAATAACAATGTTCACCTACATACAAAGCTATTTATAAAGCCATCGTGAATGGTTCTCAAGTATTTTACGATCAATTTAACTAATACGAAAATTGCTAATAAAGGTACGAATGTGAGTATCCCGCGGTGACACAGTTTTCCAAGCGAGAATGTGTTGTTTGTTATCAATACACGTGAAATGATAATTTATGCATGAACACGTAGTTTCTCCGCACTCTTATCTTAGCCGACACCGGGCACCAGGCACTGGCACCAGGCACCGGCACCGGCACCGGGCACCGTGCTCGCACAGGTGTATCCACCCACAGTTCTACTGTAGTCACCAATAACCAAACCCGCAGTACAGTGTAATGTGTACACAGTATAAGAGTGGCGTTTCAGCTCCCTAAATACTTACGATGTTCAGTAAAAAAATGTCTAACATCAATGGGACTTGGGTTGTTTTGTAGAGTTAAGTAGGTACAGTATTATTAAAAAACTCCTACAAGTAGACATTTCAGCGTTTATTACAGTAAAATCACTTATCATTGTTTTAATTTAATTATATTCGGTTCACTTTCACGGGCATCCCGTTTTACTATTGAGAACTTTAACTAAATTTAAACGATAAACGACGTCTACTTACGACGTTTATTTTTATAGAGTTTAATTCGTTCAATTACATTTAATCAATTTTTAATTTAAAGCAAATCAAATTTAATAATGATATGATTTTAGATTTTCACGGCAAAAAGTATTTTTTTATATTTATTTTTGGGGTGTTATATTACGATTGGGCTGCCCTGATTATGAACACTGTAACGCTGTCTGAAACGTTGGCTTCAGAAGAAGGTAGCGCAACACGGCACATACCTCAAAAATAAATAACAAAAATTTGATAATGTTATTATTAAGTTCTGCAAGCATTTAAGTTTTTATAATTGTGAAAGATGTATCGGCGTTCAAGGCCGTTATGAAACTTTACACCAAAAACAGATAAATTATCGTTCTTTAAATGCATGAATATAAAGAAACGGCGGTCTTCCTTGCACTAAAAACGCGAAATTTCTTGAAATATATTATTATTGAACAATTTCAGCCGGTTTCGATGGCGCTAAATGTAGACATTAATCAAACGTTTCTAAAATTATCAAATTCAATGGCGACTTAATTGTGTGCCGTAATTGTTAAACTATGTAAAGCACATTATAATATAGGAAGTAGGCATAGTTAGCATCCGCACCCTGTCAGTATCATGGTAGGAAGTAGAGAGTAGAGAGTGGCTGATGGGTAGATGTGTAATGTGCAATGTGCATGTGCAAAGCGCGTACCGAGCACTGGCTGCGCTCTAATGTAGTTAGTTTCCTGTCTGAGTGATGGCACGAACAGTGCAGTACAGCCCAGCAGTTCAGCAGCCCAGCAGCCCGGCACATGAGTGTTGTGTGTTGTGTGTGGTGCGCGGTGGTGGCTGCAGAATGTAGGCCACGAGGCCTCCACTCCACGGCTGGTTTCTTTCAACACCCAGAGAGGTCCGGTAGATTTTTAATCTCTCTCCAATTTCTACTTGTACTGTGCAGATTCGCGCAGATTTAAATTCACGTAGTATCTGCAGCAGAATTATGCTCCTCATCGTGATTTATTTTCTTCTCGATGTCTTTATATGAAAAATTAATTGTTTCAGTTTCTTCAAATTTACTCAAAACTATTTTACATAAAAATTTTATTTTGTTAAATTCAGTTGTTCTGAGCTTTGACATCTGACACGCCCACCTTTTCTTATAGGTACCAGGGTGGTAAACGACACTCTAAGTATTTCCCTGGTGAAAGACAACCATTCAGAATCGAAACTATGGTTGAAACGGCTTAAACCGTGTTTGGTAACCAGATATGTGTATTCAGGTACTTCCCAACAACTCTTTTTCTTATTTTTTTCACATCCCTTCTCTCTCGAGCCTCTCAATGAAGTGTTCTCACTGGTTCCGCACTGTCGAGACTCTTGTTCGGTGTAAGATTAAAAAGGAAACCAAAATAGAGAATTCATAAAATGCACGAGGAAAAAACACATTTGAAAAACAAAAAATATATATTTTTAGTTTAGTTTTTTAAAGCATAAAATTGATTACAAACAATAAATGACATTCAAATAATCAATAAACGTATTTTTTTATTTTTTATTTAGGAGGCCGGTATGGGTACCGCTGACCTGGGAATCATTTATTGGATAACCAACCACATATGTATGTATACTAGGGTGGGCTGAAAAGTAATGCGCACATGCTTGTAAAACACAAACAAAAACAAATAGCAAGATCTGGCAAAAAATACATTAAAGTACAATTCTTAAGCTTCAAAATAATATATTTATTTTTCAACGTTGTCATTGTTAAGCCTAACGCGTTTCTTCCAACGTGTAACAAGTTTTTTCATTACGTAACTAAAAAATTCTGCTGACATTCTCGAATCCAGGACTGGACAGCTGCCTTCAACTCATCGTCCGAGGTGTAATGATTACCCTTGAGGTGTTTCTTAAGTAGAAGAAATAAATTAAAATCGCTAGGCGAAATATCGGAGGAGTGAGAAGGGTCTGGAATCGGTTTAAACTTCATTTTGCAGAGGCTCTAATTGTTATCGTCTATGAAACGGCGTGGTGCCCATCGTCCACAAATTTTACGGAATATTAATTATTCAACAATTAAGCCCACACGTTCCATGGATATTCCAAAATGATTTGTAATACACTTTTGAGTGATTCGCCGGTTATTTTGAATCAAATCGTCGACGAGTTTAGATTGTTTATCGTCTGTACCAATGATCGGACGTCTGCTGCGTGATTAATCAACAATTATTGCTTTTTCAGGCTCACAATCATGAAATTTTATTACCCATCGATTTACAGTAGACCTATCAACAGCATTTTTACCATAAACATCCTTTAAACGGCGATGAATCTCAGCAGGAGTCACTTTTTAGCAGTTAAAAATTCGATAACAGCACGCTGTTTGCCTTTTGTTGACATAACACTAAAACATGTCTCCATGTTTCCGCTTCTCAAAATACACTGAATGAATTCAACGACCTCAAACTTGCAGGTACGTATAGAGGAGGAATGTCACTTCAATATTCCTGGCGTGTTTCTGAAGGTCATTTTGTTCGCGCTGTATACCCTCGTATATAGGGATAGGTCGCCCAGTGTGGCTCGCTACGATTGGTACACCTAGCACGCGTGCCGGGGTTCATTGAGTAAAGTCTGTCTATGTCTTGGCGGCGGTTGCCCACCGGCGGCGAATTGCCCACCTACTACGTGGCGAGCCGGATTGGGAAAGACTGGGTGAGAGAGTCATTTTGAGCTCTCCAGCCTGATTCTCTCGATTTATCGCCTTGCACCGCAGCGGGGGGAAGGATTCATACGTCCGTCACTCCTGAACAGATTAACCTCAGATCCTAACTAACCCCTTATACCTTTATCCTTCTCAAATTTCCATTCCTTTCCTTCCATACCTTAAGGTATTTTCCTCAGGGCCTCCTGTGTGGACCTAATGTAAAAAAAAACAACCAATTTTCTTAAGTAATTTCATGCAAGATTTCTTTCTTTAACTAACGACCGAAATTTTTCAAAGCCTGTACCCCTTTGCTTATCCCCGTTAATATGTTACTATTCATAGTTTAAGAAAGATTATCAATAATAGTTATATAAACATTAACGCCACAATCGATGACCAAAAAAGTTAACGCGTATTAAAGTTTAAAAGTGTTTCAATATATCATCATTATTGTTTATGTATTTGTGTAAAAGAAATGTGCCAGTCGCATCGCCGAAAGTTTTGAAGGTCAACTTTCGTTCACCGATGGCAATCATTCGCGAACAATTTATTGCAAGAAAAAGTAAACCCCACCAGTCACCAGTCACGAGTTCGCTAACCTGATATGAGTTCACGCAGATTTCATACTTTATACGTTATATGTCACCTTGTGGCAGTGTTAACTTTACACATACACACTCATAACACATACTTTATCCTACTCGTGCTAAAGGAGTAAACTTGTATGACCAGGTACTTATCATTAAAATAAATTACTTACTTTTTGTGTTCAAAATTATTCACTCAGAATTAGACTCTTGTGAACTCCTGCATCTCATCGACTTCAACGTACCAAAATCGACAAATAAATATCGAGCAACTAGACAACATACATCGGCAACATTGATTCCGGGACCAACAACAACATGCATGCACATATTTCTCAAATTTTAGATGTATTTTCTAAAAAAAAAAATGATTTCGAAAGACATATTTTATCTAGTAAAGTTATGTTTTAAAATTTGAAAAAATATGTTTATTTTGGTGATAATAAGGTTATACGTTTGTCTTTAGCGGATTTGTTAAATTTTGTATCTTACAATACACATTTCAAAACGTATAATATACAGTGAAATTAATCAGTAAGTTATCTGGGAAAGCAACTTTTCAGAATTTTAATTTTAGTAAAATCATAAAAAAAAAACGCAACCGAGCAATCATGCTTCGCGAAGGAAGTTTCCCCTTTAATTTAAAAAAAAATTAAACTAAATTTAATAATTTTTTCATAAGAAGCAATTACTTTGTGGTTAGACATTATATTATAAAAATAAATAAAAAATATTATTACTTATATCCTGAAGAAGCTTGATCTAAGCGAAACCGGTCGATATATAACATAATAAATTCGTGGTTAAATACAAAGTGTTTGTTTTATTTATTTTTATAATAAATTTAATAACGTTACTATTTGGTTCTGTAAGTAGGTACTTTAGTTTTAATTTTTGTGACAGCTGTTTTTCCATTTTCCAACCGTCTTGAACAATTTTCTGATGTTTGAGTTTAATTCGTCTGTATAAGATTTCAAGGGTGGCTATATCAGCCACTTTAATTTATTAATTATTTTTGTGTTAAATACGTAGAACTCCATTTAATTTTTGCTTTAAGCTGTCACAAAAATACTTGCAGAAGATAAGAATATTATTAAATTTACGTGACGAAAATAATTCAGTTTGCTACTTAATAACAGTCTTATAAACTAGTAAATAATTGAGATTTTTTTACACAGTTTTTGCTTAGAAATTATTGAAAATTTATAAATACTTGCCATCAAAACATAATCAAAAAAGTACATAATTAAAAAAAAAAATTCACCACGCGTCTAACTATTTTTATTGCTAACTTAAAGGTAGGTACGTTATTAAAACATATTTAAAAAAACCGAAATAAAATCGATATTGAGATATTAGTTAAAAATGCTGGTAAACAGAATAATCAATCTTTCTCGTCAGAATCGCCCTGTTCAGTTGCGAGGGTATGATCGCAAGACCATCTTTTGAAGAAATTTTAATTCTCGGCCGCTGGATAATGGGCCGATTGTATATTATACATATTTTATATTCTTCTTATTGTTCTCTTCTCTAATTTAAAAAGTATATTATATACATTTAAATCCAACTATATATCTACCATGTATTAGTAATTAAAATGGAGTTTTTATGTTTTCAACTATCATGTAAATTCTTCATTATCATATAAAATATATAATATTAAAAGCCCATAAGTCATGGTGTTTGAAAGAGAGAGTACGAAAACAGTATGCAATATAGTTGTGAATGATGAATACTTGGAGCAGGTGGATGAGTTTGTGTATCTGGGTAGTATGTTTACGAAAGATGGGAAGGCTGATAGAGATATTGAAAGAAGGGTGAATGCCGGTAACTCCATTAATGGAGGACTGAATGCCGTTGGCGGTAATAAAAAACTGTCCAAAGACGCGAAACTAGCCGTCCATAATGGAGTGCTGGTACCTACCCTGATGTATGGCAGTGAGGCATGGAACTGGCAGAGGAAGGATGAAAGCAGACTGAATGCTGTAGAAATGAGATCCCTGAGGCGAATGTGTGGTAAAACCATGTACGATCGTGAGAGAAACGTGGATATCCGCAAAGAATGCAAGGCTGACGTAAGCGTGATGTGTAAGATTAAGAAAGGGACTCTCCGATGGTTTGGGCATGTAGAGCGAATGAACGAGGAAAGGAGTGTAAGGAGAATATATGATGCAAATGTGAATGGTAGAAGAAGTCGGGGACGCCCGAGGAAGACATGGCACGACCAAGTGAATCAGATACTTGAGTCGGGCCATGTGAAGAGTCGGAATAATAGAAGAGCATGTATGAGACGATGTATGAATGTGAACGAGGCAAAGAGTGTGTGCCAAGATCGAGTTGTGTGGCGGTCCGTCCTCTCTGCCTACCCCTGCGGGGAAACGGCGTGATGGTTAGTTAGTTAGTTAGTTTAAGGGCGTTTAAAATTAATAAATAAAAAATATTACTCCACATTAGTTCTTTCCTATCTGTTGTTAATTTGATAAGAACACACCCAGTCATAAAACGTTCTCTTTCTATCGGATAAGCAGCTTCTAAATATAAAATAGGTATAAAATCCAAGTTTGAGAGAAAACACAATTCATATTGTGCAGATTTGTTACTTTCATTTACGCTTTATAAAAAAAAGAATACAATAATTTACATACGAAGATCACTCTGATTTCTTTTGAAAAGCTCCACTTTCTCCAACCGTAAGCAACGATGTTCAAGTTAATATATTGACAGCGTAAATCTACTGTAAGTTGTCTTCCTTAGTTCTTTATACATATAGGTATATCGTAATTTTACATTATATCGTAACGTTTACTAAACTAAACATAAGCAAATAATAAAAAGAAACCTCAATATTTAGTAAGAGGAGTATGTCAACTAGAGTTTGACGACCCGGATTTTTATAAACATGGGCACTTAGAGTTTGGAATTTTATAAATGGTTGTGATATGTATTTGAGTTGTATTAAAGCAAAGGCCACATTTATATATAGGCAACCTTGACATCTAAATGATGTACATAGGTAGAGGGTAGAGGTACCGCACAAGTCGGTGTCCACTTGGCTTCACGTAGCGTCGGGTCAAGAGATCGATTGTCGATCGACTTGTTCAATTCAATGATGTTTATTTGATATAAATTAAGTAGCAATTTTTTATATAATTTTATAATATTTGGTTTACTTTATATAGCTTCGTATCGTGATTAAATCACATCAAAGGCTGTTAATAATAAAAATTCCTTCTCAGATTACATTTATTTATTTATACTAATACCTCACAAGAGTCTCAGCTGCTCCCTTCTGGAGCCAGTGAGACTATGGCATCCCCAATTGGGGTATGTTGTGAGGCTGAAGGTAGTGGGGAGGGGAAGGATATGGGGAAGATGAAGGTGGGGAAGTACCTGGCTATTAAGATCTGGTCACCAAGTACGGCTAACACTATTGCAAGCAACGTTTCAATTCTGAATGATGGTCTTTAGTTAAATGAAAATATTAATTTAAATGAAATTATTTTAATTTATTTTAAATGAAATTATTTTAATTTATTTTAAATGAAATAATTGTGAAATAACACAAATTATTCAACTAAATTTTCTTTGCCCAGGATTCAATCCCGCGACCTTCGGATTGCGAGTCAAAAGCCTTACCGCTAGACCACGCCGGCCGTCATTGGCATGTCATGCTAAGAATGTAGGTCCAACAGGTTATATTTATATACGTCCTGTCACCAAACGATGCACCACAGCGGAGGGTCCATTACTCATCATTATCATCACTCTGCCAGCCTTGGGCGACGTCTATAATATAAGTAAGATTGTCCCTCAAGCAGGAGACAATTTAGCATCAGAAAAAAATTAAAAAATGTCTGTGACTTGAATCCAGGATAGCCAAACACTTAAAATATGAGTGAATTGAGTCTGGTTTCACCGCGTATAAGGCGAGCTGAAATTTAATCTTGATAATTAAACCAAATGAGCAGTCACACTTCGCGACGGAAGATTTCCCAGATCAAATGACATCATGTCAACATAGCAACTATCAGTCACAGAAGGGAGATCGGCCTATCGTGTGATCGCTCTTGGATAAATCACACTCAAATTCTGTGATTTTGTATGAATGCTTTTCAGTATTTATAGCATCGTATGGGATGCAATCAATTTAAATAAGAAAATCTTGAGAGAATGGTAAAACAGAATGATTGTCCGGCTTTAGCGAGCACCCACTTTCACGCGTGAACTTTCTCTGTTCCGCCTCTTAAATATGGCCACCGGCAATTAAAACTACGTTCTTGAACAACTGTTATCTTAAATTATTTTGCGAGTCGTTCAAACTAATTAGAATTTAATGTGAAAATTGGGACGAAAGTTTACACAGTCATAATGATAAACCGATTCCAGCAACTCAAGTTACCCAGTCTCACGCATGTCTCTCATTGCTGTCGCTTGCCGCATGCCGCGCGCATAAGCCGCTAGTGGTCTACGTCTATAGTCAGCAGTCAGCAGCCAGCACTTCAGCAGTCGGCAGTCAGCATGACACGACTCTCGCATGATGAGTAGGTGCTAAATAACTGCACCACGAGAAAACGGCACAAAAAACCGTGCATGCGCTGAAGTCTAAGCAAGGGGAATGGATTTAAACCGCTGCAATAGTAACACATATACACACAGATAAGGAGATTATTATAACATCGTAAATTTGATTTTTTGCCCACGAAGGTTATGCATCAGTTATTGATTAACTGTTAAAAAAATGTTTTAAATTCGGCAGATGTGGGGTAAAAATATATTGGAGAAAAACATTTTGTAATACGAAGAGAAAATTATAAAATTTGAATTAACATTGGCTAACTAACGTCTAGCTAGCTCATCGTAATACAGATCTTTTAATAGGATTATGGTTTCTTATGTAGATTGGGGTATTTGTTCACTGTGAAGTCTCCAATGCAGATAGAGAGGATATATGGGTGAAGATAGAAGAGAGAGTTCGGCGATGGCGCTGCACCATCTCGGCGACGCTTCCGGAGAAACGCGCGATGGTACACATCCATATCCATATCCATACTCCATACGACACACAAGATGATCATGACTTTTTATGGAAGTGGATCTAACAGGAAACCTCGCGCGCCGTCTGATCTGGTGCTCGTCAAACTGGCGTTTCTCAACATACCACGTCAGGTACCTACCTCTTACCATCAGCCACGAGTAGAAAATACTCGTAGATCTTCCGAATATCATGTTGTTGCTATCACAGCTGACCATAGACAGGAGCAACCCAGCATTATTTGTAAAATCTACGCTGGTATATCAATACAACATCAAAAAATACCAGTTACGTAGTATTTTTAATAAATACACATGCAGGAATAATAATAAAAAAAACGAATAAAATATCCACTATCCAATTTAATTCTTAATTCCGGGGAGCACTTTAGTAAAAGTTATAGATTGTTACTTATGGCAAAAAAATATTGATTGATTTATTAACATGTGTGTAAGTATAATGAAGCTAATTTCACCATTTTTTTACAATTCTGTATTTAAAAATATTTTCTATTTGCTTGTATCTTTTTCTGTATTTCATGTGTTCTTTTCTGCTTCATTATATTGTCATCGACAATTTTTTTCTTAACTTCGTTGTGTATCTCTTTTACGTCTCCTTTGTTTTATGTATCTTCTAACTGATCTCTCTAAAAATAACTCAGTTTTTTGGAAGGTTTGGGTTGTTCTCAATCTCGTGTGAACAATCTGTAAATCAGTTGGTAGGTATATAATAATAATATTTTTGCAACTTTATTAAGTCAACTTGCTTTCATCAGATCGATTTCTAAATTGGAATGGACGCTTTAGATATAGTTTATTTGGTTCGCGAGCCACCTTTAGGCAATCCGCGGGATTTAATACCCGAAGCCAGAAGCCGAAGTCCGTAGCGTCTCTCTTTTGCAGAATACTAGGCAGCTGATTTATACAGAAATATCTAGTGCGCGTCACTCGTTAACGATTCCATTATACACACACTTAATACGGCCTCAACAGCACTCACTAACTCACCGACTTCACTCGCTACCGCAATATCTACACAATTATTCGTTGCTAAACCGTTGCCCAAAAACTGAGCTCTGCCTTACAAATCATATATGTACATAATGTGTTCAAAGAATGTGGTCTAATTCCATAAATGTTTTTAAAAGCATTTCATATATGGTTTAAGAGCGGGGTTAAGGTCTATAGAGAAGCGCAGCAGAATTATATTATTGTATGGTTGTGTTCTATTTATATCTATATAGATCACATGAAATCTCCCAAACCGCTTTATATTATAGATAAATGATAAAGCATAAAGAGTTCATTTATATGGATTTGTGAAATACATATTTTTTTAAGGCGAAACTTAATATTGGCTTATTTTGAATGAATAAAACGATAGTGATAGTAATAATCGGATAATTTGTAGAGCGCCGTTTCTGTGTAAAATTACCTCAAGGGCGTACCTAACTAACTCCAAAGCGTTCATTAAATATATTTCCGATGTTGTTCTGCGAGACGCAATTAGGTCGTCTTATCTTTAAATGGTGGGAAAATATAAAATATAATACAAAAGGTTTTCATAAAAATTCTAACGCCTACCGAGACTAAGCCACGATGTGGAGTACAGTGGTCCATTGAAACAGATTTAAATATCAGCTGTTCAGAGTAGAATACTATTATAAAGATTACTGATCGGGTATTTAGGTTTAAGTGTTTAATGTTCAACCTCATTCTGTTAAAAGTAAGCGTATTTAATGCACTACCCCTTTTTATGACCACATTGTTAGCAATACAGCCTAGAGGAATGTCACCCGCAGCTATTTTATGGCGAATAAATAGAAAAATATGGTATTTTGGTAGAAAGCAGTAACTTTGTGGTTTGAAATATCAATTGAAATAAAACAATCACTTTGTTTCTTACCACGATTTTAAAATTATTTTTTTCAATACCGACCGGTTTCCCTTAACATAATCATCTTCAGGGTATAAAATGAAATTAAATTAATTAGCAGCTTAATTTTATACCATTACATAATTTTATACCGTATAAAATTAAACTAAATTAATTAGCAGCTTAATTTTATACCTGAAGATGCTTATGTTAAGCGAAACCTGTCTGTATTGAAAAAAATAAATTATTAAAATCGTGGTTACAAACAATGTGATTGTTTTATTTCAAGAAAAATATGGTCTTTATTTTAGTCGAATCTTTTTCGAATGTTCAAACATCGATGGTCTAGTTCAGGGGTCTCCAAACTTTCCAGCCTTAGGGCCATACTGATTACTCCAATAAGTTCCGAGGGCCAAACCTGGTTTAATTTATCTGCCATTATCAGATCTATAATTTCTAGACTATTCGCCGAGTACGCGCCCCGAGAGAGCATACGCTTGCTAAATTCGTTAGTTCAATTAGCTATGTTCGTGTTTTTGGTACTAAACTTACTAAGAAAAAATTCTCCAAAATGAATGTTTACATTCATTTCAATTATTTGTTAGTTACTATGCTAAAGTTACATTTTCTGAGTATTATAAATGCCATTAAGCGTTACCTAGCAAGTAAATAAAACTGAGTTACTATCAATCTGTGTTTTTTATCCAACTTATCATAACAACTAACAATAACAATAATAAGCCATTAGCTGTAGCGGGCCTTATTGATGACACTGGTCATTTGCTGTCGCGGGCCGGTTTGATGACACTGGCGGGCCGGATTAGGCCCGCGGGCCGTAGTTTGGAGACCCCTGGTCTAGTTCATAAGTATTTTCGCCTGACATTGTAAGATTTGCTTGAGTGCTTGGTTTTAGTTTTACCAGGACATTATAGCTATATATTATAATTATTATAGTCGAGATAGCCGACAATCCACAATGACAGGTTCGCTAAGCGAGGAGGATCAAATAGTTCTTCTCCAGAGGTTAAGAGAATTCTTGTTTTGCCACCATATGTTCAATGACAAGTCTGCTACATATTTAATGATGCAACATGCAAAAATTCCACTGTCAACTGTTGTATCCTTTGTGGGGAATGTGAAATGAAAGGAGGAGATGATTATTGGGAAGTACTGGACACTCATCTCTGACTTTTAGCCAGATTTATTTATTAGCTAGTAAACAAAATCATTTTGTTTCTTTAGGATGTTTTCCCTACAGGCAGTTGAAATGTGGATTATCTTATATCATGGCCAGAACTCTAATAACTCTCAAAGATTGTAGAAAAGCTTCTAAGAGTAAGGCAGATACAGTTAGTTCTATTAATTATTCAATTCACGCTGAAAGTAGCGGAACCGGCAACAGTTTGTTTGTAAAGCTGCGCATGTTAAATTGACAATTATTATTGTTTATAATAAGATATTTCATAAATAGAAAAATGGTCTAGTTTAGTTTTGTTAGGCAACTTTTGGACCATCCCTCAAAAGCTTGATCACACACCTGTACATGTAGAGTGTGAGTACACAGTGTGGAGTGTATACAGTAGAGTGTGGAGGGCGCTCGTGAGAGCTGTTAGCTCACATAGCTAATGACCGCAATACTCTGCTCGCACACTGCATATTGCATATGTATCATGTATAATACAGCCATATAGTCTCTCTCAGCCACGGAAGTGTATTGGTGCGAGGAAAATGTAAATAAGCGTCAGTCACTTGCATCAACTAAATCATTTTTCGTTTCAATCTGATCAGTATTATTTGACAATATTTCCTTCATTTTGCGTCAAAAGTTTTTAATTCTCCTGATATTCTCAATGAGTTTTTTGAGATACAATAACATTGCACAGTACAACATGTGAAAAGGGCGCTACAATAAGCACCGATTATTGAATGAAATTTTCAACCATCGTACGAATACTCTATATATAATGCTTTACCAAATCCAACAAAAAAACAACAGAAACTAATATATTTAAAACTAAAGAAAAAATATGTTTGAAGGAACAGAATTGAATTTGAAAACATTATAAAGACAATGTAAAGACAGCTAGAGGCAAAATACAAACAAAAAAACTACAGGCCGCCTGAAAACAGAAAACCCTAGCGAGGAAGACTGAAAACGGTGACATTATTCTTATATCATGCTCCATACTCACACCATGCACAAAGTACGCTATTGAAACTATAAAAAATTATGCACATATATCAAGGACCATACCAGACAGACTTTGAGTCTTGATAAGTTTTTACTATTTGAATTTTTGATCAACATTTTTGTTGGCCTTCGCAAAACGTGATTCAGACGAGAGTGAAAAACTGTCTAGCATATTTATTTAACTAATTAAAAATTATGTGGCTCAATTTTAACATATTGGCTATTTTTATACTGCTGTCCTGAAAGTGGCTAACAAATGGTGCAATTAGATTTCTAATAGGAATGCAGTTATTTGTAGGTGACTGTTAGCGGTTCGAGGTGTATTAAACATATTACCAACTCAAACCTCAAAAATTTATTGCTTCCCTCTCCATGATGTGCACCTTGCAATGAAATGCAAGTAAATTTATTGAATGAAGAAGGTGGCTGAGTGTTCTGGGCACCACCGTGTGCAATAGAAGGCAGCGGTGGGTGGGGGGAGGGGGAGGGGGAGGGGGGAGGAGGCAGATGGAAAGCGAGTCAGTGTGTCACTCTGCGATCTGAGTTAGGGTTACCACACACATAAATACTACTTTAGCTTAATACAATAGAAAAAAGAAAATTATGAAAAAAAATCTGAATAAAGGAACCCAATATAATTTTATTCGTAAAAAAATAACTTTGTCACTTGTCGTAATTACAACATAAGCACGTTAATATATTTCCCTATTTTAATACATTACCCTACCGGTTTCAGAAGGGTCCTTCCTTCGTCAGGAGAATATTGCAACTACCACAACATACAAAACACTGACAGATAATTCAGGACCTGATGAAGGAAGGGATATTGTAAAATATTACCGTTATTTGCTTGTAGAGTTTTTAATTCCATTGATTTTTATTGAGTTCTATACATTTTTGTTAAATAATATAATTGAATGGTCTCTCAAATTAAAATTGTTGCATTACACTAAATATTAGACAGCTAGAGCAACTCAATATGAATAATAACAAATTAATGAAGACAATATTAGCGATCCTCAAACGAAAGTTTTAAAATCAAATCAAACAAAATTTCGTCCTAGACTTTAGATGTTGCATATTAAATAAAGATGGATAAATTTATCTAAGATTTCGTTCGAGATGAATCTTTCAATAACATATATAGATAGCAGCCAATAAAAATATGCGTTAAGAAAATGAAGAATGGTAATGACAATGCTAATTCGTGGTCGAAGTGTGATACAGTTAAATATGACAGAAGGGAATAGGGTCCTATTAGCTCAGTTCGATTCCTAAATGTAACCTTATCTTTTTCTGATTTTTCTGTTTCAAATTTTCGATTGAGAGTTGCTAATATTGTCTTCATTAATTAAATATTATAATTTGAGGTTTTACTCGTCTAGTAAAAATAAAAATAAATAAATAAAAACTTTTCGTGAAAATGTTTGAGTATCACATATAATGAGTTTGTAATATAAAAATGTTTCAGTTATTTTGCACAGTCTTCTGCAAATTGTTTAGTGCATTCAGATTTAGATATATATATTTTTAGTTTTATTTATTAATTGAATTGTTTGTGACATGAATTGAGGATTTTGCGACCACCAGGTTAGGTAACATGCCCGTGTTGTGGTAGTCGAAATTTGAAAAAAAAAGATGGGGCGCTTCAACACACCGGCCACACACACCAGCCATGTACTAGTTACCTACTAGCCATGTAACATTGTACATTTAAGTGTTGGTAGAAGACATCTTTCTACATATTGCGTTTATTTATTAACCTTTTGCATTATTTATTCTCCGGAACATAACACACACACACATTACGCGATTAGTTTTATTACCTTTCATCATCTAAATAATTAACTATTCCAAATCAACTGTTGAAAACGTTTCTACAGGTGATTCACCACCAAAACCGAATCAGGTTCAAACTTGAGGTTTGAAGAAAGTGTTTCAAAAAGAAATCGTATTTTTGTACGAGTTTATATATGCGCCCGAAATGTTATTATTTATTACAATAATACGCCATCGCCATCGCTATTAGCTATCTCGGTTGCTATTAACTATTACTATTGACTATTAGGTATGTGCTATGTGTGTAGAATGGAAGCAGAGAGCAGAAGAAAGTTGCCGATCAGGTTTATCCGCCTCTCGCAGATAATGGTACTCGTATCAAGGCCATTGGGCCGATCCACCGAGCGATTCCGGACTATTTCATATTTACTGCTATATTTAGGTGAAAGTTTAATTGAACAACCTATGTAATGTGTCGGTTTTTGGTGTAGTAGGCCGGAGGGGAAGGAAGTGCATCGGAAGGATCAAGCAGATCCGATGAAGAGAGTACTGACAAAATGAGAAAGGAGAATTATTAGACTTGAGTTTATTAGCTTGTAATGTAAGAGCAGATGGCAGATGGATGATAAGAAGACGAAAAGAGTCACGTGATTTTAAGTATTGTATATTCATCGTGTGTCGGTCAAACGACTTATATGAAATGAAATATTTATATTGGTCTACACTTGACTTGTAATTCTCCCAATTGCATCTAAAAACCTTTCGAAGTATAACCGGCAAAGCAATACAGATTACTAACTAGAAAACAAAGCAGAAGATGTCCGTAAAAAGAATGTCAAATAAAGCATTTTAAATAATTGTGTGACTTACAGATGCATAAAACCGGCATTGGTGTACATGAGTACTTAGATACTTAGACACCCGACTGTTTAGTTAATAGACACAATTTTCCAAATCAGAAGTGAACAGTAATGATATTCCTATTATCAAGATTCTGCTTTAGGGTGGGAAAGGGGGATGGGAATGTTTTTTTAAAATTTAATGAAAACAGTGAACTTTCTCTTATTTTGAAGGTCATCTCAGAATAAAATTATGGATTTATATAAAAAAACAAAGCCATTCCACCCGGCCTTCATATATAAAGAAGAAGAAGAAGATATCGATAAGACGTGCATGTATTCTCTAGCTTTAGTGTGCTCCATGTGGCTCCAAAGGTACTCTTGTACTACGCATAATACAGTCATGATTCGTGACAAATGGAAACAAACGTAATGCATGTGTAAATCTCAAACAATTTATGCAATTTCACAAAGAAATAATTGAAGGCGATTTCTCCGCATAAGGTGAAACTTGCGATTTCATTTTTGTCATCTAAGTCGTTTCCTCAAATTGTATTACACAATGGCTGATTGTTAGAGAACACTTTGGTATGGTGACATGTCCATGCATTGTCGTACGATGGCACATGAACATTACAGCGTCCACGAGGCGTATCACACTTAGAAGTAACAATTGACAAACAACCTCGTCTGTGTCTATGGCATCATCTCGTCCAAATTCCTTCCGATCACTCACTAGTTACCAGTCACCAGTCGCCTCGGCTGAGATTGCCACTGCCATTGCAACTGTTCCATATATCGCGCTTTCTAGCGTGCGGAGAGCGCCATTCGTTTCAACTGTACCTGGATTTCATTTCTGGTAATGCTCGCTTTCCTCATGTCATTCACGCCACTTACTCTAGTAATCAATTGAATATATTTCGCAAGCGACCAATCATTATATTCTTCTGAATTATGGAATCAATCGGCAGACATCTATATTACAAAAGCTGATGTATAGTTTTAGGTTTTTAATGTCATCTTAGATGGCTAATTCTTATTTGATCCGCTTACTCTTATTACTTCTAAAATATAAACACACAGAACTCAAATAAAATGTAATACTATAATATAATCATTTTGTTTATACGTTAGCGGTGTGCAGCTGTCCTATGGAACTATGAGAAGTTACTGAAAGTTATCCAATCAATCCTTATCGATTGACCGTGCTAGCTGCTGATGGTAAAAACATATCCTACAAGCAACTACGAATACAAAATTTAGATAAAAAAGTTCTTATACTAAGGAACTAAACTCAAAAACAAAATGTCATTCTCCTTCAAAAATCACAACAACATACAAACATCAAAAACTCAAATAAAAAGCTGAATACAAAACAAAGAAATATCCAAAACAGAAAACATACTAACACCAAATACAAACCAATACGGAAACCATTCATCTAGTCTTAAAACACTATAAAATATATTATTATAATAAATTCATTGAAAATCCATATTAATCTGATAATTTTATTAATAATGTGGGAGATTTCAATGAGGATATCATTATCTTAATTTGTAACAAAAAAGAAAGAAAATAAAATATTTATTATTACTTTTACTACTTTTATTTTAAATCGTGATCAAAATTTCATCTGAAATCGCGAGATTTGTAAGTAGGTACTTAATATCTACCAATTTAATTCAAATACAGACAGTTGAAAAAAAACAGAGTGCATTTCACACGTGGTAGAAGTGAAACCTTCAGAAAACTAAAGTAGGCAAGAGTGGGGAAGCTACGAAGCACCGCACAAAGAGGAGAGCGATAGGCTACGAAACACTGTAAAAAGAGGAGACCGATTATACTATCTCATTCTCTCGCAGGCTAAATCTTATAGATGCATGTGTTGTCTCTTTTTAGTGTCGCTAATTTTCGTTTTATCGAGTTTCGAATCTCAGCGGCGCTAAAGAAGTGTTCACTTCAATAAAAGCTAAATAGTAGAGGTAAAACAGGATGCTCAGTCTAGTATTCTTTAATTAATTTATAAATATTGTTTGACATTCCATTTGTGATAGACATAGGATTAGAACCCAAACCTAGGATCAGTATTTAGTACATTAACCTCGAGTTGAGATTATGCGGTTGCTTCTATATCTCCGTGGAACTGCTCGCGCTGTCGGCAAATCTCGAGTTGATTCGATATTAAGCTGAACTGATTAGAAATCGTACCATCAGAATTGGACGGTACAGTATATTATAAGAGAGATCCGGAACACACCGTACAGCATATAGTGGATAGATAGCTCATAGCTTGCAGCGTACAATGCGGTCGTTAGTAAGTTGCCTCGCGATACCACGCACTTACTTTTTGTGCCGAACGTACTTTCCAATATAATACTTAAATCGTGGAATTTAAAAATTTATAATTAGTACAGTTGAATTAAATCTACACATATTAAAATTGCAGAAATATCGTTTTTGGGGTAATATGTCATTAGGGAAGATGTGCCCCGATATGAGAAATAGCTAACGAAATAGAAATGCTTTGAGCGACACTTTGTTTAAAGAACGTGGAGGCAAATCACGGTATAATACCCCAAAAATTTATAATGATAATAATTTTGGTGGTGAAAATCTCACATCATGTAATTTACTGAAATCTTCGATCAAATGCATGGTTGTTCGTTTAAAGAAACCCAAAAATTTGTCTTAGATTCAGTTTATTACAGTTCAGTTAGCAAACCTCATTTATTTCGTTTCTGTTTTTTCACAATACTTATCTAAACCTAAATAATAAAAATATAAATGAATTACTTTGTTTTTAACCATGATTTATTTATTTAATTTTTGACAAGCTACTTGCAGTAGCTTAGCGTGTATAAATTCACATTGTATGTAATTTTTATACAAAAATTTAAAAAAAAATACCGACTAGTTTTGCTTAACACAAGCATTTTCAGGGTATAAGATTAAACTGAGCCCAGCTCAAATTGAACTCAGTTTAATTTTGTACCTAGAAAATGCTTGTGTTAAATGAAACCGGTCGGTATTAAAAAATTAAATAATTAATTTGTGGTTACTAACAAGGTAATTGTTTTATTTCAGTTAATATGTCAAACCACAAAGGGACTAATTTCTACCAAACATTAAAAAAATTTCATCTAGCTCGATACAATTTACACTACTGATACACAATCTTTAATCTATTGTTTATCAGTGGTGTAAATTTAAACATGCTTATTAGTGAAGGTGATAGTATTTAGAATGGTAATAGTAAATACAGTAGAAATTTGTCATGTTGCGATCAGCCCCGTTGAGAGAGATAAGGCCCTCATGATTCGGAAATGGGAACGCATTTCACTTTCCGTCAAATATTTGACCGGTGTTACTTGTTGGTATCCCGGCTTGGGGCGTGGGGCGGGCCACTTGCGGCTGCTGCGGGCTGCGGACTGCGGGCTGCTTTCCCCGATTCGCTCCTCTCTAATCGCTGATCGCTAATCGCTAGTTCCTAACCACGGATTCGGTGCAATTATTTCCTTCCATTGACCATTAGTATTCCGGGCAATGAGGAATATGTAAGGAAGTTAGTCCCAGAATAGACTTCTAGTATTACGTAGTGGAATCCGGAAGCTTACCAATTCAAGCAATTCTGGATTACCAAACGCGTCATTTTAAATTTTACATAGATTTACCAAATCAGTGAAAAATCCTTCTTTTAGACAATTTAAGCATATTCATATAATAATATTATCCTTGTGATTTGGATGACAATCAATTAAAACACAATTGAGTTTCTCTGTAAGGAAGGTGGAGGTTTATTTTGTTAATCTCACAAGATTTACATAAATAAAAGTATCAAACAAACCTGTAAGGAAAGAAACGACATTTAATGTTATTAATTGTAATGTCGATTCCTTGATCACAATCACGAAAGTAATTACTTTTAATTATTGAAATTAATCTTATCAATTTGCTTTATCATGGCCATAGATTATTTTTACTATATTTTTAATTATCCATAGATTATAAAATATCGAGTCGAATGTTAAGTAGGTACTGAGGCACATACCAGTGACAGTCTACGGTACATTCACAATGACGAGTCAAGATCGGCATTGTGTTAAATTAAAGAAAATTATATTTTTCTTTACATTCATTTAATTTAAAATAGTGTTGTAGTTCAACGAAATTGCTGGAATACACGCATTACATCATAACATACAAAGTTTTACTACATCTTAAATATCTACCGTTTTGCGTTATGCCTACAATACACGACATCTTTTTTCAGCCCAATTCCAATTAGAGACAAAAGTCAACCATTCCTATTCCATAGTCGCTATTTTCATATCTACGATTTCAATTGTCATAATTGCAAACAACACATAAACCTTGCTGTTTGCTGTGATGCCAACTGAAATCGTAGATGTGAAAATAGAGATGAAAATAGCGATCGCGTAAAGCGAAGAATGTTGACTTTGGTCTCTAATTGGAATCCAGATGATAAAAGATGTCGTGTATCGTAGCCTTCATTGTATGGGCACTTTTATTATTACCGTGACGATCCACGATCATGGTACCGTGACCTCATAAAAAAGGCAATGAAAATACGTTCCTTATCACAATAATACTGCAGTTCTTTTAAAAGATGAGAAACACAATGTACGTAGGTCTGTTTCCCTCAAAAGAAAAAAAGTAATCATTTTCTTGCATATCTCTCACACACCACACCGTAGACTCAATATTACTATCCGTGACGATAATTTTGAATGTATGGAATATAGTTACAAAGATAAAATTGAAGTGTGAGTGAAATCCAAAAATTCAAAAACGTCAAATGTCAATGATCTGATGAATTTGCTTTCATTCTTAATCTTACATGCTGCAGCCCTTTCTTACACACTAAATAACAACAGTCGAAAATGAAACAAACGGTGAACGTATGTTTGCGCTCCCCCAAAGGAAACATACAATCATTATCATCTCTCTCACACGTATAAAGAAAATGAAACGCAATTTCCGTCGCCGTAATAAGATATATTTGTTTTCTCCAAAGGAAAACTGTAGTACTTTGGAGGCAATAGTCACACGTATCTCATCTTTTGTCTCACCGTTATTTAATGTGTAAGAAAGGTCATTATTTCCCTTGAACATCAGCGTCAGCGTCGGCGTCGGCGTCGCGTGAGTTGATAAGAAAACATCCGTGCAAACCTACTCACAGATGGCGGTACACAATTCATTACACCCAACAGAGACTTCTCGCACTGATGTACTTCACAATGCGTGCAGTTGTGCTGTTGATTGCTCTGAGGGTAGACTGACAACATATACAATTCAAAATGTTTTGATGCCAGTACAGTATTGTGTGCGAATCGTAGCAAAAATTCGTAAGTCTATTCAGAAGTAGAATGCTATTTTTATTTATCTATTTATTTATTTATAAACAGAATCAAAAAGTACACTAGATGCATTGGTGAAAAAAATTGTAATTAATAAGTATATTTCATGGTGGGTACCAATTATGTGTTTCATTGTAGTGTCTTATTTATGGTATGCATATTAAGTTATTACCGGGTGATGTATGTAGTGAGAAGGTGTGAGTGTGTGTGAGTATACGTGTATGTATGTATGTATGTGTGTATGCGCATTGAACAATTCATATTATTGACATGATGCTCTTTTTAAATTTGGGCAATGAATCGGAGAAAATGTCGATGTTAGAATTTAGACCAATATTTTTGAACATATGAAGAGCACGATTGATTGGTAAATTAGATGCTGCATTTATCTTGTAATTAAGCGTGTCGAATAGTTATGTATGGCGTGTACGTCTTAAATGTTAAAATTAACTAGGGAAAGAAGTTCGGTACAGTCAATGTTATTATTTAAAATTTTGTGTATAAATGTCTAATCAGCTATTGCTCGCCTTTGCTACAAAGTTTGAAATATGCATTCAAAGTTATTGTTAAATTTTAAGGTAAGAATTTTATAAATTTTTTTTGAATGTGTTCTATGCTATCTATCTATACTTTGTACTGCGGGTTCCAAATTGGCGAGGCGTATTCCAGTGTACTTCTGACTAAGGCAAAATATAACATTACTACTGTACGCGGGTTACTGAACACTTTACGTATTTGAAAAACAAAGCCAAGCATTTATTATTATATTATTCTTATTTCCCAATAACCATACCAAAATGATTCAGAGAGCAGAGATTGACGACCAGAGTTGTAGTTTAGTTTTTGGTCAGTTTGACTTGATAGTAAGCCGTAGTATTTATACATACCGTAAGTACATAGGTACTTCATAAAATAAACGTTACACTTACCCACTTTCTCCAAATGTTGCTTCTGTAAAGAACATTCAAATCTCCGCTCGATCTTACCCGGCGCCGCCGCTTCAACTTTCCTCGGAGTCAAGCCATCCGACGGGCAGACTAAATCCACTATTTGGAGACTGCAATACATTACATCCGAGTGTAGAGTACATTACAGGAATGTAGCAAATGTTTGATTGCTCTAGGCTCCAGGCTCTAGGCTCTAGGCAGTTATTATCATTGAGTTCAGGTGATTCGTATCATTATTATATTTACTCTAATTAAAGCATGAAAATAATTTTACGGCAATCAATCTTATGGTAAAGGGCAGAATAAAAATAGTCAAAATAGTAAAAAAAGGGCAAAATAAAATATTGCCAGATTTATTATTATGAAATGGGTTTTAACCTCTCAGGCCTGGGGTCTATTTTGTCGAAAGGTCAATATATTTCCGCTTTTAAATAAAATCCAAATGAATGGAATAATTCTGAACGTATCATAAAACTAAAAACTGTTTACGAAAGGTGATAATACACGCTTTCAAATTTTAAATTCAAATTTAACATTTTTTTTTTGTAAAATTTAAAATTTTGGATACAAACATAAAAAGTTTTAAAAATGGCTCATCTTACATTTTTTCTAACTAAAATTACTGATAACGAAAAAAACATACATATTTTATTAAGCAAGTGTATTTTAACGTTATCGTTAACTCACTCTTTTGTCATTTTATACAAAAATTATTAATAAAAATATCTTAAGGTTTCATACATTTTTTTTCAAATTACGGTTGAAATCAAGGTGAACATTTTAATTACTTTGTGGTTAACTTTAGGATTTGAATATAAAGCGTGGTGTTTTCTCTTTCTAGAAGATCTTTCTTTAGATCATATTTCTAACCATGATAGTATCTAAGAGAGATACAACAATTTCCATAAGACCTATATGAGTTGTTCTGAAAAGCAAACAAATTAGCTTGGAGGTTAAAATAATACTCGGCACCCCATTTACCACTCGCAGAAGACATTTTATACCAGAAATTTTGTATTATCAATGATTTACATCCATTTTGTAAAACGAATTAAAAAAGGTTTCTCCATCTATAGAGAGAAATTGCCAGAAAGCCTTTTACACGACAACCTGGAATTTTAAATAATATCTGCATCATAATGTTAAAAAAATATTTATGCTTTTAAAAATCATTAAATTTGGTTCATATTCATATAGATGCAGCACAGCATTGGTAAACAAGCGAATGCTAGCATTTACTTTCTTAGAATTTTTTTTGGTAAAATACGTGTATTTTTGTCAAAACAACGGAAAAAAATTTAATGACACAAAAAATCAGGAGTGCTGGCATATAATAGGCGTAAAAATACATCTAAATTTGTAGGGCGGAAATCATAAAATTTTCATAAGTGTACAGAAATTCTAACGACAGTGTAGTTTTTAACACAGGCCTATAATCATTAGACACGCATAATTATGTAGCAGAAGGGCGATGTGTGAAGACAGTCCGGACCTAAATAGAAACGCGACCAGTTTACTGGAACTTGGTATAAAGTGACGACGCTAAACTTTAAGGTAAAGAAGGCAGTGCTTGTAGCGCGATGTGTCCCTCTGGCCAAGCATCGCGACTAAAGGGATCGGGAAGCAGGTACTGATGTACTGAATGCGGGAACTCGGCTCACGGCACATGCCTCCAGCCATCGAATCGCCTCCACCGCTAGTGAAAGTAATTGACCTTGCAAGCCTGCTGACTTCATTTCTCTCTGATTGTGTCTCTTGGTACCTCTGAAGATTAACTCAGTTATCCACAATAGGTACATATAACTATTATTTATTTCTTGCATTTCATTACCGTACCTATTCATTCAATGTCGTGCTCGAAGTTAGACAGGGCTTGTTACTTTACAAATCACTGCAATATTATTTAAAATTGTATTTGACCAACAGGGCTATATAGTTCCTTATCCCTATCGAAGTGTCAAAAAAAATCGTTATGGAAGTCAAAGCGTCTATTAGTTCTTGTGTACCACAGAACAGCTTAATTAATTTAGAGTTGACTTTATAAAAACACCATGAAAGTTTTTCGAAAACATAAAATATCCGTGAAATCTGTCTTTAAAACGTTTTAACTAATATTTTTATTTTATTTTGTTTTGAAAAGTTTTATTTTCCATGTAGGTACATTTGTTACATAATATTTTTAATTTCTGCACTTTGTTTTTCACACACATTTGATTAAAATGTATATTTAGAAACACAATGCTGTACTTGCACATAAGTTTCAAGCAATATTTGAAAACAGTAATTTTGTAATCACGAATTATTTATTTAATTTTTTAATACCGAACTGTTTCACTTAACACAAGCATCTTCAGGGTATAAAATCAAACTGATCAAAGTTACATAGTTAACGCCCAGGAATTTAAATTTTATTTATAAGCGTTATGAACAGTCTTTATCAATTCATTTTCAACAGGGTTAAGAATATTTATGTCATTTTCAAATAAAATAATGAAATTTAAGACAATAGTAGAAAAAAGAAAAATACATAACAATATATACCTGTATAAAAAATCTGATAAAGCAATTCTTACTCCAATCTACAAAATGTGTTTTATGTATGATTTTCAAGGTTTAATTTTAAATTTAAATGGATATCAATAATATATTTAAGTTAGTGATTTTATTCAATTTCGAACTGCTGAAAGCAAAAGAGGAAATGGGATAACCTAAAAAAAATCCACAAAATATTAAGCTTTCGTTTAAACGTATTCGATCGAATGTTATTTTTTCACGAATGTTGTGAATTTAGTGAGGTTCGTGTTAGACACATCATGGGGACATAGTTTTCATCATTTCGCACGCGATAAGAGACATATTTATTTTATGCTTTTATATTGGGTGGTTTCGAGAATACATTTATGTAGCAATTATTATTAGCCTGAAACACTCGCTCGAAGCGGGTTCAAGTCCCGTCGGAGCAAGTATCTTTTCACGGGAGATTTTTTCAATGTAGATGAGTGTTTTAGGCTAATAATTATTGCTTTTAATAATTGTTACACTTTGTGCTATGCATAAAAAATCTTTCTTAAACATTAGTTTACCAATTAAAAAATAATATATATTTATGTACTCTAACACGTTGTAAGCGCGCTTCACGTCAGTAAAGATTTCGTGCGCATTATTCGAAAGGCACTCTATGAAACTCACAAAAAGTCCATCATCATTCTCATGCTCAGATATTGACAATACGAATCTCTCTGTAGGTGATTCGCTTTCAAATTTCTCATTATTTTCCGCACTATCTCACGAAACCGGAATTCCGGCGGGCAAGCCTACAGTTTATAACGTAAATCTCCGTCTTCAGTATACAATCTACAACTTACAAACAGCTTACCTGCGCAGCCTTCGTTGTCTCCGTCAGGTCCAATGAGTGGACTTCTCTTCAATAAGTACAGTAATCTATTCGACTGGCCATTGATTCATCAAGCAGATATCATTTTATACAATTTAGATCACACAAAGGTACTTTTAACAAGCATGATCTTAGCTGGTCGTCACAACAATGAGCTATATACTCTGTTAAAGGATCTAAACGTCACAAAATTTATAAAACTGGGAAGACTTCGGTGACTGAGTGATGTAGAGAGAATGACCGAGCATCAAGCACCAAAGTCCCTGCTGAACTCAAGACCGACAGGGCGAAGGAGCCTGGGAAGACCAGGATTAAGATAGAGCGACAACGTCCTCAAAGATATATCTACCTTGGAGATTCTATACTGGAGAGAGCTGGCAGAAAACCTTGATGAGTAGAGGAAGACTCTTGAGGAGGCCAAGACCCACCAGGGGTTGTAGAGCCAAGAGTGATGATGATGACTCTTAGCTCGTACATAGTATGGAACAGTGTTTTTAATGAGACTAAATAATTTTTTTAAGAAGATTGTAGATAATTAAAAAATATTTAAAACATTAACATTTAAGAGTGTATAACCAGAGAAACCAGAAATATGTCATTTTTAAATCAGTGGTTAGACGTATTGACTCTTTTCCACAAAAAACTATAAATGGATTTCAAAAGATTGTTCTTTTATCTAGTAAACTTATGTTTTAGATTTTGAGAAAAAAAAAAAAATTTTTAGTATAATAAGGTTATACCATAGGTCGTTCGCAGATTTGTTCAATTTTCAAAAAAGTACATTTCTTATACAACACCCATTTCAAATCATATAATCATGCAGTAAAATAAATCAATACATTATCTGGTAAACGTATGTTTCAGAATTTTAATTTTAGTTTAAATAAAATTATTAAAAAATTTATACGGACATGTGTTTCTTGACGAAAATTGGTCGGTTTGTGCATTTATTTGTGCACTTACAAACAAATATATTTCGGATTTTTTTACATACTTATTTTGCTAAGACGATATTGACAAATCATAAATAATTTGATCGTAAAATAATTTCAGGAAGTATTTAATTTTAAATAATTTTGAACATCGCATTTTACCATTTTTATCGCAGCCCGTAAACACAAATTTCAGATTTCATTACGGGTACGGGCCCAAACGCGGCCAGGAGAGCACGTCTTCGCGACGCTTTGAATAATAATATTTGGAAATGAAATTTGAAAACAAAATTTGAAATAAACACGAATTCCTTGATTCATGTTTGTTAAATCTACAGGGTTGCCCGAACGCAATTTTTCATGTTCATTGAATATTTTTATGCAAAAATTTTTATAATTTCGAATATTTTTTTATTTTAAATTATTCTTGTGTGAATACCGCACAAGAGTCCCAACTGCTCCAAAATATTTTTTGGGGTAAATCTTTTTTACGCACGCTCGACACTTGGGGGTAAACTGGTGAATGGGTTACGAAAAGTGGTGATAGTTACGAAAAATGACATGCGAACGGTAATCAATGCGAACGGTGATCGATTGCTCGGCGGGTCGGGCCTTTACGCACGCTTGTTTTTCGTGTTATTGTTATATTGTTAATGAACTATTTGTCCGTAAATAAATAAATAAAATATATACAGCGGGTACCCGGCATGCGTTTCATGGGCACTGTAACCTCGCGGTCAACTAAACTGTTATGGTTCCATCACAAAACCCGGGAATTATAATGCAAGCGCCTGCACTATATAACATTATATACAGCGGGTACCCGGCATGCGTTGCAAGGCCACTCAAAGAAAGAAAGGGTTTGTGCGCTTTAATTCTGTTTGTTGAAGTGCTTATTATTAATTATGCACACGAATAAATATTTCAAAATGCGACATTTTTTACAATCCAACTGAATATTACTCGTTTTTTTTCATGAATACCGCACAAGTCTGGAGCCAGTGGGACTATTGCATCCCCAATTTGGAGTATGTTGTAAGACTGAAGGTAGTGGGGAGGGGAAGGATATAGGGAAGAGGAAGGTGGGGAAGTACCTGGCTATTCAGATCTGACCACTAAACACGGCTAAAGCCATTTCAAGCAACGTTTCAATTCTTAATGGTGGTCTTACACCAGGGCGATACTGAGAGTATCTCCCACTCTAATGGCCGTAAAATACAATTGAAAAACAAAATATTAAAAAGAACATGAAAACGGTTTTAAAATTTTTCACACTAACGTTAGTGGTTTTCAATTAGATCTTTTAGAAATATTAGAAATTAGGAAACATGTCAATAGAAATTTAAATATTATTAATAACCAAATTAATTTTGTGAATAACCCATTTTAAACATATTTCCATTGTAATTTTGTCTATGATCTTCTAAGCAACCCCCTCCCCCCTGTCTATCTTCTAAGCTCCTCCTCTTTCCGCCCCTCTCCCCCCCCCCCCTCCAACTAATTCCATTTCCACCCACGCCTGTCTTTCTATGCTTGATAATTTAGTTTTAGTACATATAATGTCCTGATGAAGAGAACATCGTTCTCGAAACATGTCGACTTTTTAAATAAAGATTATTGTGGTAAAAACAAAGTGTTTTAATAATTTAATTATTAAAAAGAATATAACAAATTATTTATTCATGTAGGTATCTACTTAATACCTACTGTGTTTACGCATTTCACTTGTATCTATTTATGTTTATGCACTTCAATATACAAATTACAAATAACTACTACTAATTAAAATTCTGGAAGCGAGAATAGTAATAGTAGCGGGTAGCCCTAGCTCGAGTGAACAAAACCCTCAAAACTCGGATTGCCGCGGAACGAAATTTAGTTCTGAAAACGCCCGCTCGCGAGCCCTGATGTGTTAGCGCTAGTGTCGGAATCGAAGTTGTCATGTGCTGGTTATTCACTCTTAATGAAACTAAGTGTTTGGAATTGTAAAAGATTGATATTAGGCAGACAGCAGTAGACCTGGTAGACCCGCCTTTGGGTGAGAATAGTTTATAAACTGAGTACTGGGCAGTGCTCCAGATATTCAAGATTCTCTTTAACGTGACCTTCTGCAATCATTTACGTGAGATAAGAATCTAATCTGTAAAAGCAATTCTCTCTCCGGGTAATTTGTGCAGTGTGTAACGTGTGCATTATACAGCACACATATTATTGTACCCCGTACCTACATCTATATTCCATCAATCGCGTGCAAACCTGATAGCGGAGATTTACGAGTTCGATGCTTCACATCTCGTGTTCTGTTTTTCCATCAACTCAATGAGATAATATATTAACTTTCATAATTATTTTATAACCACAAGAAACAGTCGATTGCTCGATACTAAGCGACGCTTTCAAGTTTAAAAAATTACTATAAATGCCGAGTTTCTCTTGTCTCCGAGTAGAAATACACCACTCCATAATATACAACAGACATATTAATAAATAATATCAAATCACAAATTTACCAACGGCAATGCTAGCGAAATATCGGCCGTAAAAAGTGCTAAATATAATTTGCCCGTATTGCAAGAACAAGCAGAGCATTTTAAAACTTGGCAACTCTTATAAAATTGTAGTAATTAGTAAGGTTTTCAATAATAAAATTGATCCAAACCTTCTCATGCATCTATGAATTTGAAGAGCTCGCAACACACAAAGATGTAGAGTTATAGAGTAACAGGTGAGTTTGGATGTGGTGCAGGTAGGTGTAGGTCTACTTTGAGATTGAGGTTCTCGCGCGTGGAATGATAATTATTAGCATTGTTTAAGGTAACAATAACCTCCGCAATACAACAATGCTCGACGAGTCTCACAAGCGTGAGGCGTGAGACGGAGGTAGTGCTTACTGCCTACTGCCTACTGCTTACTGCTGGCCGGGCTCCGCGTGAGCCTCAAGTAAACACACTCAACAACAAACCACGAGTCTATTCTCATTTAGTCAGGGGGCGCAGCGCCTCCCCGCCCCCGCTCCCGACCACCTATACTAATGCCACTTGTGTGTGATCAGGTGGGTGACATAAAGCACCTCCGAATGTTGTCACATGTTACGCAATAAGAAGCTAGGGCATTTTAGAAAACTTTTTATGATTTGCGACAGATTGAAAACTTTTATTAAAAAAAAACATGCCTCGTACGGTGTACGTCGACCAAGTATATTCAAATTAAAGTATGTACACACAAATGTATGATAATGTGTACTCCTGATTTCGTCCCTTTACTTCTTATCATCTTGCCGCGCAATGTGTAGGTAGGTACTCTTAAGTTAAGGCGAAGCTTACAGTAAGAACCATACTTTTGATTAATCTTTACTACGAATCAGTTTACATTATGGATATAAAAAAATATATTTCGAATTAATTAAAAATTTTCCAAACGTTTCGCTCGATTAGAATTAAAGTAAAATTGTTAATCAGCATTAAAAATTGTAAGCGAAAACTACTCTATTTTTTTCAATAAAACGTGTGAAAGCATGCAGAAAATAACTTCAAAAATATAACATTATGGCTAAGATTATTTGTAGCAGTTTCCTTTGATTAACTATTTTCTTTCTTGTAAAATTATCCACAAATTAAATGAAAACACCTTTGCGCTAAAATCTATCATTTCCAGACTCTGTTTGCCAAGCTATTTTTATGCATTTTACGTATATTCATTGTGATAGAAGGCACATTAAAACAGACATTTTTGGGTTTGTGAAATCCTCTTAAGTTGCTACTCGCTTTTCGTGTGGATAAAAATACTAATAAGATATTAATTTGTCTTTAATCACAACTGACGGTGGACGCCTAGTTATACACTCGATATTAGTTACGGAAAACCTCGTGAGTTGGGCACACTTGTTATTTTAATAGTTGATTTAGATTTATTTATTCTAGTTTATATAGTCCTATTTACAAGTTAAAGTCAGTAAACCGATTGACTGGACGCACCTACTTCCTACTTGATGGCGCGTTATCGGAAAAGAAAGGTAAAGGTGAAATATTGATTGATCGACATGAGGCAAGTGCGTTTGCAAAGAAAATGGATCAGGATGTATTGAGGGCGATTTCATTTATGCTTAGCCCAGAGACATGTCGGGAGAAGTGAAAAGTAATCCGAAGCCTCGAGCAACGCGTAATGAGTTTCCGAACATCTCTAGGTTCCAACAACTGGTTTCCACTTGGAGCGATGCATTCATCGGAAGAGAGATTGCCACTTGCTCGCCGTATTCATTCATATTACTCGTATTATGTTCAAATTAATTTCACCAAGGCTAAGTAAGGCTCTTGCGAGCCCGACTGTGGACTGGTAAACGCAGGAATGAAGTTGTGGACCCGCATTCACGATAGGTCCACGACGATTGAATCTAAATTCATTTTTGATTTGTTATTTTTCTTTACTTTTAATCAGCATTAGATCACTAAAATGTAAAAAAAAACTGTTGCTTTATTCAAAACTACCAATAAAAGAATTAAACTTAAAGTCAAACAATTTCATTTTAAGCAATATGAAGATTTGAAACTAACCAATTACGAAGGTAAGTGTTTGTGGCCAGAATCAACAGCTGGCTGTGCCGTATTGTATTGTGGCGGCCCGGCCGGGGCCGGTTGGTTGTCGGTTGTTGTTTGCCGGCGTTGCAGCGCTCTCGACTCTCTGCACTTGTAGCTGTCTGCTATCTTCTGTTCTACTTTCTAAACAAGATCACACAGTCTTGTTACTAGATTAGTGCAGGAGAAGCCGTCTAATAAAGCTCGGTCTCTCGTTGACCCACCTTAGATCAATCTGGCGACAAGCGACAAGCAGATAGTAGCAGGTTTTCATTTAAATGATACTTCAGCTTTAATTACATCATCGTCCCTGAGATAGCTGATCTTCGGTGAGCAGTGTGAGGCTCGAGAGGTCTTCTACAGTCTTCAATAGATCTCGGCCCTCTGTGTTCTGTTTTCATCCATTTGCTTTTTGCTCTCTACTCGGAATGCAATTAGAGCATACCTTACTCAACTGCTAAAGGCGCAGCGGTGTAATAATGCGCACGTTTCTCTAATTTCATCATATTTCAAATAAATTTCTAACAATAAAATAAAATTAAATCGAATGCCGGTATGAACTTTTACAACAGCAGTTAGGTTTGAACTTCTTTTTGAAAACCTAACTTCAAAAAAATGAAGAAATAAAAATGTTCCAATAAAGTAAAAAAAATAATATAGGTAATTCAAATATAAGTGGCCAATGATAGAAATAAATAAACATAGCTTCAATTTTGTAATTCGGGTCCTGGTCCGGAGTGCAGAGCACACATTGCGATGGTGGCAGAGGTGATTACTGATTAATGACTTGGCCTGTTGGAGATGGTCTAATGGCAACTTCGTGTTCATTGTTCATTTGAACCGCATTTTTGGGATGTTTGAACTGGGAACCTATGACCTAAGTGGGCCTGTATATCAACCATTACATTCAATTTTATGGTAAATGCTGAACTAGAAAATCAAATTTTGAATTGCAATAGCTTATGGGTATCTTCAAAACAGTTTTCAAAAGTTCGGTAAATATGTAATCAGTAAATACAATCAGTAAATATGTAATCATATTAGAGCAGAAATAGAAAACTTATGACCGTACAAGCGCAGACCAGTAAAAATCACGGAATATTATAATTGTATAATTTGTGAAGTATTTACAAAATATTTGCCTAAAAATCATAGGGTTTCTAAAACGAATATTATCAAGATAAGTTTTTAGAATTTCACGGCCAAAAGCATTTTCGTTGTTTGTTTTTGGGGTGTTATGCCGTGTTGCGCTACCTCCTTCTTTATCTTATCCATCATCAGGGCAGATCCGGCAGATCCGACGATGTGACACATACACCTGCAACGCTGTCCGAAACGTCGGCTAAAAAGGAGGTAGCGCAACACGGCATAACACCCCAAAACAAACAACGAGAATATTTTCAATTTTATTTAAAAAAATATTATTACCTTTGTTATTTTTTGAAAAATTTGAGAAATTATTAGCAACCCACCTTTCAAAAGAACACCGTTAGAAAACCTGAAAAGTCATATGAAAATTTGAATAAATGAAAAACAGTTATTTTACATTAGCTCCACACAGGAGGCCCCGAGGAAAATAATTCCCCTCAGGGCCTAAGTCATCTTTGAGGATGCTGTATTGAGGGTCTTTTTTAAGAAAGTAAGGAGAGAAAGTACTAGAGAGGGAAAAGGAAATAAGGGGTGGGTAGGAATTTGGGGGTCAATGTGTCCAGGAGTGACGGACGTATAAATCCATACCTCCCACTGCGCTGCAAAGAGATGTTCCGAGAGAGTACGCTGGAGAAGTTAAAGGGACTCCCTCAACCATTCTATTCCGATCTGGCCTGCAATGCAGCTGGTGGGTAGACGCATCCATCGCCAAGACCCGGACAAACCTCACTCCATGAACCCGGATACCCTTGCTTAGTCACCAAACGTAGCGAAATACTTGGGGTGACTTATGGCAGAGGTGTCGGGTATCCAATAAACGGTTCCCGTGGCGGCGGTTCCCATACCCGCCTCCCACATTTCCAATATTGAATTATTAATTAATTAATTATAATAAAATTAATCTCTTATTAAATTATTTAGGCGGGGACCTACTTTATCGCTTATCTGAATTATTCTTCACAGAATCAGATGAGATTTTGATGATATCGCAGCCACGCGTGTTTTTTTACGAAATAAAGTTCACAAAATTTAAATATTAAGTTAAAACTGAGGATTTTGACTATTTGTTTATAGAAATGTGACCATTTTTTTATAAATTCATCAGTAATGAGGATTTATTTATTGTAGGGTTTGGAACCTCCGTGAAATCCAGTTTTTTGAAATGCTGATATAGAAGAACCTATTTGATTTGCATTTATTCAATTATTTTAAAATCTTATGTGGAGTGAGCACATTTGCAACTATTAAATTAGACTCCAACGAGTGCTCAGAATGTCCGCATGTCGATCAGATCTGACTTTCACGAGATATCAACTGTGAATTGGAATCCACTTGTACAAACTACAAACCCCCGTCTGACAGGCAGGAATTAAGAAATCGACATGATTCTGAAAACACGCAAATCACATAGTGATAAGTAAATAGTGCTAAGCATGACTGATTGCAGATTGTTAATGTATGCGGGTTCAAATGGTTGACTAAATGGGTAGAAAGTAGGCTCAGTACTCGCCCGCACCGCGCAAACCATATTATACTCATAGTTATAACTAGACATCGGATTACATGCAGTTTCATATATTTAACAGTTCATTTTACAATTAATACCTAGTTGAAAATATATCAGACACAAGCGTCGTGGTGTCGTCAGCTGAAGTACGAAAATGCTTACAATCCAGTGTCAAGTCATCAACCAAAATCATAAGGTTTATAAGTAGGTACCTAAATACCTTCCTACTTATTTATAAAGCGTAGATATAATATTTTAAGTAATATTTAAAAAAATTCAAATCAGGAATTATGCAGTCCAAAGAAACGCCAATATCTCAATGACAATTCATTTTCCAAACTTTCTTTCAACAGGTGCATACCCTAATAATGAAAAGCTCAGTCTAAGTTAGATAAGATAAGCGGTCTAGTTAAAAAAATGCTTGCTTGAATAAAAAAAGTGGATGCAACAGATTTTCGAAACCAGAAAAAAAACGTTAAAAAAATGACCACAAATGAAATGCCAAACAGTCGACTTAAAAAAGGACTTCGCTGCGCTCAGAAAATTACCCACGTGTTTATATTATTATAAGATTAGACAATAAAAGTCCGGAAGGTCCTTGTGTACATATTGATTTCGGTGATGTGAAAGCGAAAATGTTATCATTATTATGTGTTGAATGCAATCAATCAATCAATGACATATGGATATTACAAAGCAATTACAACTATTAGGTACATCACTTTCAATTAAAGTACCCCGTCGGAATGCAAAGTGGGTCCTAAACGAATTTAGTATCTATCTCATACAGCAGACGATGATTTGGTGGTGATGAATGAATGAGTTGGTGGTAAGAGTGCGCAGTGCCCAGTGCGCAGTGACGAGTGTGTCAGTGGGTCAGCCCGTCGTAGCTCGTAGCGGCGAGCGTAGCAACCGGGGCCCGCGGCTTGAGCCTAGAGCCGACAGCCTACAGACTACAGACTACAGACTACAGTATACTAGTACAACCTGCAGCTAGTAGCTACCCGTCTGTTGCCTTCCATTTGCCAGTCTGCCGCGGTCTCACGTGCGCCGCGCGCGCATCTCTCGACATGCCTTCATTGCCTATTGCCTAGTTCTGCGCCGCCGTTACTGAAATTCTATAAATCCACCGGGAAAACCATTCGATATTTTTATCGCAGCTGTCATTTAACTGTTCACGAAATTGCTGTGTCTTAATTGTTTAACATCTTTATTGGTTTTAGTGAAGTGAAATCGTGTTTTATAGTTTTAGTTTTTATGAAAAGTGTGTTTAATTGAAAATACCATCCTTTTCAGGAATCAGGACGACATCATTAAGGATGAAGCGGACGAAGTATCTGTTCGCAGCCTTTGCGATTTTATGGTTACAGGTGAGCTGAATATTTTAAAAACTTTCTTTTTATGATTGAAGCCATATAAACATAGAAAATAAAGCCATTTAAATAGAGCACATCGCGCACAAAAAATAAATACGATGATTAAAATTGGATGGATTTTAAATGTGATAAGTTTTGCAGTAGGTTTGTACCCAGTGGAAGAATACTCTCTGTTACTTGATAAATGATTTACATTTGAATGATTTTTCATTCAATTTTTTTACAAACCTTGCAAAAAGATTTAACCTAACTATCCATGAAGCTATTTCACTGCGGGATGGTTGGAAAAGTTGGAATATCACCTAATATCTTTGTTGACACAAAACACTAGTTTCATCTCTATTTATGCATCTGCTAATACAGTCTTCTATCAATATTGACAATACTCAACATTGACAATACTCAACAAAATTTCTATCAATATTGACAATACTCAACAAAAGATTACTCACTTGATTGTGCGATATCTTCTTGAAAATTTCCCGACTGTATTTTTAATCTAGCTTGACATCTCTTTTCATCCTTCTCATCCTTTTCAACCACTCATAAAAACCTCATCGCCTTATAGGTTATACTTATTTTTCTGGCATAATTTGTCAGGGTTCTCATATTAATAAATCATCTGAACGTTTTTGGGTTTAACCTTTCTTTCACCGCTCGTTGAAATATCTTCCATAGCGGAAGTACAATAAAACAGATTTCACTAGCATAATATAATACATACTAATAAATGCATTCCGACTGTAATACATCCATTCATGGTTCAGGAATAAACAAATCATAGTTTTTTTCTACTGTAGATTAAAATTATTTATATTTTCATTTATAACTTATCTTTCCATTTAACTAATTTCGCCCGTTTTAAAACATAAATACATTTTTTAGTATTTCTTCTGCAGAAAACGTCCCTTAGTTATATCGGAGGAGAATTATTGTACAATAAACGATATTTATAATTAAAGGTTTTTCTTAGTGTATAGTGAAGGTTTGAATAAACCGTTCGTGAAATGATTATTTTATACCTTTTCTGTTTTAATTAAATGCATGCATTTTAATAAATTGTTCACGCCATTTGAAAATATCTAAGAAGTGTACATTAGATACCTATGTACCTATCCATAGTGCGAAATTTTAATCATAATGATGAAGTTTTGGAACATAATAACATTTTGGAAAGTAGTAACTTTGTGAAGAAATGTTTCCAATTTTAAAAGCTATAATTACTTTGTGTAAAACAAATTTGTTTGAAATATTCCCAATAATGTCAAAACGATATTTATCTTCATCAAGGCAAAATTCATATTAGATATAATAAGAAATATTTACATTAAAAACAGCTTCATAGTAATTGTAAAACAAAGAACTTTTTTTATACAAAATTGCAAAGATTATTTATTTCTCAATTTAGTAACATGATCACTAGATTGTTTTGTCTAACGTTATAATTAAATTTTTTTAGTTTTTTTAATAATACTGAGAGTAAATACGAGTACTTGTTATATCAATGACTTCAGCATTTTGACAAATGTATGACAATATGTCTTTACCCATTCAGGGCAAGTTTTCGGAAAACCTTTTCAAAAAGCCTTATTTAACCTTATTTAGCCTTATTAAATTGGCCAACCTAAAGCTACTGATTAAGTAATACACACTAGAATTGCATTCTAGATAAATTTTAATTGGTAACTAATGTCGCTATTTTCAATATTTTTTTGTTTTAGCCCTTTTAGCATGCGCTTTGTCTTTTTTACACTAATTGGCTGACATCGTATATAGCCATCCCATCCAAATTTCAGAATGATGATAAAACACGGTTTTATATTGGAAATTTAAGGCCTGTTTGGCTAGATCTTGGGATCACGAAACACGCCCAATTCGCATTTCTTGTGTTCTTCTTTATAACTTATATGTCTAAAGCCTACTTCAGGTACCTGTTCAATCAGCCTAACGCTCTGCTTCATCAAATAGTGAATTATTCTGGATGTTGTTTTTAGACAATAATTATCTCTTCTTATTTTTTGAAAACTTATTTTGTGGCACCACTTTAATTAAAAATAAATAAACGTTGTTAAGTGGTTAAAACTAAGTGTTTATTACTGCCTCGTAAACTCTGGTCTGCCATCAATCGGATAAGGAATGCTTATTAATTTTTACTAATTACTTTTTTGGTTTGCGAAAACATTATCTATATAATTTTAAAACTAGTTGCATGGGGAGGGGATCTTCCGGAGTATTTTTTTGAGCGTTTTAAATTATATTCTGACACATTTTTGGTACCGGATGAGCCTATTTATGGATGCATTTTATGGTTCATTTAGAATATATTTAAAGACGGAAACTTTTAAATCTCAACATATTTAGAATAAAAACCCTCTTCCACTTTGTGTTAACCCTTCCACTCAGGGTTAACTAGAAGAATATATTTGTGAAATATTAGGAATTTATAAAGTAAAACGCGGAAATATACCCCGGATGGTATTGCGAATATAATTTTAGGCTCTGTAAATGAGAGGTTTAATTTCTTTTCCAGCAAGGGTTAGAGCGCAGATAGGAATTTGATGCTGAGCTAACAATATCTGTTTCGCGTTTTTCACAATTGATGTATTTTATCCAGGTGATATTTTCTCCCAATTTGTTAATATTGTTGGCCTTTTTGGTAGTTCACGTGAGAAAATACAAGCTGCGCTTTTGGATTTCTGCTCAGTTTATAATTTTTTTAAATAAAATTTCCTGTCAGCTGTGTTTGCGACGCAAAATTGCGATTTTTACCCGTGTGTACAAACAAATAGTACGAAGGATACGTTCAGAATCGCTGATGCTAAATATTACTTTAGAAAATACTTTTTCTGCATACGCAGCTTCTTTGACGACTTTTTATAATTTTTCAGAGCGCCATTTTTTTCCAAGGTCATCGAAGTCCCATAATCAACATGTTAAGCCCGATGCGTAGAACGAGCCGAAAAAAGTGTGAAAAATTTTATGGCCCGAATGTTTATCTTCAAGTATAGGCAAGAACGGGAGATAGAAGTAAGAATAAAATGTGGATCCTCGGAAAAGTATAAATAATTACAATCAACTTAACTACTGTTAAATTAGTTTATCTCAAACAAAGAAGCACGAAGTTAAACGGAATACAAAACTCTTTTGTCTTGAGCGATTTAAAATACCGCAGACTTTCTCAGAAATCCAAAAAGAAATTTTATTTATTATTTCGTCACGGGTTGAGCGAAACTGAAAAGAAAAGTTTCACTCATTGTTATCTTAAAGGTGACTAAACTAAAAGTCAACCAATGATAGACCTTTTTAATACTTTCCATTTCACATTTTGCGCTCCTAGAGAATGTGAATGCAGTTTCTGTTGTTTGAGGTTTGGAATGCTCGTGAGCAATTCTATACCATAAGGGAAAATAATTTGTAAATCAGTTTGAATAGCTGCTATTTGTGTGAATTCATTTAAACGAAAAGAAATGACTGGTAATTATTTATTGTATTGGTTTCATTGTAAAATTCACCGCAGTCACATTATTAATAATGATCGGGTTGTATGTAGACCACCTATTAATCGCACCAGTCTCTATGTAGGTGGAATTATAGAAGTCAATAAAAAAACTCGCCATCACCAAATGCCAGCTGGTGTTGGTTCCAAGATATTCTCGTAAACGTCCCGTCCGGCACTACGGATACACTTGTCATAAATATACACTAGCTCGTGTCGCTCTCCATAGAGAAAAAAAGCCTTATTTTTAAACGCCTGGAATCTAAAAACTGGCGTATGATCTGTAGCTAATCGAAAACCTTAAAATAAATGATACCGGTATTCATCATTATCTTACTAAAATGGCCGGAAGTTTTGAAAAAAAAAATTGGATTTCGTGATTTGAGAAAAAAATAGAACGAAGGGTCTATATTTGATATTTTGTAGCAAAGTTTTTATTCTATAACTGCAGTACAAAGAACGCAAAAAAAGAGATTTTTTTAAACATGTGTGATGTTTTTGTTAAAAATATAAAAGTGGAAAATAACACCTTTTCTCGATGAAATCAGTATTCTTGTAGACTTATGTAGGTACTTGTATTCATAAACGTGATTTAATTTTTTATTTTTGTCAGTTATACGCAGTTTTTAATAAAAAACAAACGTTAATAGTTTAAATTACGAAAAAAAAATAATAACCATAATTTAAAAACATGTACATGTTTTGGTTTTTTTCTCATTTTAAATGAATTTTAGGAAGCTCATAATCATTTAAAAACAACATATAAATGCAGTTCTCATTTTCTTTGTAAGACGCAACTTTTAAGATATAAGGTGTTTCTGAATTCAAAACTTAAAATAATTGACACTCCCTATTTTGTTTGTTTGTTTTTGAATGTTTATTTAGATGTATGCAATTTTTTTTTCATACATCTAGTAAGAAAATATATACAAATACAATTTAAAGATACAGTTACATTTTTACAAATACATATTAAGAGGAAAAAAAAAGATTCCAAAAATAAAAATACATTTTGAGGAAACAGATAACTATGTGACAATAATATTGGTAAGATTGTTATAAATCAAAAAACATATTTCACATATAATGCAAACATCCTACGAAAAGTGCTAAGACCTGAGGTTTCCTTGTACACCTTTCTTTCCAACAATTCTTTATTCATTATCTCTTCAAATATTTACAAAGTCTACAAAATTAACATAGATATGACCGTTTAATGATCAGAAACTGTTATTTGTTAACAGGAATTATATGGCAGTATTCCAGGAATATGCGAATTTAAAAACAATCCGAGTGGATTGTTTTGTAGGTGGTGTTGCGAGTTTAATGCACGTACGGGTATGTTAGCCGATACGTAATATTACAAGAGCCCGTAATAAGGTACAAGGTATAAGCGCCCCCCCCTCTACAAGCTCTCCTCGGCAACCAGGATGCGGCGGTAGAAAGTGAAATGATATCCGGATGCCTTCGGGCCGGCCCGGCCGGAGTGGCTGACAGCGCGGCGCGGCAGCCTGATAGCCCGCCGAGGGAAGTGGGTCACCGGCGATACACAACACCTATACACACTGTATATAGACAGTGTACAGTGCACACAGTCAGTGTCGACAGCGCGGAAGAAAGTAGGGGCATCACACTCGATACAACTGAACAGGTGGTCGAACAGCCAATTACCCAACTGCCGCGCAGTTTCTTATTGTCTCTTTTATTTTTTTATGGATTTCACATTTAGCTATCTAAGTTCTAATTCTAAAAAAAATTGTAAATACCAGCACAGGATCCGTGAAATCACGGGATACTATAATTGTAGGATTTACGAAGGCAAAAGTTTACGTAAAGAACAAATCAGAGCAAGAACAATTGCTAAGATTGATATTGAAAAACCATATTAATAGCAGCAACTCTAAAACAACATTTTGAGAGATATTTTTATTGATTAGTTGTAAGTTATTTTAAATCATGTCTTAATTCTTGGATCATCAGTTCAGATTTATAAATAAAAATTAAAATAATTCGCTGTTAAAATATTATAGTACAGGTAGGTTATAGCTTGTTGCATAACATTATTTATAGGTTATCTGAATTCTTGACATTGTCAGTTCCAATTTTTTAAATATAGTACTTATATGCAAAATAATTTCGAGTTAATTGAACCAGAGTTAGAATTACAGACAGACCCATAACCGAACTTAGTATTTTTATATTGAATTGAATAAATTGTTTTAAAATAAAATAAATATTCTACTAAATCCATTGATGATGAGATAAATGACGAGACTTATCCGAAGATGTACAAATATACAAACATTGTGTATTATTAATCATCAGCTGATGTTAATGATATGTACTGTTTAAAAAAGTATATAAGTATGTACATATACAGTAGAACGATGAAAATCCATCAGTTAAAATAGATGGAATCAGAGAAGTTTCACTTTAGTTATTAATGAAAATATTTTTATTTTTTTTATTTTTTTTATTAACCAATACATATAATATGCAATGAAACAAAATATATATAATATACAATATTGGTGGTAACAATACCTCCCTAATTGAGAAATTCTCGTGTTTAGGGAGGGAGCACTATCAGATTGACAGTACTATACATATTTGACAGTTGTTAAAATTTGGATGTATGTAGAACTACTTTTTTAATATATACAATGAATAATTAGTTGAATAATAATTTTGAAATATTTTTTTTTTTTGTGCAAAATGGAAATTTTTTTAAAAATTAAAATATGAGTTGGCATTTTTTTTTTACATAAACATAATGTGAATTTTCATACATAGAGAAAAAATAAGTTGACATTTTTTTTGTTCAGAATGGAAATATAAGTTGGCACATCGTAACACATACCTATATCTAATAAATAGTAAAATGTCTTTTAAGTTTTTGTTTAAAAATTTCATAATTCCTTTCGGATTGTATTTCTTTGGGGAGTTCGTTAAAGCATTTTATGGCTGAGTATGTGTAATGATGTTGGGCTGTTGTTGTATTAAGTTTAGGGATTATTATTTGTCCTAAGGTTCTCGGCCTGGTGCTAAATGACTTTGTTGTTAGTTTATCTTTGTGGATTTGAAGTAATGCATTTTTTTGATAAATTTTATTTAGTGGTAATACTTTGAATTCATCGAATAATTTTTGGGTTGAATAGTCTAATTTTTTCTTTAGAATAATTTTGATGAGTCTTCTATGTACTATTTCAAGTGGGGTTAAGTTGGTTTTATACGCTCCTTCCCAGCCTATTATTCCGTATTGTAGAAATGATTGGGCTAATGCATAGTAAACCTTTAGTAGCATAGATTTTTGTAAAATATTTCTTAGTTTGAGGAATACGTAATAAAGTTTACGTATTCTGTTTACAGTTTGTGCAATATGTTCTGTCCATTTAACATGTTGATCTATAATTATGCCTAAATATTTAATATTACTTTTTTTTGAGATTTTTGAGCATTTAGGTGAATTGCAGTTGTCAGTATAATTATAACAAGAGTTATGAATAGTAATATTGGAATTTATTGTTGGATGGAATTTGTCTGATAATGTAAAAGTCATAAAATAGGTTTTGTCAGAGTTTAAGGAAAGGTAGTTGTCATCCAACCATTGTTTTAGGTTGTTTATTTCTACATTCGCAGTTTGATAGGCTTCTTCCCAAGTTTTTTTTTCTATGATTAAAACTGTGTCGTCGGCGAAAGATATGATTTTTCCCATTTTTGGTACTGTAAGCATTTCATTCACGTAAATGATAAACAATATTGGACCTAGAACTGTCCCTTGAGGAATTCCAAATTCAGAATAGTAATAGTATATTAAAGTAATATTTATTTATTATATTCGCCCATTTAAGGACTGTATTTGCGCAATTCATGATATAAAAGTGATACTGGAGTAATCGTGGAGTAAATAATTAGCTCGTACAAATAGAACCATTGTTTAAAATGGTAGAATAATTTGTCATTAGTATCTAATATATTGAAGAGGTATGCTATTATGGTTTTCTAGTTAACTATGTTCCGTGCAGTAGAAATCATCATAAACCAAATAAGTTTAACATTCGATTAATCAAGTAAATATTCTAACACACACTGTGTGAAATAAAAAAAATCGAAACATGGACACTTCATGGACATCATCCACTTTACTTACCACCCCACTTCAATACACCATTTAAAATCCTACTATTCTATTATTACGTGGTGAAAAGTTTCGTCGACGCCTAAATTTATAATGTTGGCAATCTGCATAGCATACGGACTAAAACCTGTTTTTATTTGGTTTCATACTTTTTTGTTTACTTTTATTATTACTTACTTCTCTTTTGTATTTTCCTTTTATGGTTTGTGGGAGTTAAATTTATAATGTATTACCTCCCACTTATGTTTTGGAAATTCCTCTCGTCCCAAAATAATTTGTATAACTCGTCAGTAGCAAGTACACTAACACTCCATAGTAACATAACATTTTTTCGAATATATGTATAGTTCTAATAGAGCGAAATCAAGCGAAACTAATATAGCTGAAATTAAAAAAAACTTTAAAATTTTAAAAATAGATTTCGTAAAAAAAGTTGAATTGAAAATGATTTTAACAAGTAAATACGTTTGATTTCAGGAAGCGCGATGTGACGCTCCTCTTGTTGAGTCATCGGCCCTACCATTGGAGCATCGCTCCGGGGGTCCCTACCCCGTGGGGCCGGCCGCGCCGCCCGGCGGAGCCCTGACCTCCCGAGCTGACGACCCCTGGCCTCTCGCGTCTCCCGACAGCCCGCAGATCAAGCATCTGCAGGTGCAGTGCGAAAAGACACACATGCGAGTTAACATCGAATTCGATAGACCCTTCTACGGAATGATTTTCTCTAAGGGCTTCTACAGCGACCCCCACTGCGTGCACCTGAAGCCGGGCACCGGCCACCTCAGCGCCACCTTCGAGATCTTCCTCAACAGCTGCGGCATGTCCAGCTCGGCCAACCACAACGCGGCAGCCTACGGTAGTCCCGCCCCCAGTGGCAGCTACGTGGAGAACACCATCATCATCCAGTACGACCCCTACGTCCAGGAGGTGTGGGATCAGGCTCGCAAGCTCAGGTGCACGTGGTACGACTTCTACGAAAAGGCCGTGACGTTTCGACCATTTCAAGTCGACATGCTACATGCGGTCACGGCGAACTTTCTCGGAGACAACTTGCAGTGCTGGATGCAAATCCAGGTTGGAAAGGGACCTTGGGCCTCCGAAGTGTCCGGAATAGTCAAAATCGGACAAACAATGACCATGGTTTTAGCGATCAAGGATGACGAAAATAAATTCGATATGTTAGTACGAAATTGCGTTGCTCACGATGGAAAGAGAGCGCCCATACAATTGGTAGATCAATACGGTTGCGTAGTGAGACCTAAAATTATGAGCAGATTCCAGAAAATAAAGAATTTTGGTCCGTCCGCATCTGTAGTATCGTTTGCTTATTTCCAAGCTTTCAAGTTCCCAGACTCTATGAATGTCCACTTCCAATGCGTCATTCAAGTTTGTAGGTATAACTGTCCAGAACCCAAGTGCGCGGGTCACGGACACGGTTTGACTTCAGAGTACGGAGTGCCTTTGCTAGGGGGAAACAGTCTGGGAGGAGGCGACTACGGTCCACCTCACTCAGAGTACGGGGCTCCACCGTCCCTGCCCCATTCTGACTATGGCGTCCCACCAGCATTCCCAGATCCTCGCCACCCTGCCGACGCCTCGGGCGCTTTCTCGGAGAACCGAGAAGATAAAGTTCCACCTCCGCAGGCGCAGGTCTCCACTTCGACATCCAACGCTCCGAGCCTTTCTTCACCGAAACCATCGTCTAACAAACACGACGAAGTAAACATCCCTCCTCCACCACCACCGGGCAGATTCCGTTACAACACTGTCAAGAGGAAGAGCGGAATCGCCGACGAGTCTGAAGTAAATCTCGCTTCCTTGGGCGGAAGACCCAGATCGGCAGACGACCTTCCAGATCAGCTGAGGGGAGCCCGCAGGAGAAGAAATCCGGATATTGCCGAGTTTGTCGTTTCCAGAATATACAAACGGGAAGCCCAAGAGATGACAGACGTCAACACGAGCAGAATAATTCAAGTGGTCGCCCCCGGAGACGTGAACTTCGCGCTGAACAACGCGGCCGGTAACGAGACGGTGATTGTTCAGTCGGCGCGAGAAGCCGATCCTGAAACCATTTGCATGTCCCTGCCCAGCTTTGTGGCTGGACTGGTGATGCTACTCCTGGTGCTGGTGGTGGCCTCCTTGGTGGCCGCCTTCCTGTTAGTGCGCGTGCGCGCCGTGGACCGTAAGACTGCTAGCGCTGCCTTCGCAGGGGCGGCGTACGACAACGCGGAGTTCGTCAAGGTGGCCAACTAACTAATCATCAGCCATCAGTGGTCCTGCTGTGTAAACAAACAAACATTATTTATGAAAAAGTTCGCGAAAAATGTGAAGAAGACTTTTAAGGATCCAAAGATCGTCGGGTGTAAGAATAAGCAAATCATCGCCAATCAGCGTCCTTCGTCATGTCTCCCGCCCGATGGGTGAATAGTCCTCACTCCTCGACCCTCCCCCGGTCCTCTGCTCCCCGCCTCGCCTCTCCGCACTTCACGATTCCCTCCCCGTCCCCGTCCCCCCCCCCCCCGCGCCTCCTCCCAAAGAACCATAACCGTTTTCAACTTCGGCCGTGACTCTAAAGCGATTTTTAATACAATTTCGCTTTTTCGTCACAGTCGAAGTTAATAAACTAACCAATTCTATTTATTATTTAGGTTTTTAAATATTTTTAGTATTATTTATTATTTCTAAAATAATGTGAACGCGATAAAGAAAAATCTCAAAAGGCATTTAGACAAAACACTAATAAATGAAATATTAAGTACCTACTGTAAATCTACGTATCCAAATAGGGTGCACATGTGTTTACATAGAAACCAGTTTTCTTTAGTATTTTCAGAAAGATAATCATGTAAATAATAGGTATGTATAAAATCGTATAAAATATGAAATTTTAGCCTCGATTAAAAAATGTTTTAAAAGAGCTGATTAACAAAGGACTAATAAATGTTTTATTTATTGTATTTCATTGGTTTATTTTATTGTAAATCCACAATAAATCCTTTCAATAAAAACACTTACAATTACTTAATTATTAACAGGTTTTAAAATGATTGAATGGTTTGACAATTATTATTGAACAGCTAGCTATATTACAAAAAAGAAAAAATCCACAATTTTAATTGAAAACTATTGATTTTACTTATGTACTTTCTGATCATCTTATGTTTTTAATTACTAATGCTATCACTTTTAAGAACATTTCTACGTTTGTACTCAAAATAATAAATAGTTCTTCAAACTCAGAAATCTTATTGTGTGGCACCATTTTAATTCAAAATTAAAAGAAAACTTAGGAACAAGGAAAGAACACGTTGATAAAAAAAATCGTCAAATATTTTAAGTTAATTTTCATATTTTGTGAAAGTTCTGCGATTATATCAGTTTTATGAAGCAACTGTTCTATAATTATTATTTTTTTTAATTGATCTTAAAAAATGGAAAATATTATAATATTACTTATTTTAGCATTTGCTTGTGGATGGAAGAAGAGTTTACATTTCACATAGTACAGTTAATACAGTCACGTGTGTCACATATATAGGTAGGTACAGTTAACATATAGTTAATATACAGAAATCAGAAAATCAAGACCCTTTAAATAAAAAAACAAAAAACATCCATGTACTCAGTAAAAGAAAAACAGGTTTAGTTTTTATTGTGACATTCATGTGGAAATAGGGGAAGCAGTAGTTTTCCCATTGATTATTTCTCTAAAATACTTTTTGATAGAATTCAACAATTGTACTTTTTTATTAATGCTTCTAATTTCTATTGGTAGGTTATTAAAGAAGTATTTTTAAATATAATAACAGAACTTGAATAGAACATACACAGAACGTGAAAATGAACTTCAAACATTTGACGAATTATTCCATTTAAAAAAAAACCCGTCCTTAGTTTTAAGCACGTATATTGTTTAAAATTCCAACATTAAAAATTAGGAATAAATACCTCTATATGTATTCACAAAAAAGCTCAACACTGCTATTTAGCAAGAACAGTTTCACAAGCAATTCATTAAAAATATCTGTTTTACGAGGGCTTTGGGACCCGGGTCATCTGTGTATTAGCTACAGAATCAAACTAGGTATTAAAATCGATAATACGTCGATTAGGGAACATATTATGTTATTTTTTTTTTAAATAGCACTCTTTTCATTATTATATTTATTTTATTAATCATCAACGCCCTTGGGCTTTTACATATTTTTACATTTTTAATGATTTAGTGCAAACATGTGTCAAAAAGTTTGGTGGACCCTATTTTAATTAATGAAGTTCAATCATTGTATAGTTAGCCTTCTATCTTCTATCACTTTAAAAGGTGTAAAATAAAAAAAAAGAATCCTAACTTTTTGCATTTCGAAAATTCTGAAAAAAAAGAATAAACGGTTTTGTAAATTCGTCTAAAAAATTACTTAAAATATCTATTATTATTATAACAATATACAATTACTCCAAAATTTCCCGTAAACCGCATACCATACCTTCTTTTGAATGCAGATAAATGTAGTGTCATATCTTTTTCTCGAAAGAAATACACAATATTATATTCCTACATTAATAAGAACAATATTTTAAATAGAGTAAATGTAATAAGAGATCTTGGAGTTATATTAGACAGGAAGCTTCTTTTTCAATCTCACGTCGAGCAAATGACGTCAAAGGCTTTGAAAATGTTGGGATTTATTCTTAGAGTAAGTTCAGTTTTCGAAAATCCACAAACATTTAAGACTTTCTACATGTCCTATGTTAGAAGCCACCTGGAGTAAGCTTATACAGTATGGAACTCTCATTGTTCTACATATAAAGCAAATATAGAAAGAGTTCAGAAAAAAATTATGAAATATGTCTCTTATCGTGTGCGAAATGATGAAACCTATGTCCCCGTAAACCTTAAATATCTCGATCAACGCCGAGATATCAGAGACCTATTAATACTCTATAAGATTATTTATAACTTCATTGATAGCCCATACTTACTACAAAATATTCATTTCAGATGTCCATTAAGAGTTACTCGATCTCCGGACACATTTTATATCCCTAAGAGCAACAAATTATCTTGAAAATGTATTCATAAGAAGAAGCTGTAGCACATTTAACAGATTATGCCCAAATATCGATTTGTTTAACACGACCCTTGATAAATTCAAAGCGTGCATAAAAAAATAACACTCTATTGAATTCCACATGTTTAACTACTAACTTAATATTTCATTGATTTCCGTTTTTTTATTTTTAATTTTTAGTTCACCACATTTTCTCTACTACCTTTACTAGATCTAATTCAAATCAAATCACTTCCTGAAAGATATTATTGATATTTATAAAAATTTCAATGTAAACCCTTGAAAAAATTCATTTAAAACTTTTTGTAAATTTAAGTAAGAAGATGCACTTTATCAGAATTGTTTATATCAGCTATAGGTATTGCTGTGTATTTTTGTATTATGGTTCTAAATTTCTGTTTGTCGTTATTTATTGGTCAATGTCATAATATTATTATCACTGTCATTTATGAATTTATACGGACTGTTTATAACGCTAATAAAAAAAATACTAATACCAATACACTACGGTAAATATAAACCAAACTTTTTGACGTAATCAATAATAGATTGTGTGAAAAAAGTTTGAACCATGGAACAAAGGTAATACATTCACAGATTGATAAAGAGATATACTTAATCAGAGATATATTCAATACACATTTTGGTGCTCTAAAAAGTAGAAATAAATGTTTTACCATCTTACTTCATTATCAGGTAATCCCTGAGAAGTAGTTAGAGTGCAGGAAAATTATAGTTACCCTTAGCAGGAAAATATTTCTCCTCAGAGCCTTTGTCGTCTTATATATGGAGGGGCTTTTTAGGAAAGGAATGAGAGGAAGTTCTGGGGAGGAAAAATGTATGAGGGGTGCGTAGGAATCTGAGGGTCAGAGTGTCCAAAAGAGTGACGGACATATGAATCTATCCCTTCCATTACTGTGCAAGGCGATGTTCCGAGAGTGTTCTGCTGGAGAGGTAAAAAGGTCTCCCTCAACCAGTCTTTTTCGATCCGGTCTGCCACAAAGTTGGTATCCACCGCCGAGATGCTGAAAAATCTCACCTCATGAACCCGGGCAGCTCTGCTAAGTCACCAAGCGTAGCAGACCACTTGGGGTAACCTATTGCAGAGGTGTTGGTTATTAAGTAAATGGTTTTGGTAAACGGGAAATTCAGTAAATGGGATATTGTCTGTTTAATTACTTACAACTGCATATGTGTTTTCTTCTAAATAAATAAAAAAAAATCGTATCGGAATAAGTTAGCGGGGAAATCTATAGATGGTGGTAAACACGTTTTTTTTAAATACGCTAGAATTTAGCGGTATTTTGTCTTTTACAAGTGAGATAAGCGGTACAGTAGACGCATCTGTTGGTGAAAGTCAGAACTAAGTAGTTATTTATGCAGACATCATAACACGACCGACAAGTGTTCCTGTGTAGTTTACACCAAAGTCACAGGTGTCGCTTTTGGAGTCCGGAGAGTTCGGCGCTTCATTTAGATAGGGTTATAACTTATAACATCACTTCACCTTTTTCTGAGCTATGAGGTGTCAAAGTTTGCAATTTTGAGGTTGAATCTTGTGTAAAGTATTTTAATTGATCATATTTTAAATTAAAGTGTTTAAATAGGACGTATACTTACCCTTTTAGAACATAACTAAACTTGCAAATAGAACCATAATATGCAACCTGCTAGGAGGGCATAATAATTAATTGCACAAGGCTCTAATTACTTTTCTCTAATGCAATTCCAAGCTAGGGCCACGTCCTTTTTAAATATTTTCCATTAAAATATGAAAAACTAAAATACTTTAACTAAAATTGTTAAATAGATCACGATAATTCGTCTTTTGAAACTTTGAAACCTTAGAAAATGGTAAGGCGCGCTTAGAACATTATCCAAATGAAGTGACGAACCATAATGCGCCACGTATTTACAATCGACTGTCAGATACAAACAAAATAGAGAGTGTTGTTAATTGATAGTTTAACCTTATAAAATAAATGATTATTTAAAATGCTTCATCTACCTTTGTCATGTATGAAAATACAACACAGATGGTGCTGAAAATTATAACTTGGGTATAGAAATGAGCAAAAGAAATGCTTTGGCATTCAAAGGTCATTTTTGAAAAAAAAAATGTCTATTAGAACCTTATCCAAATGAGGTGACGAGTTGTAATAATTGTATTTATTTGCAATATTTTCAGTCCCCGTTGAAAATATTACTTTTTTTATTTTTTTTTATTAGAAAAAAAGTAAATATTTACAATAAATAATAATAATATATTACATTTCATATCAGACTTTTTTTGGTTACCCAATTAGTAGAGAAATATTCTCGGGTCTAACTGGGGAGCTAGTCTATGTAATTACATATATAGATAATCAATAATATGCATAGTTACAAAAATGGATTAAAACAGTTACATTAAATGAATCTAATACAGGGAAAATGTTGTATAAATGCGGTGTTATTGTGTGTCTGTTGACAAACTACTGCAGTATTTTAAACGGTTTGAATTAGGAAAAAAATGGTGGCATTTGTCCCCAATTCTTCAATCTTTCAAAATAAATATCAAATCTATTTTTGCCACTAATCTTCTCATAAGTGTAATTAACAGTGATGGGGGTAGCAAATATAAAAGCATGCAATGTTCAATGTTTTAAATATAATGTCCTCCGCGTGCAAAGCCGTATCATCTCCAAGCATAAACTTTCTAATTAAAGTATGTTTATCGGATGTGACCTGCCAGGTAAGTATGGTTTCTGTATCTATTTGTAAATAATAAAATTGGATAGAGCCGAAGAATTCATAATAAATGTACAGCGCACTTGATGTAATTTTTTACAAAAACGGCGTTCTACAAATTATCCAATAATTATTATTCAGTCAAATCGAGTGCGTTGCCCCTAGCGGACAAGATTAGCTAATAGGTTAGCTCAGAGGTCGGCTAAGTGGGGCTCCAGAACCACATGCGGCTCTTTGGTCCGTTAAGTGCGGCTCTGGCACAAATTTCGAAGAACTGGCGCGCAAGACGCACCGATGGTATACTTTTTGCTCAAGATTTTGAAAGGAAAACATTGTTTCACTTTCCGAGTCTGCTAAGGCATCGCAAAGAAAATAATTCCTCCATTGATAAACACTATCCATAACAACCATTTTAAATATGGAAGAACCATTTCTTAGCAGGTTTCAGGAATTTAAAAACAGCAGACTCTTAATGCTTCGATAACAGATATTAAATTTTCTCCTTTTGGCTTTGACATTGGTAACTTTGAAATACAATTGCTGGATTTAAAAAATAAGGAAAGGTGGAGCTCTAAATTTGAACTTCCTTTCAATTTTTTTAGGATATCATAATATCGTTGCATTGATGGTCTCCACCTGAGGCAGAAATTCGACCAAAATGATGCCTTTTCTGCTCCGAAACACTGAAGTCATGATTGTTTTGCCCGAATTGTGGTTTTGAATTTTTTGGCTGACGGGTAATTGGTGTGGCGCCACTTTGACGATAGATTATAATAGATTATAATAAAACAAATAAAAAAACTTTATTCCACTTAATTTTATTTGACCGTAACCGGTTTCAGCTCGTCAGAGCTATCTTCAGACTGGTACAAATAATTCTTAGCCTACGGTTTATATACATAACATATGGGGGAGGGGGAGAGGGGTAGTCTACAAGGATTTTAATGAATTGACAGGACGAACACAACAAGCACAAATAGGCCAACAAAAAAGCAATCCTCTTCCAATAAACTACGGCGTCCCTCAAGGAAGTGTCTTGGGACCAATCTTATTTCTCATCTACATAAATGAAATTACCAAACTTCCCATCAATGGAAACATAATTAGTTTTGCTGATGATACTGTTATGTTATTCCACGAAAAGGACTGGATGGACACTTATAAAGAGGCTAAACATGGACTAACTGTACTTCAAAATTGGTTTCGGATGAACTCTCTTACGCTCAATGTAATTAAAACTAATTATCTAGCCTTTTCAATAAACTCAAGAGGTCAACCGGGTAAAAAATACATTCTCAAATTGCACGAGTGTCAAAACAATAAGTCACATTGCTCTTGCCCTATTATAACAAAGGCAAAAAATATTAAATATCTAGGAGTGGAAATAGACGAAAACCTTAGATGGGACATACACATAAATGGAATCACTTAAAAGCTCACGAGACTTGTATATTTCTTCAAAAACCTAAGAAACATACTACCTAGGAAAGACATAAAAAAAGTATTTTATGCCTTATGTCATTCCCGTCTTGAGTACGGAATTCTAGTATGGGGATCTGCTACAGCCAATCATATTAACCACTTAGATATTGCTCAGAAGAGCATTATAAAAACCATACTAAAATTACTCATCAGAACCCCCTCAAAAGATTTTTTTTTTAAGTGTTTTGACGTTCTTAATTTAAAACAAATATACGCCAAGAATATTCTTATACATCATTTTAAAAACAGAAAATCTCCTAATGAAACTCGGATACATGACACAAGAGCCTCAAAAAAGGATATACGAGATGTTCCAAAATTCAAGACAAGTTTTGGCCAAAGAAACCACATATATCTTGCAACTAAACTTTACAACATCCTTCCTCTAAGTCTGAAAAAGATATTGTCATATTATCTTAACATACTTTTTGGGGAGTCCTATTTTTTAAAACGAGTATGTACATTATGATAATAAAATTAAAGTACTTTCTAAATGTAGTATCCGCTAGCTTGCTTTAGCATGGCAACATTAACGGAAATAGCCGAACGCTTCTGATGACACCCGAAGTCGGTAGTCGGAGGCAGGCAGCGCGCGGTACTTCGGCGGCTGAGCGCTGATTCTCTCGTAGACCTTAGCATAGGAGATACTTTTACCCTGTAAACTTTATAACGTCAATAAACTCGTCTATTACGATCCTATCTTTCATTACAAATTCATTTAGTTTTGTCTTCATTCAAGTCTATCAAGGACATTAAAAATTAACGCAGCCAGGATAATACGACGCAGTGACAAATTGACGGATTTGTCTACGGTGTACGTGGATGATTCGAGTTTTATAATTTTTTTCTCAGACGGTTATTGTCGTGGATAATCGTGGGGCACTTCGTAGAAGGGCCAGCCGGAGGAATTAAGTGTAATAAAGTATTCCGTGATACCTTGGAGGGAACCAGGATAGACTATCCGATTTGCCATCCGGAGCAATTTTGAATTAAGGAAAGACGACCTTCCATTCCGGTTCAATTTGTTTGAAGGAAGGAAGACGGTCAAACCGACCAAAAGGAAGACGGTCACGCTGACCAGAAGGAAGACATAATTAACTAGCCAAGCAGCCCATCGCCGTGGACCTTGTTTGTTGAGTTAAGTAGTTTGTCTTTTTGGAGGTTATTATTGTCAGGTTGTGTTTTTGTTTTGTTGCTGAGTCACTGCTGGTTCGGGTGCAGGTCATCTGTTCAGCCGTTGATTATGGATTATGGATTATTCCGCGGTTCTGCCATCTTAGTGACGATTGGGGAATTTTTCGACTGAGGTTAGAACAATTCTTGCTGATCCGTGATGAAACGATAACCGTTAAGCTTGATGCAACTCAGAAGAGAGCGTACTTGTTGAACTCTCTCGAGGCTGGGACGCTCACCTTATTGATTAATTTGTGCTTTCCTACCAAGATTACAGATACGACTTTTGATTCTTTGTTGGGTTTATTAGAAAAACATTGTTCGAAACCGAAGTCGGTTTTTAGGGAACTGGAATTGTTTTTTTCAGCTAAGCAATCGCAAGGGGAATCGGTTAGAGATTTCGCAGTGCGTTTACGCGGTTTAAGCACTTTTTGTGAATTTGGTACTCGTTTAGAGGCAAATTTAGCAGATGTTTTTGCTCTGGGGTTGATCCCTGGGAGAGCAAAAGAGAAAATTTACCTAAAGGGACCTGGTCTTTCTTTCAATAAGATGGAGGAACTGGCAACTAGTATTGCGGGGTTGGACCATCTGGGTTTGAAAATTAAGATTGAGGGTACGGTAGGTAGTTGTGTAAGTGCAATCGGTAAAAAAAAGATCACTTCGAGGGATCAGAGGTCGCGTTCTAGAGAGAAACCAGGGGTTTCAAGATCAGATTCGCGTTCAGTCAGCCATTACGGGAAGAATGTCTTGGGTTTTAAAAAATGCATTTGTTGTGTAGCAAACCACGCGTTCAGGAATTGTAAATTTAAAAACGCAAAGTGTTTCATTTGTAAACAGGTGGGTCACATTAAGAGTATGTGTAAGAATAACAGAGTGTCTCCGATTATTGTAAAAAAGGCAATTCGCAAGGAGCACGTTGCATTCATTAATCCGGTTAAAGTCGACATTAAAATTAACGATATTCCATGTTCAGCTATGGTAGATAGCGGTTCGAGTTTGTCGATTTTACCAGAGTTTTTTTTTAACGAGTCATTTAAAAACATAGAATTGTCACCTGACAGGCGGATAATTTCGGGTTACGATGGGTATACTTTAAAAATTGTAGGGAAATCAATTTTTTCGGTGACTTACAACAATTCTAAAAAGAGCTTTTATTTTATAGTAGTCACAAATGGTTCGGATTTAATTGTGGGCCGGGACTTCATGAAGCTTTTCAATTTAGGGATTGTGCCGGTTATTCGTAATTCGGTTTCCGCGGTAAATGTAAAGGTAAAAGAAATTTTTAGGGAATTTTCTCAAAAAGATTTGCAGGCGGTGAAAACAGCTTCTACGGACGCTGTGTTTCAGTTAGTAGAAAAATGTCTAAGACAGGGCTGGCCCAAATCTATGAAACGTGACAAAAGTTTATGGAATTTTTGGATTAAAAAGAATGAACTTACAATTGTGGAAGATTGTTTGTTCTGGAATCATAGAATAATTATTCCGGTATCATTACAAAATCATGTGTTAACCTTGCTACATAGATCACACTTAGGAGATGATCTTCACACATAGATGATCTTCACACTGATCTTCACACATAGATCACACGTCAAGATGAAAGGCATAGCGAGAGCGTATTTTTGGTGGTCATCATTGAACAAGGATCTGGAAAAGATGGTTCAATCGTGTTCGGATTGTGCTGTGAATAGACAATCACCACCCAAAAGTCACTTAACAGTTTGGCCGAATTCAGGTAGAGTATGGAGTTGTTTGCATATCGATTACTGTGGGCCTTTAGCAGGTAAAATGTTCTTAGTTATTTGCGATTCTTTTTCCAGGTGCATAGACTGCATCGAAGTTTCTAAGGCGGATTCAGCTCACACCATTCTCGAGTTGAGGAAATTTTTTGCGGTTTTCGGGAACCCGGAATTTATTGTGGCTGACGACGGTACAGCTTTTACAAGCGATGAATTTAAGAAGTTTTTGCTAGATAGCAATATTAAATTCATGACCAGTCCGGTGAGGCATCCTCAGAGCAACGGTCTGGCAGAGAATGCTGTTAAGAGCGTAAAAGGTTTTCTTAAAAAAATAATGTTAGGTGCTAGCCTGCACAGAGATTATAAGGAAAAATTATTGAATTTTCTGTTAGATTATAGAAATTCACTTCACTGCTCGACGGGCATCGAACCCGCGGTTTTATTAGTAGGAAGGAGGCTCCGGTCTTCGTTTGACGGGTTAGTCCCACCCAAAGTTGGTGAACAAGATTCAGAGTTGATAAAAAGGGCGAACGCCAACATTGAAAAAAGTCAGAATAGACAAATCAAAGGGTTCGGTGGTGTCAAAACTCGTGTTTTTAAAGTAGGTCAAAAATGCCTAGCGCGAAACTTTCGGCAGAATAATAAGATTTTGTGGGCGAAGGGAGTGATTTGTAGGTCTCTAGGTAAAAAGATTTATATTGTAAGAGTGGGTAACTCAGACGTGACTTGGAAGAGACACATAGACCAATTAAGGGAGCTGTCAGTAACCTGGGATGAAGAGGTCTCCAGCTCGCAGCATCCCACGTCTGAGATCAGTTGGAATGACCCTCGGGAGTTAGAGACCTCAGTGTTGCTTGGTGGTTTGACTCGGTTTTCTTCTGGTTCCAGATGGTTGACAAATGTGATGGAGGCCGCGCCGGAATCTGCAGGGGCGCGGACACAAGCATCAGCACCACGTAGTCCATGGACGGGACGCCTGCGTCCCAGACAAGGAATCCAAAAAGAGCAGACTACTTAACTAAACAATACATGTTTGATAATATTTAATGTTTAATATATATTTATTCGGTGAAATATTTAAGTGTAATGTTTGAAATATTTAAATGTAATGTTGAAATATTTAAGTGCTATGTTTGAAATACCTAAATTGTAAATTGAAGTATTTAAGTATTTATTGTAGCGTATGGTTTATTTATATGATCAGGTCATCGACCTACAGTCAGCGAACAGAAGTAAGTTTTGCTACATAAAGGAGCAAAAATAGGGTCAACCATCTCTGTTTTGTAGCTATCTTTAGCCATTGAGTTAGAGAGGGAAGGGTGTAGTATCCGCTAGCTTGTTTTAGCATGGCAACATTAAAGGAAATAGCCGAACGCTTCCGATGGCACCCGAAGTCGGTAGTCGGAGGCAGGCAGCGCGCGGTACTTTGGCGGCTGAGCGCTGATTCTCTCGTAGACCTTAGCATAGGAGATACTATTACACTGTAAACTTTACAACGTCAATAAACTCGTCTATTACGATCCTATCTTTCATTTCAAATTCATTTAGTTTTGTCTTGATTCAAGTCTATCAAAGAAATTACACTAAACATAAAACAAATCCCTTTTCAGGAAGAAAATTGTAATTGTGCTTCGTGGTACCATTTGTTAACAAAATAATAATGAAACACTTTTTTTAATCACCGCTTTTAATTTAAATAATAAAAGTAAGTGCTTTAGAAACGTTTTATTATATTATTACTTTTTAAATAATTTTTTTTTAAATTTGTATTTTTCACAATAAACTTTCAATTTATTAAAACAACCATAACAACGTTATTATTAATTTTTAAAAAATATTGCCCATGATAAATATAAACCAAAGTATTTTGATGTAAAGTGTTCAGCTTATTGGTCATTATTAGATTACGTTTGCTTGAATTAGATTAAGTTTACTTGAATTTTGCAACTGACAGAATGAAATATAATTGATATTTCTTTTAACGCTGTTGGTAATTTTTTATTTTATTTTGCTTATTCATTTACACATGAGAAAAAATACAGATAGTTGCAAAAAATTTTTTTTCAACAATACTAATCCGGAAAGAGAAATCAGTCCTCGAATAGGCCACTTGCATCACATTTAAAAAAAAAACGGTTCAGGCAGATATTCTAAGAGATTCTGTTTTTTTTTTAATGTATTTTTGAAACCCTGGCGATTTTTTGAAAATTTCAATCCGAAAAATCAGACCATTTTTTATAAACCGGAAAGACGGGACATAACTGGGGATTTGCCTCAAAGAAATTGATAGCTGATCTGCAGGTGGTTCAAAACCGAGCTCTCAGAAATGTTTTTGGACTTCCATGGGACACCCATGTCAAAGACATCTATTCAGTTTCCGGTATTCTTCCAATCACAGTCCTTCCTAAACATGAAATCACAAGCACCATCCTACAAATTACTCAACAATCAACTCACACTAACATCAAGCCACTTTACAATCAAGACATTCACACTCACAATACTCGAAATAGCAATAAAATCCGCATACCTCAAACACACACTACAAAATATGGGATAAATTCTCTGAACTATGTTGCCTATACACTATATAACTCGCTTCCAGATATGTACAAGGGAAATCAGCAAAATAAAAAAGTTCAGAATAATGCTTTAAAAGAATATTTTTTAAATAAGTTTAAGGATGAAACTATGTAAATTTTCTTATCATGTCTCATTTGTCTTGTTTCCTTTTCTCTTCTTCTCTTTTCCATTTATTTGTAATCATAATCATCCACATTTGTATAACCTTGTTCTTTGTTTCTTTAATTATTTTCTATTGTTGTTTGCTCACTCAACCTGTTTTTTTTTTAAATTTATTTTTTGTCTATGTTGTATGTGAAACTTATATTTTTAATATCCATTTTCCAAGTAAAACTGTAACTATTTCCTCACACCCATTAATTTTCCTCCTGTCCTAAAATGAGTTCTGTAACTCATCGGGATTGCTCCAGCAAGTAATAAATACAATAAAAAAAAAAAAAAAAAAAAAAAAAAAACTTTATGGGTGCGAAAAAACGATAATTAAATATTAAAAATCATTTTAAAAAAATAACGTTTTCCACACGAATAGCAATAAATTTTACGGGGTTCTTTTCGTAACATCTGTAAAAACACCACCATCTTTATCAAAAAATCAAACCAAAGGATAAGTTCGCATAGAACAAACAATAAATCTAGTGAAAGTTAAACGCAAATTCAAAAATTACCCGTAAATCAAAGGATTGCCATATAAAAAAAAATAATCAGTGTGGAATTTTACAAAATTAAGGGAATATAATCGGAGACGGGACATTTTCATGTAGTGACGTCACGAGCTCAAATAATGGATTTATTTATTTAAAAATAAAAATAAACTATACATTTCTAAAATTATTTACTAACATTTTCGTAATCTTAGTAAAAAAATCTATCCACACGTTTTTTTCCAAGTCGTTATGAAATCCATGCAAGTGGCCTATTATGGAGTAGCGCCTGTTGGGTTAGCCCGTTGATGGCTCCACCTTATATGTGTAGAATGACCTTGCGGCCAATCTTGCTATAAACGCTTATGGACTTCGATATGATCTATGCCTGACTACCAAATAAGGTACGGTATTCACAAGAAGTAATACTCACTGTGGTGTCTTCTGGCTGGTTCTTATTCGGCAACAGTCACAAATTATCTATAAGCGTGCCATATTGTTTGTTTTGGGTTATTTCATAATCCACGATAGAAATCTGAGTCACGTCACGATTCACGTAGGGAGTTTACACAAAGCATACGATAGAAAACGATATGATTTATACTTTATGTCACGACAATAACACTTCGACGTAGAGCGAAACGTCACGTTACGATACGTTCCGATGGTTGTTGACAGACTGACGCCTGACGATAAAGCGGTACTTGACTTCTGTTGCTACCATGTTGTTACGTACCTTTAATGTGCGGAATACCAAAATCTGGATTCCTTGCGATCCTACAGACCGATTGGAACACAAATACGAAAGAAACCCATCAGCGTTATGAAACAGCGCCTTTAAAGTTGAAAGATACACATATATACAAACATCGGTGTGTAGAAACACTATGCGCAAGGTAGAATACGGAAATGAGAATAAGGTTGTAAATATAAAAAAGTTAAATCTAGAAGAACGATCAAAAATAGAGTTGAAAACCATCTAAAATCGTAAGTGGTAGGTACTTAAAACAGGAATTGGTAGAAAACAGATTGTAAATTGTTACACTACATACAAATAACACAGTAAAAATGTTAACCATAATAATTTTTATTTATTTATAATTTCTCACCGTACATATGTTATTTCTTTTATACATACAATAATTAACCTCACTAAGACTAATAGCCTATTTTGAGGTTAACATTTATAAATTAGAGTTAGGAAGCATTAGTTAAACCACTACATACAAAACACTAAAATATTACATGGAGAAAGATAGAAATATAAATATTACATTAGTGGCCAGATGGGTAACTTGAGAATAAATTGTAACTATAAATAAGTTATGTATCACTATTCCCACCAAAAAGCAAAGTGAATGTTTGAAATAACTAGGGTGATACTCTGATTTTGGTAAATGGAACTCAAATAAATTCTAATTATATTAAAAAAATCTTAGAATTAAATCGATGATGCTTTGATTATCAATAACAGTAATCATTCATTCATCATTCTTCAATTAAAAAAAATAAACGACCAGATCTTTCCTTTGCACAATCAATCACAAGCTCACACAAGGAAAGAATAATATTGCATAAAATTATACATACAACAAATAAAAAATTACCGGTATCGTGTGGTTATTAAATACAACAATATATAAGATGTAACACGTACGCATTGTGTACAATTGGTAAGTTTTGTTAGCATTTCGTGCTAGTGATATGATGATGACGTGCTACCTTGCGAAGGTCGCCGATCATACCGCTCTTCAACGTTATCCCTCTTTCGGCCATGGGATTCCGGGATAGTAGGAAAGTGCTATTCATTTGTAGGATTAGGAAGAATATTTGGCATTGATTTAGGGACAACTACTAGGGACTTGGTTAATGTGCTGCTTATGACCGGCATTTGTTTGTGAAGTTCGTTTGCTATATTTGTCCCTTCATTGACAGCAACATTTTTTTGAACCACAGATAAGGCATGCACGAAAGAAAATGGTTGAGTTTTACTTTGAAGAACTTCACAAAGATTTTGTATAAACCAAGAACCCGATTCGGTATGCCGGTGTGAAGGGGTTCCAGCGTATGCACTGTGAAATACTAAAATATCATCTTCATCTAAACGTGTGGCCGTTGTCTTCTTGTGAAAGACTTCTTGTGGCATTGTAGATCCCGCGCCGTCTGTCTCCAATCGACCTTTTTTAATACTGTCCGATGTGGTAATTGCTCTTTCTTCAGTACCAATTATTTTACTTTCGTCACATTGAATTGGCACTACAGAACTTCCTGCAAACGTTACTATGTTTTCTGCATCAGCGAGCCGAGTTGCTTTTACGTGATTAGCGTGTGCTTGAAAACGTTCATCTGTCTCGTTACCAATAGTGATGTCGTCTCGTTTACCGGGGTTTGTGCTTAGAACAGAACAATCAAATTGAATGTCTAAAATATCAGCGGTTATGTCTTCAACTGTTGTTACTTTTTTGTGTCCTTCATTTAAATCACTAACAAGATTATTCTCTGCTCGTTCTTGTGGATTTTTGACAACCTCGACAGAACCGGTGGCTTTATATCCTCGGCAAACCTACAAATAGTTAGAAATAGTGTTTGAAGTAGAACTCTTCAATTTACTCCAGCACATAAGTGACTTTAAATATAAAACAGCTTTTATTCACATCTTATTATTATTTTAAAGATAAAATTTATGTAACCTGTAGGAAGAAGAATTTTGGTTTTCCGATAAGATCAGGATGCTTTTTATCTGAGAAAGTATTCAGTAACTCTTCTTCAGTGATGGGGATATCAAAGGTACCGAGATTTCCCTTAATTATATGGGTGAGCATCACCACGGCAACCAGGGTGTCATCGGAAAAGTCTTTGGCTAAAATAAAGCAACGCAATATTGTATTTCATTTGTTCCATTACATTTAAAAAATCAACGTACTCCGTGAAAACATTTAAAATTATATATTTTTTACCAGACATAAGAACTGTGAAAATTTCTGGCTTAGTTAAATCATCCTCTCGTACCACCTCAAATCCAAGATTTTTGAAGCACGATTCCAAACGGTCTGCATCTCTATCAGTTCCATCTCTTTTTTTCAGGAATTCTGAAAAAAGTTTTTGAAAAATATGTTGGAAAATCATGAGAAGACCTTGATTTGATGATTTGAGAATAAATTATTAGATAATGTAAGATAGATACGAAACACTAGTTTAAGTTAAGTTGAGTTTTTTTCCCAACATACCCATCGACCGTTTATCTATAATTTGAATAAAACGACATTCGCTCGCACAACTTCGCAATGTATAGATTTTTTTTACTAAGATTACGAAAATGTTAGTAAAATTTTTAGAAATGGATAGTTTTTTTTATTTTAAAATAAATAAATATATTATTATTTGAGCTCTTGACGTCACTACACGAAAATATCCCGTCTCCGATTATGTTCTCTTAATTTTGTAAAATTCCACACTGATTAATTTTTTTATATGACTTTGACTTCCGGCGAATTTTTGAATTTGCGTTTAACGTTTACTAGATTTTGTTTGTTTTATGCGAACTTATCCTTTGGTTTGATTTTTTTATAAAAATGGCGATGTTTTTACAGATGTTACGAAGAGAACCCCGTACAGTTTATTGCTATTCGTGTGCAAAACATTCTTTTTTTTAAATGATTTTCGGCTAGGTAATTATCGTTTTTTCGCACCCATAAAATTATGTCCCGTCTTTCCGGTTTATAAAAAATGGTCTGATTTTTCGGATTGAAATTTAAAAAAAATCGCCAGCGTTTCAAAAATACGATAAAAAAATACAGAATGTCTTAGAATATTTGCCTAAACCGGAAAAAAATTAAAAAAATGTTATGCAAGTGGCTTATTGAAATTTCATGCTTTTCCGCGAGTAACAATTTATTCACAATATATGTACCAACTATCTGGTACAATACTCAGATTTCTCTGAAACACCATCAATTATAGTGCAGGACGACAAGCGAAATCCTTTGCCCTTTGCCACGAATTGGAGCAAATGGTTTCTGATGTCCAGATTCACCGCTGCAATCTGTTGCAACAACCACTGTGCCACACGGTTACAAGATTGAAGTTACAGCGCCTTTAGAATCGTCCGACCATTGTCTGGTGACGACATCAATCCCCGTAAACTTCAGACCGCAATAACGAGAGGCTGAAGAGAAAGTGTGGCACTAAAGGTCAGCAGATTGGTTCAGTCTTCGGGCATATTTTAATACTTTCCCGTGGTCAGCTGTTTGTTTTAGGACTTCGGATCCCTCAAAATGTGCCCAGGAATTGGTGAAGTCATTACATCCGCGATGGATGGCTTCATTCAGTCTACTGTTAAGGAAACTAGTGTGGGCTCAAAGTTGTGGTTCAGTCGACAATGCTCTGAAGCAGTGCGACGAGAAAACGCGGCTTATTGAGCATACAACACATCTAGAAAATCCGAAGACAGAACAGCTTACAACAAAATGGCAAATGAAATCAAGAGAATCATCAATAGGTAAAAATTGATCAGAAAAGAGCTGGCTGCCTGTTCACATAGCAGTAGAGAATTCTGGTCGCTTGCGGGCTCAATAGGTCGCAATTTATGAAAATCCTGTCTGCCACCTCTTACCTGACCTGATGGCTCACTAGTAAATACCGCCACTGAAAAAGCTATCGTGTTAGGAAAAATGTTTGAGGATAACTCAACCCATGATGACAAAGGTTATGTCCCGACATCCGTTCCTCATTGTGGTTTTTATATGAAAATGCCGAGGGTTCGGTATCGGGAAGTATTCCAAGTTTTACGAGGGCTTGATGTCAATAAAGCTAGTAGGCCTGACGGAATACCTCCCCTAACCTGACGGAATACCTGCAAAAATAGTTCCAATTTTGACGAAGGTTTTTAAAATGTCCCTGAAGTCTGGCTCTGTACCCTCTGGTTAGAAAAAAGCGGTTACCCATCCTTTTCCAAAGAAGGGTGAACGCTCTGTCTAAGGTGATGGAACGTGTGATCAATGACAAACTGCCCACATACCTCGAGAAGAACAAAATTATTAACGACCGTCAATATGGATTCCGGCGGAACCGCTTCTGCGGAAATCTTATCGCGTTTGTAACGCATATTGGGGGCGGTGCCTGGAACGTTTCGGTGAGACCCATATGGTTGCACTGGAGATTTCCAAGGCTTTTGAGCGGGTTTGGAACCGAAGACTTGTCAACAAACTGCATTCTTAAAGACTTCCCGCATCCTTGGATTGCCATCTTTTTGAGGGAGAGGTCGATTCAGATGGTAGTCGATGGTTTCATCTCTTCCTTACACTCGATAAATGCTGGCGTCCTACAGGGATCGGTTCTGTCTCTGACTTTGTTTTTGTTGAACATCAACGACCTTTTGTCATGTTCACCAATTTATTGTTACACGGATGACAGTACAGTGCATCATAGCTTTTGTTTGACAAGCCCCCAAAGGGCTCACAAAACCCAACGGCTCGGAGGGCTTTGAAGCAAAGAATGGACGGTTATCTCCAAAGTGTTTACTCTTTTGGTAAAAAAAATCTCATTGAATTTAATGTTTTCAAAGACCCAATCATATCTGGTTACGTCTAAAAGGGATCGAAATGAAAATCTAGTCTCCTTAAACGCAGAAATCTTCCAAAAATTGGTATGCTTGGTATAACTCTAAGTGACCAGCTCAGATATGGGGGCTCCATCGAAGCCTGAGTAAAGTTAGCCTCCCAAAAGCTGGGCGTACTGAACAGGGCTCGCAGATACTTTAATAATACACAACTGTTACCCTGTACAAATCACAATTGCTCCCCACGGTTGAATTTTACAGCCACCTCTGGTCTGGAGCACCAAAATAATTGAAATATACCCTCAAATAGACTCTGCAGAAACGGGCGGTCCTTTTGATAGATTCTCCCATCTTAGCAGACGGATTGCAATCTTTAGAGTACAGGCATCGGTGGGAATGCTATCCTTGTTCTACCGGTACAACAATGAAAGTTGCTCCGAGGAACTAGCGTCATTGATCCCTTCGGCACCGGGGCATATTCGGGAAACGCGCCAAACGTGTGCCCAACATATGTACACGGTTGACATTTGTCACATGAGAACGGGTAGCTTCTTCGACTCTTGTGTTCAAAAGCCAGGCTGTGGAAAGATTTGCCGGCCTCTGTGTATCTTCGCCGTCGCGGCCGGTCACTGAGGAAAGATTGAACCCATTAACGGCAAAAGTTTTTTTCAGTATAAAAAAAGATATTATTTATTATGTTAGCTTTACCTCTTCCAGATTTGACGTATTTTTGGTTGAAAATGAAAATCCTTCCCAATTTTTTGTATTGTTTGTACAATTCTGGCGGCTTATGGTCAGATTTAAGGGATGAATTTTTGAAGTAGACTGGCTGCGTCATTGTACTGGTAACTTCGGGTAAATATTTGTAGACGAGTTGTGTTGGGATGTTTTTTTTCTCTCTATTGTGTGCCACTTCACTCAAGAAAGACACCAGAGCGTCCTCCAAAGGGGTTTCCCCAGTCAGGTTCTGCAGTCTCTCGCATAGTTTCTGCACGACCCAGGAGCCCGAGTCCGTGGGCTGATGCGACGGGCCCCCCTCGTAGCTACTCCTCAGGGTAAGTATGTCGGCCTCCGTTGGGAGTGTGAAACATATTAGTTCACCAGGTGAATCGGAATCGGTGCTGCCTTCCGGATTGGAATCGGTCTCTAACTCTTGACATCTTGAAGACTGAAACATAAGTTCTTATTGAGAGGGAATAACCAGACAAAACCGGAAATATGTCATTTTTAAATCACTATTTAGACGTATTGACCCTTTTCCACAAAATACTGTTCTTTTATCTAGTAAAGCTAAGTTTAAAATTTTGAGAAGATAATATGTTTATTTTTAGTACAAAAAGGTTTTACCGTAGGTCGTTGGCAGATTTGTAAAATTTTCAAACAAAATTTAATATTATACAACACACATTTCAAATCAAATAATCATGCAGTCAAATAAATCAATAAATTATCTGGGAAAGCTATGTTTCAGAAATTTAATTTTAGTTTACATAAAATCATTTAAAAGAAGATCTTGTCAACAGAAGAACAGTTTGTCTATGTATTTACGATCTTACAAATCAATTTATATAAAAAAATTATCGCCTTATTTTGCTTAGACATTATTGAAAAATTATAAATACTTATGATCAAAAAATAATTAAAAAAAGTACATAATTTGAATAGTTTTATCATCACGCCTTTCACAATTTTTTAATGTAGATATAAATTTATGCAAATTTTTGAATAAAATAAAATTGATATTGGGTTAAAAGCTGGTACGGAGAATAATTAATCTTTCTCGAACCGCCCGTAAGAATATCTTTCGACGAAATATGAATTCTCGGCCACTGGCTGGTTAATGGCCCTCAATGGAATTTGATTTTTATTCTCTGCATTACTTATATACATATATATAAACTACTACTAGATATTCTGCCTGCCCTACACTCTTATCCACAGCAAATACTGTAGGTAGAGCAATAAATTATAAGACCTCCAACTTCTGACTTTTCCTAAAATCCTGATGGCAGTATGCTACACTAGCGCCTCTTAGCGGCACGAGACGTGAGGCCTGCTTTGCTTTCATACAGAGCCTCTAGCGGTTTGCTTTCATTTAGCGCCTCTAGCGGTCAGAGTTTCCAGTCAATACCTACAAGTAAATACTGCTTACTTTTTATGTGAGTTGGACGTATTTATTTTTTATTTTTATTATTTTATTAACATTATATTATGTATTATGGGGTGTTAACGGTGTTCGTTCCTAAACGTCCATCAAGATTATTGGAAGCGGTAATACTACGCCGTATCGTGAATCGTGAGTAATTCATGATTCATGATTAACACATTTGTTCACATCATCACCTGCAGCAGGAAGATTTTGGGTTTTGTGACGAGTCCCGTGCAATTGTCTCCTTTGAAAATATCGATGATTTCATTCTCATAGTAACAACCCGACTTTGTCATCAGTTGGCCGTACTCCTTGTAGTGCGTTATGATGATCACCACGAGACAGTCGTAGTCATCAAAGTTAGTAGAAATAGATGCTGAAAATAACATGTACCGGGTATAAATTTACGGTAATACAATATTATTAGAAAAACCGTCAATGCCCTCACTTAAGGAAATTATATTATGTAACAAGAGATTATAGGGAACTATATTAATATACCATTTTTAAGAAATTCTGAGGACGATTGCAGGGAGCACCTACCTATAATGCGTAGTACTGGTTTCAGAATAGTACAGTAAGAGGCACGTAGGGTAAAAGTGATTACGGAAGATAACCCAAATAATACACTAACAACGTAACTAATAAAAAAAAACTTCCCGATTGTTAAACGGCATTTTAGTTAAACATTGAATAAACTGAATACACTATTACTAATAAAAAAATATCTTTAACTTTGCTGCGAAAGAACTGGCAACATTGCATTTTTGCAAAATGTCAGTTTTGCTTTTGCGATAAGCGATGTGTGATTCAGATCACAGTTTTGTTAATAATTTCTATTCTTAGCAGGTGGATATGAGTTTGTGTATCTGGGTAGTATGTTTGCGAGCGATTGGAACGCTGATAGAGATATTGAAAGAAGGGTAAATGCAGGTAACTCCATTAATGGAGGACTGAATGGCGTTGGCGCTTTAATATTTATTTCTTGATCGGGTATTGATGATGGACTTTTTTATATTCCAAACACTTAAATGGCCGAGTCATTTATTTACAAAAACTTTTTTGGCTTCAACTTGTATTTGAATCAACACTTTTATAAATATTTAGGTACAGCCGCGTTTTACTTCTAAAGATAACCTTTTACGACAACAATATTAATAAGTGAGAGAATGTTTTTAATGTTGACACACTTTTTGTATCCTAATAATAATAACGGACATTACCCTATGTTACTAAACAATAACTAAGTCGGTAAGTAGAGAGGTAACCTCTAACGGCAGGGTCGAACATTAAAATGCGATAATATTATATATAGATAATTAAAACCAATTTAATACAATAATGGAACATAGATCTCTCGAGTTACATTATTGTTTGAATTCTTAACAGGCGCTAATAAAAAAATGTCAAAAAAAGCGAACCTAGCAGTCCACAATGGAGTGCTGGTACCTACCTTGATGTATGGCAGTAAGACTGGCAGAGGAAGGATTGAAGTAGACTAAATGGTGCTGAAATGAGATCCCTGAGGCGTATGTGTCGTAAATCCATGTATGATTGTGTGAGAGATGTGGCGATCCGTAAAGAATTCAAGGCTGATGTAAGCGTAATGAGTAAGATTAAGAAAGGGACCATCAGATGGTTTGGGTATGTAGAGCGAATGAACGAAGAAAGTAGTGAATGGTAAAAGAAGTCGGGGACGCCCGAGGAGGATATGGCACGATCAAGTGAATCAGATACTTGAGTAGAGCCTCGTCAAAAGTCAGAATAATAGAAGAGCATGTATGAGATGCTGTTTTAGATGTGGGTAAATTGAGTGCGTGAATACCCTCGGCGACTTACCAGCGCGATGGTGGGTATCCACTGTCACCTACAAGTTCTGACTCCAATTATTTAAAACACTGAATCGATCAGAAGGTTATTTATTTAAACATCGGATTACAACCATTTACACGGTAATTACATAGTACGGCTCTATGTGGGGAACTGAGAACTTATCACAACAAAATGTCTATCAGACGGTGGCGGATTTCAGAATGCAAAAATCACGGCTGAGAGCGCCGGTCCGACCTCTAGTGTTGTGTCCAGTGTGACCAGTACACAAAAATATACTTTAAGGTGGATGCGTTCACCGTTCCCCACACTGTATTAATGTGAGTGAGGCAAAGAGTATATGCCAAGACCGAGTTGTTTGGCGGGGAAACGGCGTGATTGTTAGTTAGTTATACTAGTATAATAATAAAATCTACCGGAACAAAATGTCATTAATTACTAATAATTAAATAGTTTTGTTGTTTGAAAACTTTTTATTTATTATTAACTATTTTTAACCCCTGACGCAAGGAGCGGTGTTATAAGTTTGACTTTCTGTGTCAGTCTGTTTGTCTGTTGTGTGTCTGTCTTAAGCTTTGTCCATTGCGCGGGCAAACGCCAGACCTTTGACAGTCCAACACAACAATCAAGGTCATAAATGTTAACAATTTTTGCCAACACTCAAGGCCATAACTTTACACCAACATCGTTTGGGGTGAAGTTCGCGCGGTCCACACAATTTGACAAGTGGTCTGAGGTACGGACGTGTCCACGGCACGCACACTTGACTTTATATCAATATTAAAATGCGTTCTGATGACAAAAGAGATGCATCAGGGAGAAAACACAGATATTTCAATAGATATTTATTTATCAGGAAAGATTTCCGACTAATACGCACGACCTAAAGTTACTATTTATTAAGAATTTAGAGTGAATACGTTTTGTTGCTACGTAAATAATTACGTAGCATCAAAAATAGAATATCGATTTACAATGGTCAATTTCTCCCGTGTCTCTGAAACCGATTAATAAATTAATAGACTTAATTTACAAGTGAGTTCACGAAAGAAATAATCATCCATTACGACAGTGTGTTTATTTACAACTTAAAATCATAATTATTAGGTCCGCGTACCAAAAAATTTGACGTTTATCGTTTGCATAAATGTTAAAATGCGTTCGATGTAGAAAAGATGCTACCTGCATCAGGAAGAAAACACAGATCAGGGTTTATCAGGAAAGATTTCCGACTAATATCGATTATTGCACCAATGACATTATATAATAACGTCATTTTATTGCACGACCTAATTTAGAACTATAGAATCTAAATTCTATTATCTATCTAAAATCTAATTCTACTCTAAAGTACCTAAATATTTACGTCAACAACAGAATATTTCTATTATTATATTATATTTAGGTATAATAATATTTTAAACTCGTGATTATGTTCGCTCATACATAGCACATAACCACAAAAATCCGTTCCGATTTTTCTACATACACGGACCGCACCGCGCGACTTCTGTCAAAAAATGAATTCTCCCCCCCCGCCGCTGGACCCCGCCTGCCTTCCCGCTTCACCCGGGATGAGATGTTTAAGTTTTGTTTTCCGCCGAACACGGGAAGCACGTGGGTGGTTTGGTATATTTATGGGAAGCACAAACACTGCGGCCTTGAGTGTTGGCAAAAATTGTGACCTTGATTGTTGTATAGGACTGTCAAGCAAAATTCGGGCGTTTGCCGGCGCAATGGACCCCGCATTAGGCATCGTAGGACCGTTTGTGATGCGGTTTTTTGTTTGCTTGAAAGCTGACGTGATCGAGATAGTTCTTAGCTACTATACATGAAAATCTGTTCATGCGTTTCAAGGTCATCAGCTCTATTTTGTGTCGGGGGTTAAGTAAAATTTTGAAAAATTTACTTATTACTTACTCATTTGGTTTTCTACTAATTACCAACGAAAACAATTAAATATATAACAAATAAAGGGAACTGATAGTTTTGTTTTCATGTGCATTACCATAGATATTATTATCGTTTTTTTATTAGCAAAGTTTTTGGTACATTTACATACAGGTAAATACATAATAACAAAAATTATTATTATTATAGATACATTATATCTAGAGGCTGCTCGTGACTGAAATTGTCAGGAGTGCATTTCACGTTTTAAATGTACCTAGCATTTTATAACGGTATTATCGCATAGATATTATTTGATGTGCAAATCATTTCAAGATTGGTTAAGAAACCGGGTGCAACAAATATTTATTTTATATATTGTGAGTTTGATATTGCCTTCAAAAGTTTTCATGAAATGAATAATAATATTGTTAAACATGTAAAAAAATAAATTTATTGGACTTCTATAAACTTAACTTGATAAGGATGAATATTCTTTTTTTAATTCTATGACGGCTCTGATCAAAATGAAGAACAGAAAATTTTTATCTGTAAATTGGTATCTCATTTAAATACTATTTGATAAATGAGAGAGCAATGTATTTTTTATCAAAATATTGCTGCTAAGGCCTAATTTGTTCGCAGAAATTCACTTGTGACAAAGTCATCAAATGACCATTCAGCGCCTTTGTTTTTTCCCGTTAAGTGCCGATTCTAAATCCGCCTAGAATAGGCGCTTAGCAAGGACTATTTGAATGTCAAAAATACAAAATGGCTATGAATGGTCATTTTAAGATAACGCTTTTAAATTTCTGCGAAACAACTTTTATAAAATCTTATTTTAGGGAGTGATAGAACTCACCATCACGTAACTCTTCACGAACCTCATCTGCCAGATAATTGATGCAGGGAGGCAATACTGTTAAGCCGAGGCTGGTGAAACATTTTTTTATATTTTCGAAGTCCTCGGCAGCTCCTTCCCGAGGTATGATAGATTTACCTGTAAACACACCAAATAATATATTATTATGATGGACCTACCGGCTGATTGAATCTACCGCTTACACTACTGTATCCTTTTCTTTTTATTTTAATTTTATTTTACTCTTTTCTACGCCCATGGGCATGCTCATTGAAAAAATAAAAACTATTGGTACATTACATTTATTCAAGAAAATGGTCAAAATATGTATACTAACTGAGAGTGATGGTTTTGGATTACCCATGTTGTCGCTAATATCATAAATCACTATGGAATTAAGCTATATTTAAGCTATATTTTAAGCTATATTTGATACAATCCATATTTAATTACTGTATATGTACTTAACTTATTTATTGTTATGTACTTTATTAATTTGTTTATTGTTATAAGTATTTACGTATTACTATCTACTTCTTTCGTATCATAATTTACTTACTATACAATATTTTTACGGTGCTCCAGATTTTATGTCCGGGTTGAATCTTTCCCAAATGAAAGACTAAACCCTTCCACACACTTTTCCACAAATGAATATCTAGTAAATTCACGCAATGTAAGTGCACTATATAAGATAATAAATACAAAACAATACAAGAACAATACGTCAATCCACCAGAAACATAATGGGAAAATATTTCACCGACTCCAGATATTTTCATATCAGAGGGTTCGGCTCTGATGAAATCCTAACTGGTCCGATAAATCCTACTGATCCCTCAATATAAATATTTAAAAAATCTTTCGTAATCCTACATGTATTTAAAATAACCGACTTTTGCATTTTTATGAATAAATTTTTTGACAAATCTAATATTTTTATTTATTATTGTTTATTAGTATTTACTCATAATTATTATGTACTTTATTTACGTATGTTTATTTACTTATTACTTATTATTAATAAATTGTTTATTAATGTTTACTCATAATTATATTATATTTTATTATATTATTTGTTTAATTTATTAATATCTACATATTTACTTAATATATTATATTTATTTCTTAAACCATATACATTTTTTACATAATTCTTTATTATTATTTATTTTTTGTTAATAATTTAATGATACTGTGGTATGATAACCCTATTATTGCACCTGGTAAGCCACAACAGGTACTTTGTATTTACATATTTTAATATTTAGTTTAGCATACTGCCCAGCTGTAATAATTATTAATTAGTAATGTTTAAATGACTGTACTCAGTGCTTCTTTTGTAGGTTTATTATTGTATTTCTTTTAAGTTTAGGTATATGTATGATTTTTTAATTTTTTTTTTTAATTACATTATTGTAAAACTGCATATCTCGATACAGGAATGCCCTAGTGAGATGTGCAGCTTATGTTTTCAAGTATTTAAAACATTTATTTTCAATAAATAAATGTTTTAAATGCAAGTGTTAGTAATAAGCAATATTGCTTTAAATTATTTTAACATTTTTTTTAAAAAATTAGATTAAAAAAAAGATAATCTAAAAATATCAGAAAAAATATTTTGACATGAAAATTTTTTTAATATTTTAAATACCGAATTAGTTAAGTAAAAAATATTTATGTCATTTACATATTCGTTTACTAAATATTGGCATGGAATTGTTTCATAATTTGTTGAGTTGTGAGTTTGATTCATAATTTGTTTGTGAACGGTGATATTGAAAAAGGTTCTTATGCCGAGTAGAATTTAATAAAATAATTACTAATAAACTAAATTAAACTTCCTTGTTTATTATATGCCTGAATCAAAATTATTTTCAATTTAATAATGTTATATATCAGCAACGTGACGGCCTGGCTATGGGCAGCCCTACCAGTCCTCTGATTGCTGATATATTCATGGATAGCCTAGAGAATAAAATTTTATCTAGTACCTCACCTCTTATAAAAATCTTTTGTACTGGAAAAGATACGTTTATGATGTGTTTTTTATATGGACAGAGACTGAGCTTCAACTGAATTCCTTCCTCAATCTTAAAAAATCTTTTCATAATCAGATTAAATTCACATTAGAGATAGGCAACAATTCAACCTTAAATTTTTTAGACCTTACCTTATCCATCATTAATAAAAAAAATAATTTTAACATATTTCGTTGACCCTTCTATACTGACATTGTCATACCCTATTTCACATAAGCACTCCGCATTCCATTCAATGGTTCATCGTTTAGTCACAATTCCAATGTCCGATAGTAATTTTGCTAATGAACTTAAACTAACAAAAAAAATATAGTGGTAAATAATGGCTATGAACCTTAATTTATAGATTTAATCTTAAATAAAAGAAAACAGAAACAAATAGCCATTAATCGCTTCTTATTCGCTAGTCCTTGTCCTCAAATCAATGATAATAATATATATTACCTATCAATGGTGGCGAATTTTATTCATTAATAATTTTTCTACCTTAAGTGTAAAAAACCTTCCTTCTGAAGTCAGACCAGCCTTTTATGCCAATTACGATCTAGGTAAATTTCTAATTCATTCTAAAGATAAGGACGACAATTTAAGTCATTCGGGAATATATAAATTAAATTGTAATAATTTTTCGGCTTTCTATATCGGTAGGCCAACACGTAATGTTAATATTAGGATAAAGGAGCATCTTCGTTGCCTCAATAATAACGGTTTTTCAGAATTTGCCAACCATTTGATCGATAAAGATCATACGTTTTGTCATAGCACCGGTGCTAACATCTTATATAAAAACGGGCATGGTAACAGACTAAACAATTTAGAGGCACTAGAAATTTAAAAAAGCTGTAAAAACCAAAATTCATATACTTAATAATCAATTAGACATATCAAGTAGTCCAATATTAGGTCTGTTTCCAATAAACCCTTAATAAAAAATTCCCAGTGCTCCTCACCACCGTGCCAGTTGATGCTATTTTTCTCCAAATTTATTATTGTAACCCATTTGCCACATAATTATCTTTCGGTTATTTCCATTACTTCTGCACTTAGGTTAATGTATTTTATGGCCGTCGATGTGTTTGTTATATTTGTATCATGTTGTCTCCCCCTATATTTTGTCTCCCTCTATATTTTGTTTTATATAAGCACACATTATGACTTATTGTTTAATATTAATTTGTAGCTTGATGATGCTTCAGCAAAGCGAAACCGGTCGGTTCATAAATTAATAAAACTCGTGGTTTTAAACAAAAAAGTATTTTATTTTATTAAAAAAAAAATAAATATATATATATTTATTTTGGAATTAAATGAATTAGAGGAATTCATAAAATGAATCAATTCAAAAGGCCAGGGTAATCAGACTGAATCGATTCACTCCCGGGAATGAATCTACCCATGTCTATTAAAAACCACATAAAAATCAAACAAAGAAATTTGGTTTACAAGCTGAAAAGGAAGGTACGTTCCAGACATTGTTAATTTACTTTTATTTTTATTTACATTCATTACTTATTACAGATATCAGGGATAGTGGTGCAGAGAATCGTGCACATATATATCTATGAAATTACTGAATAATAATGTAATAATAAAATCGTAAAAAGTTAGAATTAGTCGACTCAATACAAAATATGTTAAATAATGAAACCCTGCAATTATGAGCGTAATACACGAGCCCGATTTTCAGCCCGATTCCAATTAGAGACAAAAGTCAACATTTTTCGATTTGCGCGATCGCTATTTATTTATTTATTTATTATTACATTTATTACATACAAGATATAACAATATAAAAGGAAGCTTTGACTGCTCAACTAGGAAGGTTTGCCGTTTTAGGACAGTCAACTTGGCAGGTTGCGTGTACATAATTTCACATTAATGGATTCAATAATAAATAACAATAATGGTACATATTGGGGGAGTTACTTAGATATTAGGTACAATATCGGATATAAGTTGTGTTATTTTCACCTCTATTTTCATATCTAGGATTTCAATTGTCATCACTGCAAACAACACATGAACCATACTGTTTGTTGTGATGCCTACTGAAATCGTAGGTATCAAAATAGAGTTGAAAACAGCGATCGCGCAAAGCGAAAAATGTTGACTTTTGTCTCTAATTGGAATCGGGCTGAAAATCGGACTCGTGTAATACGATCATTACTTCGAGTCCCGCCATTATTGGAGTGTTTTCAATCGTGGCTATCTTCGACCCGGAACGATGATTTATCAGGGCTCTTGAAAATTTTCGAGGCGCTGCAGTACCAGGGTAGCCCAAAAGAATCAGAGATGAGTTGTTTTATTGTACTTTCAGTATGTCTATATTTGAACTCACCTTCGAATTCTTTATGGATGAATGTGTAGACAATCCCTGAGGATATGGGGGGATGGGTGGGTTTCTCCGCGTCTCGGCTGGCATTCCTCCAGCAGGAGTCCGACATTTTCTTAGTTTTGAAGACCCTAATAAAATATACAGTAGATTATTGATGATATTATGATCAGTTTATGAAAGTATAAAATTGTTTATATTATAAAAGTGCTTAACAGGAAGGGATTTTGAATCTGTATTTATTTTTTTAAGGTCATTGGAGATGTAGCTAACGCATAATGCAAAAGTAAATTATAAACAAAATGAAAATATTAATATTTTTGCCGATCCAGAAGCTAACTTAATAATTCATTGATATTTTTTGAATGAAAAATCAATGGTGTAATTTCAGGAAATTTGCATTTGAAAGTTGAATTTAAAGTTATATGGTAGTTTATCTAGTGCATTCATATCTAAATCTTCTATTGCTGTGTTTAATTTTTCTAAATGGAAATAATTTTAACATTTATATCACAACTAATCACTATTTTGCATTTGTTGAAGTTTCTTGAAATTAAGAGTATCTGCAGGCATGCAATTTTGACATACTTATACAGGGTTTCAATTTGTTTCAATTCAAAATTAGCAGAAATTTGATTCGTAACTGAATCCAGAGAAAGAAGTTCCGATGGGGGGTAATGTCAGTGAGCGCACAGTTTATCCTCGTGGTTTTTAGGCAAATTTCTTATTTATTATTCACCGTGTAAATAATATTTAGTGGCGTTTTTCGTTTGTCATTTGTAATGCGACCGCACAGTTTGTTTGAAATAATAAAAAATGCAAATTGTAATAAATTTGCTTTTATTTCTCTACGAATTGTAGTTCCGAGATTTAGCAAATATCTTATATTTCTTATTTATTATGAACTATGCAAATAATATTTTCTACAGTTGCGTTTTTTGAGTCGTTTGTAATGTGAGCATGGAATGACGTATTATTTTAGCCAAGGTTCGGTTAACTGAAATTTTCTTCCAGAAAGATTTCCAGTTACAAAGGTAAAGGGAATTTCTTTCCTTATTTCAAATAAGTTTTTGAGAATATTTCATTCTATGAGTCTACTTTTAAGTTCATTAATTAAATCAACTGGAAACATGAAGTTAATGTAGAATACCTACATAAGTGTTTAATTAAATGATGATAATATTAGCGAAACTCGATCGAAAATCTGGAGACAGAAAAATCAGAAAAAGATATTGGCTCCACTGGGAAATGAACCCAGGACCCTTTGCTTACAAGGCAAGTGCTCTACCAACTGAGCTACGGAACCTATATCCAATACGGACACTTTTAACTCTACCATACTTCGACTAAGAACTACCACCATTATCTTCATTTTCTTAATGCACATATTTTTGGCTGCTATCTTTATGTATGCTTGGAAGATTCAGCTCGAACTAAATGCTATCGTTTGTCTTAATTTAATTAAAAATTATAATATGAGATTTTACTCAAATTTAAAAATAAAAATAAATAGTAGAAGTGTATTAGGAGGAACGGTTGTTCGGTATTTTTTCTTACGACGGCCTCCGTGGTCTCCTTAACTCGCAATCCGAAGTTTGCGGAATCAAATCCCAGCGAGCGCAAATAAATTTTATTTGTGTAAATTGTAAATTTACGGCACGTTCCCGAATGGAAGATACTATCAGTATCGTCTCTGGTGTAAGTCCACCATTCAGAATTGAAACGTTGCTTGAAATGGCTTTATCCGAGTTTGGTGACCAGCATCATACATTATCATCGTTTTAGTATTTTGCTAATCTGCACAAAATTTTATTATACAAAATGTTATTTTCTTACAAGTAATACTACTGCATTTATCTTTTTACACTTAATTACTGTAATCGATTTGTAAAATTTTCATGTTAAATAAATAAAATAAAGAAATAATTTCATAAATGTATTTAGCCTACTGAAATTACAACATACAACTATTATAATTTTTTTATTTATTAAATATAATTTTTCAGTAAAGTTTTTTCTTTCAAAAAAACATTATTTAATATGTCTTACACCTTTTTAAAGAGCAAAGCTCGTATTGTAAATAAAAAAATTAATAAAAGTAAAATAATATATAAATATATTTTTTAAACATATAAAACAAAGAATAGATAATTAACAGTAAACAAAACAACGTATAAATCATATAATATGTATGTATATATTTTTATATATACATATAAAACATATAATAGAACGAATGTAACTGAATGAAGAGGAGATAAAAAAAGAAAGGAGAAAAATAAATAAAGAGAAAGGGTATCTGATATTACAATTGTGTTGAGAAATATAGTATTATATTATAAGATATAGTGATTGTAATAAACCCGATTAATATTTTGACCGGTCAGTAGTTGAGTGGGCAAAGCGCTTGGGTCCCATCCGGGCGTCGCGTGTTCGGTTCGTTCACTGGCTAAGTCAACCATACTCAACCTGCGGCCCGGCAAGCTTTTTTGTGCGGCCCTAAGCACTTTATTATCAGGAACTTGATGTAAAAAAAACTATCATTCTAAATTTTGTATATCTTGAGATTCGTTTCGACTTAGACGCACAGATAGTGAAAACCGAAAAGGATTGTCATTATGGTCCACATAATCTGGTATAAGAGTGAAATACGTTTTTTAGATTTTCACGGCCAAAAGTATTTTCGTAATTTGTTTTTGTTATGCTGTGTTGCGCTACCTCCTTCTTTAGCCAACGTTTCAGTTTTCGACAGCGTTGCAGTGTCCATCATCAGGGCAGATGTGTAAGAGTGTTGCTATTGCAAACGCTTGATTTATTCACAAAAAAACAAATATTTGACACACAAGTACGCGCGCAAATCTATATAAATAAAAATCATTTGGTGTTCGTTTGTCTCGATAAAACTCGAGAACGGCTGGACCGATTTAGCTGATTTTGGTTTTGAAATGTTTGTCGTAGTCCAGGAAAGCTTTAAAATGTGAGAAAATATGGAAAAATTGCAAGCAAGATGGTAAAAACAACAATTTCACTTTTTCCATATAAACTGTTCAGAATATTTCAAACGTCAGAAGAAAGCAAACAAATTGTTGCCTTGGAAACGATGTTTTTTTCTTTAATTAGGCTATTCACCCTAAAAAGAGTGCTTTCTTGGCGTCGTAGTTAATACCTATCTCTAAAAATGAATCGCCGAATTGTATGTATGCACCTAACTTCCGAACGACTGCACCAAATTGGATAATTGTTTATGTATCAAAATAATGTTGAGCTTTGTATAAAAAATTGTAATAAGTGGCACGCGAGCAGTTACAAAACTGAATGTACCGGGAATGAATGTGGGGAATGTGAGAAATGGGAGAGGGAGGGGGGAGGGTATGGGGAAGGGGAGGAGGGTGGGGTGAAGGGGTTGGGGGAGTGAGAGGGAAGAGGGAAGGAAGGGGGTGAGGGGTGCTGGAGGGAGGAGGGGCAGGGTTGGGGGGGAGGGGGGAGGGTGTGGTCAAGGGTAGGAGCGTGGGATGGAGGGGTTGGGGGATTGAGAGGGGGAAGAAAGGAAGGGGGGGAGGGGTGTAGGAGGGGGGGAGGGGAAAGGTTGGGGGAGGTATGGGGAAAGGGGATGACGGGAGGAGGAGGTGGGGGAGCTGTTTTAAAAATTAATGTATCGGGAATGAGTATGGAATGCAGGAGGGGGGAGGGGAACCCGGGAGGGTGGAGAGGAACTTGGGAGGGGGGAGGAGAACTCGGGAGGGGAATACGCGGGAAGGGGGAAGCGAATACGAGAGGAGGAGGGAAACTCGGTAGGGGGGGGGGTCGTGGGACGGGGGAAGGGGGGGAGAGTGGAGTGAGGAGAAGGAAGGTGGAGGAGGAGGAGAGGGAACATGATAGGGGAAGGGGACGCGGGGGGAGGAAGAGGAGGAGTAAGGTGAACGGGACAAATGGGAAAGGACATGCAGGGAGAAACAATTTTTGTATTAAATGGCATAGCAACGTATGCCGGGTACCAGCTAGCAATTTATAAATAAAAAAAGTGCCACTTCTAGAAACCACCGCACCAATTATAATACATAAAAGCTGGTTAATGTCACTGGTTAGTCAGGTACCTACTTGTAAATTTTAACAGCATTTCTTCCTGTCGTATAAAGTATTGTTCTGTTATAATTTAAATACGCATAAAAAATCCCGCTCCAAAGCGGGAGTGTCTTCAAAAATGCAATGCAATCGAATGTCCGACGAAAAGATAATGGGAAGAAGAATATTTCTTTGTTGGGGGGGGGGGGGGGGGGGGGGGGGGGGGGGGGGGGCAGTGTTGCGGCCCGCGTAACTTCACAAATACATGTATATGGCCCGAAGAGAAAAAAGGTTGAGTATCGTTGGGCTAAGTCCTCCATCACAACATAAGCAACATTTTCGGCTTTCTGAGGTGGTAGTAGGGGATTTTCAAACATTGTTGGGTTTGGTTAGGTTAAAATTAAAATTAAATTATTACAGATTAAATTATTGAGTTATAGTATATTAAGAGCTTTTATTGATTTTTTCATAATTTTTTTCCAATCTTAAATTAACTTGTAATTGGTTAAATCATTAACCTTATATATATTTATAAAATGGTTGAGCTGAGGTGGTGTTACAACGCGGGACAGTCATATTGCCAAGAATATTTGTTCTAATGCTGTTTGAAAAAGGAGTAAAGCTCTCATTATTGAAGCAATCTTTGTGTATTTGTAAAATTGTGATTTTTTTTATAAATAACATGAAGTGAAGGTACTTTAAAATCTTGAAATAATTTGATGGTGGGGTAATCATATGACTTTTTAAAAATTATTTTTATAATTATTTTTTTTTATAATTTCCAATGGTAAAAGAGAAGTTTTTAATGCTCCACCTCAACCAATGGGTGTTTTGTCATCGCTCAGACTTTGGAAAATAGTGTTTTTACACACATAATAGTATAACATTCCGTATCAAAAAATACAGAAAATGTACATATTAAAAATATTAAAAAAAAAACGATGCTAATAAAATTATCCTAACACATGCAAAGAAAGCTACGGAAGTTTGGATCACATCACAAACATTTATTTTGTTGCGATATGCAGTTTTGATATTTTAAATGAAAAACTTAGAATTAAATTACTTACCGTATCGCAAATATGGTTCAATAAAGTGTATTTTCCATTAAAAACTACTTGTTACTTGAATATTTATGTAAAAACTGTCATATCTGAGAATTAGTCAGGTACTTATTTCAATTTCGCCGATAACAGGCGATAAGATATGAATTAACATAACAGAAGTCAAAGATTTGGGAGTGACTTTGGACTCTTTTTTGGGAGTTGCTTTTATTATACAATATTCAAATCGATTCAGTAACACCAAAAGCCATGAAATTGTAAGGGTTCGTTCTTAGAACATTTAAAAAATTCAATAAATTACATTAAAACAATGAAAATCTAATATTTTGCTTATGTCCGCAACTTACTTGAATACGCGTCACAAGTATGGAACCCACAATACAAATCCTATGTACACAATCTGGAACGTGTTCGGAAAAGATTCGGCCGCGTACTTCAAAATAATGTCATCGGAAGATCGAAGAAGCTCGGCTGATGGATATTTAATGCAGATGACTCGCTTTCTGCAGAAAATATCCAGTTCCGTCGTAGATTGCACAAGAGCATGAAAGAGATAAAATAATATAAAAATCATAGTATGTGAAGGAATATAAAAAGCATGTAATTTAAAAATATCAAAAATCAATGAAAGTACTATAAAGTGAGTAACTAAAAACTATTTGTGCATGTTAAGTTACATAGGAACGAGTATATTATTTTTCGGCAATTTTCGGACAAATAGATTCATGTTTAAACAAATAAAACTGTAGTGAATTGTTATTGTAACAATAATTGTCTCAGCAGATACAAGTAAGGCAGTAGAGTACATGGGACATATCAGTGGTGCCGAACAGTTTAAAGCAGAGATTCCCAAACTTATTTTTCATGTAGACCCCTTTCAAAATTTTACTGATTTCGGTGGACCCCCTGCTGCTACATTTCTACCACATTCCCAAAACTCGTCAAAAAATGTAAAGATTAGATCTAACGTTGGAAATTTGCGTCGCGGCTGAGCTCCAACCCTGAATTCAGAGTGGTATAAATAAAAAGAAAAATAATAGTGTATTTTCTTGTGTTCTATTTATTAAAATAATATGATTACAGACTTAGGGGGGAAATACATTTAGATGACTCAAAAAATGTTTCAATTTTTTTTATTTAATAAATTGTTAGTATAACTTTTGAATATTTTCCCAAAGTTTTAAATAAATTTTCAATTCGTTCCGGTGTTATGAGGGTGTTTGTGCCAAACCGCGTGGTAAACTTTTTGAATTTGTAGCACTCTAGCTCAGAAAGTTTTTAACCAAACATTTTAAAAATATGCAAATGGCTTATTTATATAATGACGCTCTATCTATGTGAATCAAACTAAGTAGTAATATCATTGTCAAAAGTATTTTTAATTGCAAAAAATGACAAAAATTCAAGGTTTCCTGTTTACACACCTGTAAAAAATTTAATTTCTATTTTTTTGAGAAAAGTAAGGTTTACATAGAAGAGACACATGTTATTAAAATAAATTTAAAACCCTATTGATTTGAGATGAAAACTATGGCATCCAAAACGCACACAAAAGCTACGTCTGATGGCGACATTCGATGCATAGCTGCTGATAATTTTCATATTTTCCGAGGAAATGCTTCGAAAAATTCAAATATTTTCTTAATTAGATCTATAAAATGACCTCAAAGTTTCCGTAAATTATACACATTTCGTCCATGCCAAATAATTCATGAAAATCATTAAAACAAACCTAGTCCTGTATCAGAGGTGTTGCGGACATTCGCACCCGCATCCGCAAATGCGGATTATTCGCATTAATTCAGACATCCGCATCCGCACCAATTAAGGCCAGAGTGGCATGTGTTGCTATCTTCATTCGCTAACTGACCAATAGGAAGACACACGTTGGTGACAAGATCCTGCAGGTTTTGTTTGTTTTGGTTTAGTTATCGATGTGATTCCCGTTGTGAATCAATTACAGTATTTGTTTACTGTGTTTATCCAAGTTTTTTGCATTGTTAATGAATATTTCCACCTAAATAAAGATGTCGCCATCAATAAAAAGAAGTATCTGGACTTACTTTATATTAGATAAAAATGTTCCGGAGAAGTCCGAGTGTAAAATATGTAATAAAAGTTACTCGTGGAAGAGACGTACTACTACTTTGAAAAATCACCCTTAAATCAATGCAGCCAGAAGAGTTTTATTTTTAACTATATATTATAATTTTTTTTTACATTAGCCTATTTATTAGGAGGCACTTAGGAAAATAATTCCACTCAGGGCCTATTTAATATTTGGGGATGCTGTGTGTCTTTGTAGGGTCTTTTTAGGGGAAGGCAGGAGAGGAAATTCTGGGAAGGAAAAGGGTATGAGGGGTGGGTAGATGTTATAATTTAGATTAATATTATTGAATATATGAAGAGCACGATCGGTTGGCGAATTAGTTGCTGCATCTGTCTTGTAATTAAGCATGTGGAATAGTTCTGTATGGCGTGTACGTCTTAATGGTAGTCGTATGTTAAAATTAATTAGGGAAAGTAGTTCGGTACAATCGATGTTATTATTTAAAATTTTGTGTATAAATGTCAAATCAGCAATTACTCGTCTTTGTTGCAAAGTTTGAAATATGCATTCATAGTTATTGTTGAATTTGAAGGTAAGATATTTTATAAATTTGTTTTGAATATATTCTATGCTATCTATGTATAATTTGTACTGCGGGTTCCAAATTGGCGAAGCATATTCCAGTATACTTCTGACTAATGCAAAATATAATATAACTACTGTGTGCGGGTTACTGAACACTTTACTTATACGAAGAACAAAACCAAGCATTTTATATGACCTGTGAACGATTGAGTCGATGTGATTATTAAAAATAAGTTTGCTATCAAGGTAAACACCAAGATCTTTACATTCCGTTTTAGAGATGACAAGTTCATTGTTGAGTGAATAAGAGTACTTAATTATATTTTTATTTCTGGTGAATGTCATAGTATGACATTTGGAAACATTGATATCTAAACAGTTAACTTTACTATACTTGCAAAGCCTATCTAGGTCACTTTGTAACGCTTCACAGTCAGAGAGAGAATGCACAACTTTGAATATTTTCATGTCATCAGCGTAAAGCACATATTCGGAATTTTGAAAGCATGATCCAATGTCGTTTATATAAATCTTGAAGAATAGTGGACCTAGGTGGGAACCTAGCGGGACACCAGATATTACATCTATAGACTTTGAGTAGACACCGTTGATTAATATTACCTGATTGCGATTACTAATGTAGGACTTAATCCATCTAAATAGGTCGCCATGTATACCAAGTAATATGAGTTTCTTCAAAAGAATTGAGTGAATTACGCGGTCAAAGGCTTTAGAGAAGTCTGTATGTATACATAGTGTCTATTTGCTCCTTATCTTCCATCTTACTACGCAAGAAGTTAATGAAAAGAGCGAGGTTGGATGTTGTAGACCTACCTTTCATAAATCCGTGCTGATTCGGCGTAATTTTTGGTCGAAATAGACGAGTACAATTCATCAAAGACGATTTTTTCAAGAACTTTGCTTAAAATAGGGAGCTGGGAAATTAGTCGGTAGTTTTTAAAGTCATGTTTATCACCAGTCTTAAAAATTGGTGTGATAACAGCTGATTTCCACTTGACAGGAAACGATCCTTCCGTTAGTGACTTTTTATAAATGGAAAAAACCGGAAGACAGATATATTTACTGCAGTTACGTATAAAAATTCCAGGCAGCCTGTCTATTCCTGGTCCTTTATTAATGTCTATGTTTGATAGGTATTTTAAGGTGATTTCTTCGTTTATTCTAATTGAAGATATTAATGTGTTAAAATTAATATTTAATGTTTAAAGTTTATATGTTAGAGTCGAGCCATTTTTTAGTAATATTTAAACCAAGTTCTGCTTTTGTGATTAGTGTTTTCCAGTCATTTGCCTTAAAGAGTAACACAGTATCATCAGCGAAATTTATAATTTCCCCGTCTATTTGGAGGTGACACAGGTCACTAATATATATAAGGAATAGGATTGGACCAAGCACGCTGCCTTGGGGTACTCCGTAGGATACTTGTTCCTTGTCATTACATGTGTTTTCTATTGAGGTATAACTGTGTGCGATTTTCCATATAGCTATTCCCTATATTATTATTATCATTTAATTTGAGTTCTGTTCCCTTGATTCCGATGTTTTTAAGTTTATTGAATAGGTTTTGATGGTGAATTGTGTCAAACGCTTTAGCCAGATCTAGGAATTGTTATGGGTTGCCCATAGCCTACGAACAGACTACACAAGCGGCGGGCAGCTGTGTTCACGCGCACAGTACGTGTTCAGTGTCGCATGTTTATTGCTGTCCCTCTCAGGCTAGGAGAAGCATTACCTTATATGGTTACACAGCGCGGAATTCAGCCAATGGGAGAAGACATTACCTTATAAGGGCACACGTTCGAGTCTTCCGTCTCGCTCATCAAGGGCAAGGAGCTCCGGCCGCCGATCGCCGAAGCGACAGACATATTCTAGACAGCAGCGCGAGCGGTCGTACGTACTACTACGTACTGTCGAGGGCAGTACGCCACACTTCGACGCGAGTAATTAAGTCTCCGCCTACCATCCAAGTATGGCATTATCACCACAGCCGCCTTTATAATATAACTGCCGCCTACTTAATACCATGGCCGCCCTGGACGCGCCCGGCTTTTAATCCGCCTTCATTGCCGATAGCCGCGTAATTCACCGATATCGCCCACCGGTTCGGTAAGCTGGCCGAATCCGCCCACCATGACGCCGAGAAGCCGCCCACTCACCGCCGAGCCGCCCAGCTTCTGAACTCGGTCTGTGAGCTTTGCTCCAGACCTCTCCACTTCGTAGGGAAGCTGCCTGCATCCGTCCGACGCCACGTGAGATTCTAAACCCTCTTATAGTCTTCCCGAGCCTAAATTCAGTAGCATTACTAGTGCCTCTCTCTCTCTCAAATGCTAGGCCTTAAACTGCTTACCTGGTTGCCTGTACTGTTCACCCTTGCATTATTGAATACATTTGAATTGTGCCCAAACCTTGTTTCATTGGAGACAACCATCGACAAGCTCGGAGGAGCCCTACTACCCTGAGCTGAGCTTTCCAAGCCGAGGCATATGGCCCCCAGGGGGTCTGCTTAACACTTGTCCCCCCCCCGGGAGGGACTTATATTTCTGGAGACCTTAAAGTATCACCCTGGCCCCCGGAAGTATAACGCTGGGCCCACCGTGGCTTCAGTGTGACCCTGGCGCTGGGCGGAGGAGACCAGAAGTATAACAGAATTTTTTTTTTTTTTTTTTTTTTTTTTTTTTTTTCATTGAGTAAATTTTTTACAATAAGTTTATTTTAATACAATATTACATATTTTATATACTCTCCTAGTAAAGCTATTGCTTGTGTTAAGGAGAGGACAACTTGATAATAACTTTTTTTTTTTTTTTTTTCAAAACCTTATAACAAACTTAAGAACTTAACTTATGAATAGATTTAGACTTAATAACATATAAGATTATAAGGGTAATTAAACAAAATATATATAGGATGTACAAACTTGATGGAATAAATAGGATGTAACAAACATTAAGAACTTAACTTATGAATAGATTTAGACTTAATAACATATAAGATTATAAGGGTAATTAAACAAAATATATATAGGATGTACATAAAACCTTTGGAATAACAAACAGTCAAAAACATATATAATAAAAGTTAAAATTATATGGTGGGACTACCAAAATATGATTTAATTTTTTTTTTATATTTGTCGTAATTTTTTTCTGTTCGCATATCGGCGGGTAATTGATTAAATAATTTTATTCCTTTATATACATAGTGATTCTGTGCTGTTGTGGTTCGTATGGGTGGTATAGTTAGTCCACCAATAGAAGTATTCCTTATGCTAATATTTAGCAGAGGGGTAATATTTTTTTTAAATATATCTTTGTGTAGCTGAAGTAGTGCTATTTTTTCGTAAATTTTTGTAAGTGGGGGAACAGGGAATTCTTGGAATACGTTTATTGTTGGGTAGTAATACGGTTTTTTTAGGATAATTTTTATAAGAATTTTTTGAATTGTTTCGAGTGGGAGAAGGGATGATTTATATGCACCCCCCCAAGCTATGATTCCATATTGTAATACCGAGTGCGCAAGTGCAAAGTAAATTTCTTTTAATATTTTTAATGTGATAGTATTTCTAAGTCTGAAAAATATATATATTAGTTTTCTCATTCTGTCTATTGTGGAGTTTATTTGATTTTTCCATTTAATGTTATTGTCGATAATTATTCCAAGATATTTTATTTGTTCTTTACTGCTAATATGTATACAATTTGAGTTACAGGGTGTGATTTTAAGTAGACAGTTTCTGTCGTGAACTTTAATGTTTACATTTATATTTGAAATATGTTCTGTTAGGCTCAGAGGTAGAAAATGAGTTTTTTCAACATTTAAAGAAAGTAAGTTTTTGTCAAACCATTGTTTAATGATATTTATTGCATTATTTGCCGATATTTCGGCTTCTTTCCAAGAGTTTTCTTCAATTGTTAATACTGTATCATCCGCATAAGATATAATCTTTCCGACGATTGGGAGTTCAAAAAGTTCATTTACATATAATAGAAATAGTATTGGGCCCAGTACAGTTCCTTGTGGGATTCCAAAATTAATTTTTTCTATATCACTTAACTCGTTATTTATTTTCACTTGCTGTGTTCTTTGATATAAATAACTATTTATCCACGATTTTGCTTTGTCGGTTATTCCTATATTATTTAGTTTGTTGATTAATTTTGAGTGTGAAACACTGTCAAAAGCTTTACGGAGGTCAATGAATATACTTAAGCATTTTTTCCCTTTATCCAATGCTTTATAAATAACTCTAGTTAATTCCGCTATTGCGTCTTGTGTGCTCATTTTTTCTCTAAAACCATATTGACTAGGATTAATACATTTTTTATTTTCCACATAATCTACAATTTGTTTCTTTATTACTCTTTCGTATATTTTAGCTACATTGGATATTAACGATATTGGGCGGTAATTGTTTATTTCTTTCGAATCTCCGGATTTATACACAGGTGTTACAATGGCTTTTTTGTAATTTGATGGGAATATTCCATTTTCAATGCTTACATTAATTATATGAGTAATTGGTTTAGTTAGTGAGTTAGTACATTTTTTTAGGATTTCTGTAGTTACACCATCATATCCAGGTGCAGCACCATTTTTTAGTGATTTTATTATGTTTTCAATAGTTTCCTCCGTAATCGATTTAAAAACTGATAGATTGTTTTCACTTAGTTTATCTTCATGTATATCATCTGGTTGATAATTTTGATCAATTTTGTAAGCAAGTTTTTGTCCGACGTTTACGAAAAAATTATTGAAAATATTTGCACACTTCTTTGATTCGTGGATAGCATTTAATGTGCTTCCATTGTTGTTTATAAGATTTATAATTGATTTATTTTTATTATTTTTATTCATAATTTCGTTTATGGTGTTCCATGTTTTTTTAGTGTTTTCCTTTGTAAGGGTTATTTTTTCTTTGTAATATTTTTCTTTCGTGTCTTTAATAATTTTTGTGAGTTTATTTCGAAATATTTTATATTCAGTTTTAATGTGATTATTGTTTGGTTTTTTTTTTGTTTGAATGAAGAGTTTTTCCTTTTTCCGGATGGATATGATTAGACCCTGCGTAATCCATGGTTTAATTTTCCTTAATTTAGCATTAGTTTGGAGATTAATATAGGTGGTACAGTCAGCGATATTAGTAGTTAATGTTTCTTCAAAATAATTTGCACATATATCAGGGTTTTGGCAATTTAATATTGATGTCCATGATTCATTGCGTAATTTATTATTTAATTTATGATAGTTCAGTTTAGAAATGATTTTAATATTTTTTCCAGGATCATAAATTTCTGAGTTTTTACATAGATCATAAACAAATATATTCGTATGATGATCTGTTATATCGTTTTTCCATATGATAGATTTAATTTTATCTGTGTTTTTAATATTGGTCCAAATATGATCTAGGCACGATGGTGCTTGTTTTGCAATTTCTCTTGTGAACTTATTTATACATGACATAAAATTCATTTCATTCATAGTGTTTATATATTCAATTTTATTTTTACAGTGATTATTTGGGCCAATATTAATATTCATGTCACCTATTAATATACAATTTAAAGTATTCTTATTACAGAGAATTTTTTTTAACTCTTCTATAAATAGTTGTACATTTGAACTGTGTGTGCGATACATAGCGATTATATTAAAGGGCCTATTGTTTACATTAAAATTGATTGACAGACAGTTTACGTTACATATGGGTATTTCGATAACGTTGATATCGGTAAATTTGTCAATAGTATATACTACAATTCCACTATTTTTATTAATCTGATAATTTGTAACATATTGCTTGTAGTTGGGAATAATTGGTATGTTTATGTTCGAATGTATATGGGCTTCGGATAATATTATAAAATCTGGTTGTGAACAGAGTGTATTTAGTGATACAAGAAATTCATCCATGTTTTTATTTACACTTCTTATATTTAGGTGTAAGATTGTTGATCGATTTTTTATATTTTTATATATTTTACTGCATTCTATTGCTGTTTCACATACATATTCTTCTATGTTTAGGTTTTTATCGATTTCGTTTAAGTTAATATTATTCATTGCATGTGTTAAAATTTAAAATTTGTACAATAGGTATTAATAGCAGTAAAACCATCATAATTTGTTCTGCAATATTCTTGCTTGAGTAGAATAGAACATAGTACATACATACATATATCAATAGTACAAGTGAACATATACTGTAGAGATTTATTGCATATAGAATATTGGCAGCGTGATACATGGGTTAGTAATGTATATAATAATAATTTTGAAGTAATATATCTATAATTAGACTTTAGTAGTCTATAATTTACTAGCCTTCGGTAAACACAACTGTGTATTGGTATTGTATTATCTATTTTCTGGTAGAAATATAAAAATGTTGAATGTAGACGTAATGTAATGGAAAAAGAAACATAATAATGTAGTATGTAGTAGAAATGTTTTATCATGAAGAAAATATTCAGGTTTTTTATCATCAATATATAAAATGATTTAATTTTTTTAGTTTTAAATATATATATACTGATTTTATAGTACGTAGAATGATGAAAAATATGACGTTTTTTTAATGTGTAGACTATAGAATTATTATTTTTTATATCTTGTGGATATTTCGAAATATATACGTAAATGTAAGACGTTGAGAACAGACATGAGATATTTTTAAAGAGATCTTTAAAATTTATAACAATATTCCAAATTTTGCTGCGTAAGATCAAATATTTTTTTGTAATTTTGACAGTTAGTTTGATTATGGACATTACAAAAAACAATTTTAGTATAATTTTTGAATATATCTTAGGATTTTCAGTTTTAATAGTAAGTATACTTGTTTTATAAAATGCAGATTGATAAGAAACAACATGTTTTTTTAAAGCATATGTCATAGCATTACTAATTTTGTTAGCTATTAGATTTTTGATTGTGCAAGTACATACATAATATATTGACAATAATAAACATGAGTCACTATGAAAACTATACCTTGAATCCAAATTAGTATTCAATTTTCTGTTGTGCGAATGCCAGCATTTTTTTATAATATATACAGTTGGTTTTATCAGTCGCATTATGATTAGTAGGAAATGACAGTTGAAATCTGTCATTTTGAAAAGTGCAGTTTGCACACTTCGGTTGATTTGTTGTAGCTGGACATTCTTTGTAGTGGTGTGCAGCTCCACAGTGCGAGCAGACAGGCAAGTTGTTTTTCTCTTTCTGGTTGCAATTTCTTGATGTATGTCCGTAGCGTAGACAGTAGTAGCATTGTACCACTGGGGTGGCGTCGTCAACCGTAACTCGCTGGTAGCCAATGTTTATTTTTTTCTTTATTTAACAGGATCTTCCTGGTTGTGCTATCTACTTCTACTATAATAAGAATTTTCCAATGCATTTTTTGCCCTGATCTATATTTATTTTCAGGAAATCTATTACTGAGGCTATTGCATGTGAGGTACTCATATTTTCCCTGAATCCAAATTGATTGGGTGATGGTATATATTTTTGTTGAGAAAAGTTAACAGATTGTTTTTGATATGTTTCTCGAGAATTTTAGAAAGTGCGTTCAGAATTGTAATTGGTCTGTAGTTATTTATTTCTTCCTTGTTTCCATTTTTGTGAATTGGAATCACTTTGCCCGTTTTTAAAGTTGTTGGGAAAATGTCTTCTTTAATGGACCAATTGATCAGTAAAGTTAGCGGGATATGACGTGCGGAGTTTAGTATTTTTAGTGTTATCGGTGATATTCTGTCACTGCCTTGTGAGTTTGTATTTTTTAGGTCGTTTATAAGTTTAAGAGTTTCTGTTTAGGTAATGTATGGTATTTTAAATGGAGAAATTCCGGTGAGTGTATGGTGGTTTGCGGATTCGGGGGTATCGACTTTTGTCGTGATTTTACTTGCTAAAATCCTGCCTAAATTCGCGAAATAATTATTAACATAATTACATACTTTTTGTGGTTGATCTGATGTTTTAATAATTTCGTTACCTATTTTAATCGCAGTTATGGCTTCGCTTTTCTTTGTAGTTGTGTGGGATATTTCTTTTAGAATTTGCCATATTTTTTTGGGATTCTTGTTGCATTTAACTAATTTGTTTTTATAATACATTTCTTTAGATATAAGTGCAAGCCGTGTGCAGAAGTTTCAATATCGTTTATAGAAATTTATGAAATAAATATCACATGGGTTTAATTTACATTGTTTGTGAAGTGTGTCGCTTTTACTGAAACTTGTTACAAGCCCTTTTGATATCCATGGTTTTAGAAATTTAAGTTTAGTTGGAGAATTTTTTTCGGTAGCGACAGTATTATTATTAAGTTCGTCTTGAATATATTGTATAAAAAGTGTCCATGCTTTATTAAGTGTATTATTTTATATAAGTTCTTCCCATTTTTTATTATGTAGTGTGTCATTTAGATTTTAAAAATCAGTTTTATTGTATATTTTTGTGTTATTGGAATGTTTTGCTTGTGAATTATTTGTTGTGTTTATTTTCTGGATAAGTGTGTAATGGTCAGTGATTGTTGTATGATGGATTATGGATTGGTATGATCTTTTTGTTTTTTACATGATGTGGTCAATACATGTTTGGGTGAGTAATAGGTTGATTTGATTGAGGTTGACTCTCGTGGGTTCATTTATGGTGCTAATGAGTCCATAAAACAACAAAAGGTTTAAGTAGTCGTTACATTGAGGATGCTTTTTATATTCTAAAATGTTTATATTCATATCTCCTATTAAGCAGATATTTTTTAGTTTTTTCAATTTGTTGAGTTGACTGTCTAGGGACCTCAGAAAGGGAAATATGTTTTTTTATAGAAGGTGATCGGTACATAGCTAAAATACATATGTCATTATATACGATTATTTCTAGGCCGTTTGAGTCTATGATATATATCTCCATTATTGTTAAATGTAAATGTTTTTTGCAGTAAATTACGATTCCATCATTTTGATTTTTTATGTTTTTTTAATGAAAGACCTCATAATTAGGTATTTGTGTAGGTGTGAAGGATCTATATAGCCAACATTTGGTGAAGATTATTACGTCAAATTCTGTATCCAATTGTTGAAGTATGACAGTGAAGTTGTCAACATTTTTTGAGATGCTGCAAATGTTTTGATGTATTATTTTTAACTGTGGAGCCATGGTGAGTGTTATTTATCGGTTGGGTGTATACGGCTATTAGATAGTAATTTAGATCATTTTTGTAAGGTCGTTGGAGTGTTTGATATAGACAATTTTTTTATTTTTCCGCTTTCCGCGTTATGATCTTTCCGTCTTTGGTCCAGACGAATGCATATCCAATTGAGATCGCTCTTTTTTTTGTTTTCCAAAGTAATTCTTTTAGAAATGGCGATAAGATTTCACTAACATATATTTTGCAGTGAGTTCTTGGGAATGTTTAAAGCTTGATTTCTCTTTTTTTAGACAGCAAAAGCTCACGCAGTTTAAGATTATTGACTTTAATCATGGTTTTTGTAGGATCCATGTGTGTAGTTGACGTTGACTCTGCAGATAGTCCCAGATGTTTGAATAAATGTTAGTTGACGTTGACTCTGCAGATGTTTGAATAGATAAGTTAGTATATTTTTTGCATACAGTTGCTTAATGTCCAAAACACCGATTCTTCTAAAGATTTCATCCGAACTGCTTGTGATCGGGAGTTTTAGAATAATTTTTATAATTAGTTTCTGGGCTTTAAAGATCGGATCAATGGCGGCAGCGTTTGCTCCTCCCCAGGCTATGATACCATACTCGATTAGAGATTGGCATAGTGCATAGTAAATTGTTTTGAGTTAGTTCAAGTTAAGAAAGTTAAAGTTTGTCTAAAGAAGTATATAGATTTTCTAAGATTATTTGCTGTTGTGATAATATGTTCTTTCCACTATAAATTGGTGTCAAAAATAATACCCAAGTATTTGATTTTTGTAACACGTTCTAGATAGGGGCAATCACATGTATTAGCATTTGACAGGGGGCAAGCACACATTTGAATATTATTTTCTGGGTTACTTAAGGGCGGATTAATACTTAACTCGATGTATTTGGTTTTTGACACATTCATTGTTAGTGTATTATTGTCTAACCATCTTTTAACAACAGCAATGCCCCTGTTTGCTTTTATGTAAACATCATACCAGTTATCATCAGCGAAACTTACGATTTTGGCATCTATTGGCAGATTACACAGTTCATTTATGTAAATTCTGAAGAACGTGCTACTAATATTTAAGATGTTTGTAAATGAATACCTCCCGAAGTTATTAATTCATCGTCTAGAAAAATAAAATCTGGTGCTCACCGCTAACTTTAGTTGTACAACGTATTACAATTTTTTAAAGGCGTTGTACATTTAAAAAAATGATGGTAACGTACTGTTTGTATTAATCTAAAATATAAATAACTCGCATCCCTTGTGAGTCATGGAAATAAAAATGAATTAAAATACTTTTCTTCTTTTATTTTTACTTTTCAATATGTTGTATTTTTTAAACGTGTAATATCTGTGTAAAATGTACTTATATGTGTATGTCCTTCCCGTAATGAGTTTTTTTCTCAACTAATTGGGAATAATTTGTTACTTACCATGTTTGTCTAATACATTATAATTAAATAAATAAATAAAATGTGAGCCTCGGGAAAACTCCTGATAAACGTGGTTATGTCTCGCCTTAGCAATTTCAAATTTTTTTTATATAAATACCGAACAAGATGCCTTCCGGAGTCAGTGAGACTATGGCATCCCCAAATTGGGGTATGTTGTGAGGCTGAAGGCAGTGAGGAGGGGAAGGAGATGGGAAGAGGAAGGTGGCAAAGTACCTGGCTATTTAGATCTGGTCACTAAACATAACTAAAGTCATTTCAAGCAATGTTTCAAATCTCAATGGTTGTCTTATACCAGGGCGATATTGAGAGTATCTTCCAATCTGGAACGTGCCGCAAATGTACTATAAATTATTTTTAATGAATTAATTGTGAAATAACACTATTCGGGTTCGTAGGGTGGGGTTTGTTCAGGTCAGGTGTGGTGGGCAGGATGGAGAAAGATTGGTTGAGGGAGGTCTTTCATCCTCTCCAGCCGGAATTGATGGAAGTGGTTGGAAGGATGGATTCATACGTCCGTCACTCCTGGATACACCGACCCCCAGTTTCCTACCCACCCCTCATACCTATTTCCTTCCAGAACTTCCTTTCCTTTCTTTCCTTAAAAAAGCCCTCCACACAGCATCCCCTAATATGACATAGGCCCTAAGGGAAATATTTTCTTCAGGGCCTCCTGTGTGAAGTAATGAATAAAAATATCAAATAAAACAAATTTGCCCACGCCGGGATTCGATCCCGCGACCTTCGGATTGAGAGTCAAGAGTCTTACCACTATCACGGAGGCCGTCAATTATCGGAGTTATTATCTAAGAAACCTCCTTTGTACTTTCTCCAAACAGTGTTAGTTACAAATACAAATAGGAGACCATACAGAAGATGCATATTCTGCGTTCTCATATTAGGTAGAATACTCAACGTTATGAAAAGTTTTTGTGTTACCAATTACGGTTTGCATCGCCTTATTTTTCCTCAACGAAGAACAAGTTAAATTTCCCGTCCAAAATAACTCAAAGGTCTTTGATCAATGATGCCTACTAATACAATTTCATTATTATTAATTAAATTAATTACCGATGTAAAAAGATACATAAGTGTCACCTTTCCAGTGGTAGTACAAACTCCAGAATTGTATTGAATTTTACAATATGCATAAAAATAACACAGTAAATGTTAATCACGATAGAATAGTTTTGAATAATCGAATCGATAATTCTTTGATTTTCGATATCAACATTCATTCATTTTTTTTATAACGAACACTCCTTTTTTAATCAGAGTCTCCAGTCCACTTTTGAAAGAATAATGTAAAAAAATTGTAAATTGAAAACTTTTAATAATGTAAAATATGTAATAAAAAATATGGTACTTTATAAAAAAAACACTCTAAAATTATTTAATGATACTATAAAATCACAGACCTACGTACACATTATGTCCTATTATAGTTGTACTTATAATTTATTTAGTAGTTTGCGGTTTTAATAAATTTGGTGTTAATTTAAAAAAAAATGTTTCTGTTAAAATGGAAAAAATGTGATGTGAAATCTTATAAAATGATGGGAGTGTACAAATATGTACTAAGATTATAATTAATCAATTTATCAATCTTTGAAACCTCCTTCAATCTACACAATCAATACTACAGCAATCACGTATTGCACTAACTAATCACAGATTTTTAATAGTAATACATATAAGTTATGTTATGGAATCGAATCTGCATACCACATTGTTATTAAATACATTAATATATTAGATGCTAGCACTTGGTATTGATGATGTGATGACGGCATGCTTCTTTGCAAAGGTCGCCGATCCAGCTGCTTTTGGACGATAGCCCTATTCAGGCAATTGGTTCCACACGTTCCGTGGTCAGGCAAAATAGGTAGCACGAATGTGCTATTTATTTGTAGTATGAGGAAGAATATTTTGTATTGATTTGGGGACAACTACCAGGGATTTGGTTAATGTGCTGCTTATGACCGGCATTTGTTTGTGAAGTTCGTTTGCTATATTTGTCTCCTCATTGATAGCAACGTTTCTTTGAACCTCAGACAAGGCTTGCACAAAAGAAAATGGTTTAGTTTTACTTTGAAGAACTTCACAAAGATTTTGTATAAACCAAGAACCCGATTCGGTATTTCGGTGTGAAGGGGTTCCAGCGTATGTACTGTGAAATACTAACATATCATCTTCGTCTAAAGGTTCTGCCATTGTCTCAATGACTTCTTGTGGAATCGCTTTCCCAGCATCCGTTACAACGGCAGGACCTGCGTCTGTTTCCACGCGACCTTCTTTGATACTCTCCGATGTGATCATAGATCTTTTTCCACTATCACTGTTAATTTCACCGCATTGAATTGGCATTACAGAACTTCCAGTTAACGGTACAACGTTTTTTTGATAAGCATTTGCTTGAAAACTTTGATCTGTTTTGTTACCAATCGTAATGTCCTCTCGTTCACCGGGGTTCATTCTTGGAACAGGACCATCAAATTGAATGTTTGAAGAATCGTTGGTAAATGTTGTGACTTTTTTATGTCCTTCATTTAAAACACCAACAGGATTATTTTCTGCTCGTTCCTGTGGATTTTTGTCAACCTGAACAGAACCGGAGGCTGTTTCTCCTCGGCAAACCTACAAATAGTTAGAATTAGTAATTAAGGAAGCACTCTACAATTTAAACATAAGTGACTTTAAATATATAACAGCTATATTAATATTTATTTCAAAGTGAAAATGAATGCAACCTGTAGGAAGAAGAACTTTGGTTTTCCGATAAGATCAGGATGAATTTTATCTGAGAACGGCTTGTATAACTCTTCTTCAGTGAAAGGTATATCAAAGGTGCCGAGATTTCCCTGAACTCCATGGGTGAGCACCACCACGGCAACACAGGTGTCATCGGAAAAGTCTTTGGCTAAAATAAAGCAACACAATACTGCATTTCATTGGTTCCATTACATTTAAAAAATAAACGTTCTCCGATAAAACATTTTAAATTATTTATATAAAAATTATATACCAGAGGTAAGAATTTTGAAAACATCTAGCTTGGTTAAATCATTCTCTCGTATCACCTCAAATCCAAGATTTTCGAAGCATGGTTTTAAACGGTCTGCGTCTATATCTGTTCCATCTCTTTTTAGGAATCCTGGAATAAAGGAAAAAGCTTTAAAAAAATTTGTTGGAATATCGTAGGGTAATGAATTTAGAACAAACTATATTAGACAGTAATGATTGGTAGATAGGTACTAAATATCGTTTATCTATAATTTGAACCAAACTGCATTTGCTTGCTCAACTCCGCAATATCTACGAGTGGTTTGACGAACTATATATGAGTGAAGACGCCAGAAAAATTATTTTGGTTTTGCGAATTGAAATTTGATGCATTTATTACCATATATATTATGCAATACCTAAGATTAGTTCACGTGCTTATCAATTAATAGAGGTAGGTTAACTAATAAATTACTTAAGCGCCATTAAATTAAAGGCGATTTTTTTTGATATTTTGAATTATCATTACCAGCATCATTAGAAAATATCATATAGTAATTAATATTATCACCGGCTTACACTTGCATTTAAGTTAACAGCTTCCGCCAAGGAAACTGGGATTTCCAATATTTCATATTTGCTTTTAACCTCCCCTTCCCACCGCTCCGTGCTCCTCAATCTTGCACAAATTAAATATATAACTTCCGTGTGTAGCGTACATTTTATATAATCTATAGTGTGCGCGATCACTTATATTAACTTACATATTATTACATATTAATGTCAAACTGGCAGTTAAAAAACCGCTCTTGTTTTGGCTTCGCCCAGTTTAAGTGTTTATAAATCCAATAGGAACTGGTTCCAAAAATAGCCGGTTTCTCGGATCCAGTACAGCTAGCCGCTGGGACAAAGTAACCGCGACAGGCAATGACGTCATATATAATATATATCATGAGGTCAGTTTTGTCCGGGTTTTGGTGGTGGATGCATCTGCCCACCAGCTGCATGGTAGGCTGGATCGGGAGAGATTTGGTTGAGGGAGTCATTTTGACTTCTCCAGCCGCACTCTCTCGAAACATCGCCTTGCACCGCAGAGGGAGGAATGGATTCCTACGTCCGTCACTCCTGGATACACTGACCCCAGATTCCTACCTACCCCTAATACCCTTTTCCTTCCCAGAACTTCCTTTCTTTAAAATACCCTCCACACAATAAAGATGACATAGGCTCTGAGGAGAATTATTTTCCTCAGGGCCTCCTGTGTGGAGTCAAAGTAAAAAAAATCAGATCGTGGTATTATTATTCATAACTGCCAGTTACAATAATAATCATACCATGCATTCTTTCATACCCGGAGAGGTCCACGAAAGTATGAATCCAATATAGCTCACGCCTCAAAGCCGATGATCCTCATGCTAGCTGTTAACGGTAGCACCATCTTTTGGCACTTCTTTAATTCGGTTCTATTACAAAAGTTGATTTGTAACCAATACGATAAGCCATCATATGTTGCACTTATCGATCTAGAGAAAGCATACGTCTTAGTATCGCGTCAACTGCTGTGGGAGGTGCTTAAAGAATACGGAGTTGAAGGCAACTTGCTAAAAGGCGCAGCATCTCTGTATGAAAATAGTAGCAGTAGGATCCGCGTAAACGGTCATGTTTCGGAAGAATTTGAAGTGGAAATCGGCCTCAGACAAGGGTGCCCTATGTCGCCAATCCTCTTCACTATATTCATGGACCGAATCACCCGAAACAGCCAAACACCGGATGCAGAACTGGTAGGCAGTACTAGAATCAGCTCCCTACTATTTGCTGATGACATCGCGAGATTAACGACATCACAGGAGGGACAAAATAATGGATTAACCGGTTCAACGAAGAATGCACGGCGGCTGGAATAAAGATGAGTACCTCAAAAACAGAGGTGATGGTTATAGGAAGGGACCAAACCCAGTGCAAAATACTCGCTAATGGGACTCAGCTGAAACAGGTGGACAGGTTCAAATACCTTGGGGTCGAATTCTCCAGCGATGGTCGGCAAGACGGAGAAATTGATAGAAGAATAAATGCGGCAAGCAGTGTATTGCGTCCTCTCCACATCTCAGTAATAAGAAAAACTGAGCTCAGCATCAAGACAAAGATGGCAGTGTTTAAAACGGTATACCACCCGACGCACACTTACGGCCACCAGATATGGATGCTAAATGAACGAACACGCTCCAGAGTCCAAGTTGCCAAAATGAGGTACTTGAGAGAAGTGGCAGGGGTTGCCAAATGGGATCATATAAGAAACTCAACGATCTGAAATGATCTATACATTGAACCACTGCTACTCTTCATAGAAAAATCACAATTGAGGTGACTTGGGCATGTACTAAGAATGTCTGATGACCGAATTCCGAGGAAGATACTGAGTGCGATTCCAGAGGGTAGCCGGTTGAACCCCTAAAACCCCTCCCTTGCATACGACCTTGGGCACAGCCAAATGTCTAACACTCCAACTCATTTAATTAAGTTTCTTACTTTTGGTTGCTTACAATTTTAATTTGTTTTGGAACGACGAAATAGCTGTCACAATAAAACTAAACGAACATTATTATGTAACGGAACATTTAAAAATTCGTTTAAACACATAAACTTAACTTCGACGCCATCCGCTAGGGAAAGATTGAACACATTGACCGCAATTTTTTTTTTCAGTATAACAGAAAGACGTCATTTATATTGTTAGCTTACCTCTTTCAGATTTACTATAGACGTTATTATAGTTGAAAATGAAAATCTTTCCCAATTTTTTGTATTGTTTGTACAATTCTGGCGGCTTATGGTCAGATTTAAGGGATGCATTTTTGAAGTAGACTGGATGCGTCATCGTACTGGTAACTTCTGGTAAATATTTGTAGTCGACTTGTGACTGGATGTTTGTTTTCTCTCTATTGTGTGCCACTTCATTTAAGAAGGCGAGCAGAGCGTCCTCCAAGAGGGTCTCTCCGGTCAGGCCCTGAAGCCTCTCGCATAGTTTCTGCACGATCCAGGAGCCCGAGTCCGAGGGTTGATGCGACGGGCCCCCCTCGTAGCTGCTCCTCAGAGCAAGTATGTCGGCCTCAGTTGGTAGTGTGAAACACACTGGTTCACCAGATGAATCGGCTTCAGTGTTGCCTTTTGGTTTGGAATCTGTCTTTAACTCTTGACATTTTGAAGACTGGAAAATAAGTTCACTGAGTTATTTTATCGATTATAATTATTAATATAAGTTCCAGAAGGCTAGTTTCAATTTGGGAGGCGGGTATGGGTACAGCCACCCCGGGAATCATTCATTGGATAATCAACACCTCTGCTATAGGTCACCCCAAGTGATTCGCTACATTTAATTGGTGACTTAGCAGGTACCTAAAAGATAAAAAAATAAAAATTGTTTGTTGTTTTATTATTTTTTAATAAATACTTCATAAATATTTTCTACTTATTATGTTAGATTATAATAAAACAAATAAAAAACTTTATTCCACTTAATTTTATTTGACCGTAACCGGTTCAGCTCGTCAGAGCCATCTTCAGACTGGTACAAATAATTCTTAGCCTACGGTTTATATACATAACATATGGGGGAGGGGGAGAGGGGTAGTCTACAAGGAGTTTAATGAATTATTATTATTTTATTTTTTTTGTTACCAAGTCGTTTTAGACTGTCGAATTTCTAAGTATTTTGGTAATTCCAGTGGGCTAATTACTTTGGGTTTGTAGCTCACTTCAATATCTATTGATTAGGGAAAAACCTTACAAGTAATGTGAATTATTAATGGACTAATTTTATTGTCAAATCGTTATTATAGATACATATCTATGATCAATGGGATTTTTTAATTGCTTTTTGAAGGGATGCATGTTTACATTGGAGTGGGAATGGTCAAACCTAAATACATATTTTAATTTCAAAATTATTATGAAAATTATACCGGATAAAAACTTGGTGTTTCAGTAAATGATTCTAATAGCTTATTAATTACAAAGTTACTTTTTGAAGGGATGCATGTTTACATTAGCTTAAGAATGGTTTAAACTAAATACATATTTTAAATTTCGAAATTATTATGAAAATTACAATGGATACAAAAGCGGAGACTTAGCAAATGATTCTAATTGTTTATTAATAACAAAGTTAAGGTCTATTTTTTTAGTTAAGCGAGTAATTTCTAAAGATTCTAGTCTATCTAGTTTATGACCTTTATTGCAAGTATGAAGAACTTTAACATCTCTGTCTTTATCAAACGAGTGTTTATTTTCTAATAAATGTGATGCTACATTCGACAATTCTCCTTTGTCATTCACCCAGTTTGTAAAGTGTTCTTTAATTCGGGTTTTGAATGATCTCCCTGTTTGACCTGAATGACAAAGGAGAATTGTCGAATGTAGCATCACATTTATTAGAAAATAAACACTCGTTTGATAAAGACAGAGATGTTAAAGTTCTTCATACTTGCAATAAAGGTCATAAACTAGATAGACTAGAATCTTTAGAAATTACTCGCTTTGTTGTGAATAAACAATTAGAATCATTTGCTAAGTCTCCGCTTTTGTATCAATTGTAATTTTCATAATAATTTCGAAATTTAAAATATGTATTTAGTTTAAACCATTCCTAAGCTAATGTAAACATGCATCCCTTCAAAAAGTAACTTTGTAATTAATAAGCTATTAGAATCATTTACTGAAACACCAGGTTTTTATCCGGTATAATTTTCATAATAATTTTGAAATTAAAATATGTATTTAGTTTTGACCATTCCCACTCCAATGTAAACATGCATCCCTTCAAAAAGCAATTAAAAAATCCCATTGATCATAGATATGTATAATAACGATTTGACAATAAAATTAGTCCATTAATAATTCACATTACTTGTAAGGTTTTTCCCTAATCAATAGATATTGAAGTGAGCTACAAACCCAAAGTAATTAGCCCACTGGAATTACCAAAATACTTAGAAATTCGACAGTCTAAAACGACTTGGTAACAAAAAAAAAAATAATAATAATTCATTAAAATCCTTGTAGACTACCCCTCTCCCCCTCCCCCATACGTTATTTATATAAACCGTAGGCTAAGAATTATTTGTACCAGTCTGAAGATGGCTCTGACGAGCTGAAACCGGTTACGGTCAAATAAAATTAAATGGAAAAAAAGTTTTTTATTTGTTTTATTATAATCTATTATAATGGACTTCCACCACGAATTATCAGTTTCAAAAATAGAAATACTTATTATGTCTTTCAAATTTTGTAATTAAGTTTTTAAGTTATGTATAAAAATACTGACATTGTTTTTCATGTGTTTGCTTTTGTGAATATGGAAATGTGATTACTGCAAACACATTAGTCTAGGGATATTTATATTTGTATTTTAATTGGGTTTATATTACCCACAATGAATGTTCTGTAAATATCCTGTTTGTGTCTCAAATAAATAACAATTTAAAAAAACCGCACTCTCGGGAAGAGTGTCTCGCCTACAGCAAAGTAAAATAGTAATTATAAGACCTCCAACTTCCGATATTTCCCAAAATCCTATTGGCAGTATGCTACACTAGCGCCCCCTAGCGGCGTGACGTGAGGCCTGCTTTGCTTTCATACATGTGGATCTTATGCCTGATTATGCTATTAGGCCTCTAAAGTCTAGAGGTCAGAGTTGGACGTGTTTATTTTTATTATTTTACTAACATTCTATAATGTATTATTTACATTATGGGGTGTTTGCTAACGTGTTTGTTCTTAAACGTCTATCAATAATATATTATTTATTATATTTATTCTATCATTTATGAATACAATCTTGACAAAATTATATTAAACTAAGTAGAAACAATAAATGATCTAGGTATTATTTTTAACTCAAAACTTACATTTATTAGCCATATAACTAATATTATTAATAGAGCAATGAAGATTTTAGGATTTATTATTAGAATAACCAAACAATTTTGTAACATTGATACTATTCGCATTTTATACATAACGCTAGTGAGAAGCATTTTGGAATATAATTCTACGATTTGGGCTCCACATTACAATATCCATATTCAAGCGATTGAAAAAGTCCTGCATAGATTACTTAATAGTAATAAATCTCATGTGAACATTTATCTATACTGGGTTTTACAGATGTTTACACTTACATGAGAACAATCCAGTTATAAAACTCAGTTATTACACAATTATAAAAATCTACAATTACATACAATTAAATACAAATAAATACATTTAGAAATACAAAAACATCACAAATAAAAATACAGAATTATATACAAGGTCACTCAAGTAACATATTGCAATGAGTGGTAAAAGACATATGAAATACGCGAGCATGCATAGAAAGACAATTCACACAACATAATTAGTTAGTACTTTTTAACAGCGCTAGAACTTTTTTTTTAAATCCGTACAAATTGTCAACGAAAATATCCACATCAGCTCACTCTATCTTGTTATACAGTCGACACATCTGGGTCAGAGGGCTAAAGTAGGCAATATTATTTTTAAATGTATTCATATGAAAAATGTTATGGCGTCTTAAACAATGGGAATTGGGGACATTAATTTCAATACTGTTAAGACATAATGTAGTATCAAGATGGCCGTGAATAATTTTATGTAAACATATTAGATCAGTCAATTGCCTTCTAGTTTTAAGTGTATCAATCTTGAAGTAATCACGACGTACATCGTATGATCTGAGATGGTCGTGTAGTCTACATTTGAAGGATAACATTCTTAGTAATTTTTTTTGAACTGATTCTACAATGTTTTCATATTTGCAGTAATGTGGATTCCAAATAGTGCTTCCATATTCAAGTTTACTTCTAATTAAGGCATTGTAAAGAGTTAGAATTGATCGAGGATCTTTGAAAGGTTTACATATTCTGTGAATAAATCCCATCATTTTTAATGATTTGCACTTAATGTTGTTAATATGTACATCAAATATGAATTAAGAATCAAGAGTGATTCCTAGATCCCTTATTGAAGAAACTTTTTTGAGAATAATACGATTGATAACATAAGAAAATGTAACATTTTTCAACATTTAAGTGCATATCATTGACAGTACACCAGTTATTGAGTGTGTCGTATATTAATTTAGTAGGTATATTAATTTTAAATTAGGCATTCCAAGAGAATCCGTGGACTATAATTTGTTATTAAACTGGACTAATCTCGTAAATTTATCAGAACGCAGAAAAATCTGTGATCTATTAATATTATATAAAATAATTCACTCGGTCTTGGATACCCTGATTTAATAGAACTAATATGATTTCATTGCCCTGGTCGCGCTAACAATAGACTCACTCTACCGTTCTACTATAATAACACACATAAATTATCACATTATTACTCACCAATCAGTCGATTACACATTTTGGGAAATGAACATGCTAACAGCGGCGACATTTATTTCTTAAAATTAGCTCAATATAAACATGCACTTAAAAATTATTTTTCCAAAATGTAACTTTATATACGCAGTATGGACATGTTGAAATGAAATGATGATATTTCTTATTGTTCTTTTTTGTTATTTTTTGTTGTGATACACAAAATGATTGTATGTTATTTTAAAGTTTAAAACTACTTTTATGAAATGATATTATATTTCTTACTTTTGTACTCTATTATATGTTTATTTATAAAAGGCAGTAAAGCCGTTTATGTATTTAAAATTAAATTTAAAATCAACATTTTTGTAAGCGGTAATACGATGACATATGCCGATTAATTCATGAGTAACACATTTCTTCACAACATTACCTGTAACAGGAAGATTTTGGGTTTGGTGACGAGTCCCATGCACTTGTCTCCTTTGAAAATATTAATGATTTCATTCTCATAGTAACAACCCTTCTTTGTCATCAGTTGGCCGTACTTCTCGTAGTGCGTTATGATGATAACTACAAGGCAGTCGTAGTCATCAAAGTTGGATAAAGATGCTGAAAATAACATGTGAGTTTAATAATGAAGGCGAAACAGCTGTCACTCATGAAAAAAATACACAGCATAACTTATAAATACTCCACTTTTTTATAAATTTAGTAATAATATTATTGAACATGCATAAGAAAAAACAATTATGGAGTTCTAAAAATCAAACTCGATAACAATAAATATTTTTAAAAATTCTACAACTGCTAGCCGTTGCCAAAATTGTCGGGGCTGTGTTGAGAATGACGCATGGTAATTTGGTATTTCATTTAGATACGATTCAAGAAAGAACAATGGGCATGCCATAAAGAAAATATTATTTTAAAAAAATGCTCAAAAATAATCGAAAATCATAAGATTATGTTATAATTTTTATTAAAATGATGTTGATTAAGCTTTTATAAAATCTTATTATAAGGTGTGATAAAACTTACCTTCACGTAATACATTAAGAACCTCCAACGCTGAATAATCAATGTAGGGAGACAACACTGTTAGGCCGAGGCTACTGAAACAGTTTTCTATATTTTTGAAATCCTCATCAGCTCCTTCCCGAGGTACGATAGATTCACCTGTAAAACACAAAATATTATGTTATTATGATGGACTTAACGGCTGATTGAAATGATTATTTCATTCCCCCGCTTCTTGTAAACCTTTTTATTAATGATATCACTAAAGTTTTTTTATCACACACGTTTCTGGCTATTTGCTGATGATAATAAGATTCTTAAGATTATTAAATCCCATCTTGACTGTTTGTTATTTCAACTTGATATTGATTCATTTAATGATTGGTGTAAAATTAACTGCATGGAACTTAATGTTGATAAATGTAAAATTTTGTCCTTTTATAGAACAAAAAAACCTATTCAATTTGATTATAAACTAAATAGCGTTTGTCTATCTACTGTCACATCTATCAAGGACCTTGGGGTCACTCTGGAGTGCAAAATTTCTTTTCGCGATCACATTAATAACATCGTAAATAAATCACTTAAATAGCTCGGCTTCATTCATAGAATTACCTCTGACTTCAAACATATGAAAACACTTAAAACTCTTTACTGTTCGCTGGTTCGCCCTCACCTTGAATATGCAAGTGTAATTTGGTCTCCTTTCTATGCTGTCCACATTTGTCACACCGAATCCGTACAACATCGTTTCCAAAGAGGAATTGCTTGGAGGTTAGGTTTTGAAAGAGGCGAGTACTCATATGATGAAATTGAACAAATTTTAAACATTTCTTCTTTAGAAAAAGTAGAAAGGACTCTGATCTAATTTACATATTTAAAATTATCGACAGTTTTACTAATACACCAGCTTTTTTATAACTCATCCAGTTCAAAATCCCTTCCCGTAGATTCCGAAATAATGAATTGCCGTTCCTCAATCAACATTCTACTAATTATGGATACCATTCTCCTTCTTTTTTATAACTCATCCGAAATAATGAATTGCTGTTCCTCAATCAACATTCTACTAATTATGGATACTATTCTCCTTTATCCAGAATATCGAGACTTGTCAACGCAAGCCAAAGCATTGAATTTTTTGGTGTAAAACTAAATGTCTTTAGGCAGTCGATAAGCAATATTTAAATACTTCTTCATGCTCTGACTTGTAGTGCCTTCTATATGTACTTTTTACATTTTATATTGTCATTGCTATTCATTTATATGTGCTCTCCTTCCACTGTCATCTCTGTTTTTTTGTGTTATTATTATGTTTTTAATTTTAATTAAATAAATAAATTACAATTTTTTATTCCTGTTAGTAACAAATAATGGTTGCATACAATAATCCTAACATTCTTTACAATTTTATTAAAAATAAGATACATCTTCAATTTTCGCAAATTCACTTAATGGTGTCATTTTAATTAAATGAAAACGAATAACTTTGTATATACAACTAATATATTCGATATTATCAAAATGTTTCGAAACCAATGATTTCTTCGTCAGGAAAAAAATTAAATTAACAAAAGACACAAAAAGGGATTCGTTTTCATTTAATTGATAAAAATAAGATAATTTAAAATTATGATAACTAAAATTTGACAAAAAGAAATTGTTTTAAATACCGAATTAGTTAAATTAAAAAAGTCGACATCATTTGTATTACTTTGCTAAATGTGGGTTCAAGCGTTTAGGCGTTTAGGCGTCGAATTGGCGAGTTTACTTCATAATTTGTTGGTGAACTTAGTTTTGAATATATTGAAATTGGTTCTTATGCCTGGTTTGTCGAGTTGATAAGTTGACTAGACTCAGAAATTCGCAACAGTCGAATTCAGAATTCACAATTAAAAAAAGAAACTTTTCGTTTATCCTTCTTCGATCGTCAGGTGGAAGTATTTGTAAGGTATTTAATAAAAAAGCGTGTTTTATTTGTTTTAATGTAATTTAAAATTAATCAAATTTCAATCTTTGTTGAATCTTTTCAACATTGTAAATGTGAATTCATGTGAATTTTATGTAGAATCGACAAAGTGACGAAATTATGCTCTAATTGTCTGCGAACTAATACGCACACAACCTATTGTAGCCAATAAAGTAATACCGCATATTTCGAAGACACAGACACCATTGCACAACCATTAGACTTCAGGAATCGCATTCAAAAAGTTAATCAAAATGATAGACTACGACGTATTACAAGATATAGTGAGGTGTGGAAGAGGGATGAACCGATAGAATCGTACAGGGAATACAAGTGAAATTTCAAGTGCAACCTTGTACTGGACACAATTCTCGTATTTTTTTGCTGGGTGGTGGTGAGGGAATAAACATTCTGTCATGTTCCAATAGTCAACAGACATAAAATGAAGAATATAACACTAAAAGTGCCCTCAGTGCAAATTTTAATGGAAACAAATGTGCTACTGACTTTACACATGAGTATATTTTGGTTCTAGACTATTTAGCGTGCAGTCGGTCTCTCTTAAACTTGCATTAAGGCTCCGTTACCGGCCCCAAAAAGAAAAAGATGGATAGATATGAAATTACGAATGTTAGAAGAGCGCGCTAACATTTACAACGATAAAATCGATGCAAAAATCATTAAAATCTTTAATAAAACACGAATCGTTTAAAATAGAGCAAAAATCTCACAATAATTGTCTTAAACAGCATTTAAAGACACGCTGTGAATTTTTTCATACATATAACTTGTAAAATAACTGAAACAAACGTGTTTATAATAATTTTTGGAGCATAATTTGCGATTTTTTTCTTTCGAAGGAATTTTATAATTTGCGTTTGGGCACGACCAATGTCTAGATATTATCTTCAAGAATAACATATATTTTTTTAAGAGCTTAAAAACTTCAAATTTTTAAGGGAGGTTTGCAAGAAATCGGTATAAATTCGAATAGCGGCCTCTTAAATCGTACATCGTCATCCCATTTGAATTTCGTAATCAAGGTGGAACACAGTTTTGTATGGAAACATAGGCTTACATTAAGCCTATAATTAAATCAAGAAACACGCCCACAAGGCCCTTCTTGTGTTATTCTTTATTCTATGTCAACAGCCAACGCGACATTTGGTATAAAAGGCATTCATACGAGATTAAAAAAACAAATAAGTCTCTAAATCATTATCTAATCGAATATTTAAGACATGTTACGGATATTATCAATATTCGGTTGGTACTTGAGATAAAAAAAAGAAATGCGGACTACAAGCTGCAAAAGGTCCATTTCAGGATTAATTTATTTACTTTTATTTTAATTTATATTCCACCACTTATTCCAGATCTTAGGGATAGTGGTACAAATAAATAATTTTACAGTATAATCATGGATAAAAAAACAATTTAATGATATAATAAAAAATCGTAAAAAGACATAATAATTATTCGATTCCATTCATATTTAAAACTGAACCTCTACACTTACTTCGAGTCCCGCCATTACTGGAATATTTTCAATCGTGGCTATCTGGCTAATCGTGGCTAATCAAAAAATTACAATCTGTGTTCAACGCTGCGGCAAGACTTATCACCGGCGTTTCTAAATATTTCCATATTTCTGAGCATCTCAAAAATCTTCACTGGCTCAAGTGTCCTGAAAGAATTTAGTTTAAGCTCTGCTGGATAGTATTCAAATCCCTTAACAGAATGGCTCCGGCTTACTTATCGGAAATGTATATTCAGGAAATTCCAATTCGCGACAATCAACACTCAGGTCAGCAGCAACATCAGCTATCGGAAGGTTGAAGGAACCAAAGCGCACACCAGATACTAAATTCGGTGAACGTGCTTTCGGAGTGTCAGGACCTAAAGCCTGGAATGGACTGCCACACGAGTTAAGAATGATCACAGATTCAGCGGAATTTAGAGCTAAACTAAAAACTTATCTTTTCAGACAGTCGTATCCATAAGTTAAAAAAACCTTTCACCTTCGCCTTCCCGGCTCGCGACACAGTAAATAACTAATTGTGTAAAGATAAAGCAAATTCTAACAATTCTCAAGCCTTTCAAAATAAATCCTTACTCAATTTTGGCATTAATCTTCTTATAAATAAAAAAATGTAAAACCAACAGTGATGAGGGTAGCAAAGGTAAAGTCATGCAATGTCCAGTGTTTTAAATATAATGTCCTCCACGTGCAAACTCGTATCTTTCCCAAGGATTAACTTTCTAATAAAGTCTGTTTATCGGAAGTGACCTGCAGGTAAGTATGTTTTTGTATCATCTGTAAATAATAAAATTAAATAGAACTTAAGAATTCATAATAAATAGCGCCCTTGAGGTGATTTTTCACAAAAACGGCGCTCTACCAATTGTTTAATAATTAATTTATTAATTAATTATTTAATTTATTATCATTTTTATTATTATCTTCAACCCGGTTTGTTGATTTTTCAGGGCTCTAGAATATTTTAGAAGCGCTTCAGTACCAGGGTAGCCCAAACGTATCGGGGATGAGTTGTTTTACTGTACTTTCTATATTTGAACTTACCTTCGAATTGTTCATGGATGAATGTGTAGACTATCCCTGAGGATATGGGGGGATGGGTAGGAGGCTCCACGTCTCGGCTGGCGTCCCCCGAGGAGGAGTCCGACATTTTCTTAGTTTTGACGACCCTAAATATACAATAGATTATTTATGATGCAATCAGTTTATAAAAATTGATTATTTAATTAAGGGATTTTGAATCTGTTTTTAATTTTTTAAGGTTATTGTAGATGTATCTAACGTACAATGCAAATAGTTAAGTAAATTATAAACAAAATGAAAATATTAACGTTTTTCCCGAACCAGAAGTTAACTGAATAATTCCTTGATATTTTGTGAACGAAAAATTAATTGGAGTTTGTATTTAAAACTCGACTTTAAAGTTATTAGAAAATTTATTTAGTGTATAAATATCTAAATCTTCTCTATAGCTGAGTTTAATTTTGCTAAATATCACAAGGAGTTACTGTTTTGCATTTATGTTGAAGTTTGTTGAAATTTAGAGTATCTATATAAGCATTTATTTTTGATGTACATATTTAGGGTTGCAATATTTTTCAATTCAATATAAGCAGGAATTTGATACGTAATGTGAGTGACCGTACATTTTATTTACCTGATTTAAGATTTTTTATATTCATTATTTATTATTCATAATATAAATAATATTTACAGTGGCATTTTCGAGTCGTTTGTAATGTGACCGCACAGTTTGTTTGAAGTGATAAAAAATGCCAATTGTAATTTATTTGATTTTATTTTTCTACGAATACCTAATTGCAGTTGCCGAGATTTAGAAAATGTCTTATATTCTACACAACACGGGCAAGTGCCTAGCATGGTGGTCGAAAAATCCTCAAATCATGTTACTAATAATTCAAAAGAAAAAGAAAAATTCTTTGTCTTTTATTTACGTTGTAAATAATATTTTATACAGTGGCATTTTTCTAGTCGTTTGTAATGTGAGCATGAAATGATCCAATGAAGGAACACTCCTATTATTTTAGCCAAGGTTCAGTTTATTAAAATTTCATACTAGAAAGATTTCCACTAGAAAGTAAAGGGATTTTTTTCCCTTTTTTTAAAAGAGTTGCTGAGAATATGTAAGAAATATGTCAGTAAGTCTACTAGATATGATTTTAGATTTTCACGGCCAAAAGTATGTTCGTTATTTATTTTTGGGGTTTTATGCCGCGTTGCGCTACCTCCTTCTTTAGCCAACGTTTCGGACAGCGTTACAGTGTCCATCGTCAGGGCAGATATGTGATCTACACATCTGATGATGGCCACTGTAACGCTGTCCGAAACGTTGGCTAAAGAAGGAGGTAGCGTAACATGGCGTTACATCCCAAAATAAATAAAGAAAAAAATTAAGCCTACTACTTAATTTAGTCAATTGGGAAGGTGATGTTCATATAGTCTAAGTGCAATTAAGAGGAACCGGTGAGGGTCTTTTTCATACATAACTTAAATTTGTGTTCAAGGTCAAAGTACAAAGTAAATAATATATACATTATATACAGGTTTCCAGCAAAGGTTCTCCTAGTGAGGTGTTCACGAAACATACAACATTATCACTTTCACCTTCACAAGCCCACCTTACACCCAAAATAATAAAATGTAATATTAATATGTAAAAATATTTTGAAAATATATTATATAAAAATATTAAAAATAAGATAAAAACTGTAATATATACAAAAAAAAAATTTTTTAAAACAAAAGTTGTAGCAAATATCTAGTACGGATATGTGCTAATTTATTTATTTATGCTTTAAATTATAATACGTATATAGGTAATTAAAGGTTTTAGTTTCATAATTTAAAAGGCAATATTAGCAATTATTTGAGTTGTTTGTAATTATGCAAAAAAATATTTTGCACTAACTAAAATGCTAACATAACGAAATATAAAATAAAACAAGCGAATTGTTAAGAAAAGCATTTTAATGGACTGAATTAAAAATGAAAAACGACTGATTTACGTTGGAAAACAAATTTATTGCATATTAATTTAGAATTTCATACAAATGCTTTTTTTAAAGTTTTCTTTTTGATTAAAAAATATATTTTGCAGTTAGGTTAAGTGTTTTGGTCTCAAATCCATATTTAAGTTTTTTATGAAAAAGGTAGCTCGACCGTTCCTCCTAGCGTCCTGTAATAAACGTATGATGAAAATCAGTATCGCGACATCTAGAACATACCGATATGTAAGAAGCCAAATGATGGTGAAAGTGACGAACATTTTCCTTTGTTTCCTTTGTCATTGCTGAAATATAATTGTATTTTGCAATGGATTAGGTGGCAGAACGCGTAACACATTTTGATAAACAATGAAAGACAGTATCTTGGTAAAAAATCTTCATTTTTGACAAATACTAAGAAAATCGATAAACGTCTTTGTTTGTTGAAAGTGATTAAGGAGATAAAAATGATAAGATTATTTTTCCCAAATATTATTAAATTAACAAAGGGACTACATTTGGGCGATCATTGCACAAAAAAATTAGTTTGAAGAGAGAATATTCATACAAAAAATTATATTTCGACTTTCCGTAATACACTAGTAAGCAATAATAATTTGCCTTCGATTTAATATCACCGACCGATTACCAGTGATAACATTCTTACTAAGACACTTATATTACAACACGTTTCGTCATCGCAGAGACTTTTGATATAAGTATTTTGCATTGATAATAATATATATCTTTATCAAAAAAAGTACGTATTGGAAATTAAGCATCTAAAATGAACCTGAATTTTTCAACTCTTGAGAGTTTCGTTTTAGTTACTTAGTTAGTTACTACTTTAGTTTTAGTGAGATTAAATTTCTCATTTAAATTCATTTTCTCGCTGTTATATTTAAAAAATGTCTGTTCATTTCATAAAATAAATTATATTTCTACGAGTAAACTTATGTGCCAAATGAAATATTTTAAAATGGAGCAGATAGGCACATCAATGAATATAAATATTAAAATTATCCTCATAAATGCAAAGAAAGCTACGAAAGTTTGGTTCACATCACAAGTATTTGTTTATATTGCTAAAAATATTATGCAAGTTCTAGTTTTGATATTTTTAATGACAGAAATTGAAATTAAATTACTTACCGTTGCAAAATATGTTTCGATAAAGTGTATTTCCAATTCACAACTACTTGCTACTTCAATAATTATGTATAAACTGTCGTATCTTATAAAATGTCAGCTGTATATCTCAGCTTTTCGATAACAGGCGATAAGATGTCTAAGGTATCGAACTGAAGCAGAGGCGGCGTCAGAGGTCAGGTGGGCAATGGGCCTTATGGTGCGGGGCACACAGGCCTAGGCGGTCGGTCTTAGGGGTACAAATACAAATACCTTAGGTATTACAAATACAAATCTGAGAGAAATTGATTGCTCGAAGGAGTACAAACTATTTGTTTATAAACGGTCGATGCTCTTTGTAAAAGAAAGTTAATATTTATGAAAAAAAAAATAATAAAAACTTTGGAAGGGAGTTGTTTATATTTTCAAAACTATACCTAGTGTAAAACAGTTCAATTTTTACAGAAGTACAATATAATATATGTAAATCAGTTTCCACAATTTTTCAGATTTTTGTGGATTCACGATAATTAATTTTTAACAAAGCCTTTTTTTTAAATGTCATTTTATTTTAGTTATTATTATTTTTTTTAATTAACTAGGTTTTTTTAGAAATATAATGTGCTAAGTGTGTTATTAATATGAGATATACGTGGTATTCGGAAATTAATGTTACAAGCGGGAAACTGGTAATTCTAAACATTTTGTAGATTTTGCGGAATAACTTAGTGTTTTGAGCTTTCGTTTTATTTTGGTTATTTGTTCATCTAAGTTTACAAATGATTTATTTATTATAACTTATATACTATTACATTTTTCTTGCAATGTGGCTCATACAAACCATCTTGAATCTATCAATTAGTGCGTAATACATCATCCCTTCGTGGAGTAAACGCATTGGCCTTAAAATTTTTGGTGGTCTGATTTCATTGCACGCCCTTTTAGAAATATTCGGTGGTTACGGGGTTTACCGTAACCACGAAATATTCCCGAACCGTAACACTAAATTCAGAAGATAATACACAGAGTAAAAACTTCAGTTTCCTCACCACTTTTTGGTCACGCCCCAATATTGCCAGGTTGATCCAAATATCTAGATTCGCTTTAGTAATACTGTCAGTACGTCAGTATTTACCGCTATACGAGAGTATTAAAATATTGATGCGAATATTGATGCGTATAATAGTACAATAATGAGTGATTCATGAAATCTTTATTACGTGAACATTAAAATTTAACAACTGATCTCTCGTTTTTTTAACTTTTCATGATGTACCTACTCTAAATCATGTGGTTATTTAGTTATGAAATTCGGTTATACCCGATGAAGAAACCTCTTTAGTAGAATATATATTATGCCTAATAATATAAAATATTTGACTTTATACACGTAGGTACTTGTGATAAACACTAATCATCATTTTTTTACATAAGCTCCACTCAGGAGGCCCTAAGGAAAATAATTCCGCTCAACTGCTGTGTAGAGGGTCTTTTTAGGGGAAGAAAGGATGAAATTATGGGAAGGAAAAAGGTATTAGGGGTGGGTAAGAAACTGGGAGTCAGTGTATCCAGGAGTGACGAGCGAATGAATCCATCCTTTCCAGTGCGATGCAAGGCAATTTTCCGAGTGAGACCTGCTTAGAGGTCAAAAGATCTCCCTCAACCAGTCTCTCCCGATCCGGTCTGCTACGCAGTTGGTGGGCAGAAATCCGCCACCGAGATCCGGACATACCTGACCCTATAAACCCGGGCACCCCTGCTAAGTCACTAAATGTAATGAACCTCTTGGAGTGACCTATGGCAGAGGTGTTAGTTATCCAATAAATTGTTCCACGGGCGGCAGTACCCATACCCGCCTCCCAAATTGAGAATTTATTGATTGTAGTGTTCAATGCTGCTCTTGGCCTAAAAATGATTTTAAAATATTTTAAGGTTTAAGTACTGATCGCCGAAAAATAATCTAATGCCGATATTCTTCCGTAAATGAGCACTACTTATAATTATTTCAAAATATATATGAGATAGGCGGCATTTTTGCAGACTTTCCGGTGCGTCCCTGAGTGTAGCTAATATTAAATTTATGATTCAACTTTACAAAAGTACTTTGTACTCCCTAACTTCATAATATCAACAAAATAGTCATTATCTTCACTTTTTTGTACGTTGGAAGGTCATATCTTTGTCAAATGCACCGTAAAGGTGTACTCACTAACTAAATCACATACTCGTATACTTCTTCAAACACAGCAAACTTATTCTGTAGCACCATTTTTATTCAAAAACAATTAAAATACTTAGATTAAACCCTTTAATAGTATCAAAAGCCAAAATGTTTCGTAAGCAATGCTAACTTCACCAGGGTTAACTTAAACTTTACTTGATTGTTTTTTTATATAATAAAAATGATTAAAACTAAGCATTTAAAAAAAGATCTACAGTCTCTCGTGTCTAGGATGAACGAAGTATGTATGAAGAATGAGTTAATGATGAATGTAAGTAAGTCTAAAGTCATGGTGTTTGAAAGAGAGAGTACGAAAACAGTATGCAATATAGTTGTGAATGATGAATACTTGGAGCAGGTGGATGAGTTTGTGTATCTGGGTAGTATGTTTACGAAAGATGGGAAGGCTGATAGAGATATGAAAGAAGGGTGAATGCCGGTAACTCCATTAATGGAGGACTGAATGCCGTTGGCGGTAATAAAAAACTGTCCAAAGACGCGAAACTAGCCGTCCATAATGGAGTGCTGGTACCTACCCTGATGTATGGCAGTGAGGCATGGAACTGGCAGAGGAAGGATGAAAGCAGACTGAATGCTGTAGAAATGAGATCCCAGAGGCGAATGTGTGGTAAAACCATGTACGATCGTGAGAGAAAAGTGGATATCCGCAAAGAATGCAAGGCTGATGTAAGCGTGATGTGTAAAATTAAGAAAGGGACTCTCCGATGGTTTGGGCATGTAGAGCGAATGAACGAGGAAAGGAGTGTAAGGAGAATATATGATGCAAATGTGAATGGTAGAAGAAGTCGGGGACGCCCGAGGAAGACATGGCACGACCAAGTGAATCAGATACTTGAGTCGGGCCATGTGAAGAGTCGGAATAATAGAAGAGCATGTATGAGACGATGTATGAATGTGAACGAGGCAAAGAGTGTGTGCCAAGATCGAGTTGTGTGGCGGTCCGTCCTCTCTGCCTACCCCTGCGGGGAAACGGCGTGATGGTTAGTTAGTTAGTTATTTAAAAAAAAAAAAAAAAAAAACAAATAATAAGTTACTATCTTTACTTAAAAAAAAGCATTATTTATTAAGCCCTATTGGGCTTTTAAATGGAGTTTTATAATTATTTAGTGAGAGTATGTAAGTACAACAAGATGAGTATAAATGGATACATATAGTAATAACATCACACTCGTACCTATTATAAAACTAACACAAATATGCCAAATACAATTTGGGAGGCGGGTATGGGTTCCGCGACCCCGGGAACCATTTATTGGATAATCAACACCGCTGCCATAGGTCACGACAAGTGGTTCGATACGTTTGGTGACTTAGCAGGAGTGCCCGGATTCATAGGGCTTGGCGGTGGATGTATTTGCCTGCCTATTGATATAGCAGACTGGATCGGGAGATACTGGGTGAGGAAGACGTTTTGACCTCTCCAGTCGGACTCAATAGGAGGGATGGATTCATACATCTGTCACTCCTGGACACACTGACCCCTAGATTCCCACCCACCTCATACCTTTTCCTTCTCAGAACTTCCTATCCTTCCCTTCCATGAAAAGACCCTCCACACAGCATCCCCTAAGATGAAATAGGCCATGAGGGAAATTATTTTCCTCAGGGCCTCCTGTACGGAGCTAACTTAAAAAAATTTACACTACGGAGCTAACTTAAAACTACACTTACACTACATGATGCTTTGATAAAAAAAAATAAAAAAGCAAGTTTTTAATGATCGTATTGAAAAAATAAATACAATAAACGTCTGTCATATCGATTTAGCAATCATTCATTTAACCATATTGATTTACATAAAAGTAGATGAATCACCGATGCGTTGTTTTTATACAAAATTGTGACATCTATTATTGATTCATCATATTATCTATTAGAAATGATTTCATCGCCCTGATCGCTACATAAGATCTAATCTCCTTCCTTGCACGTCAACTCATTCCCTAGGTAGGCTATTGCTTATTCTCGTTCTCAGGTTATAACTTCTTCGGTTCTGGGTGTCGCCCTTATCTAGGCCGTTTCTCTGAAGTATTTCGGAGCATTGAGTCATCCAGGAGTTCTTTGGTCTTCCTCTGGATGACTGTTGATGAAGCTCCATAGACGTTGCCTGCTTCACTGTGTGGTCTGATGGTCTCCGTCTTATATGCCCATATCATCTCAACTCGTTCCTCCAGCTTACTGTTTATGTCCGTGACACCCAGGCTACCACGAATGCGTGAACTTTTAATCTTATATTTTAGTGATACTCTTGCCTAATCTAAGCATTCGCATTTCTGATACACAAGATAGAGTGATTAATTAAGAATATTATATATCTTCATATTATAATCTAAGCGCAAAATTCATTTATACGACGTTACGGCAAAACATTCAACACCCTACGGGATGTAGACCTTTTAACTGTACCTTGAAAACTGTAAAAAAATATGCTTGAAAACTAAATACCATTGCCCTCTGTAGGGTAAAAATATAAACGCATTAAACGACTTAAACCTACTGACCTAATATACCTGTACCTAAATTATGTTAATTACATGCTGCATAATCAAGCAGTTCGCTCTCGGTTGTTAATGAAGAGTGTTATTGTGATCTATTTATTAACATGCTGACAGTGAATTTGTTGTGGTGGTAGTTTTTAAAGCTCGTTGTTTATACATAAATACAATACTATAAATATAAATCGACCACCATAAAACAGGCGCGCGCCTAGCATGGTTGACAAAAAATCCACAAATTATATAACCATCAAAGTAATGAATAGGGAACAATAAAAAAAAACACACAATAGGATTCCTTTCATTCTTCTTCTTTCTAATTCGCAAGCGGGCCAAGCGAGTGACTGCAGTCACTCCCCTCTTTTTTGCTTGGTAAAAGCTAGGTAGTGCAAATTCATCATGTAAACCAGTAATTCCAAAAGTGATCCAGGTGGACCCCCAGGGGTCCACGGTAGAATCGACGGGGGTCTACGTTGGCGTGATAAAAAATGGGGGGTCCATGAGTAGTAATTGGGGGTCCACGAAAATTTATCTGGTTTCAATAGTAAAGAACAAAATTTTTGGCATGGCTTTATCTATTAGTGTAGGCCAGTGGTTCCCAAAGTGGTCCGTACGGACAACCAGAGGTCCCCAGGATCATTCAGGGGGTCCGTGGAAAATAAAATTGATTTGGGGTCTCTGAATGACGTCAGGGGGTCCACGGAGAGTTTTGACATATATTTTTATTCATATGGAAGTTTCGTCGGGGAAGGGGCGTAACGGGATAGGGTGGAACGGTAAACTTAAATAACTGAGGGGGTAAAATGGGATATGGGATGGAACGGGGTCCATCCTACCCCGTTCCACCACATATCCCATTGTGTTGTATGTTGTGGTAAATTTGCCGACCCATTCCGGTTGTGTTATCCGCCCCGGGGTCCGTGGGTCATAAGAGTTTGGGGAAAGAGGTCCGTAGGCAAAGAGAGTTTGGGAACCATTGATGTAAACTTAATATTTTAAAATAATCTCAGAATACTGGTCTAACCAGCAGTGTGTTGTTTACTGAGTGTGTCCTGAAAATTTAAAAAATACACTACGTAATGTATTTATAATTCCTTCATATTATTCAACCATTGAAAACAATATAAGCGACTCTCGAATGAAAAAACATGAAACACAAATCTCAGAAAAAAATTCGGTTGCATCCAGGGATTATATCCAGGACCTTGGCCTTGCCGGGGTGTTGCTTTAACCGCTGAACTAATTCTGCTAATTGAGCTAGTTCTGCTTTAACCACTGACCCTTTCCCCTTCGGTCATATTGAACTGTATCAAAGTTCGACTAAGAACTATTATTAAGAACTATTTACATATTAAAATTCAATTTATGCAAGATTCTTCCCCGAACTTGATTGCAAAGTTCTTCCCCGAACTAAACGCAATCTAGGTAGTGTCTTCCATAAATTGAATTATAATATGTAAATGAAATCCTCAGCTCGGGAGATCCCAATGAGGATATCATTATCTCTATTTATTAAAAAAAACATGAAAATAGCAAAACATTTATTATTTTTATATAAAATCAAACTGACTGATCTCTCGATGCAATTTTTTTAAAAATATTTTATTGTTTTCGCTCTGCTTATTTTTTTGTTATTTTATAAATTTTGTTTGTTTATATTGCAGTATAAACATCTACATTGAAATTATACGGTTAGAATTAATTTATTTGTGTCTGTATAAAGAAAATTATGTTTAAAAAAAAAAAATTACATTAAGAGCGTTTAACCAGCCAGCGGCAGAAAATCCACATTTCGTCAAAAGATGTTATTACGATCCTACAGGGCGGTTCCAATGAGAAAGATTAATTACTCTTCATACCAGTTTTTTTAAAAATTATAACACAATATCGATTTTATTTCATTCCAAATTTGCTTTAATTTATCCTACATCCAAAAATGCTGAAAGTCGTGTTGATAAAACTATTGAAATTATGTAATTATTTTTTGATCATAAGTATTTATCATTTTTCAATAATGTCTGAGCAAAATAAGAATGTTAAAAAATCTGAAATATCTGAAAATCTGAAATCTGTAAGTGCGCAAATAAATACACAAAAGGACCAATTTTCGTAAAGAAAGACATGTACATATATATTTTTAAATAATTTTATTTAAAATAAAATTAAAATTCTGTAATATACGTTTACCAGATAATGTATTGATTTATTTTACTGCATGATTATATGATTTGAAATGGGTGTTGTATAATATAAAATCTTTCTTCAAAAATTTAACAAATCTGCCAACGACCTTATTATACTAAAAATAATTTTTTTTCTCAAAATCAAAAACATAAGTTTACTAATGTATATTTTTATAATAATCAATTTATATTTTTTTGGGGAAAAGAGTCAATAAGTTTAAACACTGATTTAAAAATCACATATTTCTGGTTTTCTCTGGTTATACGGTCTTATCTTCACACAAGAGGCCATGAGGAAAATAGTATGTTTATTGTTATCAAGTTTAATTTGTAGAATTCTATTAAAATTTTTAATTCTTTTATATATTCAATAATAATATTATTAAATGAATGAAAACAGTTTATCTATAAACAAGTTCTGATTATTATTACGCGTGATAGTGGTTTCGCCTTCTGAGGGCCTTTAATAAAACACTGATTTGACATTGTTATTATCTTAAATAAAACTGTTTGTTTCCTAAATATAATAAAAGATTGATTTTAAATAATAATACTAGAAAAACTATATAAAAACAAAGTATAACAACAGACAAAAGTAAGTATATACGAATAGACATTCATGTGTGGTACAAACCATTATATACAAAAATAAGAATATACCTACATACTCGTAAGGTATTTTAAGATACCACAATTAAAAAAGGAGGGAATTATATGGGAAGCTGAACGCGGGAAGTAGGAAGCTGAAAGCGAGAAGAAACGGGAAGCAAAAATAAGCGAAATGCCAGAAACGAAAACCAAAGCTCACAATCAATTCCTTCATTCTTGCCCATCTTGCATATCAATATTGGCTTATTAGGTTGCCATGCAAACCAGCCGATCCTCAGAGCACGTGTTCCAAGTCCTAACAAAACAGTGCCCCCTGGTGTGCCGGTCTCACCGGGACAAGAGTAGTCCTGGCTGTGGTGGTACAATCCGTATCATATTGTATTGTATTTAGTCAAGATGGTGTAAAATTGTACTGCATAGACAATATGTATTTTTGAACTATATTTTATATAAAATTTTCTTTTTCTATTAATTTCGCTTTTTCCTTGAAACATTTTTTTTATACAGGGTGTTAAGGGACGTATACTTTAACCAGTGATTACTGACATTTATTGGAGTAAAAAATGTGAATGAAATTTTGGTCTCCGGTGAAATTATTTTTTTTTTCTACAAAACATAAAAAAATAGTACTTGTTGGATAGTTGGGGGTGGGGTAAGAGGATGGACAGTTACTCGGCTGAGTGATCATTGATGACATGCGAAATATTTTTTTGTTTGATATTGAAGAAAAAAAAAATTCATTGAAAAAGTCACTGGAGACCAAAATTTAATTTGAAGTTTTTACTCCAATTAATGCGAGAAATCCCTGGTCGTCCCTTAAAACCATGTATAATATGAATCTTTTAACGAAACTTCACTGGTTCATGCAAAAATATGACATGTAATCATTTGAAATTGTTTGTTTCCCCAATAAACTAAAATAAATAAAAATAAAACCACAAAAAAATGGTTAGATAAGTTTTTTTAGTTAATTAAAATACGAAATATGTTCGTTGTTGTCAGAAACTTAAAAATACAATAAAACTTTGATCGGTTAGTAAATAGCGCGTTTCAAAGAGTCTGGTTCCCACCCAGGGGTCTCGGGTTCAATCTTTTCCTAGATAAGTCCTTCATTTCTTATGTAACCACAACAAACATTTTCCATTTATTATGATGGCTAGAAGAGAAATTCAAAATTTTTTCAGGTTTTCATAAACCTGGAAATATAAATCCGTCGTCATATTGGGTTGGTAAGGTTAAGGAATCGACTAAAACAGAAGACCCTGAACAGAAAAGTAAAGTTCGCCACTGTTTGCAGCGCAGCCATAATGGGACTTTTAACATCGTAAATAACGGGACGACGGGCTAAGCCAAGCCTTTTTTAAGAAATCTTCCTTAAATTTAATGCTTCCGGATGAAAATATGTTTAGTCAAAGTACTATAAATAATGGGCATCTGCATTTGGCCAAGTTTACCTACAACACTCTTCTGTACGTCGTGTAATACATCAGTAAGTGAAACGGAAACACCATCTGGAATTTGATTGATTTTTTCGCATAATTTCTGAATAAAAGGGGTTCCATCGGTTCCACGATACGATACATTTCCATGATAAGTACTGTGAAAGACCAGCGTGTCATCAGATTCCAGCGGCAGGTTCATCAAGGGGAGGTTGGTCTGCTCAGGCTCCTCGCTATCTCTGCACATCTGTTGGAAGCAAGCAGTTTGATATGTTAGTCGCTTTAGAACTTAAAAATCTTCTTTTATTTATTTCTTATATAAAGAATAGTGCCTGTGGCACTAACCGAATTTAATTTGATACAAATCTATAGTTGTATTGGACAGGACTATTTACATGTTTCGGCCAACCGGCGCGGCGCACGAGACGAGTATCAAATGAGCTCAATGAATACGAAAAAGTATGAAGCAGTAGTTGAACATTAATGGAAAAACCGGAACGCATTACAACATTTACAATTGATTTCTTACTTTTTTGGTAATTGTGAACTGCCTCGTCGATACGCAGTTTTAATTTATTTATTTATTACTAGCAAGTACCCGGCATGTGTTGTAATGTTAAGCAAAGAAGTAAAATGCTTGTGCTGTAATTTTGTTTATATGTAGAAGTGTTTTTGGATACTATTTTTTTTGGACACGATATTTTTTGTTTTTCGGTCTGGTGCGTACACAAATAAAGTTTTCCGATGCCGGAGCACGCCACATACAGTTGTCCATGTGAGACACATGAATTTTCCAAATCTACACCCTGTTATCCCCTAGCGCTACTACGTCTCCCTTGAATTCCCATCCCTCCCTCCCCCCTCGTCCACCGCCCCTCCATCACCCTCTCCTGAGTCTTCATTCCCATGATTATTTTACCTTCAACGCCTTCCCCGCCTCCCGGATTCAGAAAATCACGGATTTTTTAAAATTTACCTCCTTTTAGTTCCTACCGCTAGCATGTCTCCTTCGCAACCCTCCCTCCGCCCCTCATTCTCCTTACCCTCACGCGTTCCTCTTCCACCTTATCCACCTCCCCCCCCCCGCCTGCCACGTTCCCCTCCCCCGTCATGCGTTCCCTTTCCATATTCGTTCCTCCCCCTTTCCGCGAACCCCCTTCTCCTTCATTCCCCTATCCCCCTACCGGATCATCCTCCCTATCCCGCCCTCACTTTCTGAGGCTAAAATTTATGAAATACTCACAATTTTCATCTCGCCTATTGTAAATATATATTACAAATTCCACAACGCCAGAGCACATCAATATATATATAAACTTCGCGGGCGTATGCACAAAAAATCACCAAGGTCTCCTTGTAATCGGATGAATGGTGTGCCCGGGCATCTATCGGGGATCCTCCTAACTTCCACGATATTCTCTTCTGTTAATTTAACTGCGGTGTGGAAGCATTGGAAGCTGGCCGTATAACTTGAGCGTGAAAAATGGCTGTTCGTCATTTAAATGCGTTAGGCCGGCGAACTTGTGTTCTTTGTTCTACTTCAGTCAATCTGCCATTTTTTTTTTCTATTCTCAAACATACACTTTACATTTTGGCATAAAGGCCAACATACCGGCGGCATGAAGTCTCTTCCTCCCCCTGCTCTCCCCCTCTACCTTCCCCCTACCGCGTCCCTTTCACCCTCCCGCGTCACCCTTCCACCTTCCCCGACTTCCCCCTCCCTCGTCCCACCTCCCCTTGAATTAAAAAAATTAAAGTTTTTTTTAACGTCAGAGCAAACCGTTATACATATATATATAAAAGCCATCGCTGACATGTGTACAACCACTCACCAAATATTTCATCATAAATGGATCAATTTGAATGCAAACGGAACATTAATTTTCATGCATTAAAATGTAATTTATTATTATTATCATTTAATGGGCAGAAAGCATTCTACAGATATTCTCATATAAATATCGTAAATAATGATGTTTGTTTAGTTTTATTAGCATTATGTAGTGGTTACTTGTTACTTCTGGAATGCGTCCTCATAATATCATACTAGAGTAAATTATAGCATATTTCCTAAAAATATCTCCAAACCAATATGTAGGTGATGTTTGATAACTAGTTCATTTAATCCGTACTAAATTTTATGTTTGTTGTGTGTTTTTTTAAAAATTAAATGATTTTTAATTAATGTTACCTGAAGGAAAAACAATTTCGGTTTTCCGGAAAGATCTTCTTTCTCTTCCTTTTTATCCGTGATAATAAGTCTACTTATTACATCCGCAATTTTCATATCCTCCTTAGCAGTCTCAAAGTACTGGTGAGAGCCATGAGTCATTATTGCAACAGCCACACAAGTGTCATTACTGTAGTCAGGTGGATCATAATGATGGTGTCTTGGACTAAATTGCTCTGGTCGTTTGTCGCACAGCTTTTTACAATTAGTATCTAGAAAATACATTTAGGTGAAATGATTATAAAAACATCCTGTCTTAGAGGGTGAAATTAATGAACCTTTTATTCTGAATTGTTTTCCTGCTACATAATTTATTTTTTATATAAAATTCTAACTCACCTTTATCTATTGTTCTTCGGACTTCGTCTGCTGTTAGCTCATCGTACACTTCAACCTTAAAACCAATACTTGAAAAGCATTCTTCAATCGCTTTAACATCCTTCTCGGTCTCCGGCCTCGCTTTTATACCTGCTGGTGAGAATACAAATAGAGCTTTTTTTTAAATGTGAGTTATATGTGAAGTTCCAATTTTCCACGAATCTCATAATGTACTAGTCCTTCAGCAAGATTTTTTTTTAATAAAAATTAAACATTGGAAATTGATTTATTAAACTTGTAAAATATAAACGCGATGTAAAAAATTGTATACAATTAAAAAAAATCATAATTTTTAAGCACTTACAATTGGGGAATGCAAAGTTAAAAACTATTTGTTTTCCGAATGATAATGTTTCTTCGTAACGAGAATGATCAAAAGTGTAATTTCTCATCGAGCGTAAAATCATTGGCTTTAGCAGTGTGCTGGATATTTCAGGCAGTATATTATTCCGTGGTTTTTCATCAACTCTAATTCGGTTAGCCTTTAGCTCACAAAGGACTGCAGTCAGGATATTGAATAAGGAGGTTCCATTTCCAATATCCTCCAGATATTGACAAAACACTTTCAAAAAATAAGATCCATCTTCACGTGGAGAGGACTCGCGTTCAAATGAGCTCTTAACAACGAAAAAATTAGCCTCGGCAGGAACCCCGAAACGGAATTCGCTGCCGTCAAACTCTATCTCTGGCAGTGTTCCAGGAGTCTTGGTTGCTTGGGATGCCTGAAAGTATTATAAAATAAAATAATCAAGTACCATCCCTGATATGATTTTAGATTTTCACGACCAAAAAATGTTCGTTATTTATTGTTGGGGTGTTATGCCGTATTGTGCTACCCAAGGAAGTAGTGCAATATGGCATAATACCCCAAAAATAAATAACTTAAAATACTACCCCGTTAACTGCTCCAGTAATCTTAGTTGTCTGGAATGATCAGGAAATAATCAAGTGCCATCGCTTGGTTTGCTTCAAGGGTCGTTTGGGATACTTAAATAATCAAATGCTGTACTTTGGCATGCTCCAGAAGTCTTTTTTGGTCAGGATGGAAGAAATTGTCACAAATTCAATATCCAAGTACCTTTCCTTGAGGTTGAGACTTGAACAGAGTCAGAAGTTGTGCATGATTAAAATATCTGCCTGTATGTGTTGTGCACGCCAAGCGTCGGAGAGGCTAACTTAACTCTGGTTTCGTTGAAATCATCATGCCTGAGCTTTTCGCTGGTTATACTCGTACACTGTGCATTGTGTATTGTATATGTCAATGATATGCTTGTTCGAGGGATTTTTTCCAATTAAGGAGACTAAATTGTCATTTCTATCCCCTTCACAAGGTTGGTTCATTGAAACCATACATTCGACCAGATTATTCTTATTTATGGAAAACGTCTATTTTATGGTTCAAAGACCTGAAGCATAAAATAGATAATGTCCTTAGTTTTTTGTGTCCTTAAGTAACAGTAATGTAAACTATCGTAATTTATTTTTGGAGTATAACGCCGTATTTCGCTATCTCCTTCTTTAGACATGATTATATAAAAGTAATAAAAACTTATTACACATCTGTCCTGATGGGGGACACTGCAATGTTGGCCAAAACTTCGACTAAAGAAGGAGATAGCGCAACATGGCATAACACCCCGTTAATAAATCTAGCTAATAATTTTGGCCGTGAAAATCTCAAATCACACCAGAATGGTAAGCAATTTTACAAAATTATGCATATACCATAATATATTATTGATTGGTTACTCCTTTTCAAATGTGTACTCCTCTTCCATCCACAAGCAAATATTTTTAATGGAAGAGCACTATAAACCACAAACATTCAAAAATCCATATAATATGTATGTACAAAAGATTTATTATTAATAAATAAATAAATAGAATTTTTTTGTAAACAATGCCCGCTGTCAAAACAAGGTTTTTCTGCGAGACTGGCACAGTACATCACCCATAATATAATAATTCATTTTCGAAAGATCAATAAATACATTTAAAAATATCAGATCGGTTACCAAACAAGGCTTAATTCATGTGCATTATTTGGTAAATGCATTTCGAATGCTCGTCTTTCACCAGGGTGATACTAAAGAATCTCTTTAGAAAAGGTGTTCACCTAAAACAGAATCGGAGCCAGAACCTATTCGTTTTTAACGCCAACATTTATGGAACAAACTGACAGCAACCCTTAGAGTTGTCATCTCCTCCAATATTTGGACATCATAAGACTGTAGTTATGACCCGATCAAAGACCTTAGAAATGTATTTTTTGCCTCACCGAAACATTTCAGGCAGCTTCACAAAAAAATCTACGAAAGTAGGTGTTATTAGATGATTTTATAGCAATTTCATGAATATAAAATGACAATATATTATCTCACCTGAAAGACGAAAACCTTAAGCAAGTCCGGATATTTGTCCCCAATCAAAATGCTGATCATTTCTTCGTCATAAAAATAACCTTCTTTACATAGAAGTTTTCCGTCGATCGAGGAGTGCGTAATAAAAAATATGAATATGGACTCGTATTGATGCCAAGTATTTGATTCGTACTCTGAAAACAACCACACAATATGAAATTTCGTCTATTTGAAATATTTTTACCCTTCTGCGGCTAAATTGAGTAAATTGAGTAAGAAATTAACGTTTTTCTTTTTCTTCAATTGTACTGTCAATTTTACGTTAAAATTAGCAACGAAAGTGAACAATTCATATGGGCTTCTGATGAAGTTATCCGCACTGTGGTTTAGGGATTAAGGATTAACAATTGAAGACAAAATTAGCGACGTTAAAACTTTCGATTGAGAGCCGTTAATATGGTATTTAGTGATTAAATATTACAAATTAGGTTTTGATTGTTAAGTTATTCTAAAAATCAAAATAAATATACCTTCAATTAATGTATCTCTAATTTCTTCCTTGGTGTAAGATTTTCGAGGGTCGTCTACATCAAACCCGAGATTCTTGAAACACGTTGTAATATTCACAATGTCCGCTTCGATATCATCTTCTTTTCTAGAGACATATTCTAAAACACAATTATTTCAACGTTTTGATTAAAGTTGAACGTAAACAATGCAAAATAAAATTAGTAAACATCCCTAAAAAATAAGTTTCATACTTATTTGAAGCACACGAAAAACACATTGTTTATTTTAGAAGTGAGTTTTTGGAGATAGTGACTTATGCTTGCGTACCCAAGATATGTTGTGTCACTGCTGTTTGTGTGGGTTGAGATAAAATACTAATAGAATTATTTTATTAGTCACTGTCGAGCTCCATAGGAAGCTTACCTTGAAAATCTCGTTGTAAAAACATGTAGACTATCCCTTGTTTCTTGCTGGGGTCCTCCCTCGAAACCGCTTCCTCCATTTCAGAGATATATCCTAACAGGTGGTAGTTCTAGTGTTGGCAGGAAATGTGTCTTCACTATATTTAGTTGTCCGAAATCTATAAAGCTTAAATAAAATTAATTTATTCGTTTAACGGTACTTGGATTGTTGGATAAGTTCAATGATTATTATAGAACATATCTCACTGAACTTAAAATTTTTATTACTCATATTTTTATTTCATTTAAATGCTTTTATTTACATCGTAACTTTATTTGTTCTATTTTTTATATCATGGTAAAGATGAACTGCCTTTATTATTATTTATATAAAAGCCCTCTGGGCGTAAAATAAAAATAAATTAATTAACAACCAAATAAATTAATGTTCCCCAAAACGAGCCTGAAAATTTCATTTGTCATATATTGAGTTTATTAATGTGTAAATTCTACTACTTAAGAAATTATAAAATTTGTAGTACTTTATTAAAGCCATAAATACACTAGGAATTTATATCATATATGTAAATCCTAATTATACAATTGTAAATGTTCTCTATAATGACTTAGAAAGAATCTCCTACTTGTGATATCACTAAAGAAACCACTCATCCACTCTGAATGCAAGTATTAATGTCATTCTTCAAAATGATCTTGAAAAAAAAACACATATTTTTCCTTTCAAAGGCATATAGAAACCATCGCTTCGTTCAGAAAACAAATTTTAATGTTCTTAATAGTTATCTCGACAGAGGCTCATTCCTGAGATATCTTGAAAGAAACCATTCCCTTGTTAAAAATATTATGAACTAAATATACAATTTGGCTGTCCTAAAACGGGTATCCTTCCCAGTTGGACAGACAAAGTATCATTTTGTAATGTATTTAATATATTTGTATATAAATAAATAAATAAACATTACCATTACACATTGATTTTTATCAATTTTGGCATGCAAATTTCAACATAAAATACTGTTTTGTTTATTTAGTAGTAGAGAATGGATGAATTTGTTTCAGACACCCCAGAAAGGCATTTTTTTCTTTTTTGGGAGACTAACAGTTTACATTAATAACAGAGCATAATAGTATCTGTCACGATAATGATACCATTTACAGGTTTCCACATGGGTATTATATTTAAGTGAAGTGATAATGAAAAATTATATTACAAGAATATGCACAACAAGAAATAAAAAAAGGAAATTTATAGGGTGTTTGCTGCATTAGATGAGTATCTATAGTTATTGTAAAATATCGGGAGACCGCCTGCGCCTGTGTGATTTTATGGAGTGTGATTTTATAACTAACTAAACTAACTAACCATCGAGGACGGATCGCCAAACAACTCGGTCTTGGCACACACTCTTTGCCTCACTCACATTCATACACCGTCTCATACATTCTCTTCGTGATTTTATGAAGTGTCAAATTGTGTTTAGTGTGTATTGAAAGTGTGTGATGCACGATAAATGAAAGAATTCTGCTTAGAATAAGTGTTGCACCGAGGGAGGCTACGAATTATGTCTGATCTGGTTCATTTGTTGGGAACTCGTAGCTAGATTCTGGGCAATCTACGACAGATCTGGATATTTTTTGTAGAAAGAGTATACATATATACATCATATCAACATTCACGTTCAACTGAATCAAATAAACGAGTCAGGAAATATTCGGGGTCAGAATAACCGATGTCATGTATAACTAACATTATGTATACCTAGTATTTTTGCGGCACTTTATAAAGTTCTAGATGATCTAAGTATTGCCCTGGTGAAGGACCACCATTCAGAAATGAAACTTAAACCTTGCATTAGCCGTGTTGGGCGACCAGATTTGAATATCGAGGTACCTTTCGATTACCCATATCCTTTCTCTCCTCATTTCCATTGGTCCTGCCTCACAAAATACCCTGAATGGGTATGCCTTAATCCACTAGCTTCGGTCGGACATTTGAGCGATGTTCACATAGAAATAAAAAGAAATTACCTTTTAAAACCGATGCGAAACAGTCGGAAGACTGCCAGATACGAGAAATGTAATGTCGTATTTTTTTAAGTAGATGCTTGAAATCACTTGACATTTGACTTCGATATTATTTCAAAAACTAGTGTTATAAAAATTAGCTAGTAATTGTTATTTTTGGAAATTTTAATTAATAATGCTTTAAAGGACTTGGATCATACAAATCATCCACATATACACAGTACTAAACACAGAAAACTGAATTCAATAAAATGACATCTTATCGGTTTATCATAACGACGGCTTATCAAAAACAGCTTATCTTGTGGTATCACTATATTGGTAAGACAATTTTTGATACGATTGCTGACATTCGCCAAACTCCATTGATCTTATTGGAAGACATTTTAAATATTTATGTTGTAACGTAAGGTAACGGCGTTTTAATACTTTATTTTATAGTACTGTGCTGAAAAGTTTTTTCTTTTAATTTTTCAATTTTTTTAAAGTTTTTTCTTTTAATCGGGCTACCGGAATAATTATTCCGGTAGCCCGATCAATTAAACTTTGAACGTTTAATTGATAGGGCGGTCCAAAGCGTCAAGTTCCCATCCAGGAGTCTTAGATTCAATCCTATGCTATATAAGTACTCCATCCCTTATGCAACCACAACCAATATTTTCCACTTATTGTGATGGTAGTAGGAGAACTTCAATTTTTTCAGGTTTTTGAAACCTGGGAATGTAAAATCGTTATCCCATTGGGTCGGTAGTAGTAAGGAATAGAAATAAATAGAAAAGTGCAGAAAAGTAAAGTTTGCAACGGTTTGCAAAGCAGCCGTTTTGGGACTTTTATCAGCGTAAACAATGGGACGGCGGGCTAAGCCAAGCCTTTCTTAAGATATCTTCCTTAAATTTAAAGCTTCCTGATGAAAATTTGTTTAGTTAAAGTACTATAAATAATGGGCATCTGCATTGGGCCAAGTTTATCAACAACACTCTTCTGTACCTCGTGTAAAACATCAGTTAGTGAAACGGAAATGCCATCCGGAATTTGATTGATTTTTTCGCATAAATTCTGAATAAATAGGGTTCCACCATCCAAACGATACGATTTATTTCCATGGTAAGTACTGTGAAAGACCAGCGTGTCATCAGATTCCGGCGGGAGGTTGGTCAGCTCAGGCACCTTGCGATTACGGCACATCTGTAGGAAGCAAGCAGTTTGTTATGTTAGTCACTTTAGAAGTTCAAAGTCTATCCTCTTCTAGAAAGAATATAAAGCCACCGGGCGGGTGGCGTGGATTTGATATATATATTCCAATCTAAATTTTTTTTTCAGAGGTTGATAAAATTTCGCACACTTCACCTTTTGGTTTGCTATAAAACTTTATCAAATCCATCCTCACAGCGCAAAGCGTGCGACGCATTACCTAGATAAGTGCGAGCAAGTATCAAGCATTTAATGCAAGTAGAGCAAAGGCCCAAAATGTTATTACGGTGACAATTGATTTCTTTTAACCTTTAGACTATTGGTTGGCAACTGCCTCATACGCTAGCAGTATGATGATGGACAGGGCTATTCACGTAAGCTTCCACCAAACGGCGCACTGTGTACCGTCCCATACAAGCTAGAATGTATCAGATAAAACACTTGGAATTCTTGAAGGTTGACATCATGGGGGTATTCAGAATGATCAACCATTCATTTTTATGTGAAAATATATAGATTAATTTTTTATTTCATTAGCAAGCAGTATTAAGCTGGTGTGCTCGTATCTGATTGAAAATTGAGTTTTTTTGTCTAGTTTTTATTAGAGTTGTAACTCGGAACTTCAGCCACACGTCCATATATTATCATTCTAGAGCAGGTATATACTACACATTCCCAATCATTAATATCGATAAAAGTTATATACTACATTAATAAAAACAATTTATTTATAAACAAGTTCTGCTGGTAATTATTATTACGCGTAACAGCTGTTTCGCCTTCTGAGGGCATTATCAAACTGTGATAATGCCCTCAGAAGGCGTAACAGCTGTCACGCGTAGTAATAATTACCAGCAGAACTCGTTTATAAAAAACTGTTTTTATTAATTTAATAATAAAATTATTGGATATATAAAAGAAATAAAAATTAAAATGGAAGTCTACAAATTAAACTTGATAACAATAAATTATATATTACACATTCCCTATAATATATAACGATAATAAAGTTATATACTCCGCATTCTCTATCATAAATAACGATAAAAAGTTATATACTACTCATTCCCAATCATAAATAACGATAAAAAGTTATATACTACTCATTCCCAATCATAAATATCGGTAAAAAGTTATATACTACATATTACCAATCATAAATATCGATAAAAGTTATATATTACACATAACCTATCATAAATATTGATAAAAAGTTATGTACTACCAATTCACAATCAAAAATATCGATAAAAGTTATATACTACACTTTCCATATCATAAATATCGATAAAAAGTTATATACTACACATTCCCTATCATAAATATCAATAAAAAAAATATATACTACACATTCCTAATCATCAATATCGATAAAAAACTTTATACTACACATTCCCTATCATACATATCATAAAAAGTTATATACTACACATTCCTTATCATAAATATCGATAAAATAAGTTATATACTTCACATTCCCTATCATAAATACCGATAAATCCGTTACCGGTAAGTTTAAAAAAAAATTCAAAGCTTTTAATGACCTTTCTGAGGTGTTTCTGAGTTGGTTTCATTTTGAGTTGGCATTGAACCATAAAGATGCATGGTTTACGCAACGTATTACTAAATCCGAGGTCACCCAAAGTACGCACACTTTTCCCTTGTTAGCCTGTTAATGAATTTGAATGCAACAAACCGTCATTTGAGATAGTAGGTGTGCGCCACTTTGGAGTAAGGGTAGGGGGGAGGAGGGCACGCCGGCGCGGCGAGGCGTAGCGGCGTAGAGGCGTCGCGGCGCGTTGCTACGGCCGTCGGCCGCCCAGTCCCCCGCAGGCGTCGTAGCGCCACGGACGCCCGGCAGCGCCGATCGTCCCTAAATCTCCGCGGGAATGTTGTATTCTAACAGTATTTTAAAACCTTCTATTAAATAAAGCTTTCTCCCACTCTTCGAAAATTTTTCGTAATGTTCAGTATCCATCTATTTGTTAAAGACTGAACCAATGTTGAATTCATAGGATATGTTTTACCTGACCAAATAATAATTAAACGTAAACAATCGTTTTCGTGGATTGTTTATTATAAAAAATAAGAGTACATAGGTAGTAAATATATAAAATACCGATGATGTAATAAGTGAATTATTAACCCACGATGGTTTCGATAAAGTTTTTGTTAATTCTGCTTCCTTCAGTGGTAGCACATCTTAACGTGTTCATCAGTCAGCCAGAAGTTATGAAGCTTTTAGGTAAGTCGAGGGAGGAGGCAATATAGCTAATTTTATAAAAATAATTTCATCAGTGGAATCTTATTTCATGTAAAGAGTGTTCTGCAAGATGAAGTGTCACACTTAAAATTGGCTTTATATTGAAAATAAAATAAAAACATTGAATTACGTCAAAATATTTCAAATACCCGTATGAAATATTATTTACTAATAATAATTAATAAAGCGATGTAATTTATAAAAATCCATTATGTAAAACAACAATGTTGACACTGAAAATAAAACTCAATCTTTCTAAGATAAATCTCTATTGCAGCCATTTAAAAGTCATATAAGTGGTTGTTGATGCAATATTTTCAAATATTAAACAAATGAATAACCTTCAGTAATTGTAAATTCACTTTGTGAGGCGGGTGTGGGAATGTCCCGGGAACCATGCATTGGATAACCAACACTTCTGCCGTAGGTTAACTCATGTTGTTTACAACGTTTGGTGACTTAGCAGGGGTGCCCGGGTTCATGGGGGGGGTGAGCTTTTTCCAGGTCTTGACAAAGGGGTGCGTCTTCCCACCAACTGCACCCCGATGGAATCATATGCCATCACTACCGGACACTCTGAATTTTAGATATCAACCCACTACTCATATATATTTTTCCTTCCCTCGAACCCATTTTTTCTTGTCCTTCATTTCCTTAAAAAAACCTTCCACGCAGCATCCCTAAAGATGAAGTAGGTTTCAAGGGAAATTATTTTCCTCAAGGCCTCCTGTGTTGAGATGATGTAAAAAAAATAACTTTCTTCAAGTCACTCCTTAACAAAAAATATCGGCATATATTTGATGATATTTAATAAACAAATACTTTGTCGATAATAAATATAGGTATTTTAGTGGTTTTTTTGGGACATCGTAACTCATAGCATTTATTAGAATAAAAGTCTCACACCTTGTGACCTGTGACCTGTGACCTGTGGTGAATTACTCCGTAACAAGTTAATAATGAGAAAACATCTCTTTCAGGATTGAATGCTGAGTTGTACTACGTGAGGGATGGGGTAGTCAACACGTACGCAATGAACTTCATAGTACCAGTCCCGGCTCACATTTCCGACCTGGAATTCTCGTGGCAGAGTTTGACCAAGCAACCTGTAAGCAAAATAATTGTTATTAATCCATAACGCTTCCAGGCAGATTTATCGAAAATCTAGTTCGAATCCAAAATTTTTGGAGGATTAAGACTTGTAATTAATTAATTAATTCTTAAGACTTGTGTTTCTTAAGAGAGAATAATCAGAGAAAACCAGAAATATGTCATTTTCAGTGTTTAGACGTATTGACTCTTTTCCACAAAAAAATATAAATTGATTTCGAAAGATTGTTCTTTTATCTAGTAAATGTATGTTTTAAATTTTGAGAAAAAATATTTATTTTTAGTATAATAAGGTTATACCATAGGTCTTTGGGAGATTTGTTAAATTTTCAAAAAAAAATGTATAATACAACACCCATTTCAAATCATATAATCATGCAGTAAAATAAATCAATACGTTATCTGATAAACGTATGTTACAGAATTTTAATTTTATTCTTCTTTTTCGATGGCGCTACAGCCCATATCGAGCTTTTGCCTCCTGCAACAGTCGCCTCCAACTCCTCCTGTCCTCCGCGGCTGACTTCCAGTTTGGTACCTGGAGAAGCTGTGCTGTATTCCCTTTTACCTCGTCTTCCCACCTCAGTCTGTGTTTTCCCATTTTTCTCTTTCCACCTGGGTGTCCATTCAAAATTCGTTTTGGGACACGTGTATCCGGCATTCTCTGTACATGCCCAGTCCATCTCCTTATATATATCATAAAATTCCGTATTGTGCCGGATGCGCCACTGTTCGCTCTCTTTCACGGGTCCACATATTCTTCTCAGCACTTTTCTTTCAAAAATATTGAGCATTTCAGCCATCTTTACCGTCAGTGTCAGCGCCTCATATCCATATGCCAATACAGTTCAAACAATGGTCTTATATGTGGTTATTTTGGTTTTTCTGTGGACTTAAACTTGACTGTGACTTAAACACTGGCAGCAAAGAGAAGTATGTTTTGTTGGCTGCTGTGATTCTCCTTCTGATTTCTGCTGGATCCTCATTGTTCTCTGTCAGAATTTTAATTTTAGTTGAAATAAAATCATTAAAAAATATATACGTACATGTGTTTCTTGACGAAAATTGCTGGTATATATTTCGGATTTTTTAAAAATTATTATTTTGCTCAGACATTGTTGAAAAATGATAAATACTTATGATCAAAAAATAATAACAAAAGGCACATAATTTTATCAACACGCCTTTCATCATTTTTGGATGTAAGTATAAATTAAAACAAATTTGGAATGAAATAAAATCGATATTGAGTTATAATTTTAAAAGCTGGTACTGAGAGTAATTAATTTTTATCATTGGAACCGCCCTGTACGATCATAAGAACATATTTAGACGAAATGTGGATTTTCTGGTTAAATGCTTAAACCTTCTGGTGAAATGGTTAAACGCTCTTCAGTTTTATTATTTTATTTATAAAATACGTGATATTTATTAGAATTAACATTGAGTTTTTTTTTTACATTAGCTCAATACATGAGGCCCTGAGGAAAATAATTTCCCTCAGAGCCTATATCATCTTAGGGAATGCTGTATGGAAGGTTTTTTTGAGGGAAGGAAGGAAATAGGTATGGGGGTGGGTAGGAATCTGGGGGTCAGTGTGTCTAGGAATGATGGAAATATTAATCCATCCATTCAGGTGCATACAACGATACACATAAACACAAACGCATATATATACGTAGATAAACACAATACACATACGTTCAAAGATACATACATAGACAGTCCCCAAGCACCTTTCTGAAACTGTGGTATTTTGCATTTAACATTTTTGTTTATTTTAAAAGTAATTTAATTTTAATTCTAATAGTAATTATTTCAATTTTTAAATTATTGAAGATTTCAGGAGCAAGAAAGTTAAACTGTGACTGTCATTGAGGGTTTTTGTTGCTGGAATAATAAAATAGGATTAATTATTATTTTTAAATGGTCTAATACAGATTTAGATAGATAAGAACGATTAATTAGAACAACATTAACAAAATTTCATTGCCATCACCCAAATTCAGCTATAGAACGAATTAATTTACCGAGAAATTTAGGAGGTAGAGGTATAGTCAAAATAACATCTTTAAAACATAATCAGGTAGAAATGCTAAGAAATTTTTTCCATAGGAAAGCTGATAGTTCAGAAATGCATAAAATAATTTGCAAGGCAGATAGAAATATTTCGCCATTAAATTTATACGACGAGAATGCCAGCATTCTTATAAATACCAACCAGGAATTGTTAGATTCCTGGTCAAATAAAATTCTTCACGCAAAACACTTCAATTATCTCAACCAAACATATGTTTACAAATTTTCGTCAAACAAATGGTTGAGTATTGGAGAGTTGAGCGCAGAAATAGAAGGCTTTATGCTTGCTATTCAAGATAGAGTCATTAATACTAAAAATTATAGGAAGCATATCATCAAAGATGCAAATCAAATTGATGATTTATGTAGAAAATGTTTGGCTTTTCCGGAAACTATAGAACATATTATATCGGGATGTTCTGTATTAGCGCCGTCCGAGTATACATTTAGGCACAATCAAGTTTTAAAAATAATTCACCAAAGTTTGGTAATTAAACATAACTTGATTGACTGCCGTAATGTACCATATTATGAATATGAACCAAATTCATTTTTAGAAAATGAATTTTATAAAATTTATTATGATAAAACTATTCTAACAGACAGAACAATTAGTCATAATAGACCCGATATAGTTTTACATGACAAAATTAATAAAATAACTTATATCATTGATGTCACTATTCCAAATTCTTGTAATATTCAGAAAACTGTTTCTGAAAAAATAAGAAAATATACAGATTTAGGAAATGAGATTAAAAGAATTTGGCATTCTCAGACTATAAAAATATTACCATTTGTTATTTCGGCTACTGGCATTATACCTAGCTCTCTCATTCAAAATTTAGGCGTATTAGATTTGTCAAAAAAATTATTCATAAAAATGCAAAAGTCGGTTATTTTAAATACATGTAGGATTACGAAAGATTTTTTAAATATTTATATTGAGGGATCAGTAGGATTTATCGGAACAGTTAGGATTACATCAGAGCCGAACCCTCTGATATGAAAATATCTGGAGTCGGTGAAATATTTTCCCATTATGTTTCTGGTGGATTGACGTATTGTTTTGTATTTATTATCTTATATAGTGCACTTACATTGCGTGAATTTACTAGATATTCATTTGTGGAAAAGTGTGTGGAAGGGTTTAGTCTTTCATTTGGGAAAGATTCAACCCGGACATGAAATCTGGAGCACCGTAATAATATAATTAACGTTTAAACAAGATTTTTATGCATAGCACAAAGGGTAGATAACAAATCATCAAATAATCAATAATTATCAGCCTGAAACACTCATCTACATTGAAAAAATCTTCCGAAAAAAGATACTGGCCGCCAACGGGGATTGAACCCGTGTCCCTCTGATTGCCGTTCAGTATCTTTTCTCGGAAGATTTTTTCAATGTAGATGAGTGTTTCAGGCTGATAATTATTGATTATAATATTTGTTATCTACCCTTTGTTCTATGCATAAAAATCTTGTTTAAACGTTAGCTTATCAATTAAAAATAATAATTAATATTTGACAAGTTAAAGTATTTCAGCAATAAATGCAGACATCCGTAGTCCAGTGGCTAAGACTCTTGACTCACAATCCGGAGGTCGCGGGTTCCAACCCGGCGTGCGCAAATAAATTTTATTTGATTAATTTGTGTTATTTCACAATTAATTTATTTAAAATATAGTATATTTGCGGCACGTTCCAGAGTGGAAGATACTATCAGTATCGTCCTGGTGGAACACCACCATTCAGAATTGAAACGTTGCTTGAAAATGGCTTAAGCCGTGTTTGGTGACCTAATTTGAATAGCCAGGTACTTCCAAACCTTCCTCTTCCCCACCTCCTTCCCCTCCCCACTACCTTCAGCCTCACAACATACCCCAATCGGGGATGCCATAGTCTCACTGGCTCCAGACGGGAGCAGTTGAGATTCTTGTGCGGTATTAACTGTAAAAAAAAAGACATAATTAGTCTCGACGCCGCCTAGCGGGAGATTTAGTACTTAACAATACCTCTCTCACAAAAATAAAGTTGGTTGTTTTCAGTTGGAAAAATGTAATAATAAGTAATTATCGAATGAAACACTAGTATATATTGAATTATTTGGCGGGTATTAGATAAGCCGCCATAGCTCAGTGGTAAGAGCAGCTGACCGGCAATCAGAGGGACACGAGTTCAATTCCCGTTGGCGGCCAGTATCTTTTCTCGGAATTTTTTTTCAATGTAGATGAGTGTTTCAGGCTGATAATTATTGATTATAATATTTGTTATCTAAAATAGGATTGATATAATATTTTTTTTGAAATTTGAATTAAAAATAGGAGGATATGTGGAGGTTTTATATTAAGTACTTTCAAATCCTTAAATAAGTCATTCGTGGAGTCATATAGTGTACTTTGTAAATAGTCCGTAGGTTTAAATCAATTTTAAGTGATATTGATCAAACGTTAAAGTTCCTGCCAGTTACACCTTGAAGAGTGGCATAATCTCCTAAATCTAAAATCTCCAAGTGCTCCCATCTTTCCTTTTGCCGACAACATTAATTCCACCGCATTAATCACGTTGGTAGAGTTAGTTATTCTTTTTTTTTTATTTTGCCATTTTTTGCGCTTTTTTTGTAACCAACGTATCGAGCAGCGATACACTGTTAGTACCGGATCCGAAATCACGAAATCTGGGTTCCTGTGCAGTACAGATGACGCCCCCATATTTTTATATTTATTCGGATTTAAAATTCTTGCTCCCTAAAAAATTAAATGCTGCCAGAAGAGCTACGATAAGTATAATAAGAGCATAATAATTATCCCATGTTATGGGTAATTTTTTAATATTTTGGGAATATCTCAAAACATTTATTTATGATCTTTATTTATTATCTCGCAGCGCCCCTCCAGAGAAAGTTCAGGGTTATTTGCATATTGTTGAGCCTATGGCAGATCCGGTACTGTACATCATCATGTCAGAAATGTTTAAATTAACATTTAACTAAATTGTTTTAGAAACTGAGCATAAATAGTAGGTAAGTCTAAAAGTGGATAATTTTATTAAAACAAATCAAGAGTTTTTAAACGCAATTGCAAGGATTGTAATTCCTTTAATATAGATAGAACTAATATAAACTTTGAGGTAAGAGTTAAAGGATATTTTTAAAAATTTAAATGGCAACAGTGAATCTGAATTTATTGAAAAATAATCACATTTCTGATAAAAATTTAGAACTAAAAATACTTCAATCCCTAATGCTAATAAACTTCCCACACTCTTACCACTCCCCTTTCTCCTACCCTTTTGTTTGTTTGTTTTTTTTTACATGAACTCCACACAGGAGACCCTGAGGAAAATAATTTCCCTCAGGGCCTATGTCATCTTTAAGGATGATGTAGGGAGGGTTTTTTTAGGAAGGAGAGGAGAGTTCTGGGAAGGAAAAGGATTTAAGGGGTGGGTAGGAATCTGGGGTTCAGTGTGTCCTGGTCCTCCGCCTGCAAGACCTAGACAAACCTCACCCTATGAACCCGGTCACCCCTGCTAAATCACCAAACGTAGCGAAACACTTGGGGTGACCTATGTCAGAGGAGTTGGTTATCCAATAAAGGTTCCCGGCCGGCAGTACCCATACCCCCCTCTTAAATGAAACCCTTTCCTCTTCATAGGTGATCTATACATGATTTTTAACTTAAGTGTACATTTACTCCTAGTGATGTGAACATCAGTCAGGAAACATGTAGATTGTGTACCTATATAAATAAAGTGATGTAAAATAAGTTCTTTGTGGTTTCAAAAAAGAATGTTTTTCATTAATATGTGGCAAGCCAAGCTTAGAACGCCCTAAATGGGTATAATATTACATTCAAGTAGGTAGACACTACTGGCTGCATAAAGCCAGACCTCGGGGTGTTGTTGCTTAAGATAAGGGAAGCTGAATTATTAATTCCAAATGTGTTTCATTGTGTGGGGAAAGATAAGGAGAACAAAACTTGGCAATTTATTGTTAATGTACACCAATTAAACACATTCCTTGATATTTAGGTTCACAGCGTAGTCTCGACATAATATGATTGTTCGGGCATACTTGTACCTACACCCAAGTACCTATTCCTCCTGTCCGCCGTACCTACTTATCCTTACCTATTCTTTCCATTGTCACCAGTTCAGGATTGATTTCTAACTGCGAACTCAGTGCAATTTCAACAACGGCGCGGTAGGGCAGCCAAGTACTTTGTCTCGTCGCCTGAAATCGAAACCCGGATCCGCGCAAGTTAACTATTTCAACCGTGGAGTTATTTTCATTGGTGCATGAGTGTGGGACCACAGGACATCGCCAGCAAGGTAGGATCATCTTGTATTCGGTTGACATCCTTTTGTTCCTGTCCATCCTTTTCGTTCCCATCGGGGAAAAATTGGTAGAGATTATAGACTCCGCGGAAGAGATAGCATCTTCCAATAGCTATCGAAACATTGGTCCTTCACCGGATGTAGAATTAACCTTGATTCTTTACTGATAAGTTTAATTACATGATTAGAAATTGTACTCAAATTAGTTTCATTACAAGATTATTTTCAATAGTGGGTAGCAATTAGTAATAGTGGGTACGGCTTATCAGTTCAGCTGGTAGGTAGAATTTGGGTGCAAATAGAATACTTTTATTTGTTGCAAGTTGCAAGTAGATAGCCACTATTATAATTGTTAATTTACGTATTTAATACATTCCAAAATGGATAAACTTGCAGCCAAAATTGGTTCGTTAAAATTAAAACGGCAAAGATTGTTTGGGCGAGTACAGGCCGCTTATGATCTCATTAAGGATTTAGAGCAAAAAACAAAACTTTGTCAATTTAAAGCTAGAATGGAAAAAATTGAATCCACGTACGAAGAGTTCCAAAACATACAATGCGAATTATCGGATCTGGTTTCGCTTCCGGAATTCGAATCAAAAAACGATGTTTTGGAAGTTTCACGGGTTTTTGAGGAATTATATTTCGAGGTCACGTCGGCGCGTGACATTCAATCGGATAAAGGTCACGCAAGCCATGATAATTCAAATGAGGAAATGCAACTACGCCCGATGCGTAGCTTATTAGCTCCGGAAATAAAAATTCCTATATTTAGTGGAAATATTGGAGAATGGCCACAATATTTCAATTTATTCAGGAGCCTTGTTCATGAAAGTACCATTTTGAGTGAGATTGAAAAATTCCATTATTTATTGACCTCTTTGAAGGGAACAGCTTTGTCGTTGGTTAAAACCATTCCATTGATTCCAGAAAATTATGAGTTAGCATGGGAAACACTGTGGAGTCATTATTCCGAGTCTAGAGCATTATTCATACATTACGCCAACTCGATTTTAAATTGTAATTTTTCTAATAATGAAGAGATTTTAAATGTCCTTCGAGAAAATCTCTCGGGACTACGCGAATTAAATCGGGGAAAATTATTTGACGAATTCGTTTGTCATATGGTTCTACTCAAAATAGATTCAAAAACGCGTCGGTCTTTTGAATCTCTTGTTAAAAAAGATGAAATACCGGATACTGAAAAATTAATAGGTTTTTTAGCAACACAACATCGAATAAATATGCTTTCAGATATAAAAGACAAAAGGATTTCTAAGAGGGTATTATTTTCAAACACGAGCGCGAACGATCCTAATGTTCATCAAATTACTTGTATTAAGTGTAAGCACTCACATCACCTGACAAAATGTCAAGATTTTCTATCAATAAATGTAGACAGTAGGAGAGACTTCGTAAAAAAGGAAAAGTTATGTTTCAATTGTTTGAATCCACATTTCATTAAAAATTGTAGGTCAAAATTTCGTTGTAGAACATGCAACAAAACGCACCATAGTTTATTACATACTGACGAAAGGTCTCTTTCGCCGAACAGTCGCAGTACTGGAACGGACGACCCTGTACAGTGTAACATAGCTTACGGGCTATCAAAACGTTCGATATTACCTACCGCGCTGGCAGAATTCCTGGACTGTTCTGGACGTAAACACAGAGCGCGGATTTTAATTGATACTGGAAGTGAGGTTTCGTTTATATCTGAAAACCTATATAACATTTTAGGACTACATTCACAGAAATGGTCCGGGAAAGTTCGCGGTGTAAACAATGCTGTTGTCAACAACATACAAGGTTTAGTTACCTGTAAAATATACTCTATTCAAAATCACTGCTTTGTGAAAGGGCAAGCGATAATAATATCAAATATTACTTCTAAAATTACGCCCGTAGATTTACAAGAATCATTTGAAGATTTCAAACATTTAAATTTGGCTGACCCAGATTTCCAAAAGCCAGGAGACATTGATTTTCTAGTGGGATCAGATTTGATTGCTGACATATGGAGACAAGGATATGTTTCAAGCCTTAAATGTAATTTGCTAGCAGTGAATACGATATTCGGGTATGTTATCATGGGTTCATGTCTACAAGGTTACAATTCAGCACAACCCGTTGTGACGTCAGCGTTAACTGCAGTTGAAAATAGTGACTTAAATTACGAGGTAAGGCGTTTTTGGGAAATTGAAGAGGTTTTTAACGAAATAATTCAGAATAAGGACGAGAATGAATGCGAAACCATATTTCAGTCAACAGTCAGCCGGGAAGGGTGCGGCAGGTATATCGTTGCACTACCTTTCAAGAGCAGAGATCATGTGGATATCGGAAGCACATATGATATCGCCCTTAAGAGATTTTATAATCTTGAAAAACGTTTATCATTAAATCCAACATTGGCGGAACATTACTGTAAATGTATGGAGGATTTATTGGAGCAAGGCTTCATGACAAGAGTTTCCTCATCGACTGAGATACCGAATACTTATTACATTCCACATCATGCGGTTGTTCAAAAAATAGGGAATAATATTAAAATTCGGGTGGTCTTTGACGCCTCATGTAAATCTGATAAACAAATCTCATTAAACGATTGTTTATATTCGGGTCCAAAATTACAAAATGAAATAAGTCACATACTTTTAAAATTCCGTATATACCCGATAGTACTCACTACGGATATACAAAAAATGTTTCTACAAATTCGATTGAGAGAAGAAGATACAAATTTTCAAAGGATTCTTTGGCGTTCTTCACCTTTACAGCCGGTAGGGCAATATACACTTGGTACTGTCACATTTGGAGTGACTTCTTCGCCCTATTTGGCCATAAGAACTTTACATCAACTAGTGAAGGATGAAGGTACTCAATTTCCAAAGGCTTCTAAGGCACTGTTGTCGGACACATACGTGGACGACATCGTAACCGGTGAATGGGAACCGGAAGGCGCCGCTCAGCTTCAGACGGAGCTGAACGAACTCCTTACAAAAGGAGGCTTTCAATTGAGAAAATGGATGAGCAATTCGCAGTCAGTTTTAAATAACATTCCAATTGAGCATCGGAGTCATACGAGTGGAAAAGTTGCCTTTGATGATAGCACATCTTTCTCGTTGAAAATTTTAGGATTAATATGGGATCCTGATAAAGATACATTTTCGTACTCGGTAGAAGAAAAAGAAAAGGTATTTACAAAACGTGCAATACTGAGCTGTGTTGCGCGTATTTTCGATCCCATCGGATTAATAACACCTGTTGTTTTTAAGGTAAAATGCCTTATACAGGAACTATGGAAAACCAAGTTAGGTTGGGATGATTCCCTCCCGGAAAACCTTGTTAATTTATGGGAAAATTTCTTAGATGAATTACCTAAGTTATGTTATTTACAAATACCTAGGCACTGCAAAACAATTAAAGGGTTAAACTGTACTTTAGTAGGATTTTCAGATGCGAGCAAATTGGGTTATGCAGCTTGCATATATTTGGTTACGAATGAAGCACAGCCTCAAGTCACATTACTTACGAGTAAATCTAAAGTTGCTCCACTGAAAACATTATCGATACCACGTCTCGAGCTTATGGGAGCTTACCTACTGTCAAAGTTGGTAAAAATGACTAAGTCATCGATAGAAACTCTCGTGAAAATTACAGATATAATATTGTTTTCCGATTCCACCATAGTTTTATCATGGATTAAGACACCACCTCATACTTTGAAAACTTTTGTCGCGAACCGCGTTATCAAAATTATTGATGAAATCGATGACGCAAAGTGGTACCACGTTGCGTCAAAAGAAAATCCAGCCGATCTTGCTTCTCGCGGTTTATGTCCATCGCAAATAATAGATAACCAATTGTGGTTTCTAGGGCCTTATTGGTTGGCTCAGCCAAGTCAGAAGTGGCCGTTGACTTTACCGGAAGAATTACAGGCTGAAGAGCTACCGGAAGTAAAGTCCCACGTCTCAACAGTTCACAGGCCCCTCGACTATTATGAGAGCCTACAATTTTTCCGATTTTCTTCTTGGAACCGTCTTCGGAATGTGGTCGCTTGGTCGCTTAGGTTTATTTACAATACGCAGCAACGGACCAAGGATGCTCGTAGATCTGGAATTCTGACCGGCGCAGAAATAAATCGCGCTGTCACCCTAATAGTAAAATGCGATCAGCAGTTTCATTTTCCCGAGGAATTCAGAATGCTGAAAAATGATGGGGTCAACTCAGTGGCATTTCAAAAATTAAATGTGTTTATCGACCACGAAAACTTACTTCGCGTTGGCGGGCGGCTCCGCAACTCTCATTTAAAATATAATGCTAAGTTCCCAATAATCTTGGCAAAAAACAGTAAGATTGCAGAACTGTTAATATCTTATTATCATAAGGCCTATCTACACGCTGGTTCACGAACACTGCAATTCCTGATTCAACAAAATTATTGGATTGTATCGGCACGTAATAAAATCAAGAAAATAGTGTCCAAATGTGTGAGATGCGCGAGATTGCGATCTTCACCGTCAAATCCCCTCATGGCCAGTCTGCTAGAGGCGCGTGTTACGCCCAAACGCGTATTCAGTCGTGTAGGAGTGGATTTGGCCGACCCATTCGTCCTAAAGGAAGGGAAACGCAGAGGTGCTAAGACATACAAGGCTTACTTTGCGATTTTTGTTTGCATGGCAACGAAGGCGATGCATCTCGAGGTCCTCTCAGATCTCTCGTCTGAAGCCTTTATCGCTACCTTAGAAAGATTGTCTCAAGGCAGGATAATGGAGGTGAAACCGGGCTCTGACGGGGTCGTAAGAGTAGCCTCAGTTAAAACCAGCGACGGTTTATATCTACGGCCTGTGGCAAAGCTTTGCCTTTTACCTGTAGAATAGAGAGTAACGTTTTTTTTTTCTTTTCTTTTCATATGAATCTTGGTATAGGTTCATATTTTTTTGTTTGTCTTTATGCCTTCAATGGTTTCGTATCGATTGCGATTCAGGTTTATTAGTTATTATTTTTATATTTTTTCGTATGTTTTGCACGTGTAGTCTTTAGTTTCACGTGCACCTAGCTTGTAAGGATTATATTATAGGTTAGGGATAGGATTTTTTATATTTCATATTTTCTTTTTCAAAATTGGCCAGTTTCGATGGGTATTGGAAAAATGTTATTTTTGGCGAGCGGTATATGTTCGGGCATACTTGTACCTACACCCAAGTACCTATTCCTCCTGTCCGCCGTACCTACTTATCCTTACCTATTCTTTCCATTGTCACCAGTTCAGGATTGATTTCTAACTGCGAACTCAGTGCAATTTCAACAACGGCGCGGTAGGGCAGCCAAGTACTTTGTCTCGTCGCCTGAAATCGAAACCCGGATCCGCGCAAGTTAACTATTTCAACCGTGGAGTTATTTTCATTGGTGCATGAGTGTGGGACCACAGGACATCGCCAGCAAGGTAGGATCATCTTGTATTCGGTTGACATCCTTTTGTTCCTGTCCATCCTTTTCGTTCCCATCGGGGAAAAATTGGTAGAGATTATAGACTCCGCGGAAGAGATAGCATCTTCCAATAGCTATCGAAACAATGATGTTGCACCTTATTTTTTAAGAACTCTTTATAATTACTTATTAGCGCCATTAAAATTCCATCCAATTCAGAAACTTACGTTAAGGCGAACAGTTAAGTCATTCACTGTTTTCAGAAGTACACATACTAAATGTATAGAAAGGGGATACATTGAAATTGAGAATACTAAAAATGTAATTCTACATATTGTCTAATAACACTATTATTGACGGTGAGCCGGAATACACAAAATAAATTACACATTTATTTAAACAAATTAAGAGATATTGTCTAAAATATATAACGCATTTAAGAAAAACGACTAGAGAATATTGACGATTTAGATATGGGAAAAATCATAAATAATAATTTCATATCGACTTACTAATAATCATTTATGATTGGCATTCAGCCCCATACTTCAATTGCTCCCCGCAACACTCGGAGAATAATCCTTTAACCAAAACTCAGCTGTTGCTTTTGTCTCTTTTGTACAAATCGCCTTTTAGTAATTAAGTGGTGTTAAAAAAAAATAATAAATACAAATGTAATTATTACTGTTTGAATTCAGAAACTTGCTTTATTTGGCTTACGATTTGGGAAGCGAGTATGTGTACCGCCACCCCTGGAACCATTTATTGGATAAATAATACCTCTGCGATCACCTCAAGTGAAAAAACGATCACCCAAAGTGGTTCGCTACGTTTGGTGACTTAGCAGGTGTGCCCGGGTTCATGGGATGAGGTTTGTCCAGGTCTTGGCAGTCGATACGTCTGCCCGCCTGCTGTGTGGCCGACTGGTTGTGGGACGTCTTTTATCCTCTCCAGTCAGAATCTTTCGACCCACCCCCTTGCACCGCAGTTGGAGGGATGGATACATTCATCCGTCTCTCCTGGACACACCGACCCCCAGATTCCTAACTACTGCTCATACCTATTTCCTTCCCAGAACTTCCTCTCCTTCCTGTTCTTAAAAAACCCTCCACACAGCATCCCCTAAGATGAAATGGGCTCTGAGGGGAATTATCTTTATCAGGGCTATTCGTATAAAGTGATTCCAATATCAGTTTATTATTCTACGATTTTGGCGACTTTATATAAAATATAAACCCACCCCCTTGCACCGCAGTTGGAGGGATGGATACATTCATCCGTCTCTCCTGGACACACCGACCCCCAGATTCCTAACTACTGCTCATACCTATTTCCTTCCCAGAACTTCCTCTCCTTCCTGTTCTTAAAAAACCCTCCACACAGCATCCCCTAAGATGAAATGGGCTCTGAGGGGAATTATCTTTATCAGGGCTATTCGTATAAAGTGATTCCAATATCAGTTTATTATTCTACGATTTTGGCGACTTTATATAAAATATAAAAGTGATTACATCACCAATTTACTTATTTCTCTATCGCGAAAGTAAGGATACAACGCGGCTTCGAGTGAATTAACCGGTATTATAAAACACCTTACAAAATAAATTTCAAAGCGTACATATATAACCATTAATAAATAAAAAAAATCTGTGAGAAATTAAAGAAAAAAAATCCAGCAAGTAATTCCAGACGACCCCGTCATTTGTTGAGTGTGAGCGCAGGCAAACACTTAAATGGAATTAAAAACATTTTAAATCGAATAAGGTGAAACGGCGTGAGGAACTAGCAGAAAGGGAGCTCCATTCCCGAGAGAGATTCAGTTTGCATTTTAAAATAAGGGGACACGAAAGGACAGAATCAGTAGCACCGTGTACGTACATGTTATTGATTGATGGCTGTTCAATGAAGGGTGTCAATTTTTTCATACTTACATTATACATTATCAAACTTTGCATTAACCCTGCAGTGGTCGCAAACTCTCTTAAAAGTAACGCCAGTGGTCGCGTGGATTACATATGTAAGTTATTTTTAAACAAACAAAAAAATAAGAGAACCCATTATCATGTATTTATTTTATAATCTTATAATCTAAGCATTGTTTATTATAAATAAGCAACATACATTAAACAAAACTTCTATGTTTTCCACAATTAACCAAACCATATACTACCTCTTTTTTAAAACCAAAAATTACATTTTCGTTGTTAGTTTTTGGGGTGTTATGCCGTGTTGCGCTACCTCCTACTATAGCCGACGTTTCGGACAGCGTTGCAGTGTCCATCATCAGGGCAGATCCGGTAGATCCGACGATGTGTGCGATAGCGCAACACGGCATAACACCCCAAAAACTAACAACGAAAATGCTTTTGGCCGTGAAAATCTAAAAACTTACCAAAAATTACATGTTTCACTTTTATTGATATAATAAAAAAAGTAAAATATAACATGTACTAATTTAATTGCTGATTTCTGAGCAGGATAAACAAAAAATTATAGAATGATCAGGAAAAAATTTTTTTTTTACATTTTGCATACACTTTTCGTGTTGGTAAAATGTGTTACGTAATTGGTCGCGCGGATTACAGGTGTAGACCATGGACTTTGCAGAGCTCCTATAACACAACCAATGCGTGCCTGACACCAGCGCCGACCTGAACGCGACCGTGAGTTATCCAACTTAAAGTACACGGAAGATAAAATTATTCACGCCACCTGTTTTTGAGGAATCTTTAATTTTGCGTGAGTGGAATACATATTTAATCGACGCGATATAAACTGTTGCATTATAATCCATGGTGAATAATGTGTACTCTACGTGTAGGTAGGTGCTTGTAACTTTGTTTCTTGTTTCCAGCTTATTTTTAAAAACTTTTTGAAACATATTTTTGTACCAATTTGAATATCACGCAAGCTGCCAAAAGCACTTCCTAGGAGTACCAAGAACATAATAGGTATTATTATATATCATGAAATATTCTTCTATTTATGAATACGAGTCGTTTGTATGACCTTCTTATTAATGAGAGATTGACTCCCTTGCCGGACCTCTATTGAATGGGAATCTTTGAATCAAAGATGTTGTGGAGTATACAATGTATACCTACCTAACTTGAATGATCTATTTATTTTTATTTGTGGTTTTTAGAATAGGTTCATAGTTACTATCTTATCTATGTCCCAATATAAGCAAATATGTGTTCAATGTATATTTACCTATTATTTAAAAAAAAAAACATTTTTTTTGAATAAATTAATTACCTATTTTCGAAATTTAAGTTTAAATTTGTAAATATTTTCTCTTAATTTTAGTTCTATCGGTAATTCGCCAAATATCTTTGCTCCGTACATAAACGACTTTTAACTTCGATTTTTTTAAAGAACAGTCTTATTTCATATCTTTGCCTAGTATCATGTGTGTGTTTGTATTGCAGATTATCAACCTTTCTTAGAAATTCGCTTGATAATTATTCATTATTTTATACATTTAAAATGATCCAATCCATGATCCAAGGCGAAATGCGTACGTCATGTACCTGTATATTGGTGAATGCTTTGTAGCGCCTGGGTAGTACCTACTCGTAGTACTAGATGGTTGTCACATTTCGTTGTCGATATTTTGATGTGCCTACCCACGAACAGCCATTATGTCGACCCATTCCTAATGGACACAATATTAGCTAGGTTTTACGAAGCAGTCTTTTTAACAATTAAGGGTGGAATAACTATTTATTGCGAACAGGTGATGGAATGGAAATGGAAAAATAATTTGCGTCAATAGATAATTAATGATGTTTTGCAAATGCATTATCAAGTTATTGTTGGGCTACGTCTGTCCACAAGTGCACCCTCACTTTTTATTCGCCTTTACGCGGGACGGCGGACGCTAGGGGAATTCAATTAACTTCGGCGGATATCGGGTTAGAGTGCATGTTCTGTTGTATAGTATTGGTATTGGTCGTCATGTACCTGCAATCTGCAATATGCACACTGATTTTATTGTGTTTTCCTCGTATAGATACTAATATAATATAATATCGAATTCCTGTGCCCGGTACGACAACAAGATAAAATATATATTTTATATCTATTATCTACGTTGAAATACCACTGTTACATACATTCATACTCTATTTTGCAATAGTTGTTAAGCTTTGTGGTCTTATCACCGTTTATCTGCAAACCAGAAGCAGTAACCGAAAGAATTCGGTTTCGGCCAGTTTCGGTCAATAAACGAGTTTCGGCTGTTGTTTCGATTTCGGTTAAAATTTGCCGAAACCTGCGATCGTGATGTGCCGGATCACGTTGGCCTTTAGTCGGGCGGATGTGTAATATTGTGAATGCCCTTAGAATAACTTAAATATTATTTTAAAAGAAGTTGTTACATAAAAGAAGCTGTTATTTAAAAGTTGGATCAAAATGTGTATTTAATTGAAAAATATTATTTATCTCCGTAACCTTCAACTAATAATTAGTTTTTGTATTGGTATTGTCTGACATAAAGACTATTAGACTAGACTACTTTATTCACTATCAGTTTTTGCATATTTATAATTCCTTAAGTTAAAATACTTAACTAAAGCAAACCTTGAAGGACTGTTCGAATTCGGTTTCGGTTTTGGTTGAAAATCTAATTCCGGTCGGTCACTAACCACAAGCGTGCTTTGGTCTTTGGTAGGCCGTCTTTTCTTAAAGTATAGACTAATACAAACTTTCCAGGAATTTAAAAAAAAAATTGTTGGTACCTGTTATAAATACATACTGCATTATTTGATATGGCGGATTGTGTATTATACCCAAAATAATTATGCTGAAACCAAAACATGATCAATATTGGAAGTAGAGTTTTATTCAGTGAATTTACATCTCGGTTCCCTATTATTTGGTTCTGTCTATCAACCATTGTAACATTACGACTTTTTACGGTGCTCCAGATTTTATGTCCGGGTTAAATCTTTCCCAAATGAAAGACTTAACCCTTCCACACACTTTTCCACAGATGATTATCTAGTTAATCCACGCAATGTAAGTGCACTATATAAGTATAATAAATACAAAACAATACGTCAATCCACCAGAAACATAATGGGAAAATATTTCACCGACTCCAGATATTTTCGTATCAGAGGGTTCGGCTCTGATGAAATCCTAACTCGACCGTTAAATCCTACTGAAACCTCAATATAAATATTTAAAAAATCTTTCGTAATCCTACATGTATTTAAAATGACTGACTTTTGCATTTTTATGTATAAATTCTTTGACAAATCTAATATACCTAAATTTCGAATGAGAGAGCTAGGTATAATGCCAGTAGTCGAAATAACAAATGGTAATATTTTTATATTCTGAGAATGCCAAATTCTTTTAATCTCATTTCCTAAATCTGTATATTTTCAAATTTTTTCAGAAACAATTTTCTGAATATTACAAGAATTTGGAATAGCGTCATCAATGAAAAATTATTTATACTAAACTTGGAGATGTCGTGACCAAACTCTGGGATTCATGGTGGAATTCCTTAATAAAACAAAAATAAAACTTATTTCCACATAGCCTATTGACCGTAACTGGTTTTAGCTTGTTAAAGACATCTTCAGACTGGTACAAATTATTCTTAACCTAGGGTTTATATACATAACATATGGGGGAACGGGAGAGGAGTAGTCTACAAGGATTTTAATCAATTATATTAAATAAGCTGACCAGGCGAACTTCGTACCGCCTCAGAATCAATAACTGTTGTATTAAGTTATTAATTAGCTGAATTAAATACAGTTTTTTTTTAATTAAGTTAGTAATTACCCAATGAAGCAATTATCGATGCGCAACTGTCCGTGTTTTGTTTTTGTCAGTATTAGAAATGGCGTTGTGAATGGATTTTCTTACGTGTTCACTTTTATTTTTATTTTTATATGAATACCACACAAGAGTCCCAACTGCTCCCGTCTGGAGCCAGTGAGACTATGGCATCTCCAATTGGGGTATGTTGTGAGGCTGAAGGTAGTGGGGAGGGAAAGGAGATGGGGAAGATTAAGATGGGGAAGTACCTGGCTATTCAGATCTGGTCACCAAACACAGCTAACAGCCATTTCAAGCAACATTTCAATTCTGAATGATGGTCTTACACCAGGGCGATACTAAGAGTATCTTCCACGCTGGAACGTGCCGCAAATATATTATACATTATTTGAAATGAATCAATTGTGGAGTAACACAAATGAAACAAATAAAATTTATTTGCCACGCTGGGATTCGATCCCGCGACATTTGGATTGCGAGTCAAGAGCCTTACTGCTAGACTACGCCGGCCATCTTACTTACGGGAATTGCGCTTCATTTTCTCTATACACGTGTGAGAGAGATTTATTATAATTATTGTATTTTTACTTTGGAGGGTTGCAGACATACGTTCACCGTTTGTCTCATTTTCGACTATTGACATTTAGTGTGTAAGAAAGAGGGGCGGGCAGCGTTATATGTTTAAGAACAAAAGCAAAACAATCATCGCATTGACATTTGACGTTTTTGAATTTTCGGAATTCACTCACTATTCAATATTATATTTATCACATTATTTCTGCAGATCTTTCAAAAGATGAGAATTCATACCATACAAAATGTATGAGGAAAATAATTTTTTTCATATTTTTTCGTGTATTTTTCCGATGTTTTAATAGTTATTCTGCTATTCGAGGCGGAGACAATTCCAATAAATTAAAGATCACAAAAATCGTTCCAGCCGTTCTTGACTTATAATTGGTGTAACTAACCCGACTTTCTTTTATATATTAAGATACATTTGTTACTAAGTCGTCTTTGACTGTCGAATTTCTAATTATTTGGTTGATATGATTAAGCCTACTATCCTTTTAGATTACCCCACTCTCCCTTCCCCAAATTTTATGTATTTATATAAGCCCTAGGTTAAGAATAATTTGTACCAGTCTGAACTGGTTACGGTCAGTAAATTAAAGAGAAAATAAGTTTTATATTAGTTTTATTAGATATATTATAACACCTTTGTCGGTTTTCTTCAATAATTTTTTTGGAGCGTGAACAAACATTCTAATATAATGCATGCAGCTGCCAGCAGGTTGTACACAGATTTTTTTCTATATTTTCGCTCCATAATAAATATCCAAACACTTTTCAACTCTGCCCGTTTCAGAGACTATTGGTAAGCAAAATTTTCACATCAGTTGTTTTCTCAACATACCTAACATAAACACATTTAATGGCTTTGAAAGGCAACGCGTTTATATTCTGGAGGGAAATAATGAAGTTTTAACCAGGGCGAAAATCAAAGTTGACGTGACACAACTTCTCCCTTAGTGGTGGGGTGTTTGGTATTGAGTGATAGGGTGACTTCAACGTTCATCTCCTTTTCTACCGGGTTGGAGCAACCTGTAAAAGATTTCATCTTTTGGAATTGAATACGTGAAACTCAATTTCTGGCTTATTTTTCTCATGTTCTGTGTATCAATGCTGTTAATGAATTAATATGGTTAGACATTGTAATATGCAGAAAATGATAACATAATTTCTTAAGTTTTAAGGTTTAACCAAATGTTCAAACAGGTTTACTAGTTGAATTGGTATAATTACTGCGCTGCTAAAATGGTATATCCTAGAAATTTTATTATGGTGGATGGAAAATAAAGATTTCTTTTCTAAATTCGGATTTCGCCGATTATTTTATAAATGGCATGCAGCCATACAAGACATCGTAAGGTCCTGGAGGTTTCACGTTTGCGATGAGGCGATTCACAATTTTTACGGGAAAAACGCGAATTTGTTCATTTTCGGGCAAATAACGCAATTTTTTATTAGGCGATTTTCTGGTATTTTGAAATAAAAAGTAATATATATAATTTAAAAAAAAAATTATCTGTTTATCTAAATAACATATGATTGTAAATGACTTTTCGTAGCTTATCTCTCTAGTATAGATAAACAACGAAATAAACGAGAACTGTAGAGATAGACGCAGGAGGTACATAAATAATACATACATTTCAAGGTACAATGCTGTTCCTCATCATTTCTTGATTGACAGAAGATTTTTTAAAAGAAATAAAAAATGTAGGTTATTCTTATAAACGAGAATAATATAATAAATTTAGGAAAAAGTGATGAAATAAAATAGATGCAATTATATAGAACTTAAGTTTTACGATGTTATATTATTAGGTGTAGGTATAGCTATTATATATGCAGGTTAGGTAGAATGTAAACTAATATTCACATCTACGTATGTTTTACAATAGCGTGCAATAATGCGATTACCTATTTTAACAATCCGTTTCTTTATTTCATGTTTGAATTTAAGTATTTCTTTGTCTATGGTTTTTTTACAAACTTTAAAATCCGTAAAATGGAACGCACCAACATTCACGTCCAAAACGCCATACGCTATTGAAAAAAAGAATTTTTTGCCAAAAAAATATTAATAAATTAACATAAAATTTCTTTTGTTGCAAAATACCATCTTTTTGGCTGAAAAATACTTTAACAACAACAAAAAAACGCGAATATCGCCAACATTTTTTTCAGGTCCCTAGTCATTGTCCTCGTATACTAAAAGGTTTTAGCGAGTCGTTCCCATATGCCACAGGTTCACAGCACGAGGCTAATTGCATTTAGAGACGAAGTGAATTTTTAAAAGCAAGTAAAAATGTGCTCCAGTGGAACCACGGATTGGAGCTTCTATTTTGTAAAATTAAGTGCACTCAATTTAAATGATGACTTATATTATTTTTCATCAACAAATTGGTTCTGAAAATTCTATTTTACCTTTTTTATCCAACTACCACCATAACAGGCCGAAAATTTGCCTGTGAAGCGATGGAGGATTTGGCTAGTAGGATATTTTATTACCCGTCTGAGAACAGTTGGGTTACATACAGATAAAAAAAGCTAAACCAGAAACAAAGTTGCTTCTGATCCTAAATATTGGCTTGAGGAATTACATGAAAAGAAAATAAGTAGATATGATTTGAGATTTTCACGGCCAAAAGCATTATCGTGATTTATTTTTGGGTTATCACGCGGTGTTGCGCTACCTCGTGCTTTAGCCAACATTTTTAATAAATTGTTCATCATGAGTGTAATGTTACACATTTGCCCTGATGATGAACAGTGTTATACATTTCAAAACTTTGGCTAAAGAAGGAGGCAGTGCAACAAAGTACAATAACCCAAAAATAAATCACGATAGAGAATAAGTAATTTGTTCGGGTGACTAATATGTGATTATTCACATCTCACCGCCTTTAGCCGGGAAAAGATCCTGTCGAATATAAGACGGTCTCCACACGGTGCTGCCGCAGCACCAACTGCCGCAGAACTTTAGTTGACTGTAGTCAAAAGCGCCAGCCGTATTGTTATTATAATAACAATACGGCTGGCGCTTTTGACTACAGTTCTGCGGCAGTTGTTACTGCGGCAGCACCGTGTGGAGACCCCTTAAGGTTACCGTAATATTATCAAAAGGAGGGCCGGACAGGAATGCATTCATTTCGGGCCTGTCACCGAGGCCCGGCAGTGGGAAGAGGGCGGCAGGGCGGCGCGGCGGCAAGGCACGCCCAGGTGTAGGGGCAATAGTTACAGTTTGGTCCTCATCTTTTAACGTTGTGGCATTTGTTCCCAATTCTTCAGATTGTTTGACCTTTTCATGTTTTGTGAATCAAACGAATACATTCATAATCCAAGTCCAAATTAAAATAATAATTTTTTTGAAATTTATAGAAGACATTAATGAAATATAAAAGATATGCTGATTTTTTTTTCCACCCCACTAGGAGACCTTGTGCAGAGGAACACCTCGGAGGATCTTGGATGGAGAAAGTATTATTTCTTAGGATGTAACAGTTTAGTCATAAACGCGATTTATTTACACCCATCAAAGAAGCTTTATACTTATCCAAAGATCCTGTCACGTTTATGTGTTTTCTTTAGTCCACCCCGAGGGCGGGTGGTGTCGGGTCACTGCCACTGGCACTGGCGCTGGTCAGACCATTGCCATCGTGTCTCCGTTGCTTACTAGACTAACTTGTATCTTAACTTTAATAGCACTTCTTTTCCCGTCAAATGTTATGAGAGCGCAAAAAAACAATATTTATGGATAGATCCATTTTATAAACAGCATATCGTTAAACTGCATAAAATTTTACGATATATTACGTAATGACATATATTATGTACTATCTCCTGTTCCATTTTCTCATTATACAACAAACAATGAAGAAATCTATATCAACTGAACAATGAAGAAATCTATAATTGGTTTCTCAGTTAGGTGAATTAAAAATTTATAAATCAATCGCACTGTAAACTATTGATTTCGTTAAAACAAAATATATATATATATGTATGTACATTCAACAAATATATAAATGCGCATGTAGATTCAAAATAATATACTTGTTTACAGAACTCAAGTCGATAGATTGGTTTTCCGATCTAAGAATCCAAATGATAGAAAGGTCTATCGAAAAGCGCACTAACGTGCCAACGGTTATTTGCAAAATTTCCCAAAGAACACTGGATATAGATTTAATGTACGAGTGTAGTAGTTCGGATGTATTCTCAATGTTTGACTGCCATTCATGCGGAGTCTCATAATTTGGAAAGTTTATCAAGATAATATTGTAATATTTCATTGTATTTATACATCTTTTCTGTATTTTGCAGATCATGCCGCATTAGGTAGCTTCATTTTGTCGACCTTTTAGATTTCCAAGAAAATATTATTTGTTACTATAAAAACTCCACGGCATTGCACAGGATTCTCACAGAGTTTTTCGATATCGGATGTGGACAGTAATTTTCCTCTTATTTTGAACGTCAAGTTTGCAAAATTTCGAAAGAAAATTATGTTTTGAGAGCTGGTAAAAAGAGAAGGCGATAGTTTTTAGAAATTTTACGTGCACAGTGACCTTGTTTTGAAGGTCAAGTGTGCAAAATTTTATCAATATTGAAATAAAACTATAGACTTATATAAAATCAAATTCTCGCCGCTACAGACACTCTTTATACAAATAAATATAAAGATTGAAGATATACGTATATTCGTTATAATAAGTACCTACAACGTGTGCTCACCAGTAAGAGATAATGCATTGTTTCTCGCATGAATTCTGTTAATGAATTGTTTTTTCCAACACCGTGGGGGCGGTTTGTGGTGCGAGATGGGTGGTATGAGAGGGGTGGTGGTGGTGGGTGCGGGTGGTCCTGCGGTGGCTGGTCCCGACACACGTCGCTCGTGGCTCGGGCCCGACGCCGACGGCCGCGGCGCTCGGCTAAATCAACCAACTATTTTATTTGCCATTAAAAACAAACGAAGCTATCGCTCCGTGTAGAAATTGCCATAAAGCCAAGTAAGCCGAGAATTTCATTCAGAAAATAAGGATAAAAATAGGAAGTTGAATAATTGTGCGTTAATTTCAGGGAACTTGCAAAAAATAATTTTCACTTATATTAACAGCAATCCATCTTTAAAAACTCTGTGAATCGAGATATCTGTAATATTGAAGAATAACATGAAAACACCAAATTAGAATATTTATTTTAGAGAATATTTGAGTCACCACTCGATGCACTGGATCCCCCGAATTCAAGCCTTCTGATAAACCCATCCGGCAGAGCTGAAACTACGCAGATAGACTCGTTGTCGATGACATTATTCTATCATTATTTATCATTTTATTTGGGTGGCAATCACGCATTAACAGTATTAACATACGGACATACATGCATTTTTGTTAAAATAGAAGAATACAAGGTTGGTAGCGCGGTTGATTCGCGTTTGAGGAAGGTTCAAACCTCGGTCAAACCAATTTTAGAAAATCATTTGAAAATAGACGTATTTGGTTGATTTTTATAATTTTATTATAAATATGTGTTAATTTATTATCAGATTTGCTGTTAATTAAAAAAAATAAAAGCAGGTTTGAAATTAGTATTTTATTGAAATATTTATGTATCACGATGCAATGGAAGGAGTTCAACATAAATAAATCAGCAGGTAATCCACTCGCTGGTCATTTATTTTGGATCAATAAAAATGGTTACCGCCGACACCGACATTATGTCTGCAAGGCTCTCCGTCCAGGGGCGCTGCACGCGTGGCGAGCGGTCTCCTTCCTCTTCCTGCACCCACGGGGCATTGTTCCAACCGTCTGTAGCCAGTAATGCTGCGGCATTCCCAATTGGGGTATATTGTGAGGCTGAAGGTAGTGGGAGGGAAGGGAATGGGGAAGAGAAAAGTGATCACCAAATACGGCTTTAGCCATATTATTTTTAATGAATAAATTTAAAAAAAAGACACAAATTAATTAAGTAAAACACGTGACCTCCGGAATCGTAGACAAGAATCCTAACCGTCAACTATGGAGGTTGTCAGAGTTAAATACTCTTTAAGTGAGTGCAGTTAAATTTGACTATGCACTGCACATACCATATTATGGCGGTCAAATACTAAATCGCATTAGTCAATTATAATTTAAATTGGATCATGTCAAAAGAAGAAATAACATAACATTTACAAGAATATGGATAAGACACAGATAATTTTTCAAGATATACACAGATAATAATTTCATTTTCATTGCTAGATATGATTAGATGTAAATATTGAAAAAAAAAATTCTACTATCCTGTCTCGACACCATATCCCTTGACACAGACCAGCAAAGTAAACACATGTGTAAACCCTACTTCAACCTAAGAAATAAATAAATATTTGGTTCAGTTAGTAAGTAAGTACATACAGTTTTCAGGTACTATAACGCGTATCAACATTATGATTTATATTAATAGAAGCAAAGACCTGCGAAAAATCACGGGATAGAGTAAATTCTTAAAAAATCAATTCCAATATGGAAATGACACAATTTAAAAAAAAAATCGTTAAAATATTATATTATTAAAAAATACCCCACAAAAGACCCAACCGCTCCCAACCGTCTGTAGCAGGTGAGACTACGGCATCCCCAATTGGGAAATGTTGTGAGGCTGAAGGTGGTGAAGAGGGAAAGGAGATGTGGAAGAGAAATGTACTTCGATAATCATACCTGGTCACCAAACACGGCAAAAGCCATTTCAAGCGACATCTTTCAATTGTGACTTGTGGTCTTACGCCAGGCTGATTCTGATCGTATTTTCCACCTCAAGTATTCTTGGGGCAATCAGTTTCAAATTTGTAAATGACACTTAAATTCAAAGGAAATTTTAATTCTTTCAACCAGAGTTTGGCAGAAAGCTCAGGCATCCGAAATTCGTTACTCAGTATGTTAAAAAATTAAACAAAGATATTTAAATTTAGTCGAAAGTTTGAAGACTCCTGGCTAGAGTATTGATTGATGGCTTATCCACCTAATACATTTATGGGAATTTGTACGCCGTATCGACTCCTATTTGCCATACGCTTAAGTCATTAGGAAAAAGGAAAGGACTCTGCTCCATTAAATATTTAGAAGTGAACTATGCGGTGTAATACAGCGAGGGCGGAACTAGCTTCCAGCCCAGTCACTGTTCTACTACACTGCCTTTACTTGTGATGGTATATTATATTTGTGTACCTCTATGAGAACTAATACTGTGGTGTGGAACTTAAAAATAAGCTTTGCTTAAATGAAGACAATATTGACGAATCCGAATCGAAAATCTGGAGACAGAAAAATCAGAAAAAGATATTGGCACCTCTGAGACTCGAACCCAGAACCCTCTGCTTACATGGAAAATGCTCTAACAACTGAGCTGAGGTGTCTATATCAAATTCGGTCACTTTTAAGTGTTATCACACTTCAACTAAGAACTACCAACATAATCTTCATTTTCTTAACACAAATACTATTTATTGGCTGCTATATTTATATATGATTGCAAGATTCAACCCGAACTAAATGCTATCTAGTTAGTGTCTGGATAATTTTTTATCCATTTTATTTTTAATACGCCATATCTATTGACTTTTCTGCAAGTCTAGGACGAATACTCAATTTTTTAATTTAATAAAATTGTCTTCATTTAATTAAATATTATAATTTGAGGTTTTACTAATAAAGTTAAAAATAAAAAGAAAGAATTAAAAATAAGCCTACAATTCATGCTTTTGATAGAAAAGTTTAGTTACCTCCTACTAGATTGTGGTTATCTAGAGCTAGGAATGTCGTGAAACTTGCTATCTTAATATACATAACGTAATACAATAAATGATTCTTCGATTTTTTTTTTGATTTTGATTTTTTAATTTTAAATTTTAATTATTGGAATTACTTATCGTATCGGATACACTGACCCCAGATACCTATTCACCCCTCATACCTTTTTCCTTCCCAGAACTTCCTATCCTTCCCTTCCTTAAAAAGACCCTCCACACAGCATCCCCTAAGACGATATAGGCCCTGAGGGAAATTATTTTCCCCAGCGCCTCCTGTGTGGAGCTGTTGTAAAAAAAAATCGGATTAATTTTGAATTCACTTGTTATATTCGAAATTAGAGCTGATTTAGTGAAGAATTCACACAAGTGATAAAGTAGATACTTATATTATACGAGTATAATAATTTTTTTACCACAAAACTATTTTAACTGTAATCTATATTTAAAATTTTTATTTTTTCATTTAAATATTTGAGAGTAAATCTTGACAAGTCAGATTTCGTGTTTTTTCTAGTGTCTGCCCTTTTCCATTTTCAAGAAAGGTTTGTTTACTAACTGACTAGATTTACTAACATAATGATTTTTCACGGATCTGCGCTAGTACATTTTACTAATATTATAAATGCGAATGTTTGTATTGATGGTTGGTTGGATGGATGGTTGGTTGGATGGTCCTTACTCTTTCACGCAATAAATATCGAATGGAATTTATAAATTCTTTCACTAATCGAAAGCTACTTTATTTGCGAGTAACAGGGGCTATATATATTGGTAAGCTCTGGCGTTATTAATAAGCTGTGGTGTTATGAAATTATCTATTACACGTTTATTGGCCAAGCGTGTTACTAAGTAAATGTTTGACGTCGGCTGTCAATATTATTTCTTTGATAGCGAAAATTCAAATATTAGTATTCTAATATAAATATTTAGTGTAGGTAGATACAAATATAAAATAGGTACTTATCTACATTTTGACCTAAACCAACAGCTATACTAATATTATGAATGCGAAACGGAGCGTATTTGATTGTTGATTGATTGGGTGAGGAGGGGGGGGGGGGACAAACATGCGAGCGAAGCCGGGTGTAAAAGCTAGTAACTAATATGGAAACAATTAAATTAAATTTGTATGACCACATTTTCACTAGTTAGTACCTAGTATCTAAATGATCTTTTGTCGGGATTAGGGACAAAATGTGTAATACGAATAAGCGTAACCTACAAGAGACAATGAAAGACGTATATAAAGGACAAACAAGGTACAATTTAATAGTGACAAAGCGAACCTTGGGAGTTTGATGAAATGGTATGACATGGTGATAACGTAGTAGTCATTTTCTCAAAAATATGTCTACTGGGAACAAGAAGGGATATAATAACAAGGTATCGGGTTTTGAAATTATTTTTATGTTGATTTTTACTTGAAAAGGCAAAAGACAAAGAGTGAAGAATATTTTATGTTTTATCTTTATTGAGTCGTCGAATAATTTGTATATCGTATCTAAGTATTAGCCCTGTTCCCATTTTTATTATTTCCATATTCGATTGCGTTAGTATGTTTTTATTTATTTAATCATAGTAATTATTAGATACCTTATTAGTGATAGCAGTTTCAATATTTCGCAATGCACGGATAATGATAATGAAATCATAAGATTTGTAAGTAGGTACTTAAATACCTATCCTATATATTTTGTGGAATCCCTAATAAGGTATAGAATAATCACACGGGAACAGTCAACAAAAACAAACTTCTTTCAGTGCAAAATGTACAATATTCTTTGGTAAAATTATTATTGAAAAACTGATAATGAACAAAGACATGATGTACCAAAATCTTTACTATGCAACTCTGTAAATTTATTATCTGTTCTTGCTATATTGTGGCTTAAAATTGCGAATCAGCACAAATCTCAATCTGAATATAATAGACTAGTGGTTCATGTTCATAATACAAAACTAACTGCAAACGATGGACTTGTAATTCCCGTTTAACTAAATAAATAGGGCAAAGAACTCTAAAATACCTCGTTCCAATAATTAACAACATGTTACCCAACTCAATAAAAAGCTGTGAATTGAGTTCCAGAAGGAAATATGCGCTAAAAAAATTGTGAAAGCACTTTTTGTACTAGTCTCTGTTTTTCCACCTTTCGTTTTAATTTATTTGAAATTCGTTTTAGTTTTTCCATTATTTTTTTTTCTTTCTTTCATTTTTTCTGCTTTTTATTTTTTGTAAATTTTATTAACAATAATTTTTCCAAAAATATATGTTTTTATACGTAATATGTTATATATAATTTAATAATGTGTATATTTTATTTGCCTGTCTCAATTAAAAAAAAACGTAAATGTCAAAAGAACCCGCTGACAAACTGATATCAATCATTTTAACGGGACTTAATTGAAAAAACGTGAAATAATAAAGGATTTTTTTAATAATTTATCCAAACAATCCTCACAGCCTCAATGATAATTATTTTTTCAATTTGTTTCAGGAAGGTATGTAGGTACCATAATATTGAAATAATGATAATGATAAAGGCCAAATAAAGAAGACTATTTCACATTTGAAAAAAAAAAATACTTCTTCAAACGCAGTAAACTTATTTTTTAGCACCATTTTCATTCAAAAATAATAGAATACTTACTTTTAACCACGTTTATTGCTTAAAAAACCAACATGTTTCGTAATCAATGCTTACTTCATCAGGGTTTAAGTAAGCATTGCTTATGAAACGTGTTGATTATTTTTTTTTTAAATCGAGGTTAAAACTAAATCTTCCATTAAATTTGAATGAAGAAAAAAAATTCTGAACCATAATCAACGTTATTTTCAATAATATAGTAGATTCAGGAGAGTTTTTTTAAAAACAGAAGCACACAAACAAATTTACAGACAGATTAAATACAAAAGAGTCGAGTAAGTCAGCTACGCCGTCAAAAAAGATGAAATAATTATTTAATCACCACAAGGAATGTAAAAATTTATTGACATAATTAATATTTCATAGCTAGTGAGAAAAAGTTAACTTCTCTATAATATCGTTATTTTTTAACAAACATACTGCGTTCGTATTTTTGTACCCAAGTACTGGAATATTCCGGGAAATTTTATAAAAAATAAATAGGTCATCAAAATACATCAAACAATGTTTTACCCACCGATGAGTGATTAATTTGGTATCACTTATCCATACGAATCACGACAGGAAAATCCACACGCACTATTGTAGGGCGGGATGCGTTAACGCTGATATCAGATCGGGAATTAATTACTGGGATTATAGGCGTTGTGTTTGTTGATCTCTGCGAAACCCGAGCCCGGCTCGGCTTCTGAGGAGAGAGGAAGAGGGAGGGAGTGAAATAACGATGGAAACGACGGAATCTTTGTTTACGGAACGTGGACCATTAAGAGAACGATTAATTCAGTCTAAGAATTTATTTTAATTAGGCGAGTTATTCAGTTAAATAATTATTATTTGTTAGGTATTTAATATGACGTCGGAAATTGCAGTCTATTGAATGCTGATGCAGGTCGTTGACCCCTTTATAAAGAATAAATTAATTTAATTTTGATACAATTTTTTTTAAAGAAAGAAAGAAATTTCCGGGTTACTAATAAGCCGACCATATTTAAAAATCTCCTACTACCACCATCGAAAGTGGAAAATCTTGCTTGTGTTATGATGGAAGACATTTGACAAAATTCCGCGACAAAATATCCCCGACAAAATATGTACTAAAACAATACAGCCATCTTATAAAGACAATAAATTATTATTATTATTTTTAATTGATAAACTGTCATTTTAAAGACAAGATTTTTATGCATAGCACAAAGGGTAGATAACAATTATTAAAATCAATATTTATCAGCCTAAAACACTCATCTTCTTTGAAAAAATCTTCCGAGAAAAGATACTGGCCGCCAACGGGACTTGAACCCGTGTTCTTCTGATTGCCGGTCAGTTGCACTAACCGCCAAATAATTTAATATATACTAGTGCTTCATTCAACAATTACTGTTGATTACATTTTTCCACCTGAAAATAACCAACTTTATTTTTTGTGAGAGAAACATTGTTAGTGCTAAATCGCTCGCTAGGTGGCGTCGAGACAAATCATGTCTACATTTTTTGGTGAAATACTTTAACTTGTCAAATATTTATTATTATTTTTAATTGGTAAACTAACGTTTAACGTTTTTCAATCAGAAGGACATCAATTCGGCAATCAGAAGGACACGGGTTCAAGTCCCGTTGGCGGCCAGTATCTTTTCTCGGAAGATTTTTTCAATGTAGATGAGTTTTTAGGCTGATAATTATTGCTTATAATAAATTATTGTTCAAAACTAGTAAAATGTTAAATTAGGTTAGGTTTTAGTAGATATTTTGTTGGATAATGTTTTGTCGGGGATGAAAACGCGCATTACCGACTTAGCCAGCCGAGGAATCGAACACGTCACCCCTGGGTGGGACCCAAACGCGATGCCAACTCAGCCACTGACCGGTCAAATATCTACGTAGTAAAGAATTATTAAAAATATTAGCAAAGTATTTTTTTAAAGAAAGAAATACAATTATTCCCGGGTTACGAATATCCTGAAAACATTTGAAAACCCTAACTATTTACTACAATGATAAGTAAAAGGTTTTGCTTGTACAATGATTGAATAAGTAAGTCAGCAGATGAATTGGGTAGGAACCAGATGCATTTGTAATCTTGGCAATTGACGGATCAATTTCATATAATTTATTACCTTACTTATTCTGCGGCATCCTGGGTTTTACTTGTAGCACTTCTGTATTTCTTCCAACGGATATTTTAAAGCACTATATAAATGCACTTTCATTTTGAATTTTGTATTGTAATGTATTCAGCTGCTTATATATTTTATCACAAGCACCAATTATTTAGTAAGAAAAGTTTAGAATATGAATTTATTTCTTGCAAGAGTACAGAGGGAATTAAAAACTTATAATCTAGTAGTTTTGTGAATAGTAGACCTCGCGTCCAAGAAAGTATTTTTCTAATTGTATTTTACTTAATATATTAAAACCAAAATTTCCTCTAAAAAAGTACGATTTGTATGTAGGTACTTAAATGCCTACCTATAAATTTTATGAATATTCCTATTCTTTATTCCTATAGCTATTAAGCCGCGATTCTTTTCGGAAAACATAAAAAAGTCAGTGTTTTTGACCACGACTAGCTCGGTGGTTACTTGTTCCGGTGTCCAGGTTTTCAGTTCGGTGTCCACTGGGGCCGGTGTACATCGTATCTGTTCCTATGTCCGGTGTCCAGTGGCCACGTGCACATTCCATGATAAATTAGCCATCGCAGTTGTACAAACAGGAAGAGTAAACATTCAGGTTGGATGTGAGTTGAACACGAGTATAACAGGAATGCGTAGTTCGATGGTGGACAGAAACAATGGATTTGTGAAAAATGCAGCGTTTGAATTAATCGCGGATTTGTTCGGGTGGAAATTTGCATTGGAGATCAGATTAATTTTATCATTATCATAATCCGCTTTGTGAATTCACGGAATATCAATTTCATAACACCGCTGTAGACTGATTTGAATTATTATTGAATCCAATTAAGCCTAATTCATATCAATTTAATTAGTTTGATATTAGTAACAGTTAATTGGACGAATTTAAAACACACATTATAAAAGCTAATGGCTAAATATATATTATTTTTTTATGAATTATGAGACCTTTTGATAAAGTTAACTTTGTTTTTTTTATTTTTTTTATTATTTCTGGCTTTCACCCTTCAAGGGTGTTCTAGGCCATCATTTAAAATTACATAGAAAGGGAAAGGTGAATTTATATATTAATTTTATTTAAATGTACAAATTTCAGAATTATACGGAAGATTGGAGTCGAGTTCAGACTTAGAAGAGATGAAATGTTGAATGGAGGGGAGGCAATTTTAGATAACGCTTGATAGAAGAGAGGATATTTATTTAGAGAGGGACAACCAAAAAATATGTGATCTAAAGAGCCCACATCTAGACCACAGAACGTACAATCTGGGGAGTCAAGGATGTGAATTTTAAAAAGGTGAGAAGGAACGGAACAATGACCGATTCTCATTCGAATAAGTGAGGAAATTTCTTTTTTGGAAAAATGGGGAAATTTTTGAAACCACGGTTTTGATGGGATAGTCCTTTGTATTGAGGCGTAGCGAGCTCCCTTGGATTGACTGGCAATATTCCAATACTCTGTCCAAACATTGCGGGATCTATCTTTGATGATGGAAAAAATATCAGAGAGGGGAATATGGTTTACGAGGGTAACAATAGGGTTGGACGCTCCTTGTTTTGCCAAAGAATCTGCAATATCGTTACCCACTATGCCAATGTGTCCAGGGATCCAAACAAGAATTACGGTTTTTCCAGAGCTTTGAATGGAGGCTATCAGCACTCTAATGAGGCATACAAAGTGATCATCAGGATGAAGAAGAGGACAGGATTTAAGTTTTTGGAGGGAACTGAGAGAGTCAGAGAGAACAAGGGAATGTTCATAATTATTTTTGATTATATATTTGAGTGCTTCAATTATTGCAATGCACTCAGCAGAGAATATTGAAAATTGGTTTGAAATTGAATAAAATATTCTATCATTAGAATTATTGTGGTAAACGTTAATACCTATACCACAGTTAGGAGAGTCAGGAGATTTGGAGCCATCAGTAAATAAAAGAGAAGAGTTGGGCCATTTAGAAGAAATAATGTCATTGAACATATTATTAACAGTACGGGCTGGGAGATTAGAATGACTTTTAAGGATACCGATCCCTTCCAAAATTGTTGGGGATAGGGTGACGTGACTATATTTTAATTTGTATAGTGGAAGAAGATCATTTTGGATAATTTGAAGCTCTGAGAGAGAGCGAAAATTTTTACAGATGGCAGGAAGAGGTTTAGTTCGAGCTCTGATTGTAGATGAATGTGTTGAGTCTTTGAACAACGAAACTCTGGGAATAACCTGATGACATTTAGAATTTAAACATTTAAGAACAAATTTATCAGCAAACAGTTGTCGCCTTAAATAAAGTGGGGGATCAGAACATTCCACTTGAAGGGAATTGATGGGCGACGACTGCATTGCTCCAGTTATTATTCGCAATGACTTCGATTGAATTTTGTCTAATTTACTGAGTGCATTTTTGGAGGCAGTACTAAAAAGTGGGCAGGCATAGTCGAGATGACTTCGAATAAGTGCATTGTAAAGCAACTTAATGCAGGTAGGGTGAGCACCCCACCAAACGCCAGTCAATGATCTGATGATATTTAAATTTTTTTCACATTTAGTAACTATATTGTGAATATGGGAAGACCATTTAAGTTTCCTATCAAATGTTACTCCCAAAAATTTTACTTCAGAGGCGTTGGGGATTGGAGAGTTTTTAAATAAAATTTGAACAGGAGGATTTTTATGACGGTTTGAGAAGGTGACACACTGACTCTTTTTAACTGAAAGTTCCAGACCATTTAAAGTGAGCCATGTGCAAAGGGCATCCATGGCTTCATTAAGATATTTGACGGCAAGTGGGATGATTTTGGATGATAAGTAGAAAGCTAAATCATCTGCGAACTCAATAACTTTTACTTGAGGGGGAATAGAGACATGCATATCGTACTTGTATATATTATACAGTATAGGGGATAATACATCGCCTTGGGGTAAACCTTTCCAAATTGATCTACTCTGAGGAGTAACATCTGGTAGTTCAATGAAAATTTTTCTATCAAGAAATAGATTAATAATAGATTGGACAAACATGGGGGGAAGGCCAAGGCCTAAAAATTTTTTTTTAAGGATTGGGATGGAAACATTGTCAAAGGCACCTTCTATGTCTATAAAGACTGCAAGACATACTTCATGGTTAGAAATGGATAAATTAATATCAGTGCTGATGATGGCAAGGTTATCTTGCGTAGTTTTTTTTTCCTAAATCCAAATTGAGATGGAGAGAGAAGCTGATTACTTTCGACAAAAAATTCTAACCGGTTTTTAATTAATTTTTCATAAATTTTACTGAGGGTGGATGAAAGAGCAATTGGCCTGTAGTTGGATCCAGAATTGGGTGATTTATTTGATTTTAGGATTGGGATGATTATTTGAGAACTCCAGTCATCAGGCATTATGCCAGACTGAAAGATTTTATTTAAGATGCTTAGGAAGTGATTTAGAACATTATCATTACTATTTTTGATAATGCTGTAAGGAATACCATCTCTGCCTGGAGATGAGTCTTTGACTGTTGATAAACAATTTTTTAATTCAATTAAAGTGAATGGAGAGTCTAGCCAATGATCAGACATAGGAGTGTTGTGGATGGGAGTTATTTCATCTAAGTTAGGTACAGAAGGGGGGGCAATTTTGTCCAAGAACTCATCTATCCATTTAGAATGAGACGCTCGAGGAGATGTTGAACTGAAGGAGGATCGAAATCTTCGAATCATAGACCAAACTTCCGAAATTGGAGTATTCGGAGATACTGAACTGCAGAAGTTGTACCACCCGGATCTTTTTTTTGACCTCAATACCCTTTTGGCATTGGCTTCGGCATTTTTGTATATAAGATAGTTCTCCATAGTCATATTGTGACGATACGAAAGAGATTTAGCTTTCCAAATTCTCACTACCTTAGAACATTCCTCATCCCACCAGGGAGTCGGAGGGAGTTTTTTAAGAGATTTGGTTTTAGGGGGAGGATTCGATTTATGTATTGCAGTTATGAGCATCGATTTGAAGTTATCGTAGTCATCTTTGACAGATAATACATCGGAAGAGGGTAAATTTTGTATAAACTTATCCATAAGCGAGTTAAATTCGTCCCATTTGTTTTAATCTTCGTCGAAATATGGGACTTGTCTGAATGGAAAGAAGTTTGATAAGTGATGGTGATCGGAAAATGATCACTGGAGTAAGGATCGGGGGACACCACCCACGAGGAGAGAGGTGCCAGATTTGTAGAGCATATGGAGAGATCCACTGCACTGGGGTTTGTGTTGGGGCGAGAGATTCTCGTAGGAGATCCGTCGTTCAAAAGGAAAAGGTTGGATTCATCTAAAAAATCCATAACATTTCGACCATCTCGATCAGAGAAAGCAGAACCCCAGACGGGGGAATGGGCATTAAAATCGCCCAATAAAAAGAATGGAGGGCTTAGTTGACGGACAATTTGTAACCAAGCTTGCTTATTGAAGTGAGATGATGGGGGAATATAGATAGAAACAAAGGATGTGTCCTTTATTTTAGCTGCAACCATTTGAAAGTCAGCATTGGGGGGTTTGATATTATTTATTGGGGAAAACGGAAGGGATTTTTTAATAAAAAGGGCAGCACCACCGCCCGTACCTTCCAGGCGATCATCACGGAGACAGGAGTACCCTCCCACATTAAAGTGGGTGGATGGAGTAAACCATGTCTCCGAGACAGCAGCCACAGAAACAAGGTTTGAATTTAATAGGTTAAGAAGGTTCGATTTGTTAGAAATAGCACTGCGGCTATTCCACTGAAGTATTCTGACATCTTGAAGTGCCATTTTGAACAAATGATTTTAACGTGGAAATAATAGAAGCAGCGTTGGATGGTAGATTAGTTTGAGAAGAAATTAGGTCAATTAGAAGCATAATAAGAGTTTGTATAAATGAAGAATTATCTTGCGAGAGTTGTTCAGAAAGCTTTTGATGGTTTGTTGAGGACGAATTATAGTTGTTTGCGCACCCATTTGTGGCATTTGAAAGAGGAGAACCATTGGGATTTAAGAGAAGTGAGTTGTGTTGTTGCCGATCGTATCCAGGAGCCGGTTTAGAGACAGGGTTTTTGTACATAAATTTAGTTGATCGAGAAGATGTTGAGGAGAAGGGGAGAGGGTTGGATGGAGAGTTACTGGATAAAACCTCGGCAAAAGATTTTTTGAAAGGCGGGAATAGTTTAGAAGCCTGCAGAAAAGACAAGTTTTCAGAGGCCATGGAAATTTTTATATTTTTTTGGCGAGTTTGTTCAGGACAAGAAGAGTGAATGGCGGAATGAGCGCCTGAGCAGTTAAAACATTTAGGTGAAGAGAGAGAAGAACATTGGTCAGTATAAATTTATAAATCAGCATCTGGGAGGGGATCTGCATGCAGCTTTGGTATGACCAAAACGGCAGCAATTGTAGCATTGGGTGGTGGGGTAAGTATAAATTTCAACTGGTAAGGAGTTGAAAAATAAATAGATATGGGAGGGAAGAGATTGTCCTTCGAATATTATCACAACAGATTGGGAGGGCTTCCAGGAAACATTGCCCTCAGAGGTGTCCTTTTAATTTAGCCTCCTGGCTTTTATGGGATTGCCGATATGGTGAGGGGTTGAAAGAGAAGACAGAATTTCTGGAATGGACAGATCGGTCGAGATACCCCTGACCAGGCCCATACGAGTGACATTGAAAGTTGGGATGTACGCCTTGAATTTAGAATTAGATGTAATAAAAATGTTTTTAATAAAGTTGTTGGCGGCTGAACCTGAGAGGAATTCAACAGAGATTCGGAAGCGACCCTCGGCTTTTACACCTCCGGGCTTAATCGAAAGGTTCTTGTTGGTTGAAAGGAATTTACCAAATTCAAGAGGATGTATGGTTTTACCTTGCTCAGTTTTTTGCGCATAAACAATGTAGGGGCCACAGGAATGAGTAGAGTAAAAATTGGTTGGAGGAGGTTGATGAAGATCTGGTAGAGACTGAGAAGTAGAAGGAGAGTCATGCTTTACTGGGGAAGAGGGACTAAACTTCCTTTTTTTTGTGGAAGTTAGAATGACAGATTCACTGTCAGAAATTATAATATTTTCACCATCTGGAGGGTCAGGGGGAGGATCTGGAGGCTTTTTAGGATGTCCAGGAGGGAAATCCTCCTCCATTGTTCACAAAATTACAAAAAAAAAATATGTATGGAATGTGACAGTAGTGAAAAAAAGGTTATAAATATCTGGAAATCAGCGACGAAAAGTGACTCCTGGAAGATCAGAGGGGAGAAGAATCCTCAAGGAACAACACACTACACTTTATTGACCAGAAAACATAAAAATATTAGTTAAAATAATAAAAAAGATTATTTTTTTAAGAGAGAAAACAAAACAACTGATGACAGCCAAATGTTCAAAATTCGAATCAGTTAACTTTGTTAAGTGGAAAAAAGTTGTACATATATTTAAATAAAAAAATGATTTATTGCTTTTGTATTTAATTCGTAGAATTTAATAAATGTATTGAAAATTTTAAGTAAATCAAATTAAATAATGTTTTTAAACTCCCAGAGGGATTTTAAATATTGTACATCTTTTTTAACAAAAGTTAACCTGTTATTTTCTTTTGTAAACATACTCAGGGCTGTATTATCCATAATGTAGTGTAGGCAACTGCCTAGGGGCCCCGATATGTTTAATCCTGCCCTGAAAATACCTATACAGTATTACAATTTGGGAGGCACAGCATTTTATGGTACGGGTACCGCCGCCCCGGGAACATTTATTGGATAACCAACACCTCTGCCATAGGTTATTCCAAGAGGTTTGGTAGAATGGATGCCCGGGTTCATGGGTTGAGGTTTGTCTGGGTCTTGGCGGCGGATGCGTCTACCCAAAATCTGAGTGGCTACACAGATCGAAAGAGACTGTTTGAGAGAGACCTTCTGACTTCTCCAGCAGGGCTTTCTCGGAACACCTTGCACAAGGGATGGAATAGACGTCCATCACTCCTGGACCCACTGACCCCCAGATTCCTACCCACTCCTCATACCTTTTTCTTTTCGAGAACATCCTCTCCTTTCTTTCCTAAAAAGACCCTCCACACATTATCCCCAAAGATGAAATCGGCTTTGAGGGGAAATATTTTCATCGGAGCCTCCTACGTGGAGCTGTTGTAAAAAAAATATCCTAATGTAACTATGTACTTTAAAAAGCATTCAAGGCCTGAATAAGTAAATAAATAATTCAAATTCAAATCATTTTGTCCGTCACTAAATGAAGAAATGTTATAATCATTATGACTTCCAGCGAGTTCTTGACTTGGCTTGTCACTTCCATTTTCTTACATTTGTATCTATCTTTACTTAATCCATATTCCATACTTATAATTTACACTTTTCTTCTAATGTTCACTTTTTGACGTAAGTCCGGTGATAAATAAATAAATCATACTCAATGAGCGATTCCCAATTCGTGCGTGCTAACTGCAATTGTTATAACCATGTTTGTTATTATACGTATACGTAATATTTAAAACCTGTTTGTCTGTTTGCCCGCAGCTACCCTACGTCATGTCCGTCTTGTACGACAGCCAAGGGGCTCTCCTCCCGCCGCAGGTTAACATTTCTGAGAGAGGAGTCGTTCCCGTCACCGTACAAACATTTCGGTAAGTTTTAAAATTAAGCATCGACTTCCCAGTCAATATATTCTATTCAAAATAGAATACCCAACCCATATGTAGTAGATTGGCATTAGATGACCAAAGTAACTACTACTCTTTAACGTTTGTTTAAATTATTAAGTATATTATACCTTTCCTACAAGAGTGGCTGACTCTCGGGTCACGGAGTGACTGTGGCTTTCCTCCGTGAATCACCGCGTACGATCGTGTTCTGCAGGGGCCTACATACGATTGAATTTTATATTATTTTAATTTAATTTAGTTATTTGTTTATTTTTGTTAATTATAAGTTACATGCTATTACATTTCATCTTGCTTAAAATGGTTCATTCAATCTATTTTGAATTTATTAATTGGTTTAGTTTTTATGGTTTCCGGCACTGCATTATAATAGTTCATCCTATTTTAGAATATTGTCTGTGGGCTATATTTGATTTCATTGCACGTCATCGTATTTTGTTTGTTAATGTCCTCGGGGTAAATAACTTTATTTGAAAAGTAATTCGGTTAGTAAGAAATAAATGCCGTTATGAGTGGAAGGGGATGCATGGACCAGATTTTCTCCTTGCGTATGCTCACTGAGAAGTTTCTGGCGAAAAACCAGAAACTTTTCTGCGCCTTTGTAGATCTACAAAAAGCATACGACCGAGTCGATAGGAAAAAGCTTTGGAAGGTGTTGTCCAAGTATGGAGTGAATACAAATCTTATACAGGCAATTGCATCTCTGTACGAGGGAAGCGTTGCATGTGTTAGGGTGAACGGTAGTTTTACGGGGTGGTTTGACATCACAAAAGGTGTTAAGCAAGGCTGTGTAATGTCACCATGGTTATTCAATCTGTACATGGATAATTGTATGCAAGAATTGAAAGAAGTGGGATTGGGCACGAAATTGAGTAATCTGAAAGTATGTTGCCTGTTGTATGCTAATGATGCGGTGCTGATTTCTAACACTATGGAAGATCTACAGTCTCTCGTATCTAGGATGAACGAAGTATGTATGAAGAATGAGTTAATGATGAATGTAAGTAAGTCTAAAGTCATGGTGTTTGAAAGAGAGAGTACGAAAACAGTATGCAATATAGTTGTGAATGATGAATACTTGGAGCAGGTGGATGAGTTTGTGTATCTGGGTAGTATGTTTACGAGAGATGGGAAGGCTGATAGGGATATTGAAAGAAGGGTGAATGCTGGTAACTCCATTAATGGAGGACTGAATGCCGTTGGCGCTAATAAAACACTGTCAAAAGAAGCGAAACTAGCAGTCCACAATGGAGTCCTGGTACCTACCCTGATGTATGGCAGTGAGGCATGGAACTAGCAGAGGAAGGATGAAAGTAAACTGAATGCTGTTGAAATGAGATCCCTGAGGCGTATGAGTGGTAAAACAATGTATGATCGTGTGAGAAATGTGGATATCCGCAAAGAAAGTAAGGCTGATGTATGCATAATGAGTAAGTTTAAGAAAGGGACCCTCAGATGGTTTGGGCATGTAGAGCGAATTAACGAAGAAAGCAGTGTAAGAAGAATATACGACGCAAATGTGAATGGTAGAAGAAGTCGTGGACGTCCGAGGAAGACATGGCATGATCAAGTGAATCAGATACTTGAGTCGGGCCATGTCAAAAGTCAGAATAATAGAAGAGAATGTATGAGACGATGTATGAATGTGAGTGAGGCAAAGAGTGTGTGCCAATACCGAGTTGTTTGGCGGTCCGTTCTCTCTGCCTACCCCTACGGGGAAACGGCGTGATGGTAAGTTAGTTAGTTAGAAATAAATAAGTTAATAAATTAGGTTTCTTATTATTTTATGTATAAATATCATTGAGTTCAAAGTCAGCATTGAGTTCACTGTTACTTAAATAACAGTTTAACATATTAGTTACTCTTGAAAATCTGTTCCGCCTAAGTTTATTTTCATTGGTCTATTTTGTAGAATTTGCAACTTATATCTGTTTAAAACCATATCTTTTTTCAGTCCGATTCCCGTATGAGACTAAGGATAAAAATTTTCGCTTTACAAAATATCACCATTTTCACCTCTATTTTCATATCAATGATTTTACTGCAAACAATATGGTTCATGTGTTGTTTACAGTGATGCCAACTGAAATCGTAGATATGAAAATAGAGTTGAAAATAGCGATATCGTGTAAAGCGAAAAATATTGTCTTTGGTTTCTACACGGGAATCTGGCTGAAAAAATATGCGATTACCTTGTCCTCTGCCGTTTTACAAAAAATGTTTGCAAGTAGTGTAGTTAAATTCAAAACAACCGAGTATTAAAGAGTAATTTTGGATTTCTGGATTTTTTTGACGAATTCTACCCGAAAAAGAGATCTTTTTTCTTTTTAGGTTAGTTTTGAATAATATAACTTCTGAGTATTTCGTGTCAACTCTTCTAATTTTAATATTGCCCTCACTGCATGTCTTCTAATATTCAATTATCATACATTTTATCTACTTTGTAGTCATTTAAAGCTTATTTACTTGTAGTAATCTTGTTACATTTTCCAGTTCATTATTTAAAGAATTGATTAATTCTTCGCCATATCATAATAAAAATAACGGTCGGATGGCCGAAACATGTTTCTTTGGGCTAGCAAAGGTGAAATCGGATCGTCCCATAATTATATGTCTACTGTCCAGTTTGGGGTAACCTATTGTACTGTTCTATATCTGCAATGTAAGAAGTAAGAGAATGTGATATCCTCAGAGTGCGGCTGCCTTGCAGCGGAGTGCGCAGCGCGGAAGTGGAGGTGCGGCTACAGCTAAACATCACGGCCGTCAACAGGATGCACGAGGACACGTGGCTCAACTTCAAGAGAAACAAGATCTGCCTCAAGGGTAATCATACATTTATTTACTTTTGCTTTACGACTTAACCATCGGAATTTCAGCGAATTAGTACCAGTTGCTAGGAACTCACCATAGTTGCCGCGATTTTACGGTATTTTGAAACATAAAAAATGCTCCTAGCTTACAAAAATAAAGTTCATTTGCTTGCAAGGAAATAATGTAAATGAATAATAAAATTATTCTTGGTCGTCGTTTCATCTCTTGCAAACATTGATTTATCTGTGAAAAAGAGCGTCCCAAATTCCTTTTCAAATGTCATAATTTTTAATTTCCAAAAGTCATAGTAATGTATTTATTTACAGGAAAGCCTTGTTTGACTTATTTATATTGTGAAGTATGCTTATTTAGCTAGAAAACATTATAAGACTCATGAATATTTTCATATAATTTCAATAAATAATATTTTGATAACATTATAGAGATTTTTTTTCTTCATAATATAAATTCTATTGGAAAAACATGATATGTGCAATATTTAAAAATACATTTGAAAAATCTGGTAAGAGGTTACAATTTACAAAATAGAATTGGAAAACGAACATGTAAGTTATTACAAAAATAGTGTCGGCCGGCGCGTGGTAGGCAGGTATGCATTTTAGTTAGCACAAGCCATTGATATATATACATAGATGAGACATTTAGCAAATAAATTGGTTCAACGAAATCGTAGGTTCGTACCTCCATTTCTGTGTGACATCTGAAAGAAGGATGAAACTACGGGCTTGGGTAAAAGGTAAGGACGGTCTGACGGCCGAGCCTTTCGACGCGGCGGCTTCAGTTTGAATGCACTTGTTCGTTCAAGATTTGAACACGAATCTCGGAGAATTATGTACGGGATAGCGCCTCTATAGTATATCTCTATGGCACAAGCTGGTTAAGGATAATTGCAACTCTAATTAGTAAATAGTAACTAACAGCACTTGATATCATTTGTTTTATATCGAAAAAATGTCGCGTAATGTAATATCCACATCAAAAAGCATTTAAAATGTTCAAATGTTAAAGCTTTCTTAGAATTTGCCAACCACCTCACAGAAACACTCCTACTCCAGAAGTTCACTCAGGGCCTTCTGTGTGGAGTTTATTTCAAAAAAGCCGATACCTATGCTCTAAAGATTGCCATCTATGTCATCTTTGAGGAAGCTGTGTGAAGGGTGGGATTGTTGGGCGGAAATACTGTCCTTGTTCTACCGCTACTTCATCGAAAGACGCTCCAAGGAACTGGCGTCATTAATTCCTTCGGCACCAGTGCTACATAGGGAAACTCGCTAAAACACGAGCCCAACATTTGTACATAGTTGACATTTGTTACATGAGAACGGATTATTTCTACGACTCGTTCTTGAGTATATGGCTCAGCTTGCTATGGAACGAATTGACGGCCTCTTTGTTTCCTCCTTCCTACAACTTAGGTCTCTTCAGGGCCCAGGTTCACTCCTTCCATTCCAAAAAAAGACCCCCACAGCATTCCAAAGATGACGAAGGTCCTATCGGAAATTAATTTCCTCAGGGCATCCTGTGTGGGGATAATGTAAAAAACAGATAACTCAGTATTTCAATATTCTTTGTGAAGGATCAGCAGAACATAACTAAATAACTGATTCATTGATAAAGTGACGGATTAAATTTTTTTTTATTTGAATATTTATTATGACGAAAATGCCTTTATTAACGAATGGATTAGGGTGGAAAGCGATGAACTATTTCCCCACGGAACCCCCTCCCATCGCCTTTTCCAACAGCACCCCCCCCCCGCGCCGGGGGCACTGCTACCAATCAGACTGTTTAATCTAAGTACTTAACTCTTCCCCCTACTTCAATGGGCAATAGAATACACAGGACATGTCATATCAGTAATACCACTGAATCTCATATTTTGCCAAACCACTGTACATGTTTGGCATGTATTGTGCGTCGTTCATAAGCTGTTTATTCCAATATATCGATAATTTTTTTGGTACAGGTGGGTCCATGGAGACAACTTTATATCAATTTTTTTAGGATAAATTGCCTAATTCATAAAAATATAAATTAAAATTTTTAACCTTCCTATACTCGCGCGTTGGTCTCTCAGACCGACAAATCAATTAATCGTTGTTTTCTTTAAAATTAACATCACTGAGACTTCGTAGTGGTTTGGCCAGTCTACCGTAGAATTGTTGCGAACCGCAGTAAACAAAGTCCGCATAGCCAACATGATATCCAACGTCCGTTGGACGGACAGTTCACAAGAAGAAGTAGAGACTCTGAAGTTTTTAGTATCTTCTTAAATTGTTGTTGGGGTCTAAATAAACAATGCCTAACAGTTAGGCCAAAAGTTTTCTACCAAAAAAGTAAAAGTTCTTATATTTTTATTACTTTCATTATACCCCCTTCTACATAATAAATACCAATAATGCTTAAAATTTTATAATTAAAAGAATACAGACAAGATCAAATCTCGGTCTGAGACACCGTGCACCCTAAAGGAAAATACAAAGGTTAATAAAAAAAAGCTTTTTTCGATGCACCCTACTGTAGTATATACACTCTACATATTGTAAACGCTTTTATTTGTAACCACTCAGATTTTATTTTCGAGATTTTTTCATAAATTTCTTTGTTGATTGTTACATTTAGCCCGTTTTCATTACCTAATGATATGACCATTTGTGATGAGGGAGCGAACAACGCAGCGATTTCCTCCTATTGGCTCTTCGTACACCAATAGCGATCACGGGTCTTTTCATCAGAATTAAAAGAAGAACCATTCTGTTCCTGATTGCCGATCCGCTGATCCAACTGCTCGAAAATCACGTCGCATTCGCAACCCACTGTTCCAATAACGATTATTGTTAAAATGTTAATTATGGTACGAATGTAATTGTTTAAAAATAACTTGTAAGTGAAGTTCAAATGCTTATTTGTTTTATACAAAATCACATACACTTCACCCCCATAATGGATACAAATAGGGGTTTAGTTCTGATTTGGCATCCTTTTCTTTATGAGGCTCACTCTCACTTCTAATACATGCCACATCCCACATACTTATTTAGCTCAACATAAACAATACCATCTGTGTCAAATAAACAATGTCCATCCAAATAATGTCAGCACAAAGATAGAAAAAATATTGCTTTAAATAAACGTAATAAGTTGGTGCTCTTCTTTCTCTGTTCTGGATCCTGCGCGTTTAGTCGATGGAGGCCAGTAGGGTTATTTCGTCATCACCCCCTTTCAGGTCGCAATCCAGTTAATTTGTTTGAGTGTCGGACACAACTCTCAGCTCTCAAGTGGCCTCTCCGGCTCTCTCGACAGATTGGCGAGGTAAACTACTCTTCTAGTTCTCATCACAACTAGATGGAATGTTTAAATTGTATCTTCATTTCGCCACGAGTCCAGTATGCGGTGCACTAATTTTCTGAATAAGCACTTAAAATTTGGCGAGGCTGAATACTATTCCGAAATAATATGTAATTAATAATGATATTTTTTTTGTTAAGATGGAATAACCAGATAAAACCGGAAATATGTCATTTTTAAATCAAATTTTAGACGTTTTGAAACTTTTCCACAGAAAAAATATAAATTGTTCTTTTATCTAGTAAATGTTTTAAGCATTGAGAAAATTTATTAATTTTTAGTACGATAAGGTTTTACCGTAGGTCGTTGGCAGATTTGTTAAATTTTCAAACAAAATTTTGTATTATACAATAACATGCAGTAAAATAAATCAATAAATTATCTGGAAAAGTCATGTTTCATAATTTTAATTTTACTTTAAATAAAATCATTTAAAGAGATCAGCACACGTGTTGTGACGAAAATACTTCAGTTTGTCTATTTATTTACGGTCTTACAAACTAAAATATTTAAGTTTTTTTAACATTTTTATTTTGCTTAGACATTATTGAAAAATTATAAATACTTATGATCAAATAATATTTACTAAAAGTACATAATTTTAATAGTTTTACCATCACGCCTTTCAGCATTTTTGAATGTAGGTATAAATTAAAGCAAATTTTGAATGAAATAAAATCGATAATGAGTTTTTATTTTAAAAAGCTGGTACGGAGAATAATTAATCTTTCTCATGGAACGGCTCTGTACGAACGTAAGAACATCTTTCAACGAAATTTGAATTTTCGACCACTGGCTGGTTAATGGCCCTTAATATGTAATAAAATTTCGTCAAAATATGAAAATTCGAAGTATATCTTTTTTTGTTGCTTTTTTGTTTGTTTATTTTGTTTTTGTTTTTTTTTTTCGTTATTTATTTTTGGGGTTTATGTCGTGTTTCTCCTCTTCTTTAGCCAACGTTTCGGACAACGTTACAGTGTCCATCAACAGGGCAGATGTGTGTGTGATGATGGACACTGTAACGCTGTCCGAAACGTTGGCTAAATAAGGAGGTAGCGCAACACGGCATAACACCCCAAAAATAAATAGCGAAAATAGTTTACTATAAAATCTAAAATCATATCTAAATGTTTTGTTGTATTATTAGTCAATTTATAATACAAAGGTTTATTCATAAACAACATCATAACATTTCTGCTATGTTTATTATGCGTGACAGCTGTATCGCCTACTGAAGGCGTTATCAAACTGTCTAGTCATCAAGTAAACCAACAGTTTAATAATACCTTCAGAAGGCGAAACAGCTGTCAAGCGATAGTGAAAATAAAATATATAAAAAAATAATATATATATATATATATACATATTGTTTACATTAGATCCTCACAAGAGGCCCCGAGGAAAATAATTTCCCCCAGGGCCTTTGTCATCTGAGATGCTGTGTGGAGGGTTATTTTGAGAAGGGGAAAAAATTAACATTGGTATATTTATAATTAAAATTGAATAAATTAAACAAAAAATAACAATTCAAATGGAGTTCCACAGATTAAAACTGATAATAACACGCTTGTGAGGTTTTAAATAAAGTACACCCACGCTTGTCCACCGTATGTATCTCGTTCGTTATTTTTATCCCGAGCTAACCATAAAATATCATCCATAATTGATTGTAGCTGCCCGCTCTGATACTGGACCCCTTACTATAATTGATTAAAACAAATTGGTCGATGTTGAGGTTCAAATAAATTGGAATGTGTGCTATTATAACGTTGAGTGTAGAGAAAGCACTTTCACATATGCACGGTGGGAATATGTACTTACGTGTTGCTAATGCAATTTCGTATAGGATTTCTTGTATGTAGAAGACTATCGTAACGTTCATTAGGAAATGGTGATCAGCGGATAATCGTTACCCAGTTATGAATTAACGACGTTTAATGGTTTTGGTGGAGCAAAGAGATTAGGCTTTTCCGATTCAAGATTATGGTATTGGATTTGGACAAACGATGAAATTAATTTTAATTGATTTTTTTTACATATATTTTATAATAACACACTTTTTATATACTTTCATGTATGTGCTTTATATGTTCTATACTTTTCGTATTATTTTATATTCTACTATATTCTTCCATACTACTTTATATTACTCTATAGTCATTTCCATTCTCTTATATTCTTTTGTATTCTTTCACATTCTTTATATTGGATATGTTATGGTCGAAAAATCCTCAATTCACGTAACAAACAATTCAGTGAATATGGAAAACTTGAAAGTGATCTTTAATTTGATCTTTAAGAAATTAGAAAATGTTAGTATTCAATTAAATATTATCGTTAACCTTTTTTTAAATAGCCATCTCCAAAACTAATGTTCACATATATCTACATAATATTTTTTGTTACAATTACGTATCTTGGTTGCTCCTTGATCATATTGTATTGATAAATGTTAAGTTGTGCAGATACAATTATAATTCTATTAATTTTACAAAATAATATTTATAATCTCCCATCGCTTTTTGAGATAAAAATACTTTAGCATCGTTGTGATTTGAAAATAGATAAAACGAAAAAGCGACACTAAAAAGAGACACACATACATCTATGCAGGATTTAGCCTGCGAGAGAATGAGATAGAATAAATGGTCTCCTCTTTATGCGGTGCTTCGTAGCCTCCCCACTCTTGTCTACTTTAGTTTTCTGAATGTTTAACTTTTACCGCGTGTGAACTGCACACTTCTAATTTTTTTTGTCTACAGTACTTGTTTTTCTATTCTTATATTTATTAATTTTCGGTATTTAAAAAAAAATGTGAATACCGTGCTAGAGTCTCAACTGGTTCCGTATGGAGCCAGTGAGAATATGGCATCCCTAATTGGGGTATGTTTTGAGGCTGAAGGTTATGGGGAGGGAAAGAAGATTAAGAAAAGGAAGGTGAAGTATTTGGCTGTTCAGCTCTGGCCCACTGAGACACTGAGAGTGTCTTTAACTCTTGAAAGTGCGCCAATATACCTTATATTATTTTAAATGATTAAATGGTGAAATAACACAAATCAATCAATTAAAATTTATCTGCGCACACCGGGATTTGAACCAGCAACCCTCGGATTGCTAGTAGAGAACCTTTGATTGATTGATTTAATTTAGAAAATGAACGGCAATCTTAAAATTAACATATATATCGTAATAAACAAGAAAATTATGCCATTTATAAACTTTCTACTGCTGATAATAAATGATTTGAGTGAAGTATGGCCATTTAATTATTAGGTTTCGTGGAATTGATTATGGCACGGAGATCTTCTCGAGTCCTTTGTATTTACTGTTTCTGCACAATAGTTATTAATCGCTCAAGCGGAAAATTAACCAAATGTTTACGTACATTATTCAGAGCTGAACTTACCTACCCGCACATTGACCCAGCATGAACAGCAATTTACCACAATTAAATAGATACTATGTCTTGTAGATACTGTAGACTCCAGACTACATTATATTATACTTGTATGATAATGGTGAACCATGGATGTTCGAGAATTTTTTGTAACATACAATGCATCGTTGTAACATACGTTGTAACATACATTGTTATAACATACAATGCACATTTGTTTTTCAGCCCTCATAGAGGATAGTAGATCTGATAAAATAATCTTTGGCATTCAAAAACGAGCAATCCGTTTGTTTGATTCACCTATATGCAATCTGTAGTGGAACATTGACGTCACTTGAGATTGCTGTGCTTTTTCTATAGGTATTTCGATGGAACACGGTTCGTACTGTACATGATTATATAGAAATATAGATGTGATTAATCAAAAAATAACAGGCTGTTTTTAGTATATGAAATGAAATACTTAGGAGTTATTTGAGATTCCAAACTAAACTTCAATAGACATGCCGAATATACCCAAAAGAAAATTGGCAAAAAGATATCTTTTTTGGGAAAAATTCGACCTAAAATTTCCGTAAAAACCACCATCACCATTTACAATTCAATTATTGCTCCACTCTTAAACTACTGTTCAAGTATCCTTTTCCTGTGTAATGAAAGAGAACAGAATAAGTTTCAAATTCTCCAAAACAGAGCAATGAGAATAATACTCCGAAGAAATAGATTTTCAAAAATAAATAAAATGTTAAAGGAACTTAAATGGTTAACAGTGAAAAAATGCTGACCTTGAACACGTTGATATTTATTCACAAAATATTAAACAACATGTTACCAAAATACTTCTCAAATTCACATACATTACACAAGGACGTGCAAGGAAATAAGATTAAACAAAAAGGACAAAACGAATACGCAAAACAGTTTGCTATACAAAGGAAATAAGTTATCTAACACACTACCAGAAACTCTAAAATCCTCACCAATTGAAAAGTTCATGATGTAATGTAGGAGTTACATAAAACAAGAAAAAATATAGTGAATTTGAAATATTATAATTGATTAGCTGAAACATAAAATATTATAATTAATTAGAAATTTGTAACCTTAAATGTACAAATTACTAAAATAAAATTCAAATAAAATTTAAAAAAAAATATGCTCTTGTACTCCTTACTACAAATAGGTGAGCGTCTTACTACAAATAGATCTTCTAAACCTGTGAGGAGTTATAAAAAACCCTAGATTCATGGATACACTCCCGGCTATTGTGCACAGGGAGTTGATGGTGAAATGGATCAACAAATAATGTATTTTTGGTTTTGTCCAAATTTCATTTCGCTTTATATATTTCAAACCCTTGTAAAGTATTTAAGTACTCTGTTAAAATGCCGAACATAACAAGATGCGTAGCGTGCATTTTCCTCAGCTTCTCCCGGATGTTTTACAACTTCCCCCCCTCGATTTCAATAGAAAAGTTTCCGCAGACACTATAAAATGTTTCCACAAAAGAACTTGTATAAACAGATCGCTCTATTAGGTACATTTTACTGCAGACATCCCCCTAAATCTGAAAGCAAAAGAATTATGGATTTTATTGCCCGAACGTGCGGGGATCACACGAGTAGGTTGAGTGGCCGCAAACTTACCAACTTTTCACGTAGCTCAATCGCGAATGTCATTATATTCGTGATAAAGTAAAAAAAGTCAAGCCCGCAGAACTACGAGAAACATTACTAGCGTCAGCAGTCGGCTGGAATAATATACGTTCTTTCAATGCAATGCTTTTATGATTTTATGGTCCCGGAAAAGTTTTGTAGAGTTACCTTATAATATGATATTTTGTCTCTGTTCTCATCACGCCCTTAACTTTATGGAGCCTCTTTATAAAAAAACTATTAACTATATACAAAATACAATTTCTCAGTTTTCCTCTGCTCTTTTCTAGTCATCGTAGGTCAAAAGCAGATATTATATTATCTAATACGATAAATTTATAAACGTCTCTAAATTACGTTCTCTTTAGATTTATTTACTTTCTCTCGTATTTTTATCATTATAAATATATTATAAAAATATAAGACATCATCCAGTATAAAATGCAAACCAAAAAATATTGAACAACTTTACTTTCTACTCAAGATGAACTTAGATAAAATTATTCTTGGATGTGTTTGTATTCCATCCGGATCACTTAAAAAATACATGAAAACCTCATTGAAGATGTAGATGTAGAGGCCATTGACCTAAAATATCTAGAAGCTAGAATGCTGGTAATCGGTGACTAAAATATTCCAAACATAGACTGGATTACCCATAGTAATAAATCCAATAATTCATTTAAACATCTCGGCTAATGTTTGTGAATGTATAAATATGTTAAATTTTCTAGGTCTAAGACAAATTTAATATTGTATTTAATTCTAATGACCACCTGTTGGACCTCGTATTTAGAACCGATCAAGTAATTATGTGTAAATCAATAGACCCCTTTCTCCCCGGAGATTTTCACCATCCTCCCTTTAATTAATTAATTATTTAAACAATTTTGGTCTTTTTTAGATAAAAACAAAAATGTTAACCATAATCTTGATTCTTTTTACTCCACCATCAACAACGGCTAACGAAAAATACGTACTCTCAATCCGAATCAAACCACAAAAGTTCCCCAAATGGTTTAACAATAATGATTCAAGACACTCGATAAAAAAAATCGGGCACACGAATTTCAAAAACAGCAAACTGTATCTTAGACTACAAAATATTTGACAAATATATATTATAACTTACTGTAAAATATTCGCTGACAAATTACATCAAAATAAAAAAATCATAAACGAAAGAATATACGCTTCTATCTACTGACTTGTTTTTCGAGGGGAAAAGTAGTAGTGACACTAATGACATTATTAACTTTTGCTGATTTCTTCAAAAAATGTTTTTTGATAAGGATATCCCAAAGGCTAAAATCCCATCCTTTCATTCCAAAGGAATCGGTCCACATTCCTGCTTTACAAAAGCTGATGTTATACGCAAAATACAATTACTTGAGCTAAAGAAAAAAACAGGATAAAGTTAATACTGCTTTTCTAATTAACTGTGAATCAACACTAGCAAGCTACGTCAAATATTTTACCAATCACTGAATTCTGACTGCGTCCCTGATCAATGGAAAACTTTTATCTTTTTAAAATTATTTTTTATTCTTCTTTTGAAGCACCCGCTAAACTGCCAAAGCAAAACACGCTTTTGATAAATTGAAGTTTCGATTTAGCAGAATTAAAAAAAATTGTTAATAACGTTACAAAAAAAGCTTAAACTAACTTTTTAATTAAGAAAATATTAACGCACATATAAGAATCCACTTAAAATACTATTTTTTGGCTTAGATTATTTGGGACAGTTTCCGCTTATTAACTTATTTCTTTCTAATCAAATTATTCATAAAACAAATAAAAACCACATTTGCGTTTAAGTCAACCATTTTCGTACTCCGCTTGCCAAGTGATTTAATTGCCGTTTAGCCATATTCGTGGTGATGTAAGATGCATTAGATATATTTTTACAGTTTAGATATATTTTTGGCTTGTATATTCCTTAGATTCAATTTCTCGCTCACACTTGCAAGTACACTAAATATACTAGGAATGAATATGTGTTTTCATTATAATATTCGCCTTTGATCTTGCTTTCATTTTGTTTTAGAAAAAAGTGATGAATCGTGTATTTTTTTAGACAACTCGAACAAGTGATATTTTTATCAGTTAACCGCGGGAGGGAGTGTAATGCACTCAGAGAGCGGTTGTTTATTTTGACTGGGGATAAAAAACACTCTTCTCGTTTCTTTTCCAGCATGTCATTTGTTTTAATAAAAGTCCTCACGCCACGGGAAACTCACTCCTCGGCCCTCCGCCCTCATCCCCTCCACCGCAGCTTCTTGTTACATCTCATAAGGCTATGTCAAGCCATCAATTTCACTCTGGACCTTTATTTTGATAAACTTAAAGTAATATTTTGGTTTTAAGAATAAAAGCGTTGGACATCCAATCCAATGTAGACGGCTACTGATAATAAATATGATAAATTCTAAGTGACATTTAAACCTAAAATTGAAGGCATATACATTATTTTCCTGATAATAACGTCACGAAATAGAATTAGACAAATATTCTTATAATGCGATCATTTCACCAAATTTCTATGTAGGCATCTGGTCTTGCTACCAAAATACCCTTGCGAATATTAAATCCTCTACCTGCGAAACATCAGAAAGGTTTTAAATAATAACTTAACATCAAAACCAAAACCAACCGAAAAAAATCGTTTCATCGAACAAAATAAAGTAAACATTTTAGATTAGGTACGCAAATCGACTTCAATCGGGGTTCAAGTGAAAATTTTGTTTCTTTCATCATAAGTTTATTTTAAAAGCGAAGTGTTTTTTTCAAGAGAGGTGAACCACGAGGTAAAGTAGGCTTTAGGGATAAAATGGAGGAAATAGCCCAACGAAACCAGGCGAAGGGAGGAGCTGATCACAAGCAACTAGCAAGTTATCGTTTATTTACAAAAATATAATAGATTCCGATGTAGTTAGAGATTTTTGAAATGGTAAACTCTGAACTGAATATTATATTCACTTTTTGGGAAGTCTTTTGACTTATTTTAAATTTACGATCGTACTGATAAAAATGTTTTAAATTTTATAAATCTGATAAAAATTCTATTTGGTGGGCGGGTATGGGTACCACCATCCCGAGAATGATTTATTGGATAACCAACACCCAGTGGTGGACTAAGGGGGGGGGGGCGGCATGGGGAAGTGGGGAGGGGGGAATATGCGAGCGAAGCCGGGGGCAAAAGCTAGTTATAAATAATTTCTTACGTTACACCGCAACGTGATAAATTTGATTAAAATACAATGATAACAATAATAAACTGAAATTATCAGAAATAATACTTTGACAGAAAAAAAATAGTTTAGGTTTGTTTTAAACAGAACTTTTTTACCAGTCATTAGAGACAGGCAGTTTACTTGATACATGGAAACACAGTTTTCTAACACCTATCTTTAAAAAAGGGGACAAAACGGACGTAACAAATTATATGCCAATATGTATCCAATCATCGATTGCCAAGCTTTTTGAAAAAAATGTACTCCATAAAATATCTACAAACATAAAAAAATTATATCTCCCTACCAAAATGGCTTTTGTTCAAATAAATCTACAATAACCAATTTACTAATTTACGAAAACTTCATATCTAAATCTTTAGCAAACAGGTGTCAGGTTCACTCAATATACACTGACTTTAGCAAGGCCTTTGACAAGGTGTGTCACAAAATATTAATCAATAAATTGGCGACATTGGAGTTTATGGTATCTTATTAATTTGGTATGTTAGTTATTTGTGCAAAAGAAGTCTTAGTGTGAAAATAAATAACACAAATTCTTACAAATTTATAGCAACCCATTTAGGGCCCATTTTGTTCATTATATTTATAAATGATATTGTTGATATATTTACAAACATAAACGTGCTACTTTTTGCTGATGACATGAAACTATATAAAGAGATTAACCACATTAATGATTGTATTACACTTCAAACTAACTTGACATATCTTTTTGAATGGTGCTCTATCAACAAACTAGCATTAAACATAAATAAATGCCATTACATTCATTTTTCCAAAATAAATAATCCTATATTTTTTCAGTATTCTTTAAATGGTAAAAATTTAAATTGTGTAATGAAATTATGGATCTAGGCATTATGTTCGATAGTAAACTCACCTTTGTATGTCATATTAATAATATTATCACTAAATCCCTAAAGACTCCCTAAAGGCTTTGTTTTAAGAGCTGCAAAAGATTTTAATGATTTAGGCACATTTATTATGTTATATTGTTAGGGTGCCTCGATGTCGGCTTCTAAACCAACACCAGGGCCCAAACACGTCCCTGACTAGCTCTCAGCGGGACTATGGTACTCTCTATTCAGGGGGGTGGGCAGCTCAAGGCTAGGGAACTTCTCTCCATCCTCCGGTGACCCACGGGATCCTCACTGGTCAACAATCCTCCCGCCGTAGCAGAATAATAACAATGTTAAATCATTTAGACATGTATTGTAAACTCAAACACATACATAGGTTTCTACAGTACAATTCAATTACAAGAAAAGCAAATTACACAAACCTAGCTAAAGTGTTTAACTCTCTCTGACTCTCTCTCAAAACGAAACTCTCCGAGTCGTGATTTCCGCGGGGGCCCTACATTTCACTGAATTACGGACAACATTTAAGGAGGAAATCAAGATACAGCTTACATGTAGGTTGGCAGGAACCTCGTCTCATGTGGCAGCTTCATCAGGCACTTTCGTAGTCTAAATAGACCGAACTATAGTGGCAAAAGACTGATTCTACTCAAAAGTATTTCAATAATACATCGCGGCCCCATTGAATTGGGTCCGCCGGCTACAAGGGAGCCGCGAGCGTGCGTTCTCAAAGGCGCTCAGATTTCTTCTGGCGAGCGCAGCGGGAATGCCGATTGGCAGGGCACGGGGGCGAGGCAAAGGGAAACAGGATACGGGGCGGGGAGAGGCGGCGGCCGAACTGCGGGCTCGCTGCGTTCTCGAAACTACTCGCTTCAAGGGCGTATCGTAACACTTCCCCCCGCGCTTGGAAAAAAAGCGACGTGGCAATGGAGCTGTAGGAAAAAAATCCTCTTAAACTTCCATTGGGGTTTTTGAGAGATTCGTTGCTTGAGAGATGCCTAGCTAGAACATGCAATTTATGTTATAGTTTAGGTCACAATGTTTGTAGGGAATGGGTGAGGGGTACATACAATGTTTGGAAAAGAACAGTTTTGGTGAAAGTACATGGTGTGAAACAACATACAAGATTATGCAATTGAAAGATGACAATACATGGTTATGCAATTGAACAAAATAACAATACATGGTTATGCAATTGAAAAATAACAAAACATGGTTATGCAATTGAAAAATAACAATTCATGGTTATGCAATTGAAAAATAACAATTCATATTTGTACAATCGAAGAACAAAAAAACAAGAACAAAAATGCCTGTGTGATTCTAAAGTTTCATTGGTCTGGGAGCTAAGTTTGCGAAGCGTGGATTTGTTTGGTTTCGGAGAATTTCGAAGAGGAGGACGTGGTTTCACAGATTCTAAGGATTACATTATCACTGTAGTCAGACCCCTTTGAGATAACACTCAAAAGTACACTTGGGCCTTAGAAAACACTTGGTTTTGTCGAAGACGTCGAAGTTCATGAAGTGGAGACTGTGGTTGCTGTGCCGCGACTATGGTTACAGAGGTCATTGAGGAGGAGAATCCAGTGTCTGCAGACATACCAGTACGAATCCTAAAGTGTTATTAAGGTAAACACGGATCGTATATAATGGTTATTGAAGCATAATGTAGCTCAACATAACTTGTATTGGTACGCATTCAGCGAATACTGGAGGTCAAGGTAATGATGGTTTACACATGACGATATATGCGTCACTGCATGACAGCGCAAGAGACGACATGGTTGGCATTGATAGCAAGAGTAAGAACAAACCTAGGAGCTAGCGTGCCCAAAAGGTGGTTCAGAGTGTCATAATGTATAGTGGGACAACTCAACTTGCTGTGGCACGACAAAACAACATACATATGGGTGGTATGGTCTGTGCTTTCAGGAACAAATGCGTAGAAAAATGGCAGCAGGAGGGACCTAGTAACCACAGCGCGTGCTGTCAGGAAGTGGAGCTCAGCTTGGCTGTTGGTGATGACATCCGCCTGGGCTTCTTTTTAATCCGGGAGAAATTATTATTAGAGCAAAATTCTTGAAGTTTACCTGCCTAGGGACCAATGAAGAAAAGGTTTGGAGAGAAACAAAATGTGTCCAGATAATGAAATAAACGAAGTTTTAACCACCGACCCAGAGAGTGACGAAGAGAGAGTTTTCTAACTAAATTGTGATTACATGAACATTTTCCTTTACCAGGATGACTTGGCGTTTGCCGAGTGACAATATGTCTTGGTTAAAAAACAACCGGCCTTCCATGGCCTATGTTAACATAAAGGTGGTAACATTTTTTGTAGAATTTCAACAAACAAGACAAAGAAGTCGTGAATGAGTCACGGTAAAAGCAGAGAAACCAATTCATGAATAAAGGTTGTCAAAAGGAGACAGACGGTACGCCAAGTGCATATCGTACATATCCAACATTCATGAATGTGTTTCGTGAAATTGAGAAAAAAAACAAAAGGTGAGACATATGCAGAGAGTGAGGGAGAAAGCCTGCTGATAATTGGTTAATTTACCGATTCGCACTCCCAGTGAGGGCGAATTATGGTTAACAACAGATTTTCCTCTTCATAACATATACCTGAGAACATGATGGTGAGGAGAAAGGAAAGGAAAAGGAAAGGAGTTGAGTGACGAAACTTGCTAGAGACTGGACTAATTTCCACTTCAAACTCCATGTGAGAATGAAACATGATCAACCAGCAGATTTCCTGACTCTTTACAATTGTTAAAAGGATGAGGAGAAATTTGAATACACATTAACAAAGAGACTAATCTTTTGCGTGTATTGGGCAAAAGATTAGGGGTCATTTTAAAAACTCCTGCGTGATTGTGAGAAAAGACAGACCCTTGCTCCAATTTCACAAACCTGGGGGTTTTCTTATCCGTTCCCCAGACAACGAGTTGGGTGGTTTTGTGCTCAATCGATTAACTCCCACAGCACTATGCCCCATAGTTAGCAGTGAAGCTACAAACTAGTCCTTTTGGGATAGTAGATACTCCTGGGCTTCTTTCCTTTTTTTGCAAAGAAGTAAAAAAACAGGAGGTCCACGGGCATTGGCGTTGAATGACAACAAAGGGTTGTGGACTACATTTCGTAGATCGCACACAAAAGGTTTGATATTATTTCGTTCGCACGACTCATGGTAAGTGTTTTAACGTCTCCACGTATAGTGTATAAGAACATGTAAGTACATACAAGATAAAACTCAATTATAGACAGAAGTCAAGAGTTTATACAATGCCTCTTAAAGAAGATGGCAAGGCCGATATTATGTCGTTCGCACGAATCACGGTAAGTATTGTTATTACGTCTCCACGTCTCGTGTACAAAGGTTGTACACAATTATACATACAAGTGGTACTCATGACAAATTAATGACACACGACCAAAATACAAGAGCGGTACTCATGACAAATGAATGACACACGACCAAAATACAAGAGCGGTACTCATGACAAATTAATGACACACGACCAAAATACAAAAGCGGTACTCATGACAAATTAATGACACACGACCAAAATACAAAAGCGGTACTCATGACAAATGAATGACACACGACCAAAATAGATTGTACAGAAAGGGTGGTACTCATGACAAATGAATGACACACGACCAAAACAGATTGTACAAAACGGTGCTCATGACAAATGTGTCACACGACCAACTCAATAACATTTAGCTATGAGCAAAAGTGATTATGACGAACTTCTCGTATCGTGGCAGGTATTTTAAGGATCCCTCCTATAACGGTGGATGTTCTAAGGATCTCTCCTATGACGGTGGATGTTCTAAGGATCTCTCCTATAACGTAACAGGGTTACGTTTAAATACAACACAATAAACGTTAATGATGCTTGATTTTAACACATTTTATAAAGATTCGTTAGATTAACTAACTCCGTAGCCCAAGAGCGTACGACAGAGAAGATAGACAATTTGATGCTACTTCATGTGTTACAAAATACAAGGGTGATGGCAGAGTATAATTCTACTTACACCAAGTATTTAAAACAAAGACAGACCTATAATGGTTTTACATACTGTCTGTTGTGGCAACCTGCAGTGAGGAAGACCAAAGAAAAGGGACCAATTACGGTTTTACATACCCTTTGTGCAGTTACAAACATACCAGGTTATGTGCAATTTGGGTTGCAAATACTTGGTTAAATGAACACCTAAAAGTTGTGAATTCCAAAATCAGGATGACCATAAGGTTTTATTAACCTGTCTCGTAGGGTTGAAACGTGTCATATAAGACATACGTAACGTACAAGCAAAAAAAATAAAATAACAAAAGGCAGTGGCTTTGTTATAACAACCAAAGACCGGATGATTCGGTTTTACGTACTTTAGTTGAAACGAGCCAAATTGATTTATATACAGGGTTATAAAGACCAATCATTGGTTTTATAAATACAAGTTCCAAAATGGACGTGTCGATATCCAATTTTGGTACAAGAGCATGAATTTGGGTAGGACGCCATCAATTTTTAATTTAAGAGGAAAAAATTGAAAAAAACTTATATACACGAGGGGCGACTATGTAAGTAACCACTGTTTGATTTTCATGCTAGAGATACCTCGGAAGGTTTTACAACTCATGATGAACAAGATAAAAGGAAAAATTGTAAAAAATAGTTAACTGGTTCTGAGTCGGAATTTAACACTTTGGAATTTACAAAACCCGACTTCTAGAACGACACGCCGATGGGCAATTGTCAACTACTTTACATGAACAAAATAAACAGGTGAGAAAGTTCCTTTCCACACGACAAAAATGCAACAAAAAAATAGGAGAAAAATTACAAAATTACATGACAAGGCAGGGTATGACGTGGCATGAACATTGCGTAGTATACGTGTTGAGACAATAAATGGGCTCGCGACTTCCCAAACATTGAAACTCGAAAAGTGTCTCCGTTCCAAAGTGATCAGTTTTAGAACAGGTGAAAAAAAAAATAAAAGAAAAAAATTGCCGTGAGGGAAAGAAAAAACAGTGCAAAAACAACATTTGAAAGTAACTTCAAGGAGAGTACGCATTAATTTACAAAATAATTTACAATTTGTTTCATTTACGAAACGATGGGCATGTGATTGACACAATACACGCCTGACGTAGTAAGACTCTGTAAGCTTACAAAAAAAAATGTGATACATACTGGATCATTTTACGTTTGCTGAGATAGTGGGGGCAGTTTTACTTGACTCCTCACTTCCAGACTTTACAATGTCCTTAATGTGGTAATTACCAATGTGCTTTCCAGATGAGTCAGACAAGGAGTACACTAGGTCTGATATTTTCCTTAGGACTTTGGCCTTCACGAAACGTGGTGCCAGCTTAGCAGAGAAATACATGGCTCCTTGGGAAAGTGTGTTGTTCTTTCTCCAAACTATGTCTCCTGTATTGAAGGTGACATGTTTTCTACGTAAGTTATATCTGTCCGCACTCTTTTGGTGAGCCAGGAGCAAAGCATCAGTGACTTCACTGTAAATGGCCGACAGTTCTTCCAAGCGATGGGCATAGTCTGCGGTAGGGTTGCTTGTGGTGGCGGATGACGTAGGAAAGTTTGTGTCCCTATGTAGAGAACCATGGACGACTTGTTCCATACCGTGTTTTAAGAAGAAAGGTGTGTAACCAGTGGCCAGGTTAACAGTGTTGTTCATAGCGGCCTGAATTTTATCTAGGTTTTTACACCAAGTGCGTTGATCTTTATCAACTAGAATAGCTAGAGCTGTGTTGATTGTTTGGTTGTAACGTTCGACAGTGTTGTTTTGGGGAGTGTACAAGGTGTTATAATAAATGTCCTTGATTCCGTATTTGGCAAGAAATTCTTTGAATTCCTGGGCAATAAACTGTTTTCCGTTATCAACAATTACGGTTCTGGGTGTTCCGTAAGGTATAAAAATGTGTTTTTCCAGAAGTTTGATGATGGCGGACGCGTTGGCTCTTTTTAAAGGGAAGATCCAACAGAATTTGGTGAAAACATCCACTACACTAAGTATGTGCATGTGTCCGGCATAACTTCGAGGAAAAGGTCCGACGAGGTCTATTGACAATGACTGTAGGGGTCTGTCGGCGCGTTTGGGGTTACCCATTAGGCCGGCAGGTGCTGCCGTGCTATGTTTATAAGCTTTACAAGTTTCACATTTAGAGATGTAATTGCGAATTTGTTTGAAAAGACCAGGCCAGTAATACTTCAAGGAAATCTTTTTATACGTCTTGAAAGTTCCTGGGTGTATAGAGTCGGGAGCACTATGATTGTCAATTATTATTTGTTCTCTTCCTTCGAGGGGAACGACAAGTTTCCAAGAGTAATCTTCGAGGATGGATAGTGGTACCTTGCAATTACGGTATAGTTGTCCTTCTTTTATGATAAAATTAGGAAACTTTTGTTGATTATTTTTACAACCTTCGAAGATTTTCAAGTACCATTCATCTTTTGTGGGTGGAGGGGGGGCAATTGTGTCAACATTTAATGAAGCCAATTCAATTCTTGAAAGAGCGTCAGGAACAATATTG